>CM052542.1:108076977-108105967 GCA_028533065.1 Trachops cirrhosus
ACATGGACTGAAGTAAAGCGGGGTGATGTGGGTGGGAGAGGGTATTCAGGGTGGAGGGGAATGAAGGGGGATAATAGGACAACTGTAATAGCATAACCAATAAAATATATTTAAAAAAAAAAAAAAAAGATTCAAGGGGTCTTTGCTGGCCTTGAACGTGAAGGAGTTTCACGAGAAGGAGCTGAATCTGCCAACAGCTAGAGAGCTTGGGAGAAGGCCCGAAGCACCAGGGCAGAACTGCAGCCCCAGGCAACACCTTGGCTTTGTCTTGGGGAGACCCTAAGCAGAGAATCTGGCCAAGTCTTGCCAGACTTTTGACCTACAGATGCATGAGATAATAAATGGGTGACTTAAGCCACAGTGATAGAACACTAACACAGAAGGATCATCCTCAGTTTCTAGATGAGGAACTCTGACCTCACATACCCACAAAGTGAGTGGTGGGGCCACTGTATGAATCCAAGTCCATGTGACCCCCGAGCCCATGCTGTCACTTCCCATTCGGCCTGTCCAGTGAGGAAACGGAGGCACCAGAGCCTGAGGTGTGGCCTGCCAGCTCTGCAGCTTGTCGGCGGAGGTGGGAGCAGGCTGTGGGCCCTGTCCTCTTGATCTCCTCTCAGGAGCCCCAGAAGCCCTGACTCATGGTCTATCTGCATCCATCCACTCAGCTCGAAATGGCCCCCTAGAGCCCTGAAATCAGGGAATTGCCTCCCAAAGTCATAGGTGAAACGCCATCCTCTCTGGAGAGCTCAGCAGACCTCACCCAGATGTGGTCAGACTCCAGGCTACAGCTTCTCTGGGCGGGGGAAGAGGCCTAAAGAAGGCAAGCCCTGGAGAGAGATCCTGGCAGCTGCTGGGGAAGAGCCCACTGAGTGTGAGAAGGGAACCGAAGGGCACAAAGGTAGGAAGAGGATCCCTGGGGCAGAGAAGAGGTGGGTGGGGGCAATCAGCTGACCACTGAGGCCCTTCTGGCCCTACCGGCCTTTCCTTCTATGTCCTAACTTCTCTGATCCATGCCCTAAATCAGAGAAAACAGTTGTTCCATTGGCCAGATCAATGATGTATTCAGTTCGACTGACAGGACTTTAAAAAATTTTCTCATTAAAAGCCAGATTTCTAACCTCTCTTGGAAAAATCATAAATTCTGGCCACACTACACCCATCTTCCCACATGGCAGTATGGATTGGAGTCAAGTGGCTGCCATGCCTTCTGATAGCGCATGAGCTTTGGAGCGCCACAGTCCCCACTGCTCCCTATTGCCCGAGACTCACCTACCTGCCCAGTACCTGAAGACATCCGAGTTTCAAGCCCTTAGGCCCAACTTGACTCTATGACATTTCCCCTCTGCCCCTGACTCACCCAGTCCTGAGGGAGCTTGGGGGAGGTGCCTAGCCTCTGTGATGTTAGCAGGTCTGGGATAAGTAGAAGTTGAGGGCATTAGAATAGAAATTCAGGTGTCTCTTCCAGATTTGTTTTTTTGTGGACAACTGTTCCCAGTGACCTGGTTTGGCTAAGAATTGGCCAGGGGTCATATTCCTGACTTCCTGGTGTGAACCTAAGGGAATGTACAGGCACCCATTCACTTCCTCTGCCTTCACGGGCCTGCAGGGTCCCTGATGCCTAATGGAACAGCTGCGTTTGGCCAAAAGAACAACAGAGAGGCAGAAATGGTCCTCCCTCCTCCCCTGAGGCAGCTACCCATTTCCACATGGCCCTTTGGGGAGGCCCAGCTCCCCTCACCTCTGGGGGCGACCTCTGAGGAAAAGAATCAAAACCTATTTTGTCTTCAGACCCCTGGCCTTCTAGGAAAAGGCCCCATAACAGATTCGGAGCCGACACTTTGCTGCCTTCATTGTGAGCGGAGACGCTGGCACTGCAGTGGAAGAGACAAGAAATCAGGAGTAAATGGGGGAGGGAGGTGGAAAAATTAAATTTTGCGTGATCAGCAAGGTTTCAAACAATCGCTCGCCAACTGAAGTGGGTGCCACGTCTATAAGTCATTCTGTTTTATAGACCATTAGGATCTCCAGAGAGAACCTGCATGGAGACCACTGCTTTTTGTTGAAATTAAAATGTCAGAGAAAAAGAAATAGAACAAAACAGGGAATCTGCAATTAATTACCAGGCCATAAAAATTCAATAATCAGGAGGCAGAGCGGCCGCAGGCCCAGAGGTATCGGAGCCAGCGTAACAAGAATGGAATACATTAATCTTTTCAAATTAGTTTTTTAATCTGACAGGGATATATGGTGACATGCCTCCCCTCCCGGCCCGTTCCCCCACCTCCGCAGTCTCCGGACTGCAGCCAGGCTGGAGGGAGGTTCTGCGGTGAGAAGGGGGCCTGCCCACACCTGAACCCCCAGACAGGGGAGGGAATGAGGTCTACAGCCTCAGCTGAGCCCAGGGCCCGCCTGTGGGCTGGTCTGGTGGAGGGGCCCCAGCAGTGGTGCCAGGAAAACACTTCTTGTGAGTATGGTTCCAGCTAGGGCACATTGAGTCAGAACAGCTCTTTGGTGTGCCCCCACTCTGAAAAGGGGGTCAGAGGGTTTAGGAAAACAGGAGCAGGGTCTGGGGAGTAACCATGAAGAAGTGGTCTCTCTGAGCTTTGGTTTCCTCCTCTGGAAAATGAGAATAATATCACAGCCTCACAGAGACGCCTGGTGTTCAGTAAAAGGCCCCCTACTGTTACCATTTTTACTGTCTAGACTGGCTGTTCAGACAGCAAGGAGCTGGACG
This sequence comes from Trachops cirrhosus, assembly GCA_028533065.1. Lineage (NCBI taxonomy): Eukaryota > Metazoa > Chordata > Mammalia > Chiroptera > Phyllostomidae > Trachops > Trachops cirrhosus. Next base: position 108,079,715 of record CM052542.1, read on the forward strand.
CACTGCCAGCACACAATTCAGAGAGCATTTATTTAGCACTTACTGTGTGCTGAGCTCTGGGTGAGGAGACCAGCAGCTTCAGTTCTTACCCTGGGGAATGAGACACGCAGTCAGGTCACACAAACGTTTACAGGGCCAAGTAGGATGCAGAGTATCAACGGGGAAGGGGCTTCTCTTCAGAGCAGGACGCTCACCTCGTGACAAAGAACTGGGAGGAACTGGACAGCAGGATCCGCCCGCACATCTCCGGCCTGGGGACCGCCGCTGATTGGACAGAAGACCAGCTCCACCCCTGTGTCTAATTGGAGGCTGTACCCTCAGCTCCAGGAGCCGGGTCCTGGAAGGGGGCCTACTACAGCGTTGCTTCCCCCAGGCTCAGGAGTCCGGCCTGGCGGTGCCGGTCAGTCCCGAATTCCAAGTTTCTCTCCAGCCCAACCTGCTCTTCAGCCTCAGCCAAGTCGCTCTCTCCCCCAACAACCCTGCCTCTGGGCCTCGGTAGCGCTGAACCCCGCCTAGGAAGCCCCCAGCGGAGCTCTAGCCAGTGTGGTTACTAAACAGGCTGTCTGTCCCCTGGGGACAGCAGTAGAGCAGTAGCCAGGTGACCTTCTGCCCTTACGACTTCGACTCCTTTCCAAATGTGACAGTTGTAACCCACTAAGTGCTGGGCCTTATGTAAATCCTTCACCTGGATTTTCTCATTTCCTCCCCTGGGTAGTGGGACTATTAACCCATTTTACAGAAGACGAAATTATGAGGCTTGGGGTTGCTCACAGGTTCTTGTGTGTCTTGTGATCTCCAAACACAGCTTCACTAAGAATACAAGCCAGGACAGTTTCTTTCACCTCTCCCTGAGGCACACAGTAGGTGTTCAACCAGTGCTAACTGGATGGTGTCCCTGCAGAACAGTCTACAAGTGATCTCACCTGCCCTCCTATCTTTTTCCTCTCCAAGATGTCGTCATTCCAACCTATAATCTTAACAGCAGCTGGCATTTATTGAGCACCTACTCTGTGCCAAGCTGTGGGATCTGGTGCCATTTGCAGTTAAAACTGTGGTCCCTGTTCCCACAAAGGAAACTGAGGCTTAGAGACACTGATGAGCCTAAGATCTCACACTCATGTCTATTTGGCACCCAGGATTTTAACTAAGGACATCTCAGCGTCCTATCAACCTGACCTACCTCAGAGCTCCCTAGCCAACCTCTAGTTGTGTAGGCCCAAACAAGTTTCTTCACTCCTTCAACCTGATACCCTTGGTCACCTCCCCCAAAGGCCTCCTCTGATTCTCAGTTCCTCAGGAACTTTCACTTCTATCACTTTGTAGTTGGTACTATCCTGTTACATTGACGGCCCTCCCACCCTCCCACATATGCCCCAGGGGGTCTCAGCAGAAATGGTAGTGATGAGAAAGCAGCTTATTAAATTTTTCTCTCTGACCTACGTCCCCAGACCCTAGGTGCAGGTCTTGGTCCCCGCCAGGCGAAGTTCCGAGCGCAGCCACCAGATGGCACCCAGCTGGCTCGGGCAGGGCTTGCAGTAAGGCCATGCGACCGCCAGATGATGCTCCACACCGCATTCTGCGGGCAGTGCCCGGACCAGGTGGAACAAGAAAGGCCTGAGGGTCCGAGTGCGGTCCCAGTAGCCCCAGCGCTAGTAACCTTTCCACGGCTGCCTTCTGCCAACGCCATGATCCAGCCCATGCCCCGGCTCTCTGTGCCCGCGGCGCTGGCCCTGGGATCAGCCGCTCTAGGCGCCGCCTTCGCTACCGGCCTTTTCCTGGGTGAGTAGGAAGGAGCCTGCAGGTCCCTCCGCAGAGGCCCCGCGGGCAGGGCTGGTGTGGAAGCACAACCTTTGGAATACCCGAGGCTGACTGTCTCTAAGGCTCACCCATGGCGCTGCGGAGTCCCAGGCCCTGACTCAGTACCCCGCCCGGCAGGGAGATGGTGCCCTCCATGGCAATATCGGCGAGAGAAGCGCCTGCTGCCCCCCGAGGACAGCCCCCTGTGGCAGTATCTGCTGAGCCGCTCCTTGCGGGAGCATCCGGCGTTACGGAGCCTGCGGCTGGTCAGCAGGGCCGAGGGCGGGACCAGGAACCCACCTCCGGCCATGCGGACCCCACGTGGTTGCATGACCTTGGGTTGGGCAGGGACCTCGGTTTCCACGCTCCTTAGCCCTGGCGGGGTGGGCGTTCCCTGGGAGGGCATTCCCCTATACCCCGCCCACAGCCACGCCCACAGGGGAGGTCCTGAACTTGGGGCCTGCTAGGCTTACTGGCAGAGCTGCGGCGACCCTCTCCCTTCCCACACACATACAGCTGACTCTGGAGCAGCCGCTGGGGGATTCCATGATGACCTGTGAGCAGGCCCAGCTTCTGGCCAACCTGGCTCGACTCATTAAGGCCAAGAAGGCGCTGGACCTGGGTAGGGCATGCGGCCATGATCACTGGGTATCTAAGTCACCAGCCATCTCCCCACTGTGGCCTGAGCCTATCCGTGTCCCTGTCCCCAGGCACTTTCACAGGCTACTCAGCCTTAGCATTGGCCCTGGCACTGCCCCCGACTGGGCACGTGGTGACCTGTGAGGTGAACCCGGGGCCCCCGGAGCTGGGGCGACCCCTGTGGCGGCAGGTGAGTGTCCCTCGTCAGGCCCTTGGAACCCAGCCACTCCATTCCCAGCTCCTGGAGAAGGGACATGCTGGTTATGACCCCACTCCTTCCTCAGGCTGAAGAGGAGCACAAGATCGACCTTCGGTTGAAGCCTGCCCTGGATACCTTGGGTGAGCACGGTGTGGAAGGGGCCTTGGCGCCATATTCCAAATGGGGCCATTGGGGGTAAGCTAGTAACCAGGTCCTACGGACGGGCTTGGGGCAATAACAGCCCCCCACTGCCCAGCCTCAGGGTATGCAGCTACATGCAAGGTAGCAGGGGCTGGCATCCTCGAGGCTGGAGTCCCTGAGTGGTCACGGCACCTAGACTGGCCTGGGCAGGGGCTTCCAGCCACTGGGCCTGCGGACTCAGCCACATCTGCCCATCCCTCCCCCGCAAGATGAGCTCCTTGATGCAGGCGAGGCTGGCACCTTTGACATGGCCGTGGTGGACGCCGACAAGGAGAACTGCACCGCCTACTACGAGCGGTGCCTGCAGCTGCTGCGGCCCGGAGGCATCCTTGCTGTCCTCAGTGTAAGGGATAGCCAAGGGGAGAAAAGATGCTCTGGGGCTGGGAATCCTCCCCCTTGGCTCCTCCCCATACCCCGCCCCCTGACCCAAAGTCCCAAGCAGTATTCATGTCAGCTCCTACCTCGAGGTATTCAAGCAGAGTTCTCACTTCCCTCCCTCTGGAGGACCCGCCACGGTGATACCCCGCCCTCCACAGGTCCTGTGTCGAGGAAAAGTGTTGCAACCCCAACCGGGAGATCTGGAAACCGAGTGTGTGCGAAACCTGAACGAGCGCATCCTGCGGGACGCCCGAGTCCACATCAGCCTCTTGCCCCTGGGCGACGGCCTCACTTTAGCCTTCAAAATCTAAGGCTGGCCCTTAGCGATGGGCTCAATGGAAGGGACCTGGGAACCCCAGCAATCTACCCGGAGTTTTAAGTCTGTCAATAAAGTGGGTCCTGGACAATCTTATGCGCTTCCATACAGCACTGAAGTGGGGTAGGGAGGGAAGGCCCAGCACAGGCAGCTTCTTGAGCAAAGGTGAGCCTTAAGGATAGAGGTTCATCCCCTCCCTGGCACAGCCCTGATGGCCACCTGGCACCAGGGCTGTGGCCTAACCCTAGGAGCCTCAGCTGGATGGAGGCAGGATTTAGATTTAATTGGCCCAGCCACATGCAATTTGACAGAAAACCCAACCCCACAGGTTTGCCCCTACTCCACAGTCTCTGAGGGCCAGATGCTGGGTAGAGCCCAACCTGGTCTCCCTCCTACACCTCTTCCTAGGAAGCACAAGTGAATGAAGTTTGGTCTCAGTGCAGCTGGGACTAGTGGGGAAGCCATACCTGGGATCTGACAACAGGCCTTGTAGGGGAGTACCTTATGCCAGTTCAGCAGCCACTTAACCACATTTTCTCATAACTGCCAGCTCGGCCTCACCTCTGTGAACCAGTCCACTTGACTTAGACACGAAGACCTCAAGGTCCACATAAGTATACATCCTGTCTTCCCCCTTAAGTCCTGAAAGTGAGGGATTGGGTAGGATCACTGGCCAGAGGTGTGAAGCAGACCATCCTGTAAGTAGGAATTGGTATGGCAACTTTTAGCAATTGCTCCAGGGGGAAGTTAGATTTTCCAACACCAACATCTATGAGTGGAGGTGGACAGGGAGCCAGGTGCTCTTCTGTTTCAAGCCTATACAATCCCTCCAGGATGTCCATGTCTCAGGCAGAAACACCATCAGCCTATGATGTACAACCAGGTTTTGCTACCACCTGGTTAGTGGCGGTGTACCTGGAGGCTGCTAGAAGCAGAAACACAAGTCCACAGGTGGCAACTTACGTAATCAATCCTACAGGTCCTGGATATACCTTGTATTGGGTTGGCCAAAGTTCATTTCATTTTTTTCCATACAGTGGCTCTCGTAGTGCTTAGTCATCTTTGACTTCATTCAAAACAATTTTGTCAGGGCTGTACTGTGATACTGTCATCAGCATGCATTCAAAAAAAACTCAGTTTTTGTGCAGGCATTTTAATATTGAAGATGGAAGAAAATATGCAACATATTTGGCTCATTATGCTTTATTATTTCAAGAAAGGTAAAAACAAGTCAAGCGCAAAAAAGATTTGTGTAGTATATGTAGAAGATGCTGTGATTTATCAAACGTGTCAAGTGTGGTTTGCAAAGTTTCTTGTTACTACTGACATTTTGGCCAAATACAGTAATTCTTTGCTGGGGGGCTGTCATATGCATTGAAAAACATTCAGCACCAACCCTGGCCTCTACCCACTAGAAGCCAATGGCAGGAAATAGCTGACATACTCAATATCCAAATCAATAAAAGTTATTGCTGAAAATGAAAAATATGTCTTTTAGGCCCTGGCTGGTGTGACTCAGTGTATTGAGTGCCAGCCTACAAACCAAAGGGTCGCTGGTTCGATTCCCAGGCAGGGCACAGTGCCTGGGTTGTGGTCCAGGTCCCCTCTTGGGGGCACACGAGAGGCAACCAACACATTGATGTTTCTCTTCCTCTTCCTTCCTCTCTAGAAATAAATAAATAAAATCTTTAAAGAAAAAGAAAAATGTGTCTTTTTATGGAAAAAAGTAAGTGGACTTTTTGGCCAACCCAGTCTTTCAGACAACACTCGGACCCCTGGCTATAAACCTACCCTTCTCTCCCACTCATAAAAGCACATTAGGATGCATATGGGTGGATAGGTACAATTTCTCTGTACAAATTTCTCTTGACATTGACCAACTGTTAACTTATTTGTGCCACATTTCACAACATATGCTTACACCCCAGTCCAGAGCCAGAGTACTGGACTGGGTGAACTCCTGCCACAGCATGAGGGACGGCCACCAGCTAGCTCAGAGGCAGCAGGCCATCCAGGGGACTGCGGCCATTATGAGGCCCAGTAACCAGGTTTCCTCCCCACCTGAGCACCACCAGCAGTTTGAGAGTTTGCTGGTTCACTTCATACTTCTTACGTATCCAGAATGCGGAGGTGCTTTCACAGGCATCTTTTCCTGTTTTTCTTCCTACCTAACAATAGGTCCTGACTCAAATAAACTGATTCAAATTCCACTTTCTGCCATTAAGTCATGTGTGTCTGAGTCACATGGACCATTCCAGCCAGTCCCTTAGGACAAAAAGTGAAACCAGGAGTCTTTGTGCTCCCCCAGGGCACCTGTATGGAAAGCTTCCTTAGGCTTCTAATTTCTCATCACAATCTTCTTGACCCGGAAATTTTCAACAAGATATCACTTTTTGGGTAATGAGTCTCATAGTACTACATTTTAATCTGTTCTCTATCAGGCTTCAAACTGTACTTCAGGTCTGTATTATGAATTTGTTAAACAAATCTCCCCCTCCTCTAACCTGTTCCCATCCTTCAAAATTCTCCCATCAAAAAAGCTTGCTCTTTCCTACTTTCCCAACCAGAATTACCTATTAATTTCTATCAATCAGCCCAAGTCCAGATGAAGGTCAATGGCTACACAGACTGAAGGCATTGCCTCTGGTCCCAAACTCAGGCCAAGCTACTCAGTCAGGACAATGACTAACGACCTCTCACTGGGCCCAAATGCTCCCCTCTCACAGACCCTCTGGATCCGGTAGTGTCTACCCCTGCTTCACTTCCCTACACCCAGTCTCACCCGGCCTAACTAGTTCATTCTCCACAGCTACTGCTCACAGGGGTATGGCGTGTGTACGTAAGTTTTCAGCACCATCCTTCACTTACTCTCTAACCCTTCCTGGGGTTAACAATGACCCAACGTTAATTCTGCCAAACTTACAGGCTGAAGATGTAAAGCCATATATCCTCTTATTTTATTGTAGTCTAAAAGGCTCACAAAGTTACTCTAAGAACACAGAGTTTGTGGCACAGATTTTGGTAAAGACCAAAATGCTCACTGGAAAAAAATTATTAGCTAGATATCCAGAGAGAATTGACCCCAGCTAGCAAATTAATTCTGCAAATACTTGGAGTCATTAATTATGTGTACTTGTTTTATTCATAATTTGTCATGTTTTAGGGTACCAAAAATTATTCTAATGGTTGCTATTTAACCAAAGAAATTTTAACCTCATCTTAAATCCACTGATCCATTTCATTCAATGGCAGTGCTCAGTGTGAAAAGGAACATAAAAACAAACATGCACACGACTGCACAGTTTTCATAAAGGTCTATTTCATTCTTGGTGGGTAGCTCATTGAACAGTTAAATACATTTAAATAATGTATAGGAGGCTGCACGACGGCAGCACTGGTAACTAGACAGACAACCAATTCAACTAGAAACCAGCTAACAAGTAACTGTAAATATTTAAAACACAGCTCTTGTTTAGCTCATCCTTTGTTTTGATCACCTTCTTGGAGGGAAAAAAGCCTGCTGGTCACACTGGAAATATATTAAGGCCAAATCTTCTGATATCCATTCCCAGAGGTTTCTTTCAGCTGGATTAAGCCTCCAACTCCAGGGCAAGCCCAAGTTTGTGGCCTCCAGCATTAATGCTCTTCCCATCTACCAGCGCAGACAGTGTGAGCTTCACACCTGTAAATGAAAGCAGATAACCATGACGTGCATGAAACACCCGTGAGCTCTGCAGTCTTCTTTAGTAACTCCAGAGCTTCCCTGTCACTCTTCCTCAGCCTGTCAGATGACCTACCGGTGCCAGCCACCAGAGGGCACTTGGGAGTATCTGAGATACCAGAGAGAATTTTGTTGGCATCAAGTAACAGCACAAAAATGGAAATAATAAAGTTCAAAGAGCTCTAGAAAATACAATAGTGTTCAACGTACTATCAGACTAAAAGATATTTAATCATAATTGAATTCTGGAAAGGAAAAACTAAAACATTTTTGGGGACAAGTGGGGAAATCTGAACACACTATAGTACATACTAAGCATTATTAATGTTTATTTTCCTAGTCGTGACAATGCTTACTGTAGTTATGAAGAAAAATGTCTTACTCTTAGGATATCCATGCTAGGGCCGATGTGTTTACATGTCTGTAAAACTTACATTTAAATAATTCATCAGGGCATGTGAAAACAAAGGATTATATATGCAGACATGGAAAGTTAAAATAAATATGGTAAATGTTATAATTGGTGAATGTGGGGAAGGGGATATGGATGTTCACAGTACCGTTCTTTTCTTTAGGTTTCAAAATGGTCAAAATAAAAAGCCTGGGTGAAAATCCCTATTTGGAGGCGGCAAAAGTTCCAAGTGCCTTGGAACCTTACTATCCAAATGGTGGTTCAAGCACCAGAACACTGGCATCACCTAAGAGCTTGTTAGAAAGACAGAATTCCTCATCCCAGACCTATAAAAACAGAGTTTGCATTTAATAAGATTTCCCAGGTGATTCAGGCACACACTGAAGTTTGGTAAGTACTGCTCTAGAAAACATAGCAAGGCTCAAAATAATGTTAAGTAAATGAGATTACAGAGACCGAAAAAAACAAAGCAATGAGTGAACTCTGAAGAAATAAAAATTACTCTAAGACATTTCAGGGACTAGTGAGGAAGCCGAACAGAGAATAAATACTAAACAACAGCACGGCATCACTGCCCACTTCCTTAGGTGTGCTGACGGCACCGAGCTGTGCAGAACAGGAGACTGCTCTCAGGAGAGATGTGCTCAAGCATTTAGGGAACTGTCATGACAGCTGCAACTTCCAAACAGCCCAGCAAATAAAAAAGGGAAAAAAAGAAATATAAAATTTTGGTCAAAAGTAAATATGTGTTCATTGTACCTGCCTATCAATTTTGTATGCTTAAAAGGTTTGCAAAACAAGAAAACTAATTTTTAAAACACCATCAAAAAAAATTCTACTTTATCAAGAATACTCACCAGGCCTCAAAGTCTGAGTGTAGCCCACTCCAATTAAACTAGAGTTGTTGACTTTTGCCTAAAACAAAATGCAAAAACTATTAAGAAAATTTTTGAAAGGACACAAAGTCCCTACATGTTTCCCTATCAAGCAATTATGAAATGTTCAGCCTTTTTATTCACACAATAAAAATGTAGTATTGTTATTAAGCCAAACAAAAACCAGGGGCACTTAATTCTTTTTTTTTTTAATTGGCTGATTTTAGAGAGGGAGGGAGAGAAATAGCGATTTGTTGTTCCACTTATTTATGCATTCAGTGGATGATTCTCGTATGTGCCCTGACCAGGGATCAAACCCACAACCCTGGCGTCAGGACAATGCTCTAACAAACTGAGCTATCCAGCCAGGGCTTAATTCTTGACCATTAAACTCAAAATCAAATTTCAGTACGACAAAATACTCATGACATCTACTGGAATGTGCCCACGAGACCCCCATGTTGCCCACAAAGCACAAGAGCCTAAGCACTCATGAGAAATCATCCATGTTGAGTCTGATCTAGCACAACAAAAGCACACCAAAATGCAGCCAACAGAAGTCCACCGGGCTCACTAGCTATATGACATATGCAGCCTCAAAGTGTGGGATGTGAAGTTTCAGTTCATGACTTTGACACATACTACTTTCAGGGGTCGTCCTAAACAATCAAAACCATCAATGTTCACAATCTCCAAGTGGCAAGTACTTCCTCTAAGAATAAGACTGACTAAATCCTGTATCCCTCATTCATGCCTCTGGGTTTTGGCTGTATACAACCAGACTATGCTTGAGAAGACGTTCCAGTGGAGCATCATTACCAGTGCATTACCTTACACAATTCTATTCTTTCAGAGTTTAGTCACAGACCTTCAGGGGCTGAAAGGAGAACAAGACACAGTGAGGAGTAGCTCCACTCTCTCCCACTACTAACATTATGCCATCTCCAGGGCCTAGGCTGCTCTTCACTCTTCAGCATTGAGTAATGCTATGGTAAAAAGGTAACAAAACAGCCTTTGGCTTCAAAACAAACTTGGAAATTATTTGATGTCTACGCTCTTGTGCAAAGTGTAACATCTAAATAGCCCAATCCAGAGAAAGAAATGATGTAACTATATAGGCAAAAGTTACATAAACTGCACTTATATTCAGCTGGCACTACAGCCAAGCCTTCATGAGTCACCAATGACCATGTGAGTTGTCTCAGAAAGAAATGCACCACCAGTAACCACCTTGTGCCCAACAAATCTGAGAGCCTCAGGAAAATACAAGCTCCTACTACTTTAGAGGTAAAGCATGACATTGTGATGCGGCACTAAGCAATGCTTCAGGTGATGCCTGAATCAGATGTCAGCAGCACTTCTTAGGTGGGAAGTGATAGACAGATTTCCAAATAATCCCCAGGAATCACTCAATGACACAAAGGTCCCAAGTTTCCTTCTCATTTTAGAATAAAAGAGAGCTGCATCTCCTACTGGCTTTAAATCTGCGATGGTGCCATAAACATCCACGGGAAGAGAGTAACAATGTAGCTACAATGTACTGGGTGAATCCTGAGGGGTTTTTTTGCTTTGGTACAGTTAGAAACAGAGAAGGGAAAAATAAATGACTCACTCACTGCCTTCCCAATGGGAAAAGCATTCTGGGTGCTTCTCATTCTCTCATTACAACTCTGCTAAGTTAAAACAAAAATGGGAGCTAAAACTTAACTGCCTAAATTATCAAAACATTGTCCTCAGGAATGAAGATTACTTCATGTAACAAATAATTCTCATGAAGGTTTAACTTTCTTCCATCCCCGTGCACTGGGTACAAGCAGTGCCTGACCTATAAACAACTGACACAGAAACAGCTGCTGGCTGATCTGCCTGGAACTGGAGCCAGCCCCTCTACACCCTAAGATACCACACACTCCCTCCTACCCCAAACCACTATGACTGCAGGGAGAAAAAGGCTAAGGACAGGGTGACCATCCCACCCCGCCAACCCGGTGGGGGTGTTCCCTGGAATGCAAGACTTCCAAGGCTAAAGCCAGAATAGGCCCAGGCAAAACAAGATGAGCTGTGTGCTAGCTGCTCACCCTAGACAGGAAGGAAATCAAAAGACATGCAGTCCAGTCCTGGCTCTACTCCTCCCTACCCTCCCTCCCTCCCTAGTAGTGGTGTAAGTTCTTTCTCCAAGTTTTGGTTTCTTCATCCGCAAAATGGCATGTATACCAGTGAGCACTAAAGCTCAAATCTGAAGATACTTTATAAACCATAAAAATACAAAGTCAAGTATCAGCTGAAGTACCTACTGCTCAGCAGGAATGAGAACTGCCCAGGACCCAAATCACTGTCTTCCTTAAGCTTACACAGGCTTAGGGCTCAGGGTTACTATCTACACACTTTTGGGGCTAAATTCCTATGGCCTGGACACCAAACTTCTAGCACTGTCTCCATTTTTTAAAAAAAACAGTATTCAAAATTCTAACCCAATCTGTATATAAACTGGGGAAGTGTGAACTACAGTTCACATTCTCAACGTAATATACGCAAAGAGTAATTCCCACAACCAAAAAACCCATTTACTCTCAGCCCACAGTAGTACTCACAGAAATGGAAGCAGTGGGATCCAACTGATACTTAGCGGCAATGCCAAAGCGAGTGCAGTTGGTACCTGATGTCCAAGCAAGGTTTACTGAAGTGTCAAGATCTTCACATACTTTCTGATAAATTGAGCCTCCAAATTCTGTCCCATCATTGCTACATTTTAAATAAACCAAGAACAGACAACATAATATGTCTAAGGCACTAGGTTGACATTGTAGTAGCATCACATTTAAATAAAAGCTACTGCTCACACGGGTCTCTAACATTCCACTGAAAATTCTCATTTTAAAAGGTCTTTTCCCAACCACTGTCCAAAAACAAGGACTGGTCGAACCATGCTACATCCATCCAGTGGAATTACGAGCCACTAACAACCATGCTGTAGAATGAATACATAAAGCTATAGGAAAATGATCAAAATGTCTGAAGGGAGAAAAGGGTTATAAAATAGCCTTTTCAGAATGCATTTTACATATATACATATATAAAAAGGTAAAACACCAAAACATTAACAATGAACAAAGATTATACACCTGTGTAGTAGGCTTATGGAAAATTTTGATTGTCTTCTTTGTTCTTCTAATTATTTACCAATGCATTCTTTTTTTATAAGAGAAAAAATTCTTCTTCTCTCCTTTTGACATATATTATCTATTTTGGGTTAAAAACGTCATACATTTTAGGAAATTCTTTCAAAACAGGACCTCAGACACCACAAAGCAGTAAGTCAAATAAGTACACTGGTAAGAATCTGACAATGTCTTAGCCTATTCTAAAAATACAAAGCACACCAAGTCTCATAAGAAATGAACATTTATTCTCTCAGCACCAAAAGTCAGACTAAAATTTTTAACTATTCACTTTTGATGGGCACCCTAGAAATGCTCAAGGATGATCTTTTTCTGTTAAGAGAAATCCTTTAGGTGTAACGTACATTAAGAAATGACAGGAGACATCAGTATCCCCCTGAGGTCCTCCACTGTAACACCCCACAAAGGAAACACTCACACGTTAGTGTGTAGCTGGAAGTCCCCGGTCCTGTAGCCCACTGCGAAGTTATTCCTTGTCAGCTTTGATTTGGCACTGTCAAAGGTCATCTGGTATCCAGCAAGCCAGCCCTCGTAACCAAAGACAGCTGAACCATGGATCGCAGGTCCAGCAAAATCAAAGTCAACATCGCAACCAAGGTTTATACATTCCCTCTTGTAAGAAGACTTGATTTTACCACTTTTCTTTCTGGAAAAAGAACAAACTGACTTACGACTGATGTGAGTGGGAAAGATTTACGTAACTTCTGCACAGAGGGCACAAAACAGACTTAAATAAACCACAGTATAACTAGAGTAAAAAGTAGCAGAAGGGAATAAATGGTAATGAAAAAAATACAGTAAAAAATAAATAATAATTTTTTAAAAGTACCAGTCATAAGAGGTAAAAAACAAATACATATTTATATGTGTATATAAATAAATGTATGTACTTAGTTTCTGAGATATTTATTTCTCACAAACTAAAAGACAAGGGCACGTGGGCAACCAGACTGCCACAGGAAGGCTGCCACAGGAAGGCTGCCACAAGGAAGGCTGCCTTGCGTAACAGGCAGTCTGTCACAAAAGCATATTGGAAACATGTTAATTACCCAAGTTAATGCCACCATGAAAAGAGGCAAATATCTGAAGGCAAGCCAAAAACAAACAGCAACCATAGTGTTCACACTTCAAAGGCACAAACAGAGGTTCGCCACAAGGCACCTGGGTAAGCTATCCAACAGTCAAGATGCATCTTTCCTTTGGGGAGGTGAACACACCACAGCACAGTGCACAGATGATGTGCTGTGGAACTGTGCACCTGAAACCTGTGTAATTTTGTCAGCCAGTGTCACCTCAATACATTCAATAACAAGGAAAATAAGTACAAAATATAGGTAAATAAATAAGCATGCATCTTTCCTAAATATACAGAAGAGAAATGCTTTTAAATTTAAAGCAGATACAAATATCCATACTTACCCAGTGTTTGGTGAAAAAGTGGTATCAAATGTTAGTTTCAAACCCTGACAAATCTGTTGAAAGAAAAAGAATGTTTTCAGCCTTACTTCCTTTTTGAAATACAAAAATAAGGTAATTAATACTAAAGCACATTTTCAAAATGTTACCTGGTCTTCGATTGCGATTTCCGTTCCCAGAGTGTTATCAGTGTTCCATTTTTCTGTGAAAGTCAGACCATACTCACACCATTTGTATTTGGTCTCCAAGGTCCCAGTAACTTTACCAGTGTCTGTATTAGATGAACCAGATGTTGAGAATTCCTATTAAGACAATAAATAACTTCATAAACTTTCTTACAAACACTTAGGACTCTAACTTTCACATGCAAAAAGAAAAAAAAAACATAACCCACTTCACTTAATCCTTCTTCTCTAGCTTGCCAAATATTCCTACCTCTACTATTCAGTATATACAAGAGTGAAAAACTAGCCTGTAAATTATTAACTGCCACCTTACAGCTGACATTTCCAACTAATCACAAGTTAATCTGTACCTAATTCTCAAGTGAACAACAAACTGTACACCTTTCAAGGAAACTTATGAGGTGATATATTTGGGATTCAAAAACCACTGGGAGGTGGGGAAGGAGTGAATGTTTTGGCTCTGCATCCACCCTATCAGTGTATCTGATATTGAATAAAACACTAAATAAGTCACTATGGTTATCACATATAAGATCATTACAATCAAAGTTTATAATAACACATACTCTATTTATTATGAAATGTTTCCTGAAAGTCCTTAAAGGGAAAGTATCCAACTGTAGGAATTCATGCCAGGAACAAACGACTACTTTTCTAAATTCTTAGGTACCCCAACATTCTGTTTCTGTGAGATAAAAAGGATCTTCACCAAGTTTTATTCTTTTCCAACCATCTTCCACAGTCTCATTAAAAAAGGGGGGGTAGGGGGAAGGAATTATAGGAAATTTACTCTACAACTGGTTTATCATGCACAATATAAACTACAGTATATATAATAGATATCAGCAGAAAAATTATATATAGGGATAATTTTAAGTGTATTATATAATCTTATGTTTGTAGCAAACATAAAGAACTTACAAATCCATAATTGCACACCAACTACAAAAGCATAATGTGGAGGGGGACTTATCTGAAATTTAAGTTCTGCTACAGACAATCCAGAAATCTAATAATCTTTCAGAGCTCAGGATATAGGCAGGCAATTGAAATCTTCCAAGATAAAATATTAAAAAGCCTTCTGAGGATTCCGATTCACAATCTGTCTGCTAATAATGCTTATATGCTTTGGCCACTGGAAAGCCAAGTCTAAAGACAGCTGATCTGAACTAAGAGAATTTCTACCTGAAATTGTGATACCTGCAAAAGTGAGGAAACATCAAAAACTGTGCTAGCAACAGAAAAGGCCAATCACCCTTCACTTAGAAAATAGGACATTTGCATAACTATCGCTCTACAGTGAAACAGCCTCAAAAGCCTTAGGTCTGGTACACAATCTCCTGAAATTAAATATTTTCATTAACAGGAATTTCAAGTCAAAGTTTGGTACTCAATGTCCACACTAAAAAGCGTTGGTATGAGGTTAGGAAAGAACACTGGCTGTAAAATTAGGAGTCCTGACATCCACCTGTCATTCACTAAATGAGTAACACTGAGGAAGAAACTTCTAACTTTTGTGGAACTCAGTTTCCTCAATTATAACAACAAAATCTATCTCTAGAGGACTGAACTGGACTGACACCGTGAAGGCTCTCCACATTTTCATGTGCTCTACACAAAAGGAAAGCATTATTAAAACTATATGGAGTATGTTCTCCTAGCAGACACTTGGAATGGGGAACGTACACAAGTAGTATTTTTTATTCCTGAGTGCCACTGATAATGATTCTTAAGGCCCCACCCACTACCATCCATCAATCCATAGGTTAAGAGCTAGCCTAAATACATGCCAATGAATCCTCAAGACACAAAGCCAAGACCACACTGTGGGGCCAAAACAGGGCCAGATGACACCACTGGTGGGGCTCAGACCCTTCACTTCATCACCAGACATCCAGGCTTCTACCTCCTGGGGCGGCCTGAACATCTCTACAGCTCAGGTAAGAAAACAGAACCAGCCATAATGGACTTTATCTAGGGCCAGGTACATATTACAAGATCAGTACCACACTTGTTGAGTTATACACATTAAATAGAAACAAAAACATACTATATATAATCCAGCTCCTAGACATTCTTCATGATCTTAAACCTAAATTCATAAAACTTTTCCTTACCCATGTCCACAATAAGCCCTTCCTTTCTAACAAAGACTTTAACATATCAAACTAATATACTTTTCTAATCCTTCCCCCACTTAAAGTTTATTTTGTCTCTCCGACCAGCAAATAAACTTTTTAAACACAGGACTCTTTTACTTTAAAAAATAAGTAAGGCCTTTCATGTTTCAACAAATGCACAGCAAGTGTTTATAAGGGGCTTCAATAGATTAAGAGTGGGAACACAAAAAAATAAACACTAAGTCACCCTGACTGGTGTGGCTCGGGGGGTTGGGCATCATCCTGAGAACCAAACTGTCATGGGTTCAATTCTCAGTCAGGGCACATGCCTGGCCAGGTCCCCACTTAGGAGTGTGGGAGAGGCAACTGACCCATGTATCTTTCACACGTTGCTGTTTCTCTTCTTCTCTCCCTCCCTTCCCCTCTCTCTAAAAGTAAATAAAACCTTTAAAAATACATAAGTAAATAAAATAAACACTAAGATGCTGCTCTGAAACCTGTTACAATAAATAAGTCACCCAACCACACTGCACATTCAGGCTTCTTTTCAGACTAAAGAAACCAAATGACATACCTGACAAATATAAAAAACCAGAAACCCAATTCTAGGCATTAAACTACAACACGATTTTAATAAGTTTCATGTACTAAGGGAATTAAATTAAGAGCCACACAAGAATTTATCAAAATCACCAAAAATATTCAACACGTGCACACTATACCCATCCCCCAAACAATCCCAAAACAAAAATTTTAGAGGGAGAAAAAAAAAATCAAACCATTAAATTTTACTTTACTCCCTCTGAGGGAAGTTTGATAAGCAGAATCAAGACATCAAATACCAAAAATACTAACCTCTTTTAAAATACTCAAATCAAGATTCTCTAAATTCACAAAATATATATGGAAATCTTCCCCAAGGAGGGCTGCTAGAATACTGCCATTATATAAGTAGTACACTCCAATTAGGAGTTACTGAATGTTAGCCCTGGACAGGTGGCTCAGTATCAGCTCAGTTGGAAGCATCATCACAACACCAAAGGGTTGCGGGTTCGATCACTCAGGGCATGTACAGGAGGTAACCAATCCATGTTTCTCACATCTATTGCTTCCCCCCTTCTCTTTCTCTCTCCCTCCACCCTCTCCCTTCCTCCTTCCTCTCTGCCTAAAATCAATAAACATGCCCTTGGGTGAGGATTTTTAAAAAAAGAGTTACTGAATACTTTTATGCCGGGAATTCTTAATGCTTTTAACAGGCACTGAAAGAAAGGGTTATAACCTGGCTGGCATGGCAAAGTAGACTGAGCACCCGACTGCAAAGCAAAGGGTCACCAGTTCGATTCCCAGTCAGGACACATGCCTGGGTTGCAGGCCAGGTCCTCAGTTGGGGGAGCACCAAAGACAACCACAAATGGATGTTTCTCTCCCACTCTTTCTCCCTCCCTTCCCCTCTCTCTAAAAAGAAACAAAATCTGTTTTTTTAAAAAAAGTACTACAAATCTAGGAATAAGATTTGGTAAAAAAATCAAGAAGTAAAGCGTTTTAAAAAAAAAGGGTTATGAAAAAGTATTACAGGTTTCCTGCCTTCAAGTAATCTCACCGAGTCCCACATGACTAGTCTTTACTGCGCTCCTTGTGCATACGCAGTAATATGGGAAAAGACCACATGAAAACAGACCAAAGCCAAGATAAATCAAGTTACATGCAAATCCCTTGAAATTAACTTCTGCTTTTTCTTTACAATACAATGGGTCGCCATTTCTGTTTTGAACATTTCTGGGCACACAATTACAGAAGGTTCATCAGAACTCTTTAGACACTTAACACTCACCACGCCACTGCATGACTTTGTTTTCACGTCCAGTTTCACCAACCCAAAACCTTAGGAAGCAAATTATAACAAAATGACTCTTTTGTATAAAAAACGCACACCAACAGTTGACTATACATCAAAAAAAAAGTCAAGAACTCACACGTTGCTCAGGGAGATAAAAATGTATGTTGAAACACAACACTTGAGGAAAAACTTTAAATTTTTCTATGTTAACTTGACACGTAAAGGACAAAACAATCCTGCAGCTCTGCCTAGTGTTTTGGGATATCATCCGGCACCAAAAACAAAACAAAGTAACTTTCAAACCACTTTCAAACCTAAAAGTAGAGAGTCAATTCAACTTAAATCTCAGAATGGCCAACAGTTTATTATGACAGACATTCAGAATATTTACCCCAAAGGCGTTATCTCCCTTTGAGATTAATAATCTAAATAACTGGGAGAATAATCTAAAGTAGAAAATGGGGAGGGTTGTGTGTGTGCATGGACCCAAATCTGTAAAAACCCAAATTCACTCGAGAAAGCCCCAATCTGACAGGGGCCACCTCCACAAAAGTAAAAACAATAAAACATAATAATAATAACAATAATAATCCTAGTCAACCAAGGCCTAAGCTACATCTGAAGGAAATGAAAGCACAGATTTTTTTAAAGGTAAAATCCTTGAACTATAGTTTGAAAATACTGGAGGAAACTGGGATGGAGGGTGATGAAGACTGTTACAGAATTATTGTAACAGAAATTTTACCTAAAATGTATCCAACAGAAGAATTCATGCAGCAAGATATTTAAAATTTAAAGAAATTAATAATTTCACTAAGCAATCCAAACACACATTTTCACTTCTGATCTAAAAAATTTTTTTTAAAAGTTCTTACCAAATCCTTTGTTGAAAATATCTCTGGCAGCTTTGCCAAGGTCAGCATATGATGGAGGGATACACATTGCTGGTGGGAGGAAACATTCCAACGTTAGTGTTCCTGTTCTCCACTGTTGTCCCAGGACAACCCACTGCTATCCTTGCTATCTTTAAATTCAAGCAGTCCAATACAAAAGGAATAAATAAAATAAAAAAGAAAAACAGGTAAATTCAAGCACTCCAATTTGATGTATTTTTGATTCCACCCAAAGTGACAATAAAACTGTACAGAAGGATCCATGAAAGAGAGATCTCCAACCAAGGCTTATTTCTAAATGGGTAACTCCAGCATGTTACTATACAAAGTTGGGAAATTCCTTCCACAACAGAAAAACAGCCTTTCTGTTCCCTCACCTCCTCAGACCGGCCTAAAACAAACAAACAAACACATATACATATACACCTATCCTTATAGATATATCAGCCACAATTCCCTGGAAAGGACTGATTTAACCAAAAGATAAAATCAAAACCTAAAACAAGGTCCTCTCCCCTAATATATCCCTTAGTATCCTCACTGAGGTCAAAACTAACGTTCTGAAGTGGGAAGAGAAAAATACGTAATACTCTTGAGAACTTAAAAACTGGAACTTAATGGCCATCTATGTTTCACTCAAGGGTCTACATCAATTAAATATCAAATGGCACTTTAAACATATTAATATGATACTGAAGTCCAGCCAATGCTATACGGGTTAAGAGCAAGCAAACTGAGTTTGTAACTCCAGCTCATTCATTCTACAAAGTGAATCCACGCCCTTAGGAGCACGTGTAATGACCTTGTTCTCGAACAGGGGAGTTACTACTTCCTCTAGAAAATGAGTGATCCAATCGTCCAAAAACCGAATCCAACTACTACTAACTTTTTGCTTTTGAGTTCGTCAAAGGCACGTCCAAAAGCTGAAGGTGAATGCAGCCACAGACCAAATCCCCTGGTCTAGTCCTTTTCCGAAATCCAGCGACCCAGCCCCTCCCTCTTCCGCAGACCCAGGAAATCAAGACGGTGCAGTGACTACCGAAAAGGGCGAATTTCCGTGTCCTTGGAGGGATTGGAGGGTGAGAGGGTGCGGTAAGTAGTTGCAGTTATCTGGTGGAAAGGCTTCTACTCCGGGGACACCACCGCCCCTTCCCGCAGTGATCCCTACACTACTTACGCCGCGCGCAGGTCGGTCCGTAGGTTGCCATGGCGAGGCTGCGGGAAAAGGTGATCTGCGGGGAGGACAAGAAGTGCGGTCAGCAGGAGTATGAAGGGGTTTAGGAAGCCAAAAGAGGTTTTCAGACAGAGAGGGACTAGGGGCCGCGGGACAGCGCGGCCATCTTAGGGAACCAGAGCCGACCCCGAGTCCCGCTCAGGCCTTCTCCTAGGCCGCCGGGGTCTAGGCCCCCCAGGTGGCAGTAAGATGGGCGCGGCGGTACCTAGTGGTCTCCAGAGGGGGGCCGTCGCCACGGTTCGGCACGTTCGGGGTTGGGCTGCGGCTGCCGCGACTGGAGGGCGAAGTGAAGGAGACACCGTTCCGCCCGCCGCAACCCTGCCCTCCCCCCTCCTGGACCCCGCCTCTGTTGCCCGGGCTCTCCACGGCGCCTGTCCCCGCAGCGCCTCCCGCTGCCTACTCCAACCTGCTCCGGAAGGGCCACCGGGATCGATGACACCCCCGCTCCCTGGGTGGGCTGCCTCGGTCCGTCAGCAGGGACCAGCAAAAAGTAGAAGCTGCAGGACCTCTGGTCAGGCAGTGACGAGGCCAGCCCCCGAAGCGCGGGGGCGGGGAACGGCGGCTGTAACACGGTGGGTGCCGCGCGGGCGGGGGATGGGACTGAGGCCCCGCGCACGCTCGTCACGGACGGGGCGGGGCGCCAGGGACAAGTCCGCGTGGGTCCCCGCGCGACTGGGCTCTGCTGCACGCCCTGAGGGTCACGTACATCTCTCTAACTCGTTTTCAGAACAGTGGTTCCCAAACCCTGCAGACAGTTCCTGGTTGGGGCGTCTGCAAAGAGTCAGCTGAGCGTTATCCCATTTGCCGTGAGCAAGTGCAAGGTGCCCTTCTGAAACACGGTCTCTCTTCAGATCTGGGGAGAAATGAAAGGGCACAAGAGTACCACCTTTAGCCCCTCGCGCCCTCTTTTCCTCCACCGGCCTTCTGAGGCGATGTAATTGCCCTGCTGGGCAGGACTTCGCCTAAGAGGATCTCGTGGGCTGCCCCTCCCGGAACGAACTGAGCACGTCTCAGGGTGCCCCGCCCCTTTTTCTAGTTCCCGCTTTAGAGTTCCTCTTCTGCCGTCCACTCTCGCTTTTGCGATGGGACTGCTTTACACAAGGACAAAACCGGAGGCAAGTCTGCTACGAAATTTGGGGATCATGCTGACCAGGCATGAGAACACTGCACTCAGGCTCCTCGGGTGTGCAGAAGAGTGAAGTAGCCAAGGAAACAACAAAATAAGCCTCCTGATCAGATAGAAATAGGGTCGATTGAGGCTCCTGAATCAATCGCCAATCTCAGCTATTTATCCCTTCTGGACCCCAGTTTCCTCATCTGGAAAATGACAAGTTTAAATGAAATGAAGTGGTGTTAATAGCCTTTCAGCCATAGTCTATGAAAGCATGTTCCTTCCATTTCCTCTGGCCCTGAAAGCCACCGCTACTCACACGCTGCCAAGGTTCCACCCTCCTGAACCAGGAAAAAGATAGCAAGATAGGCTTCCACAATCCAAACACAGATTACAGCTGCTATGGAGAATTTCCCTCCCAAGAGCAAACCCAGCCAGCAATCTTGCCTAGTCATGGTAGGGATTATTCATGTAAAGGGTTAGAAGAAGAGTAGTCTTTGCTCCTAAGAGTTCAAGACCAGATCAACTCAAGCTCAGGCAGGTTCGTCTGAATCAGCCTGGCTGGGCTGGGAGCAGGTCTGCTCTGGCTATGTTTGAAGCTATGGTGAGGCCAATAGAATAGATTAACATCCCATCCCAGCTGCAGCAAAACACAACACCTCCCAGCAAAACCTAGTCTTGCCTTAGTCACTTCCATTACCTGTAGTAAGGGTTTATTCACATTGTGAACTACAGTAGTCCC
The DNA here is from genome assembly GCA_028533065.1 of Trachops cirrhosus. NCBI lineage: Eukaryota > Metazoa > Chordata > Mammalia > Chiroptera > Phyllostomidae > Trachops > Trachops cirrhosus. The sequence continues at coordinate 108,100,970 of CM052542.1, forward strand.
TGCATATCCCTGGTTCGGCTTTCCATGGTTTCAGTTACCTGTTATCAAATGTGGTCTGAAATATTAAATGGTAAATCCTAAGAATAAACAATTCCTGTTTTAAACTGTGTGCTGTTCTAAGGAACATGATGAAATCTCACTCCCATCTTGCTCCCATCTCGCTCCCTCCTGCCCTGGATATGAACCACCTCTTTGTCTTGCCTGTCCATGCTAGTAACCATCTTGGTTGTCAGACAGAGTGTCACAGTATAGCAGCGTTAGTATTCAAGTAACCCTTGTTTTCCTTAATATTGGCCTCAAAGCATGAGAGTAGTGATGCTGGCAACTCCATTATGCCAAAGAGAAACTGCAAAGTGCATGTATGTATAGGGGAAAAATGTAGTATACACGAGGTTCAGTACTTTCCATGTTTTTGTTGCTGGTGGAAATGAGGCCCTTTTGCAGAGCTACAGGGAAAGCATTCCAGGGACCCACGAACAGGAGGATAAGTTTTAGTGGTAAGACTTTATTGTGGTTGAAATGGAAGGTTGTGCCCAGGATCCCAATGTCTCATCTTCACCTGTCCCACTGTCAAGAGGTCCAGCCTTGTTTTCAACAAGCACAGGAGAAAGGCCAGTGTCCATAAATTCTGGGCCACTGACCAGTCCAGTTCAGTTGCTGTCCTCATCCAGCTAGCTTAGCCTGTGTTCCCGGCTGCCTCCAGCTGGTGCTGTGCCCAGGCCTGTACTTGGAGTCCATGCGTGGCTGCCGGACCCAAGGCAGCTATTAGGGCCACTTGGCCGCTATGGAGAGAGAACGCGTGAACAAACTGCAAGCACATGTTACTGAGAGTGAGAGAATGAAAGAGTGTGAGTGTGTGTGTGTGTGAGAGTAAGAGAGGGAGAGAGAAAAATCTCTTAGGCTAATTATATTACCTCAGGCTTGGGAAGGACCCGGCACCCTTTCAAACTAACCAATCACCTTTCCAATCTTTGGTGGGCTTCTACTGGTTCCTCCCTCTAACAAATCCATTTCCTAGATCTTCTGGGTTCCTGTGTCCTCTATCCAATCCGATCTTTCCCCCAAGCTAGGCTCCGCCCCTAATGGTTACGGCCTTCTACTGGGCATGACTCATAGTAGAAGCACCTCCCCCTGTACCATCTTGGCTTCTGTTGAGCATGCACCCAGCAGAGGAATTTCTCTTGCTGTTTTATCTTTCTTTCCGTAATCCTGGCTAGTGACCAGTAACAGTCCCTTCTGTCCACTTCAGGGATTAGGTCCTGATGCAGCAGTCCCCTGGGGAGCCTATGAATACTGCAACTTCCTAGTGAAGCAGGCTGTGTCCAATTCAGCTCCCTAGTTTATTATGCTTATTAACATCTGATTCCCTTTGCTCCCTTTATTAATATTTAGTTACCTATGCCAACAGTTTCAGGCATCCACTAGGGACCTTGGAACATATCCCTGGTAGATAAGGGGTGTGGATGAAAAAGGGGTTCTATGCAAAGTAACCTCACAGGGTGATCTGATCATAAATTCCTAACTGGGCAGATCATGGTGGGTAGTCACATGCCAGGCATATAACTTCCCCAGCAAGCCTTGTCCACTGTTTTTGTATTTCTCGGTTAACACGCCTTCGAGGTGCCAAAAGTAATACCTACCCCTCAAGAGAGGTAACCACCCTCAGGAAAGCACACAATCTCATTAACTATCCTATATACTTATAACTATCCTATAACTATCCTACTTATAACTATCCTATATACTCCAATACTTGCCTTGCTTTCTCCTACCCTCATGTAATCTTCCTTAAAGTCCATCCTTAACTTATTTTATTTTATTTTATTTATTTATTTTTAGAGAGGGGAACGGAAGGAGGGAGGAAGAGAAGGAAAGAAACATCCATGTGCAAGAGAAACATCGATCAGTTGTCTCATACACCTTCAACTGAGGACCTGGCCTGCAACCCAGGCATGTGCCCTGACCAGGAATTGCACCAGTGACCTTTCAGTTCACAGGCCAGCACTCAATCCACTGAGCCACACCAGCCAAGATCCATTCTTAATTTCAAATGTCTAAAAGAAATTGCAAAACACTTACTCTCCAGAGCATTTGAGATCTTGCTTTCTGGCAATTGTCATCAGTTTTTGCTCAAATAAACTCATAAAAATTCTCTACAGGTTTGGATGTTCTTAGGTCAATGGGGCAACTACTGTATGTGCAGCATTTTTAATCCCCAGAGGATATCATTTTGCCACAGAATACTGATGTGAGGCTTCAAACTCTACAAACTCAAGGAATGTATATAATTCCTAAAACCAGGAGAAGAGTCATAGCAAATTATTTCAAAGCTGAATTCAGTAAATACACATACATGAGTAGTTACATCCAAAGCCCTTTACCAGGGGTATCAAACTCATTTTTACCAGGGGCCACATCAGCCTCGTGGTTGCCTTCAAAAGGCTGAATGTAATTTTAGGACTGTATAAGTGTAACTACTCCTTAACAGCTAAGCAAGAGCTGGGCACTGCTGCCTGGTAGAAACAAGGTGCAAGGCCGGATAAAACAAGGTGGAGGGCCAGATTCAGCCTGCAGGCCTTGTGTTTGCCGCCTGTGCTCTAGACCAAGCAGCATTAGCTGTGTCGCCCATAGGGGAAGCTAAGTCCATTCAGATGCAGTGCCTGCTCTCGAGGCACTGACAGTCAAGTGTGTGTGGTGTCAAGACCTGGGAAAGGACCAAACTTTTACCCTACTTGCATGTTAGCAAGTTAGTCTGCCATGGTTTCACAAGTTCATAAATTATAGCAGAAGATGTGAGTCTGGAAGTTCAGAGACAAAGGACTTTATTACTTGTGGCACAGCAGAGAGCATACACTTCAAGTTCAAATCAGCTCCTCTTGTCCTCTGTGTTCCACAAGGGTGATGCAGACCACCCTAGGTAGAAGCTATACATACCATGTGTTTGAGTCACAGCCAAGGGATCCTGACTTTAGGAAACTCTCTGCCTTATGAGGAGCTGCTAACAAACCTGCCCAACTTTTGACTCACAAAGAGTCAAGAGTATACTTCTCAGGGAATAAAATCTGCCCTCTGTCCTAGAGAGAGACACTACCTCTAGCTCCTAAAACAGTTTAAGATCAAAACTCTCACAAGACCTGCAGAAACACCGTGGAGAATTGTCCCACAACAAAGGATGGAGAATTCAGGAGTTGCAAGTACAATGCTAATTGTAAGCACACAGAACTGTGGTCATAGTCAGAATGAGGAAATGCACCAAAGTTTGAAAGTAGGACTTGTCCAAAATAAAAAACCAACAATAGGTCAAGGCTGGAAGGGCAAAATTCTAGAAAAAGACATGTGCAAAGCCATACCAGGACTTAAGTGGCAAGAATCATTTGGAAACCACAAGTAGTTAAGCTGGAAAAACCTATAGAAAAAGTTGAGAGATTAATCTAAAGATGTTGGCTAGAATCAAATCCTAAAGGTCTTGAAAGTAACAAGTGAGTCTAGGGTAGCTGGGAGCAACATGTTTCTTTCTTTCTTTCTTTCTTTCTTTCTTTCTTTCTTTCTTTCTTTCTTTCTTTTCTTTCTTTCTTTCTTTCTTTCTCTTTCTTTCTTTTCTTTCTTTCTTTCTTTCTTTCTTTCTTTCTTTCTTCTTTCTTTCTTTCTTTCTTTCTTTCTTTCTTTCTTTCTTTCTTTCTTTCTTTCTTTCGGTTTAGGTTCTTTTCTTTCTTTGAGCAACATTTTTAACTTGAACCACTGGGAGGACAAATGTTCACTCACTGTGGGAAGAGACACAGGAGGAGGAACAGGTATGAGGGTAAAGAGGATGACTCAGCCCTGGCCAGCAAGCTCATTTGGTTGCTCCATTGTCCTGTAACTGAAAAGTTGCAAGTTTGATTTCTGGTCAGAGCACGTACCTGGGTTTCAGGTTCATTCCCTGGTATGGCACATATGGGAGGCAACCAATTGATGCTTCTCTCTTGCATCAATATTTCTCTCTTTCTCTCCCTCCCTCTCTCTCTCTAAAAGCAATGAAAAAAAAAATCTGAGGTGAGGATAAAAAAATGTTTTCAAAAAAAGAGGATGATTCAATTTCAGATAAGTATGAGGAGCCAGAGGCCAAATCTAAATGGGATTGTCCAATAAGGCGGTTATGAAGCACAAGAGAAAGGTCTGGGTAAGAGACACTGGCATGAAAATTTTAGTTTTAATTATTACTAATGGGTATGATTAAACTCAGTGAGAGATGGTGTAGGAAAAAAAATAGTAGAAACCACCCAGGCTAGTATAGCTCAATGGATTGAGTGCGGGCTGTGAGCCAAAGGGTCATCAGTTCCATTTCCAGTCAGGGCACATGCCTGAGTTGCAGGCCAGGACCCCAGTGCAGAGCACGTGAGAGGCAACCACACATTGATGTTTCTCTCTCTCCCTCTCTCTCTCTCTCTCTCTCTCTCTCTCTCTCTCTCTCTCTCTCTCAATAAAATAAAATAAAAAATAACTCTTTAAAAAAAGGGTGTTTTAGGGGCAAGCAGCAGAGGAGCCAATGAAGAAAACTGACCAAGAAAGAAAACTCAAGAGGGTGTACTTCCCTGGAAGCCAAAACGGGAGAGCAGTGGGCGAAGGAGGAAGTGCTCGGCGGTGTCACATCCTGAGGAGCAGTCAAGTGAGGTAAGACAGAGTATTAGTTACTATAACTTAATAGCTTAAAACCACCAATATTTTATTATCTAAAAAATCCTGGATGGCAAAAGTTGGGGATGGCTTAGCTGGGTGGTTCTGGGTCAGGACCTCTCATGAGGTTGCAGTCAAGATGCTGGCTCGGGCCGTAGTCTTCCGAAGGGTCGGCTGTGCTAAAGGATCCACGCCCAAGACTTCCGGCCAAGATGGAGGCATAGGTAGACGCACTGTGCCTCCTCGCACAACCAAGATAGGGACAACAAAGATATAGAAACAAAATAACCAGAACTGACAGAAAATTGAAGTTTATGGAAGTCGGACAACCAAAGATTTAAAAAT
>CM052542.1:108106467-108154580 GCA_028533065.1 Trachops cirrhosus
TTTTAAAGATTTTATTTATTTATCTTCAGAGGGGAAGGGAAGGAGAGAGGGAGAGAAATATCAATGTATGGTTGCTTCCTGTGCATTCCCTGCTGGGAACTGGCCTGCAACCCAGGCATGTGCCCTGACTGGGAATCAAACCATGATCTCTTGGTTCACAGGCCCGCGCTTAATCCACTAAGCTACACCAGCCAGGGCTGGAAGAGTAAATTGATACAACTTCTAATGAAGTCAATCTGACAATATCTAACAAATTTTAAATGCATAAAGCCTTGAACCCAACAACTTCTTTTAGCAATTTATTCCACAGATAAACTTGCACACATGCAAAGTAACGTTATACTTATTGAAACATTGTTTGAATAGTAAACAATCTAAATGGCCACATTTCCGGGAATGAGTAGGAACGGAGTATCATGCCGTCGTTAAAAAGAATGAAGCAAACCTCATTCTCTACATACTTGTTGTATGGAGAGAACACTAATATGTATCACAGGAGGAAGACAGAAGCAGCTCGGCCTCAGAGAGCTGGCCAGGGACCATCACTAGAACTTGGTGTGCTCAGAGGCGGACCTGGCGCGCACAGTGAGGCCTTACTGTTTTTCTGTTGAACATAAAATTCACGGAACACCAACACAAGAACAAGACTGCTCAGTAATAATTTTTTATGAGTTTTTTAAACTGGAATGTATTGGAGTGACAATGGATAATAAAATCATATTGGTTTCAGGTGTATGGTTCTATAACACATCATCTGTATATTGTATTGGGTGTTCACCACCCCAAGTCAAGTCTCCTTCCATCACCCTCTATCCCCCCTAAACCCTCATCTACTTCCCTCCACCCCTCTCTCAGTAATAATTTCTCAACACAGACAAAAACATGAACATTATTGAAACCACAAAATGACCAAATATGTCTCTCTCCTGGATAATACAAGCGACTGCTGTTTCTTTACCAATTGTAACGTTAGCCTAAATTCATTCCTCCTGCCTTATTGCTAAGCTTTTTTAAGATACACAATCATAAAATTGCCCCAGCATTCTGAAAGCATCCATTCCAGAGCAAATTCACACTTCCTTAAAAATTTCCCCTAAACTACCTAATCCGAACCCAGATTGTAAAAAATAAGTCCTTTCCAACACGTATCAAATGAGACGCCCCACAGATCCCCCCGCAGTGTTCTCCCACCTGACTTACTCACCTCAGGTGTGCTGTTGGAGAGGAAGGCATGCTAAGTGAAGTAAGCAAGGTGCAAACCATATATGTGTGTGTATGCTATAAATTCTGCATAAAATATTTATGTAAAAATAAATTTAAAAATTCATACTTGTTTGCATATGCATAGAATACCTCTGGGAAAACACACTGGTTAAATGGTTGCCTCTTGGAAGAAGAACTAAGGCTGGGGCACAGGGGTAGGAGGAAAAGAGCTTTCAGTATATATAGTTTGTTACCATGTTAATAAATTATTTACTTAATAACTTTTTTAAAAGAGAGTAAGACTCACAGGCACCACTGTGGAATCAACAGTCAGGAAAACCTAGACTCTTGCCTGGACAGTTAGGCTCATCAAATTTCTGCATGTAAGATTTCAACCACATTCAAGTCCCTCCAATTGCATCACTATGGCCAAAATGCTCTCCAGTTAAGCCTCCAAAATCAAGCCTTTCTGGAAAAATAGGATCAAATTTCATTTACTTTGACCTCTTACTGATGAAGGCTGCTGATTAGCCTGTATCAAAAAACCATTAGGTATAGGTATTCTCTTAAGAGTGGGATCCAGGGCTCTTAAGGCTGGAATATGAACAGGTAGGTAGGTCATGGTGGTTTTGTATTTCTGGCTCTCCTAGGGAGCCCTGTGAGCTGAGAACATAAGGCATTTAAATATGCTACTACAGCTATCGCCTGGTCTTGTTCAACATTAGAGCTGAGGGTGATAACTGAGCTCCTCAGAGGCATTGTATGACCCCAGCATCCTCCTCAGGTCTCCACCAGAGCCAGCTCCCACCCCACTTCAAGTCTGGCAGCCCCGCACTCCAAACAGGTGGGTTAGGTGCACATCGAGACAATTCGGGATACAAGGTATGTTATACATCCTAACTTCATATTACACCATCGAGTAGCAACTGGCAGCTCATTTATTTGTCATCTTGATCTTCTCTGGGGGCAAAGGCGTCCTATACAAGCTATGCCTAGTCCTGGTTCCTTGATCTTAGGATCTCTGGCCTTCCCCTCATCTCCAGGGATCTTCGTGTACTTTCCCTCACCTTACCGCTCTTTTGACTTACACTTCTGTCCTTGACCAATCCCTGTTTTACAGAACTACCCATGCCTGTCTCCACGATTTAGACCATGGCAACAGGCATTCTCAGTGCTCCATTTGTAACAAAATCAAACACATACCCCAACAGTTCCCTAATACATGCAAGATAAACCCGAAGTTCTGCATGACAATTAGAGCTCTCTAAGCTCTTCGTGGGGTCCTCATGAACTACCCTTCAGGGAGGGCTCAGTTCAAGTTTCACAGACTTACTGAATTCTTCTTGGACACTTGGTCCCCAGTGAGCCCTTCCTTTCTCAAGCTGCCATGAAGACAATAAATTTATCTACTGCCTCAGTTGTTTTTAAACATTTCATTCCCTTATCCTCAGCCATTTTTCCCCCCAAAGGGAAAGCCTACTTAGGAAAGCCAAATATGTAATACACCAACTCTGGAAGAAAATGATGCCAGCTCCAACTCTCTTTCCCTACCCCTGAAGATGTTCAGCCAAACAGTTTTAAAACTACTGGTCTACTCCACCAGTGAATGCTGTTAACTACCTTTTTTATGTCATCTTCCTGGCTAGATTATTAACTCCCTGGAGACATAGGCCCTATTTTATTGACCTAAATTCAACTACTATTTCAGCAATATGTACCAGGCCCTGGGCCAGTAGGGCTACATACAGTACTTTCATAATTTGGCCCTTAATACAACCTATGAGGTAGGCACCCCCACCCCCTCATTTCACACATAAGATTAAGTGGGTCTGAAAGAAATGGCCCCGTTTACTCAGTGGCAGACATGTAGCTCATACCCGGGTCCTCAGAGTCTCAATCCAGTGCATTTTCTATTGCGCCACACAGCCTCTCGGTCTGTTCTGGACCATTCTTTTTTAGAGTTCCTGAGAGAAGACAAGCTGGCACCAGCACCAGAGAGGCTAGTCAGTTGTCATCATGAGGACAAGTCAATCGTGGATTAAGCTCAGGTGGTCCTGCACCTGTGACAATGCTTAGTGTTCCAACCACTACGTGATTCTGGGCTACTGGGCTACCCCTAACAACGGATTCTTTTTCTGTTCAGCATTAACTCCAAAGCTGACCTGACAGATGATGGCATCTTCCTACATAATCTACATTTGCATTAAATAAAAACAAACACCAACTTCAATGTGCCCAGGAATAAGTAGTTATTTGCTTCCCTTCTCTCCCTCTGATACCCTTGGGAAGATCACTTTTCTCTCCTAGTTGACAGAAAAGGGGAAATGGGAAATGGCTTATCTAGTGGACAACTAAGACTTAGAAAATGCCAGGGATGAGATGCTATATTAGGATTTAAAGCTGCAGGGCCCAGTCATTTGCAAAAATAAAAAGTCACTGTATAAAAAAAACAGGCTTGCTGCATTAATAGTACAGAGACAAATAAGAGACAGTATTCAAACTTTCAAATGTTTTATTTTTAGTGTTTTAAAACATTTTAATACAACAAAGATATAAAATAATATATATTAGTTAAATCTGAATTTAATTTAGAATCAAGATATTTACTTATATACAATACTGTGCTTTAAGGTATGGCTACCACAGGAACTTTCACATCTTCAAGTAATACTAGTTTCTCTGTGGAGAGGGTGACAATTAGGTAGAATTCTTGAAACAAAACATGCCCACTTTAATTCAAACTAATTTTGCTTCCCTCATTATGTACCAGTTTCCACTTACTTTGTTTCATATCAGAAACACTTCAATTGTCCTAATAATCCATAGATTCTCTGAATAAAAAGTTATTAAGATTAAGCATTTTAAGATGACGTTACTGATAACACTGCTTGGTTATGTTCAGACAACCCAGCAGATCAGATTGAAACAGACTTGAAATAGCAATGAAATTAACATAGTCCTCCTTCTCTCTCCATATCAGGCACAAAGCTTCTTTATGCTTACACAGGGACTACTCTGAATAAAAAGTCCTTTGGTTAATTTAGAGTGGAATATATTCTAAAAACCAATTTTACTGGTAGCTGAATTATGGCTTATAGATTTCACAGATATTTTTATTGATCTTGATGCAAAGTAACAGGACACATTTCAGTTACTTGAAATTGGTGGCATTTGCTGAGTGGTGGGAGGTAGGCGAGAAGGGGACCAAAACTTACTTCCATGTTAATTTCAGTCACTCAAAGCCATTCAAAGACAGACAGGGGAAAAAGACTCTCAGCCTCTTTCCTTTCTCACTGGTCACCTGAAGCAGCCTGATTTTTGATGTTACCAACAATTCTCCGCTGTAGAGGTAGAGGGGTAATTTGGGCTAAACTTTTTACAAATGCAAACTATTTTAAAAGCCAAGTAAAGTTGGTATTAAAACTGACATGCTTTGTTGACTTTGCAACTATCTAAATGAAATCAATACTGTTTTAAAAAGCGGTTGAACTATTCTAAAGGGAGCTTTCTTGTCCTGATGCCTGAATACCTTAAAGAACTATTACTATAATTACTTTTGGTAAGGGATAACTTAAGTCTACAAAAAGACTATCAAAGAATTAAACTTATTAGATCAGAGTATTTAAAACAAGAATATAGTTAATTTTCTCAAGCATTTTGGAATTAGAATCCTTAAAAAAAAGTTTACTATGAAACTAATGATGAAATTGCCTTTTGTTGAATCCAGTCAAAGCAGGTTAGTGTTATGAATGTATCTTTGAACATATAAACAGCATTTCCAAAGAGCTGTCACCAAAACAGACCATTTCATACCAGCCATGAAAGTATCTGGCTCCTTTCTCTGTTCTCCATTTATGAATTATGGAGTTTTTGGAATTCTAAGTAACAACAATCAGGCAGAGACAGGGCAGAGACGGGGCAGAGAAGGGGCAGAGAAGAACGCCACTGGCAGCATCAGTTACACTACGAACAGGTCTCTCAGTCAATGGGTTTTTCTGGTGAACAGTCTACTCTAGTAACTGACTGATTCTAAGGTTAAGCTTATTGCTTTCTGATTTAAAAGGACAGTAATAATACACTGACCCAGCACATGCATTTTTATCCTAGCAATTCTGGCCACAGAGAACTATGAGAATAGGCATGTTAAGAATTCTACAGCATTGCATAAAAGGTTCCTCCCAAAGTGCGTGGTGATAACAGCAAACTTGCCCTCTTCAAAACATCCTACTCCCTACAAATTTCAATTTCCCTTCAGTAACACTGCCCAGAATGGACTTAAAGAATGAAAGAGAGAGAGAAGGGAGGGAGGGAAGGAGGGAGAAAAACAGGAAAGGAAAGGAAAGGAAAGGAAAGGAAGCCAGCCATGTTGTACCCAGGAACATTGAAAATGCATCAAAGACTCTTAATATAACATCCAGTTTGTATCCCAAACCAAGATCTTTCTTGGTTCCACCTGGCTGGTGTGGCTCAGTGGATTGAGTGCCAGCCTGCAAACCAAAGGGTCGCCAGTTCAATTCCCAGTCAGGGCACAAAATCTTTCTTGGTTCCTTCTATACTGAGGTCTCAGTGTTTAATGATGTAAGCTTCTCTCTCACAAGTCTGCAACTGTAGAACGTAGTACAAGGTCAAAAAATATGTAGATCTAAGTCACATAGCTTTTCTACCTCGCCACACTCACATCCAACATGTAAATGTAAACAGGACTTTCACTGTAGTCTAGATTTTAATAAGAAAAAAAAATACAAAGACAAAAATCTGGAAATTTCTGTGCAACCAGAAAGCGACCAAAATACAGGTTTCATATTAAGAAAAAAAGAAACAAAAAAATTCTGTCTCAAAGTTTTCCAAGAAAGAGACTTGGAGATGACTGATGGATGTAAACACTGCCTCGCAACAGTTATAGCAATAAATTATAGGTCTAGCTTACCTTTTCCTCAAAACAGATTTGATAAATGCAAAGCTCTGAAGTTATTTTATGATCCTCACTGCAGTTTGCTGTTAGACACTCTCAATGTCAATAGCTCTGCAAATCAGTTGCAATTTACTTTTTCTATTTTGTTTTATAGAACAGAATCCATATGAAGGAAAAAGAAGGCTGATGGCAGGAAAATTAGCATTAAGCAGCTACTTAACATTCTTAACTTTGCCAGAGATTTTTTTTCAAACATCTTCCCAAAAGCCAACATTAGGTACCTCCCTAGCTAAAGTTGGTCTTGTATTATCATTTGGAAAAAATGATGGTGCCAGATCTTTTGACATCAAGGATCAAACTCCTTCATCATTACGCAATTTCCTTAGATGAAATATTGGCATTTTGTCTCTAGCATGTAATAGAATCAACAATTTAAGATAGTATAAGATTCTGAAGTATGAGATTTAAAACCATAATAAAATGAATTGCCTTGTGCCATTTCTCAATGGAGAAATAAAAAAAATAAAGTTCAGAGAGGACTCGAACTGGGGGTCATTCAGCACTGTCTAAGATTTGTTCGCATAATATTCCTTTCCTGCCCAATCCATTTAGGCTCCTCTGTAGCTTATACAAGGGTGGAAATATAACTCAAAGTGCAAAAATACAATATTTCACCCACATAAGAAGCAGGCTCCTGCTAAGTGGCCTAATTTTAGACCTCAATATGCCAGCACCTTTCCTAATTCCATGTTTTAAAATGGAATGTAAAAACCACACAAGTAATATTCCAGGTGGCTAAGCTCATCATCTGGGTTTCAAATTCCAATTCCACAACCATCCTACTGTTATAACTACTCTATAAAACCATTAAAAGTGAAGTGACAGTTATTATCAGAGATCAAAATACACGAGGTACTAAATTTCTAGTGTTGTAAATGGCAACTAAGTTATATCATTTCCTGACTGCCAAATTAAGACTAAGTAGAAAGAATGTATGCACACAATTATATTTAAAATTAAAAAACAACAAAACCTTTTTATATTCAAATGTCTGTGAATGCTTACTTCTGACAGCCAAGAATCAGAAATTTCAAAAATCAAAAAGTTATACTATGCCTGCAACCTGCTATACATTTCTTTTCACAAAGAGAAAAAAGTATTTTTTGCATGCATATCTCCATACTTAAGGACATAAGAACTGTATCTAACATCTGGTAAAACACTCCACAGTTTTTCTCATTAAATAACAAATAACATCATCAAAAAGCACAAAACCAGGCTGCCATATAACTAATGGCTACAGCACAAAGTTGTTCCACCACTAAAATTCAGTCAGTTTTACATTTATGGATGCGGCCGTCTCCCCCCATGAAGTTGTGGTCGTACAGAACCCTCAGAACAATACGGGCATCTTTCATTGCATCTTTGGTGAAAAATGCCAGTAATATACAGGACTTAGTCACCTCACGTATAGCCCCTTTCTCTTCTTGTTTCAGGCATCCTGGTATGTTCAATATACTTTTCTTAAAGATGTCAGAAGGCAAAAATTATGTTAGTAAAACCGACTGCTTTCCACTGTTAAAAAGACACAACTTAATTCAAAGAATAAGTACTATTCACTTGGTAGGGGTTTCTCCTTTGAAGATAGTAAAGAACTTCAAAAAATATTATTTCTTGCCTGGAGTCCTACTGGAAATTAAAAAACCCAAAATCTTTAAACCAGCAAACTGCTTAACTTGATTTGCTAAATTCAATAAGCAAATACTCAACAGGTAGGGGTAACAGCCTGACTTCAATCACAACATTACTTCTGCCTAAACAGAAGTGGAAAAAACATCTACTTAGGTTTTCCATTCAAACAGATATGTAAGGACTCTTCATTGTTCCTTCTTGCTTTCTATAATCACAGCCCTGCTCAGAATAGGGACCTTTACTTTGTCAACATATAAGCCAAAAAGCAAGGCATCCGAGAACAACCTAGGGGGGAGAAAGCAAAGTTATTCACTTTCAACAACGACTGTATATTTATTCATGAACCCATAACAAAGATAATCTTCATCCAATTAGTCTTTTCATTATTGCTGGTTTTGAAAATGGCCAACAATATTCATTAGGTACAGTACCATTAACATTACACTCAAAAAAAGAAAACATGGGAAACCAAATTCTTGCTCTCCTACTCTGCTGATATGCCCTGGTATTAGCTAGAGTATGGTAATATAAAAAGAGTCTTGTTGTGATATAAAAGGCAATAAATACATCAATGGAATAATGTTCATGGGCCGCCAAAATGAAGAAGATTCCAAAGAGGTTGAGAACCCAGGATAATGTGTGCAAGAAATTCCAGCTCCTTGGTGTATCTGGGAAAAGAACAGAAAGAATATTTTAAAACCACACTCCTTCCAATGCTTCTCAGACACATGCTTCACAGAACTTGACATCCTTCCCACAGCCTCCCCTGCAGCTAATCTAATATGTATATAAGCACTAAATAGATACTTACATTCAGTGACAAAGAAATTCAGCATAGTTAGGACGACTGTGTGGCCACTGAACATGTAATCTCCGCAAGTGTGAACACCGGTTAGGGTCATACCAAAGCCACTCCAGATGGCAAAGGCCCGGCGCAGTTTCTCCCACACACTGCCATATATCTGTAAAGAAAGTTGTGAATTAGTGTTCAAATGCCTAGGGAGGGAGGAGTTTCTGAACATTTATTTCCATTGAAATTCAAATGCTGAGTGACTTAGAAATAATGTCTAAGCAAAAGCAACCAGACTCCCAGTCTAATTAATTCCAGATATCTACAATGAGTGGTCAAGTCTTGGCTATACTCAGAAATAGTTTGGTAATTAAATAAAATCAATGTAATTCAAACTTCTCTACCAGGAGTTTCTTTGTAATAAGAAAGGTCATTATTACACAAAAATATTTCCAAGTTTTTAATTCAATAATAGGGTAGTACTTGCTTGGCTGTTCTTGCCAATAAGAAACGGCTATGCCAGAGATAATAGCTACCAATCAATATCCATCCTCCGCTTCTTTACTGGTATTTATTTGAAGTCAACCAAATAAATAAATGCAATGAACTCAACCAAAACATTGCATTTCCCAGCCTCCCTTGTAGCTGGGTATGGCTATGTGACTAAGTTCTGTACAGTAAGACATTAGAGACAGTGCAAAAGATTTCTGGGAAGACTTTATAAAAGAAGGAGACAACAGCTCAAAGGAAGTCTTTTCTACCTTTCCTTCTTCTAGCCTACAAACCAGACGTGAGAGTTGAAGCCCCAGCAGCCATCTTTGACCACAAAGTGGTCTTGAGGATGCAAGTCAAGTGTTAGGAGAGCAGGAAGACAGAAATGTCATGAATTTTGGATGACTCCTTAAAGTTACCATATCTGACCTGGAGTACCTACTTTCAGACTTCTCTTATGAGAGAATAAGCTATTCTTTGTTTATTAAACCATAGCTATCTTGAATTTCCTGTTATTAGCAGTCAAACCTAATCCCAGCTCCCATACATAAGCTTAAAAAAGCAATCCATTTTTAGGAAGAGTTTGAGCAATGGTTACATACACACACACAAAGACATTTAACATATAATAACAATACAAAAAAATTGCTAAAATTTTATGTGCATTTACTATTGGAAGGCATGCTACTAAGTACTTTACGTGTTATTGCATTGAATTTCCACAACAATCTTACAAAGTAATTCAATTGTGTGGGTGAGGGAACTGGCTTACAGAGGGCACACAGCTAGTAACATACCCAGGATATGAACCCAGGGAGTTCAATCCCAAAACTCTTATTTCTTGGATATTCTGCTACGGCTAACGAATGAAAGCAGCTGAGCCGGGCAGCACACAGTAAACATGTTTAGGTATTATACCCGAGTCTAGAGACACAGGTTTAGGTTTTAACTAAATGTTTTACTTACTTTTGTTGTCACATAGAATTTAGTCAAAATTTAAGAAAATGTTAGTTACTTACAGTCAAAGATTATAAAGTATGTTAGTCATGCCCTGAAGGCCTGCCTATAAAGCAAGTTCCAGAAAAAATGTTGAAAGGTAACACTTTGCTTGAGATAATAGAAAAATGCAGCTGTTAAGCATAAAATAATGGTAGCTTAAGCAAAAACAAAGGTCCTGAGATGTTTAGTTTCTGCTTTTTACTTTAATGATGTCACTGACTTACAATTATGAGACATTTTGCAGAATTTTAGTTCCTTAACCAGGTAGATCACCCAATCACAGTGACAAAGGCACCAAATAAGATGATGTAAGGAACTGAATTAATCAGCTAAAGAAAACCACTGAAGCTTGCACAAGAACTAACCAATCAGTTTCACCCTCATACCCTAAATTCCTAACCCTCAACCTCTGCCTTTAAAAACCTTGATCAAAAGCCATTAGGGAGTTGAGGTTTAAAGCAACAGCTTCTCACCCTCATGGCTTCAATCTCTCCACTGCAAAACTCAGTGTTCGGCTCTGCTGTGTGTGAAGTAGGCTATCCCCTTGTTTGTTAACGAAACATCCTCATTAGATATCACACTTTCATTGGAAAGCCTCATCTGCTGATTATACGCTACCAGCTTTCCCTTTCTGCTTTAGCTGAGGGCAGGAGAGGAAGAATTTATTATTAAAGAAAAGAAAAGAGAATGTACTAAAGTACACAATTTGGTTCTTCCATGACCTCTAACGAGAATATGGTTAGAGATGTTACTCTCATGAAAGTAAAAAATTCAGGTAGTGAAGAACAGAGACTGCTAGGGAAGTCTCAGCTACGAGCAAGAAACAATACGAGTCAAAAGAAAGCAATTACTGCTTAATAATTCAAGTCTCCCTATACTTTCCAATCTTAAATATCCCAAATATGCTTCCAGAAAAATAAAGTTGTAACACAATAGGAAAAATAAGATGCTTTGATAAGACAGGATGTAAAAATTTGCTTTAAGTATTTCTTTCCATTGATTAATTTAAAAAACAGGCATGTTCTTGGTTCTGTCCCGAAACCTCCTACTTCTGGAAATGAGATTTCAATCAATTAATTTATTACAATGAACATGTCCTATGGAGTTAACTGTTAAGGATTTGACTGCCAGTTATTATCACTTTAACTTTCTATTTTTAATGACTGCTGCAAATAATATAGGTCAATAAATAGGCTATCTTATAATTCAAAGCAATTAACAGCATTTAGGGCAGATTCAAATAGAAAGCTCCATATATAACTAACTGCTAATGAAAAACAGTCATCAGAGAAGGAAAAAGAACTGTAGAGGAATGGTACCTAATTTATTTTTGTAGTATATATTGTAGCCCTACCCACATATTTTGTGGCTGACCCACAATTAAGTTCTTTGGTTACAGGATTCTCTTTTCAGTGTAATAAGCTTACATTTTCCTTCTTTTCAATCTCTTCTAATCAATTAGCATATTATTTGGGGAAACTGTTCCAGCCCCACCTCACACCAGGTACAAAACTAAATACAACAGATTAAGGATTTACTATAAAATGAGACTATAACAGTCTCAGATATTGTCTTTCATTAATCAGAAAGGCTGGCAGGGACTCCAAAGACTGATAACAGGCAGTGCTGGCACAGGGCGGAAAACCCAGCGTGCACGCATATGGTGTTGGTAATAGTGAAAACCAGTCTTCTCTAGCCGACATTCGAATACATATCACAGTTTTTAATGGGTGTGTTCTTTGACTTCATAATTCCACTTCCAAAAACTTACCTTAAGGAGATGATTAGACAGTGAGAAAGCAGAAATGTACAAGGATGTTTATGACAGCATTGTTTATAAATCATAAGATTTGGAAACGTCCTAAATATACATGGGAGACTATTAAATCACACAATGGAACACTCTGCAGCTACTGAAATGATGAAATATAGCTATATGTATTTTTTTCAGAAAAGTAAACAACATACTGTTAAAACATAAGCTAAAAAACTATGTCTGTAATATGATTCTATCTTTTTTTTAAAAAAAGTATGCATCCATCAAACCCTTCCCATTCACCCCTGAACAGGAACAAATATGAAGGACACATGGACAAAAACTAGGGGGGGGGGGGTGGAAATGGGAGGGAAATGGGGAGGGACGGGTGGGTGGGCTGGGATGGGAGTAAAGGACAGAAAACTGTACTTGAACAATTATTAAAATAAAATAAAAAAAAAGAAGTTAATCCTAAAAAAAAAGTATGCATCCAAATAAACTTGTTTGAACCTGTAATCATGCTTAAAGTAGCAGATACAACTACACACATGACTATCAGCAGCATTATTTATGGAGCAGAGTGAAAGGAGAAGAAATTATGTGAGCTTTTACTTTCTAATTTATATATTTCTATAAAATTTGAATTTTTAAAGTAATGAACTTATGTAACATTATAATTAGAAAATATAACTTTCCCTTTTTGAAAACAAAAACAGTTTTTACCTTAAAAATAAGATATTTCCTTTACACTAAATCCTAAATATCTTATAAGTCTTCTGATGGGGGAACTCAAAGATGGAAAATTTTTAGTTTTTTTAAAAAAAGATTTTATTTATTTATTTTTATAGAGAGGGGAAAGGAGGGAGAAAGGGAGGAAGAGAAACGTCAATGTGAGAGAGAAACAATGATTGGTTGGTTGCCTTCTGTACAAACCCCAACCAGGGACCAAACCTGCAACCCAGGCATGTGTCCTGATCCAGAATCAAACTGGTGACCTTTCACTTTATGGGACAACACCAACTGAGTCATACTGGTCAGGGCAAAAATTTTTAATTTTCAGCTATAGTCAATAAACTTAGTAATTAATGCATGTAGAAAGCTATTGTTCCAAGAACTGGAATGTATAACTGGACCCACCTTGACTCCAGGAGACCCACCAGCAATTCAACCTTTGTGCCCCTGGAGGACTGCAAGCAATTAAAATGGTATCTGAGCCATTTTGCTCTAGGGAAAGAAGTCAGCAGCCCAGGACACAGATAAAGAATCACTGGTCAACAGATGAAAGGATGCTAGGAAAATTGCCAGGACTGCAGCTTTTATCTGATTAACCTTTTCCTTGAATTCCATGCCCCTTACCTACACTTCTCTTTTCTTTATAAAAAAGGTTGGCTTGAGCTCCAGCCTGTGGACTAAAAGGTTGCCAGTTCAATTCCCAATCAGGGCACACACCTGGGTTGCAGGCCAGGTTCCCAGTTGGGAGCATGCGAGAGGCAACAAATTGATATTGCTCTCACACATTGGTGTTTCTCTTCCTCTCTTTCTTGCCCCCTCCCCATCTCTATAAAAATAAGTAAGATCTTTAAAAAAAAAAAAGGTTGACTTGAGATGAAATGTAATATAGTCTTTTAGGGTACATAACCTGCCATCTTCTCAGATCACCAGCTATCTGAATAAAGCATCCATAAAGATTCCATCCTTGGCCCTGGCTGGTGTGGCTCAGTCGATATAGTGCTGGCCCATGAACTGAAAGGTTACTGGGTCAGTTCCCAGTCAGGGCACATGCCTGGGTTGTGGGCGTGCAACTGATCGATATGTGTCTCTCACACATCACTGTTTCTCTCCCTCTCTTCCTGCCTTCCTTCCCCTCTCTCTGAAAAATTAATAAATACAATCTTAAAAAAATAAAATAAAAAGGATTCAGTCCTTGCCTCTACTTATCAGTAGTGACAGGCAGCATGAATGCCAACTTTTCCAGTTTCACTTCCACCTTCCTTACTGGGCAGTCCCCTAATACCTGGAGAAAGTTTGTCGCCCTTCAGCTCAGAGCTATATTTTTAGCTCTTGATCTCCTTTGGCTGCTTAATCTTCCCTTGTTGGCATTTCAGCTATTTATATTGCAGCAGAAGAGCTGACACTTAATTTTGTTTTACACTTTACAAATAACATTAAAATAACAAAGGTGTTAATAAATATATTTGAATATATGGGAACACAACTAAAGCATGGATGCTTAGAAAAGAAGGATAATAAATTCTTTTGTCCAAATTTAATGAGTCACAACAGCCAATTTTATATATAAAGTAGAGGTGATTTTCAGGGTATTTTTTTAAGTTATTCAAAAGCCAGGTTTTTCGTTCCCATCTACAGAATCTCTTCTCTCTCAATTTAACCAGAAGTGATGTCTACAGTATACCAAAACAAGCTACAAAGTATAAAACAAAAACAAAAACAAAAATCATCTATTATTTAGTATATCCCAGAAAGAGTAAAGTTTAGAGTAGTGGGTACTATATTTTAAATGTAATGTAATCAAACTGCAACACTTTTAAAAAAGGACTGATGAGGACAGCGAGGGGACCGGTCAAGTGATATGAAGAATTAAGGATGCTGAAGATATTAAGAAAGAGAAAATAGTTAATTCAAAGACACGTTTTTTCTATAGCTCTATAGCACATCAATGGATAGAAGTAACAGTGAGGTCGATTCTGGCTTAACATTTTTACCAAAGTAGTATTTCTAGAGGTTTATTACAGATACTGAAAATACCAGAAAGCACATTTTAATAATAAAAGTAAAATCTTAACCCTGCTGCATAGATGGTGCCATCAACCCACGGAGAGCAAGAGGAAAAATGATAAGAAGGCAGCAGCTACCTTTCCAGTGCACTGCAGGTGCTGTCCTGGCACGGAGAGGGAAGTCACAAACATGGTAAAGCAGCGAAGCAAGAACACAGTGCCCATCAGGCTACAGAGCCTTCGCAGAAGTATTGACCTGTGAACAGAGTGACCAAAAAGGGAGAAAGATCAGAAAAAAAACAAGTAAATCCCAGACATCAGATGTTTCCTTAAAGAGACAGCAAGCAGGAAAACTGCTGGACTCCCGGAAGAGGACAGAAATCTTAGAGACGATCACCGTCCAGAAGAACTTTCTGCAGTGATGAAAATGTTCTAAACTGCTCTGTCCAGTAAGTTATCTACATGTGGCTCTTGAGCACTTGAAATGTGACTAGTATAGCTGAGGAACTGAATATTAATTTTATTTCAGTTTTACTCATTTAAATTTAAATGGCCACATGTGGCTATCACCTGCCATGTTGGACAGCGCAGACCTAAGACCATCATTTCATTAATAAGAAAACATGGCTAAGAGAAAGCAAAAGAGTCACGTAAAAGAGAAGACTAGTACCTAGCCTGACTCTTAGCTTACTGTTAGTCCAATTACTCATATATTGCTTGCAAGTTATTTATTTAATAGAGGTAAAGTTAAACACGTGGTTCTAGGAAATTTTGTGCTCATTAACATCATTGCAAGTTTGTTAATGATAGAGGGCCCTGTGATTCTAATGAAAGTGGCACAGAAGATCCCATTTTGAGAAACACTTTCTCTGACTAAACATCAAAATTTGCACTTAACTGGCCACTGCTATGCTTTGCTAAATCTACAAAGGTTTCCTATAGAGTCTTTGTTTTCAAGAGTGGATATATTTAAATCCACAGGGTTTTTGGAAGACAAAATTAAACCAGAAAGCTGCAGAAATACAGGTGTTTTGTTTTGAAAGATTTTATATATTTATTTTGAGAGAGAGGAGAAGGGAGAGAGAAAGAGAGGGACAGAAACATCAGTGTGTGAGAGATACAACCAGCAGTTGTCTCTCATATGCCCCTAACTAGGGACCTGGCCCACATCCCAAGCATGTGCCCTGGCCGGAAATTGAACCAGTGACCTTTCAGTTCACAGGCTGGCGCTCAATCCACTGAGCCACACCAGCCAGGGCAGATATACATGATTTTAAACAACCTCTGGTTTTAAGCAATACGGCTACAAAATGGGAGAGAATAAAGTGCAATGTGGCCCAAAAGTGTGACATGAATAGCAATCACCAACATTTCTTTTCACTTTTAAAGCTCAGGATCTAAAGCCCGTCACTGTGGTTTCCCTCAAGCACTCCCTTGTGAGAAGAAAGGATCACAAATTCAAGAAATGTGCCTATTCCTCTTCAGTGTCCAAAGACAATGAATAGCAGCTCCACAAACTTTTTAGTTCTTTACTTTTGTTGTTCACTATGCCTTATTTTTTTATTTACATCAAGTAGTTTCCCCTCATTAAGGCAGGATATAATCCTCCCCTTACACTTCTCTTTTTTAATGAGAAAAAAATCCTTTGCTTTATATTTCTTGGTGAAAGTGCTAAAGAAGCACTTTTCCTATTCAGCAATTTCCTCTACCACCTAAAGTAAACCATACTGACTAGGCATGCACGATTCATACAAAATAATCTCTTTTTAAACAGGCCTCCTCCAAGCACAGAACCATTTCTCCCATTCAAACATTAGACCAAAGACTGTCCTTTGAGGAGTTTCTATCCTTCTACAGAAGTGACATTTTCAATATGTTTCCAAAGAAAGATAACAGCTAGATTGTCAATGGTTGGCCCATGTCTAAACATCTCTGATACTTACCTGCAAAATACTTTCAGAATATTACAAAATATGAAGATATTACCTCCAGCTGACTCTTGTTGATTAACACCAAAAAATGTTCCTATGTCAATAACTATAATGTCACAGTGACTAGAGAAGGAAATAAACAAGGAAACCACACAGGGAAAAACAGTTTTGATGACTTTAACACAAGACAGTCAAAACACTTGAAGTCTTTTAATGGAGTTAAGTGAAGTACCTGTGTTTGTGAAGAAGAAGAACCAGGATCCAAATGTAGCACAGAATCACACCACACACTTCTGTCATGGCAAAGGCCCATGGGATTCTAGGAACACTAGAACAGAAAAAATTACATTTGGGCCTGACAAGAAGTATTTGGATGTAAATGACACCCCTCTTTTCAGTAAGATTGCCTTCTAATGATGAACTTAAAATTGTTCTCTATAACTTTTATCTCTTTCCAGAGATGATGTCTGGAGAACCTGAGGTTAGGGGGACTGTTTCATAAAGTACCCTGCTTACCAGGATCTCTTTGTTGTCAGTGATTGCCAGTCATGGTTCTGTTAAAAAGTAACAACCCCTTCGTCCCTCCCAGTAGCATTACAGACCTGGATACAGGACTGCCCACCAAAGATGCTGGGACAAAGGCTCCTTGTCTGCATGATGGCCTCATTTCAAAACCCAGACAAGAGGGCTTGACCCTGACTCTTCTTTATTTATTGGGTTGGCCAAAAAGTCCACACAGTTTTTTCCATGAAATAAAAGACACATTTTTCATTTTTACCAATAAGTTTGTTGATTTGGATATTTTGAGCATGTCAGCTATCTCCCATGTGGCATAATGTTGATTGTTCTCAATTAATGTCTTGATTTGATTGCCAGCAACTTCAACTGGTCTACCCAACTGCGGAGAATCGTCTAGTGAGAAATCATGGCATGAAACTTTGTAAACCACTTTCGACAGTCGCACTGTCAAACCACCTTCTCCACACTGTACAAATCTTTTTTTTTTTGCATTTCAGTTGCATTTTTAGCTTTCTTTAAATAATAAAGCATAATATGCCGAAAATGTATATTTCCCTTTACCTTCAATATTAAAATGGCTACACAAAAATTCACCAATTTTGATAAGTTTTTTAAATAATTTTAATTATTTATTTTTAGAGAGAGGGGAAGGAAGGGAGAAAGAGTGAGATAGAAACATTGATCAGTTGGTTGCCTCTCATACACCCCCACCTAGGGGCCTGGCCTGCAACCCAGGCATGTGCCCTGAGTGGGAATCAAATCAGCAACCTTTTAGTTCCCAGAACAGTGCTGATAAGTTTTTTTAAAATACATACTTATAGGACAGCTGACACAATACAATCTAACTAAATTGTTTCAAATGAAGTTAAAGAAAACTAAGTGGTACTACAGAAAAAAGCAGTTTTTTCCTGTAAGAGCCATCTTACTGAAAAAAAAAACAAATGAACTTTTTGGCCAACCCAACAGCATATAGAAGTCCCCCCTTATCTGTGGGGTACAGTTCCAAAACTCCCAGTGGATACCTAAAACCATGGATAGTACCAAACTCTATATATGTTATGTTTTTTCCTATACATACCTGTGATAAAGTTTAATTATAAATTAGGCACAGTAAGAGATTAACAATAACTAGTAATAAAATATAACAATTATAACAATATACTATAATAACAGTTATGTGAAGGTCTCTCTCTCATGGAGTATCTTCTTACACTGCACTCTCCCTTCTTGTGACGATGGGAGATGATAAAATGCCTACGTGATGAAGTGAGGTGAATGGGACATTAAGTAAAATAAGGGTTAACTGAACTCAAGCACTGTGATACTATGGCAGTCAATCACATAACTGAGATGGCTACCAAGTGACTAACCGGCAGGTAGCACATACGGCATGGATGGGCTGGACAGAGAGATGATTCACATCCTGGGCGGAATGAAGCAGGGCAGTGAGAGGTTTCCACACACTACTCAGAATGGTGCACGATTTAAAACTTATGAATTATATCTGTAGTTTTCCACTTAATATTTTCAGACCATGGTTGACCACAAACTGTGGAAAGTGAAACCTTGGCTAAGAGGGGACTACTATATTTGGTTTCGTTTTACTCCTTTATATCTTCCTGTCCCCCTTCGCTTTATATTTCCTTTCTTCCTCTTTTCTACTGATTTCTTTCCTCACCGAATCCACAGCTCTTGTGGTTACCCACTAGTAAAAGACATGGCACATTTCTTATTTTTAAAAGAATGAGGGTGTGGGAGGGAGAGAAAGAAAGAAAGAAAACAAAGGAAAGAAAAGAAAAGAGAAAAGAAAAGAGAGAGAGAGAGAGAGAAAGAAAGAAAGAAAGAAAGAAAGAAAGAAAGAAAGAAAGAAAGAAAGAAAGAAAGAAAGAAAGAAAGAAAGAAAGAAAGAGAAAGAAAGGAAGGAAGGAAGGAAGGAAGGAAAAGAGGCAGGGAAGAAGGGAAGGGAAGGAGAAGGAAGAAGGGTGGACAAAGGGGGGGTGGGAGGGAGAAAGGAGATGGAAATGAATCAGTCCAAATAGGTCAACTCTGGGTGAGTAGGATTACTGATGGTTTTATTTTTATTCTTTGTACTTTCCACTAAAAATTTTTATTCAATGGCATGTTAATTTTATAACTAAGGAAATAAAGGTATTTTAAAAAAGAAAATATGAAATCTTAAAGATATGAACAGTCTACTCCAAATCTTATTCAGAATAACTGAGGAGAGTCTATTATCTTCCTTAAGGAACTTATCTTTTACCTATTACTTCAGGAAAAGACTCCTCTCATGTATTTTTAATTTTTAAAGATTATTTATTTATTGATTTTTAGAGAGAGGGGAAGAGAGGGAGAAAGAGAGGGAGAGAAACATCAATGTGTGGTTGCCTCTCGCACACCCGCTACCGTGGGGACCTGACCTACAACCCAGGCGTGTGCCCTGACTGGGAAGAGAACCAGCGGCCCTTTGGTTTGCAGGCCAGCACTGAGCCACACCAACCAGGGCTCTTTCTCAGTTTACTACTTAGTTTTGATGGTGTGTATCCTTCAGTGTTTTCTAAGAAGGAAGGGGCTGGAGGATAAACTTATTCTTAGTGTCAGATTTATTTGAGGTTTAATTTACAAACAGAAAAATTTGCCCTTTTAGCTATACAGTTCAATGCGTTTTGACAGTCAGTCATGTAACTGCCACACATTAAGGATATAGAACATTTTCATTAGTCCAAAAACTTTCCTTGTGCTCCTTTGTAGTCAGTCCCTTCCCTCACTTTCAGCCCTTGGGCAACCACTGATCTGATTCGTCCCTTACAGGTTTGCCTTTTCCAGAACGGCACATAAATGTACTCACACAGTATATATCCGGATTCCTTCTGTACCTGACTGTACTCATTCAACATAACACATTTCAGATTCATCCATGTTGTTACATGTGATTATAATTCTTTATTCATTCCTTATGTACAATTTCCTTATCATTTCACTGGTTGATGAATATTTTGGGCTATTTTCAGTTTTGGGTGACTATGAATAAAGACCACATACAGGTCTTTGCATGGACATGTTTTCATTCCTCTTGGGTAAATACCTAGGAGTGAAACTGTTGAGTGTATGTTTCCTACGTTAAATATATGTTTAACTTCCTAAGAAACTATCAAACAGTTTCCAAAGCAGTTGTATCATTTTGCATTTCTACCAGAAATGTATGACAGTATCAGTTGCTCTGAATCCTTGCCAGGCCTTGTTATTATCAATCTTTGCTTTTTCATTTTAGCAATTCTAATAGGTGTGGGGTTGGAGAGTAAACATTCTGAGACTTGCAAATTTAAAAATATCCTTGAGTCTAGACTTATATCTAATTGGTAGTTTGCCTGGACTGAGAATTCTAAGTTAGACATTATTTTCTCTCAGAATGTTAAAAGCATTGTTCCATTGTCTTCTAGTTTCTACTGTTGCTAACAAATTTGATATTATTTGGATTTCCAACCTTTGTATGTTACCGATTTTATCTATGAAGCTTTTAGGATCCTGTTATACCCAGTATTCTGAAATTTTTCATCTTATACTGGGTGCTCAGTGCACCCTTTTAATATGAAAAGTCATGTCCTTTGGTTCTGGAAAAATTCCTTGTGTTATATCTTAGTATTGCCCTCCTCATTTTCTCTATGTATTCTTTATAGAACCCCTACTTGTTCACTGGTGGGCCAAGTGGATTAACCTTACTTTTCTCCCCTACTTCTCATTTCTGTTTTACATGCTGGGCAATTTCATCAAAATCATCTTCCAATTATCCTGATGGTTTTATTTTATTTTAATTTTTAAAGATTTTATTTATTTAGTTTTAGAGAAAGGGGAAGGGAGGGAAAAAGAGAGGAAGAGAAACATCAATGTGTGAGAGATACATCCATCAGTTGCCTCTCGTACACCCCTGACTGGGGACCTGGCCCGCAACCCAGGCCTGTGCCCTGACTGGGAATTGAACTGTCGACCTTTCAGTTCACAGACCAGCATCAATCCACTGAGCCACCTGCTGGTTTTAAATTTCTACTTTCATTTTTATTTTCCAAAAACCTTTTCCTCTGCATTTTCCTTTTTTATAGGCTACTTTTACTGTCTATAGAATGCAACATCTGTTATCTGTGAGCATATGAATAATTATTTGTTTTGAAGTGTTCTTTTGCTCCCAATTTTGTAGTACCAGTTTGCTTTTTCTGTTTGCATTGGTCTGTTTTCCTCAAACGTCTGGTGATTCTTGACTGATCATTTACATTTGACAGTGAAGTACTTAAAAACAAACAAACAAACAAAAAAACTGATGTTCTATGTTCATGGACTGAGCTTATCAAGTCATAGGTTTCACAATAGAGTAATTGAACTGAGGTCTGGTTAATGAGATAGGGCTATCTTCCCTACCACAGTATCTACAGTCCTCTTCTCTGTGCAGGTTCTCCAAGACCGTTCTCCTGTCTGGAGGACGGGGGCTAGGTGCAAGTACAGATGGGAAAGGAGCTGGGAGTCTCAATGACCAGTACATAGATTTACAGTTAATCCTTTTGAAAACATACTGAAAAACACGCACCTTTGTTCTCATGTGGACCTGGTGTCTCCAAGTCTCGAGTGCCTGACATTCAGCTACTCTGGAAAATATCCTACTGTCTTCTGTTGGAGGCCAGCAGGTCTAAAAGCTTCTTAGATTGACTTTCAACCAAATCTCCTGTATTTACCTCCTATCTGTATCTGGTCTTCAGAGATGCTTGGTGCCTCCTGTTTCGAGAGTTTTTCTAGTGTTTCATAGTACAAATAAACTCACCTCTTGGGCACTGCTAGTCCCACTCCCAATCTTACAACAAACACTTACTTTCCACTTTCCAATTTTTTATTATTATCACAACTTTTGCCTTCACAGGTTTATAGGAACTCCCCCTCCCTTTTACTGTCATTTTAGTGGAGTGTTGTGAGGACACTGTCAAATATGTACTCAATATCTCATACTTATAATACAAAGCTTTATAAAATGCGTAATATGCCTTTTTTTCTGGATAGAATTTAATTTTCTTTGGTAATTCAAAGTCATCACTGTGAACACTGATTATTACCTTGAACACAATAATGACCTCAAGGACCACTGAGAAATAAAGAGGAGTTAAGCCCCAGATTTGTGGTTCTTCCATTATTTATGTTTTCTTTCTATAGTGCTTTTATTTCCTCCTTTGCTGTTCCGGTTATCAGCTATCCCTTCATTGTTGTCAGTGGCCTGTCTTTAGAAGCATCCCTGTCTCCTAATTTTGTTTATGTTGTGCTGAAGCTCTTGAAATTGTGTCAAGTAAATTTCAGAAGCAAACTGATTGTAGGAGGAGTCAGAAATGGGGGTGCAGAGGAAGGCTGACTCGGGGATTTAAACCCAGACTCTGCAGCTTTGGTGAGGGAGAGAACCACGTGGCTCTGGGGTGCTCCCTTTTGCCACGTGGCTTAGGAAGCAGGAGAGACTTTGCCTGGAAGAAAAGGGGTGAAAGGACTCTTGCTGGTGGGCCATGAGAAGGTGCCACATGGCTTTGGATTAACTGGAGATCATGTTGGCGACCAGCTAATGGTGCCGGGAGCCTGAATCACAGACTTCTGCTTCTTTTCCTGGGATACAGTACCCCAGATTAGGGCAGAGGGAGAAGGAAGCACTGTGTGTGTGTGTGTGTGTGTGTGTGTGTGTGTGTGTGTGTGTGTGTGTCTGTGGGTATCCTAAAGGACTTTAACATTTTAATGAAGACATTGGGTCACTACTTTAAGTCTGTATAGCTTTAAATAAACACTACCTTTCCTTCTCACACACACACACACACACACACAAATTTCAGAAGCAGACTCTGAAAGAAGATCGGTATGAATGTCATTAGGAGTGTTCCCAAAGGAAAACTATAGGGCACTGGGAGGGAGGGGGCGGAAATGAGATCAGAAACACAAGGAAGCAAGGCAAGGGTGAGACATTGAGCACAGCCCTGTGGGAACCTCAGGCAAGGATAACTTTGGTTCACTCCTGTGGGGCATTTGGGAGACAGTGTAGGTCTGACCTAAAAGTTGTCCCAGTTAGGACAAAGATAAATGCAGTATTTGTATCCCACCTCATCAGTCACTGGTTCAGAGCTGCTGATGGAGAGATGTAAATTTCCAAGCATGTTTGGCCTCTTTTCAAGCAGGCAAAGTCCGTAACAGCAGCCCAAGAGCAGCTCTCCAGCAAAGACACACGTTTGCTTCATGTTGGAGTACCAGTGAGCGAGAAAATGGAAACCAGATCTGCGAGGATATAGGAAGAACCCTGACAGCCCCTGCTACCATTCTCCCATGAATAAAGAAAGTTTAGATACTTAAGAGCATGGAGCTGTGTAGTGGGTGGCACAACTGAGTTAGGCAAAATTTGGTTTCAAATCCCCATTGTAAATTGAAAACATGTCTATGTAAAGCTTTGTACACTAATGTTTATAGCAGCATTAATAGTATCCCAAAATTAGATACAACTCAAACATTCATCAACAAATTGTAGTGTATTCATATAGTGAAATATTATTCTGTAATAAGGGACAAAATACTGATGCATACTACTCTATGGATGAATCTTAAAAACATTATGCTAACTGAAAGAAGCCAGAAACACACAAAAAAGGGCCACATACTGTATGACTCCATTTGTAGGAAATGTTCAGAACAGGCAAATCCATGAAAACAGAAAGCAGATTGGTGGTTGCCAGGGTCGAGAGACAGAAGGGAACGGGATGTGACTGATAATGCCTATGAGTTTCTTTGGAGGACAATGACAATGTGTGGAATTAGTGGTGATGGATGCACAACTTTGTAAATACACTAAAACTACTGAACTGTACACTTTAAAATCCTTATTACTCTTCCAGACAATTTTCCCTCTTTTCTCCCATTATTATGCCTAGTTATAGTCATCTATAGACCCTCAGTATCCGTTTTCTCATTTCTTGAATATTTTAGTTTTTACTTCACTGTAATTTTTTGCCAAAATACTATTGTTGTAATTTGTGTTCTTTTCACTCAGTTTCCTTTTAACTTCTCCTATGACTTTGTCTTTTACTCTATTTCAGTGACCCACACCCATGTTTATAACCTGGATCTTGTCATCACCAAGATTATTCTTTATAATGTCAATTTTAAGAATCCCATACTAACACTAACCAACACCACTTGTCTTTCCAGCTTATGCCTTCTGGTACTCCAATAATTCTGAGACCTAAAAGCCATTGATTTTACAGTATTTTCACTGTCCTTCATCTACCTCCCATCTTTACGTCCCTCCTTATTCAACTGATCCCATAGTAAGTCACTATAATTGCTCCTTTGCTTCTTTTCCCTTCATTGTACTGCCTAACAAAACTTGTTCTGCTTAAATTCAATTATCTACCTATTGTATCTTTTCTGTATCTTTTCCTTTCCTGTATCTGTGCAGTTGAGTGAGGCTGGCAATACACACAATGCCAACATAACTACTAACCAGAAGGAGGCCTTTCGTGCTGCCACTGTGTCATGTACGTCTATTCACTCTCCTAGACGACTGTTGCACACCTCATCTCACACCACCACACTTCTCTCCATTCTAACTCTCTGTTCACAAAGAAAATAAAAACAACCAGGAGAGCATTTCTTAAGGTTCCACTATCATATCCAGCAACATTGTACCTCTGCTTCCCTCTTTTCTACCTTCCCCTCTGTTACGGATGAACAGTCCCTATGCCTAAGACCAGCCTCTCCAACCCACTGGAGCCCATCCCTTTTCATATACTCAAGCACGTGACTCCAACAATGCACCCTCTCTTTCCTCTATTATCACCTCCTAAATTGGGTCATTCCTATCCTCAATTCAACAAACCTGCTATAATACAGCCCATCTAAAACAAAACCCTGGTGATTCCAAACCCTTTCCTCCTCTCCCCATGCTCCAGCTTCATTTTTCTCTGCTGCCCTTAAAGAAAAACTTCTAAGACCTGATTGTTTCCAGTTTATTTCTTCCCATTCTCTTTATCTCTCTCTTCATATTTCTTTGCCCATTTTTTACTCTGAAAAATTCTGATCATACCAAAAGAGAAGCTGAAAGAATAAACACTTTATAATATTCTTCACTTAAATCTAATTGTTTATAATAATTAACATTTTTCACATTTGCTCTATTTCCCTCTTTCTATAAATACCCACATACATATATACTCCCTAAGTAATTGCAGACATTATAACACTTTCTCCCCAAATACTTTAACATGTATCTCCTAAGAACAAGGGTATTCTCTTCACAGCCCACTACACTACACCCAGGAAACTGTAACAATGATTTGGTGTTATATTAATATGTGGTCCATATTCAATTTTTTCTAATTATCCCAAAATTATCCTTTACAGCAGTATTTATTTTTCTTAACATAGGATCTAACTAAAGTTCACACATTACTTTTGGTTGTGTCTCTTCAATTACCCTTTCAATTCCCCCTGCCTGGCTTTTGTCTGTCATGACACTGACATTTTTGGAGAGTCTAAATCAGCTAGCTGTCTTATAGAATGTTCCATGTTCTGGATTTGTCTGATAATTTTCTCAGGATTACATTAGAATATATTTTTTTTGGCAAGATCATTACGTAGGTGATTTGTGATCATATTCAGTGCAAATAATATCAGTTTGTCCCACTGTGATGTTACCTTTGACTATTTGGTTAAAATGACACATGCCAGGTCTTGCCATGGTAAAGGTACCTTATAACTCCTATAATTAAGTATTATGTGAGATGCTACTTTCAGGTCATGTAACTATCCTGATTCCCAATGGCCTTTCACCTAATGGATGTTAGCATCCACTTCCTGAATCAATTATTATAATGGAGATAGCAAAATAGTCAGGCCAGCCATAGTTATTTGCTGATATTATTCTTGAAGAACTTTCTGTCTCACCCCACCACTCTTTGCTGGTTTTGTTTCTCACTATAGATCACTGATTCTTTTTCTTATTCAATACAGAAGTGGGCAAAAGTAGGTTTACAGTTGTGAGTACATGAAAGTTTATTCTTGTATTATTTATTATTATTTATTTGTATCACAACGGTAAACCTACTCTTGCCAACCCCTGTATATTGTAATTCATTACCATCACTATGCTTTTTAATGTTCCAATTGTCCTAATATGATCAGTGGGAGCCCCTTCATACCAGCTCCTATGTCCTTTTGATATGTTTCCATTGGTTTTGTGTACTTCCTTGCTTTATGGCACAAGATCTGTTTCAGGCTCATTTTTCATTTTCTTTGCCCCAGACTTAAAATCAGCCATTTTTCAAAAGAGCCTTGGTCTGGGGTTACTTTTAGTAGGTATTGGTATTTAGAAACCACGATATGGATGCTAATGATGCTCACTGCTACTGAGTTATTTCTGCAAATCTTTTTTTTTAGAGATTTTATTTATTTTTCAGAAAGAAGACAAGGTATGGAGAAAGAGAGGGAGAGAAACATTGACGTGAGAGAGAAACATCGAACTGTGCCTCCCACATATGCCTGATGGGGGACCATGTCTGCAATCCAGGCATGTGCGCTGACCAGGACTCAAACCATGACCTTGTGCTTTGTGGAGTGATGCCCGACCAACTGAGCCACACAAGTCACGGCTTTCCTGCAAATCTTTTGTACCCATTCACAGAAATCTTCCTTATTCTTTTTCTGATTAAATATTACTCTATTGTATAGATATAACTTAGTATATTCCACTAGCTTTCCATAGATAAGCATTTAGAATATTTACAGTATTTATAATTATTACAAATAATGTCATAATAAATAACTGCACATATGTTGTTTCATATTTATGGAGATATACTTTTAGGTACATTCCAGTAAGTCTCACATTCTCTCTTGAATCTATTAAAGTCAGGCTTTTGCCCTTATTAACTTTTGTCAAGGTTACTGATGACCAACACGTTGATAAATCCAGTGGTCCACTACCCTCATCATACTTGGCCCCTCAGCAGCACTTGATGGAGCTAATTATTAGTTATTCCTGCTTTCTCACCACCACCAGCACCCGCCACACCATCACCCCACCAGAAAAAAAACCCACTGCCACAACACCAGTAGCGCCTACAACAAAAAAGAAAAGAATGTATTCCTGATTTCTTAAATTGCTTTTTTAACTTCTATTCCAGGATACATGACTCTCTTTCTGCTCTGACATTCTCAGTCTTGCTAGTTTTACCTTACTTCTCTGATCTCTAAATGTTATAATGGTCTTGGGCTCAATCATCAATCTTCCCTTTAATTTTCCCTCTCACTTTCTAGGAGACCTTATCTAACATCATGGCTTTACCTATGCTGGTAACCCCCCCAAATTAGCTGAAATCTCCCCAAATTCTAACTCATCTTTCCATCTCTTAAGTTATTTGGTATAAAAGATAGCTCAAACCTGACAGGTCTAAAATCAAACCCTTAATTTCTCTCCAAGTCTTTCCGCTCCTTGCAGGGGTGTCCAACCTTTTGGCGTCTCTGAGTCACACTAAGAACAGTTATCTTGGGCCACATGTTAAATACACTGCAACACATAATCACACACACAAAAAAATCTCATAATGTTTTAAGTAAATTTATGATTTTGTGTTGGGCCACCTTCACAGCCATTCTGGGCTGCATGCGGCCTGTGGTTGGATACCCCGTTACAGTCTTCCCATTTCTGTAAAGGGCAACTCCATCCTTCCAGGTGTTCAAGTCAAAAATCATGGAATAATTCTTGACTTCTCTCCTCCACTTATACTTTACATATTAATACATCAGCAAATCTTTTTGGCTATACCTTCAAAAGATATATATACACACACACACACATATATACAGAGAAATGTATCTATCTATCTATCTAGAGAGATTGACTCACACCATCTCTACCACTGCTAACCTCATCCAATGCACCCCATCTTTGTCTAACTGAATTCAATAATTTACCTAATTCCTGTTTTCCCACCTCACCCCCACCTCCAGGCTATTCTTAATACAACTAGAGGGAATGACTAAAATGGAAGTTAGTTCACTCTACTCTTCTCCTAACTATTTCCCAATGGCTTCCCTTTTCCCTCAAAATGAAATCTATAAGTCCTTACAATGGTCTCTAACACAATCTAGATTCCGGTCTCCTCTCAAACCTCATATGCAACTGCTGTTCTCCCATCTTTCACCTGGTGTTCCTTAAACATGCTACAGCGCGCTGCCAATTCCGGATTTTTGCACTTTGCTGTTTCCTCTGCCTAGAGTACTCATTCCTAGCTGTCCACATCTTCCTTACTTCCTTGGGGTCTTTGTTTACAGTCGGGAACACTGTATAGAAGAGGGAAGGAGATAAAGGATCTACCAGCTTCTTAAACAGCTTTCATCTGATGCTCCTTATTTTAGCACCACCCTTTCACCTCCAATATCCAGAGCTTTGAAAAATCTGAAACATGGATTGGGTTGGCTCTCGGTTTTCCTGACTGCTGTTTTAGTATTAGGTTATTTTAGGCCTGCTAGTTGCCACTCATCCATCTGCTTTCAAACTTCCAAAAATGTGCAGCTATATTCTCCTCTCCTATCTGCCTGATTCTTGTGAGCTTACAGCGTAAAGCAAACAAATATTAAAAACCTCTTGGCTATGCTTTCAGTTGGGGTTTGAGAGGCGATAAAATGTGATATGTATGTCATTTTGTCATCTTAAAGTGGACATTTTAACCTATTTGATTAAAAAAATATAATTATGGAGGTGGAAGAGGATATAAGGAGGATAAATGGTAATGGGAAAACATACAATAAAAAAAAACATATACCATAAGGCACTTTCAGAAGGGCAAAACACTTTATAAAAATAAACAAAAAAGCACTACAAACTTTAAAAAGAATTTTAAAAATCATAAATAAAAACTAACATTTTGAGGTTTGTTCTAGTCTTATTTTTTAAATAGACAGACTATTCTTTTTTAATGCATTCAGAATTTCATAAAAACAACAGAATACTATCAGTGAATCAGTTTGTACTATTTGTGATAATTCCAATATATTTGGTGATATGGGGGAACTCTCCAAATTTTTGGAAGAGTAGAACCCCAATCATTAAAAGAAAAGTAACCAAATTCCATTTATTACAAACAACATTCTGGGAAACCCCTTTAAAATCTTAAGTACCATATATATTATGGAGCTGTAATTATAGAAAAATAAATTAAACACTGATCTTTCCCACTCACCTAGGGTTAAGGTCTAATTTGCTCAAAGAGAAAGAGGCAATTTCAGAGCATATCTTTCTATACTATTAGATAAAGCAAATGGAAAGTGTATATCAAGCAAAACAATAATAAACAACACAGTTATCATAAATATGCTCTTATCATTGCTGTTATAGCAATCTTCCACAGACTTGGCAACTGAAAACAAAACTTACCTGTCTAAGAATATATCTGGGAGTGGTGGGTAGGT
Organism: Trachops cirrhosus; assembly: GCA_028533065.1. Classification (NCBI taxonomy): domain Eukaryota; kingdom Metazoa; phylum Chordata; class Mammalia; order Chiroptera; family Phyllostomidae; genus Trachops; species Trachops cirrhosus. Next base: position 108,135,962 of record CM052542.1, read on the forward strand.
CTGCATGTCAGGCACTCGCTCATGGACTATAACCATAACGAAAGATGTAAATCCAAATACTATAAAAACATATATACAACTTAATATGGTCTTCCAGTACTCTGGGTCCAGTCTTCGAACAGAATGTTTGTTTTTACCGTTCATGTACTGGTACTGATCAGAATTCAAATCAGCAATGGGTCCATCACAGTCATGCGAAGGCTCCCCGTTGCACAGCCACTCTGCGTTCTGAAGAGCACTGATGAAAGGGGTCATGGAACTCATGGGACTGTCACTGTTGTATCCCATCTCTTCTAAAACATCAATATGTATTTTCTGCAATTTTCGGACAGAAAGCATTAACCGTTTAATGTCCCCTAAGACTTTGATTTCCAGAGGAGGAGACCGGAGATCATATTCAGTCAACGTTAGCAATGTGATTCCATCAAGTCGGTGCTTATTGCACAATATGTCCACATATTCAAAGAAGCCTTCATCCCTTAGCCACACAGCTACGTGCTTGGTAGTCCAGCGGCGAATGCAGAGTTGATTAGGACCAGCCATTTCCTCCTCCACTGTCTGTCAAGGGAAGACAGGAAAACAAAACAAAAATTTCAGTGTGTCCCAACAACTCCTGTGAAGACCAAATAAACATAAACACACCAGAAAGAGTAATTTACCTATGCTGCCCTATTGGTTTCTAGAAGAGAGTAAAAAACAAGTATTATTTAGTAGTGAGTTCTCAATAGATTCACATTCTAATAATTTTATGCATATAACACCAGTGACAGAAAGGAGGCTAATGACCAAATGTTTTTACAAAACATTCTTTTCCAAATGGCTCTTCCACAAGGTATGCTCTTCCACACCATAGCTAGCAGCCATAACTTAATTAGATAAAACCTAATATTGAGAACAATGGGGAAAAATCCCATTTTAATTTTTCATAAAATGAGATATATATAGAAAGATTTGTTATATGTAAAAATAAAATTTCAGAAACCTTTATGTTCATGGAATAAGTATCTGCCCCTCCTCCAAAAAGAAAAAAACCATACCACAAAGGCAGACAGATAATTTCAGAAAACCCCTATATTAAGCATATTTCAATGGACTATACAAGTTAATTTCTAACAGACATAAAGCTTTTAAACTAGATATAAAGACCTACAAATATCTTCTTAGCCCAGTTCTTTCTGTACTTTGAATATTTCATTATAAAACTAAATAAGGAATTTCCTTCTTAAACTATCATTGAGATTTTAGTGATAAAAATTTTAAAACAAATCATTTCAATGTACCCATAAATATGAGGACCCAGTTTTATATTTCAAATTATAAAAGGCTAATAATGTACTATTCCAAAAAGTAGAAATAATTTTTACTACTTTGACCCCACATATCACTGTTTATGTTCTTTTTCCATTCGAAAACTTTCAGTTACTTGAGCCAGTATCAGGTTTATAAACTTTATCAGATACACAGGAGACAAAGGCCTACATGTAAAAAAACCTATTTCCCTAAAGTACTTTCTCAACTACTAAAGCCTGTTGGTTTTCTGACATTTTCCAGATCTCTCAAAACCATATTCCCTTCTCAGATAATTTTTATAAAACATATTAGGCAACCTTTAAACTATTTCAAAAAAGAATAAAGACTTATACAACAAACACCCACGTGCCCACTACACTGCCTGAAAAAAAATCTAACAGATCCTACACAAACGTTGTTTCTCATTCTGGGTATTAGTTTATAGGTATGTTCATTTTGTGAAAATTCATCAAGCTAGATACTTATGCTCTATTCTACCCTTTTCTCTCTATAAATTTTATTTAAGAAGTTTGCTTTTAAAACCAAACCAAAACATCAATGCAAGTGAACGTCTTTCCCTGATAGCATCTCCTTCCCCTTCTCCCAGATGTAATAATTACTGATTTTAGTGTTTACCATTCTCTTGTAACTTGCATTTTGGGCTATGAAAAAGCTTCTATGCTTCCTTAGGCTGAGGAAAAGCAAAAAGCTGCTACTGTTCTTCATTCTCTCCCTAACCACACAAACTCTTGCCATTAAGACATACTCACTCGAAAAAGGCACATACTTACCTACATGAGCACCACTTACACCATCAAAAATATTCGGCAAACAAGAAATACGTTCATTAAATATTTATTTCTTAATTACTAAAAAGCAACCCTAGTTCTTGGAAGCCTTAAATCATATTTTGTTTCCAAACAGAGCATTTAATATTATCAATAAACAATAACTTTTCAGTCTTAGAAAATTAACAGCACACCCATCTTTAAGTTATCTGAATGTTTTAAAAGGCTGTCTAATTCTTATACTGGAGAACTACAAAAAAAACCTCTTACTCAACTCATTTTTTAGCTATAGCATATAATCACCACCCCAAAGGACAAAGAATTATGATTTATTCACTTTAACACATGGAATTTATACACAATGATGCATATCATTAATTATATAAACATATGATTCCATTAACATATGATTTCACTATGCTTTAGTTCATCTACATAGCCAGATGGTTTCATCCTACCCACTACAGACATATCTTTTCCCCAAGGTATGCTCTGAATAAATTACTTCATCCTTGAATATCCAACAAACGCAAGCTACAAACTCTGCAGCAGTTACAATGGAGCAAATTTGAGAAGTTTATCACATACAAAACAAGGCCCAACTTCTGTCATTTTATTTCTATTTTGCTACCTTTCCCCTTTCTCCAACAGCTTACCACAGATGGATTCCAAGTCACGCCCATCCTTGTTGCATTATTCTCCAGTACAGTTTGTATCACCGATTGCTCAAAACAATCTTCTACTTCATTATTTTTTCTCTTATACCACCAGTTATTTACGCTCTCAATCAGACTAACAAACAGGCTTTGATGGTAGTGTTTTAGCTGCTAGAAAATGAATTATCATACAGGAAGTCTCCTGGAAGTCTATGAGCCTGCTGTGGCCATGCCCTCAAATCATGATGCATTCCACTGTGGTGCTTCATCAGGTTAGGGCATGTCCTTTAATTGAAGGCTACTACATATAGTTAGGGGCCTGCATTTAGCCAAACACCATGAAAACCTGCATTGAAGAGGTATATTAAAAATTGTCAGAAGGCTTTAGGGCCAATTTAATATTTATGTTTTGCCATAAAAACTACAGGAAACAGGAGACTTTGAAACAAAGAACATGACAACAAATCCACAAGATGAAGAAATTAGGTTAGTAAATGTTTAAGAACACTTTCAGCTTTAACCAATAATTAATATGAATCAATTACCAGTTGAGGAGATTTCTGCTTCTAACCAAAATGTACCAAGAGGAACCAGATTTACCCTCCCATCTGAAACAACCAAAAAACAGACAAAACATATGAAGGCGGGGAAACAATTTAAGGCCCTGGGCATCAGACAACAAAGGAGATCCCTGAGAGACAGGTGCAGGTGAGCCCTACTACCTTGAGAGTTTTTAGGTGTGAGTGGCACCTGCCAGAAACGGGATGAGGCCCAGCCACTCGCTAGGTTGAGAAGATAGAGCTGAGAGTCTGAAGAGATCAAAGTGGCTAGTGTTCATGGGATAGAATACTAGAGAGGAGAAAGATGCACAGACAGAGAACTTGTTATGGACTGAATGTCTGTGTCAGTCCCTGCAAAATTCACGTTGAAATCCTCCCCCCAGTGGGGTGGTATTAGGAGGTGACTCAGTCATGAGGGCAGAACTCCCATGAATGGAATCAGTGCCTCTATTAGAGATACCTCAGAAAGTTCTCACCCCTTCAGCCCTGTGAAGATAGAAGAGGACCATTTATAAGCCAGGAAGTGGGACTTCACTAGACACAAAATCTGCTGGCATTTTGATCTTGGACTCAGCCTACAGAACAATGAGAAATAAATGTGTGTTTTTTAAACAACCCCTGGTATTTTTTTTATAGCAGCCTGAACAGACTAAGATGGAACTCCATCTTAGAGAGATCTGCAGAATGTCTCCCTTGAATATGCAGCTGAATGCTGACCTGTGCATATATGTGAGGAAATCAAACAAGAATGAAAAAAGAACCATCCAGAAAGATTACAGAGAACAGTGCGTAGTACTCACACAAGGCCAATAAAGATGCCTACAGCAAACAGACTGAAAATAATTTTTCATGATTCACAGGGCAGTGGGTAGAGTATATAGGAAGATCTTGCCATAGTGCTAAGGCAAAATTAACCCTAAAACAGCAATTCTCAATAAGTGGGGGGCGGCTTGCCAAAAAACATACTCCAAGTTCTGGAGACATTTTTGGTTGTCACAACTTCCGGGGGGGGCGGTCATCTAAAGAGTAGAGGCTAGGGATGCTGTTAAGCATTCTACCATGCACAGGACACAAAGACAGCCCCTCACAAAAAAGAATTATCTGACCCAAAATGTTGTAGTGCTGATATTAAGAAACCCTGACCTACACTCACCACATCTCTAGTACAGCTGAAAAAATTTTAAAAGCAAGACTCAAAAGGATCAAATTGTTTTTAAGAAACTTAACTACACTCCACAACAAGAACATTAGTAAGAATAAAAAGTACTCAGCACCCAACAGGTAAAATTCATGTCTGGCATCCAATCAAAGATCATCAGGCATGGCCCTGGCCAGTGTGGCTCAGTTGGAACATTGTCCCGTAACCAAAAGGTTGTGGGTTCGATTCCTGGTCAGGGCACATTCCTGGGTTGTGGGTTTCATCCCTGGTCCACGCAAGTACAGGAGGTAACCAACAGATGCTTCTTTCTTGCATTAATGTTTCTCTCTCCCCTCCTTTCTCTCTAAAAGCAATGAAAAATGTCCTCAGGTGAGGATAGAAAAAAAAAAAGATGATCAGGTATGAAGTAGAAAAATTTATCTATGATAAATAGAAAATCAATATAAATTAAACCAGATAAAAGAACAAAGAAGGAAATTCTGCAGACTAAGTGACAATATATGTAATGAAATATACACTCAATAGGATTAATATTTGATTAGAAATTGCAGAAGATAAGAATAAAATTGAAGACATAACAATAGAAATAGTACAAATGAAACACAAGAAGAGATTTCTAAAAAATAAAGAGAATATTATTCTGCCTTTAAAAGGAACCTTGAAGACAGTGTGCTAACTGAAATAGGCCAGATACAAAGGACAAATATTGTATGATTCACATAGATGAGGGGCTTAGAGTAGTTAAATTCATAGTTACAGGAAGTAGAATGGTGGTTTCCAGGGACTGGAGGTAGGAAACAATGAGGAGTTATTATTTAATGGGTACAGAGTTTCCATTTGGGATGATGAAAAAGTTCTAACATAGGATGTCTGTGATAACTGCACAATACAAATCTACTTAATGTCACTGAACTTAAAAATGGTTAAAATAGGTTTGTTTTGTTTATTTTACCATAATAAAAAAATGAAAAGAACATCAGTGATAGGTGGGACCACTTCAAAGAGCCTAGAAGAGGTATAATTGTAGTCCCCCAAAAATGAGAGAGGACAGAAAAACATTTGAAATAACAATAACAGTTTCCAAATTTAGTGAAAACTATAAACACACATATCCAAAAAGCATAATAAACTCCAAACACAAAGAAAAAAACTATACCAAGCCATACCATAATCAAATTGCTCAAAACCAGTGACAATGAGAAAAATCTTAAAAGCAAAAAGAAAAAATAAACATATTATGTACATAAGAAGAAAGAAAAGAATGATGACAGTAGACTTTTCAATAGGAGCAATGGAAGCTAGAGGACAGCAAAACATCTTTCAAGTACTGAGAGAAAAACACAGTCAACCGTTTTTTATGTCTGGAGGAATATCTTTCAAAAACAAAGGTAAAATAAATATTTTTAGCCTCACAAAAGCCAGTTTTATCACAAGCAAACCTGCTCTACCAGAACTGTTAAAGGAAGTCCTTTAGGCAAAATGAAATTGTTACCATATGAAAATGGGAATCTAGATGCAAAGCATTGAAGACCTCTATAAGGGTAGCTAGATGAAAAAATACATTAGTAAAATACATGTCAATAATAGCACAGAATTTGGGGGAAACAGACTATTAAAATAACACTTCAGAAAAGGACAGAATATTTTTTAATTCATTCCATGAGTCCAGTATTACCCTGATACCAAAACCAGACTAAGACACTAAAGAAAATAAGACTAGGTTTCCAATCAAGACAGCAGCGTGGGCAGACACGGTTCTCCTATTCGCACAACCACATAAAAATTACAACTAAAATACAGACCATCACTCAAAACCATCAGAAGTCAAGTTGAATGGAAGTCTAACGACGACAGAATTAAAGAAACCACATCTACCCAGACGAGTAGAAAGGGCTCAGACACAGAGTGTGCTGATCCCACACCCACGTGCGGTGGATAAAAATCGGAAGGGAAATCTCAGGAGTGAGGAGTCCCAGCCCCACACCAGGCTCCCCACCCCAGGGTTCCAGTACCAGGAAGATAAGTACCCACAACTTCTGGATGCAAAAACCAGTGGGGATTGAGTAGGTAGAAGAAACTTCTGGAGCCCCAAGCAGTTCCTCTTAAAGAACCCACACACAGACTCACCTACTCAGACTCATTCCCTCTGAGCTCCAGCACTGGGGTAGCAGCTTGAAAGGCACCAGTGGCATACTGGGAGAAACTGAAGTGTCTGGCTAAAGGGAAGCAGAGGCCATTGTCCCTTTTCTAAACCTTCCCCCAACAGAGCCACAGAGCTGGCAAACTGGTGCCATACCTGAGGACTCCATCAACCTGGCTAACACTGTTTGACCCTCCTCGGAGGTCCCCACAGACTCGGTCCCACCCAACTTATGGGCCCACCCAAGCTGCTTTTCTACATGAATGGTTGGTCTTGGCTCGTGCTGAACAACTTCCAAAATCCTCTCAAACAAGCAACAGCTGGTCTAAGTGAGCCCCAGGCCCAGCTCTAGCAGCAGTCAGCCTAGATTCACAACTTGGCTTTGTCTGGGAATCTCCAAACCCAGCACAAGTAGCAGCCAGCTCAGATTGCTTTATAGCTCAGGCAGGGTGGCCCAAGCAAAACACATATGGGGGCTGACCTTGGCTTGCCACCACTAGGGAAACCCCAGGGCCAGTGCATTCAGTGGACAGCTATAGACCTTGTAGGAGCACCACTACCCTGTCCCTGCATAGCTGATCCTCCACGGAGCGTAGAGGTTGGTGAAGTGCTCACAGCCAATCCTTACAGCTGACTGGCCTGGGTAAACCCCTCCCACTGATCTGCCAACAGCAACCAAGGCTCAACTACAAGCGGAGGATGTACTCAGCCCCCAAGAAAGACACACCTTGAGTACCCAACTTAGGTGATAGGGGAGGCTGTACCACTGGACCCGAAAGGACACCTGCAACTGTAGGCCACACTACCAAGACAGAGTCAAAACTGTTCTAATACATAGAGACAAACACAGGGAAGCTGCCAAAATGAGGACTCAAAGAAACATGGCCCAAATGAAAGAATAGATCAAAATTCCAGAAAAAGAGCTAAACAAAATGGAGATAAGCAATCTATCAGATGCAAAGTTCAAAGCACTTGGTTATAAGGATGCTCAAGGAACATAGTGGGGATCTCGCAGCATAAAAAAGATAGTTAGACATTTATTGAAATAAAGAACAATTTACAGTAAAGTAGATGAAGCTAAGAATCAAGTCAATGATTTGGAACATAAGCTGCAAAAAACAAGAAATCAGGACTTCTGGCCAAGATGGAGGTGTAGGTGGATGCACTGTGCCTCCTCGCACAACCAAAATTAACAACAAAAATTTAGAAACAAAAAAACACCCAGAACAGACAGAAAACTGGACTGTACAGAAGTCCCAACAGCCATTCATCCAGACTGGTAACAGGGGCGGAGTCCGCGGTCAGCGGAGAGGGGCTGCGGCAGGAAAAAGCGGTGGCTGGCAGACCTGGGTGCACAGGGTGCAGGCAGCGGCTAGTAGACCCCGGCGGCAGATCCCGGGCATGGATGCGGCCATGGGGAGGCAACGAGCAGACCCAGTGAGGCGCACAAGGCAGCTGGCTGTCCGTAGTCACACATTGGCGTGCAGATAAACCAGGTGAAAATGGGCAGCAAGACAGACCGTGCAACCCAGGGCCCCAGCCCCGGGAAATAAAGCCTAAAAGCACTGATTGAAAACACTTGTGTGGGTTGAGGTGCCAGGAGAGACTCCCAGCCTCACAGGAGAGTTCACTGGACAGACCCACAGGGCTCTAGAACGTACACAAGCCCACCCACCTGGGAACCAGACCCAGAAGGGCCTGATTTGCTTCTGGGAGGTGGCAGAGAGGACTGAAATCCCATGGAGAGCGGAGCAAGAGCCATTGCAAGGGTCCCTCTTGGACCCTTGCCCCCACATATGGCATCACAAACCAGCGACTGGGTTGCCCGACCCTGGTAAACACCTAAGGCTCCACCCCTCACTACATAGCAGGTGCAACCAGACCAAAAAAAAAAAAAAAAAAAAATGGCTCAAATGGAAGAACAAATCAAAGCCCGAGAGCCAATAATTATAAGCGACCAAGAGATAGCCAACCTATCAGATGCACAGTTCAAAGCACTGGTGATCAAGACGCTCACAGAATTGGTTGATTTTGGTTGCAAATTAGATGAAAAAATGAAGGCTACACTAAATGAAATGAAGAAAAATGCACAGGAAACCAATAGTGATGGAAAGAAAACTGGGTCTCAAATCAATGGAGTGGACCAGAAGGAAGAAAAAATCGTACAATCAGAAAAAAAATGAAGAAACAAGAATTCAAAAAAATGAGGAGAAGCTTAAGAACCTCCAGGACATCTTGAAACATTCCAACACCTGAATTATAGGGGTGCCAGAAGGAGAAGAGGAAGAACAACAAGTGGAAAAGTTATATGAACAAATAATAAAGGAGAACTTCCCCAATCTGGCAAAGTAATAGACTTCCAGGAGGTCCAGGAAGCTCAGAGAGTCCTAAAGAAGTTGGACCCAACAAGGAACACACCGAGGCACATCAAAATTACATTACCCAGTATTAAAATGAAGGAGAGAATGTTAGAAGCAGCAAGAGATAAGGAGACAGTAACCTACCAAGGAGTTCCCATCAGACTGTCAGCTGATTTCTCAAAAGAGACCTTATAGAAAAGAAGGGCTGGAAAGAAGTATTCCAAGTCATGAAAGGCAAGGACCTACATCCCAGATTGCTCTATCCAGCAAAGCTTTCATTTAGAATGGAAGGGCAGATAAAGCACTTCTCAGATAAGGTCAAGTTCAAGGAGTTCATCATCACCAAGCCCTTATTATATGAAATGTTAAAGGGACTTATCTAAGAAAAAGAAGATAAAAAATATGAAGAGTAAAAAGACAGCAAACTCACAGTTATTAACAACCAGACCTAAAACAAAAGCAAACAAAGCAAACAACTAGAACAGGAACAGAACCACAGAAATGGAGATCACATGCAGGGATAGCAACAGGGGAATGGGAGGAGGGAAAACGTAGGAAGAATAAGTAGCATAGATGGTAGAGAGAAAATAGACAGGGGGAGGGTAAGAATAGTATGGGAAATGTAGAAGCTAAAGAACTTAGGACACATGGACATGAACTAAAGGGGGGGAATGTGGGTGGGAGGGGGTGTGCAGGGGGGAGGGGAGTGAAGGGGGGAAATGGGACAACTGTAATAGCATAATCAAGAAAATAGATTTTTTTTTTAAAAAAAGAAGAAATCAGAACAAGAGGAAAAAGGAATCCAAAAAATGAGGATAGTAAAAGCAGCCTCTGGGACAACTTCAAGAGGTCCGACATTCACATCATAGGGGTGTCAGAAAGAGAAGAGAAAGAGAAGCGAATGAGCAAGATATTGGCAATCTATTTGAAAAAATAATGGAAGAAAACTTCCCTAATTTGGTGAAGGACACAAACATCCAAGTCTGGGATCACAGAGTGTCCCAAACAGATATAAAGAGGCCCACTCCAAGACACATCATAATTAAAATGCCAAAGGTTAAAGATAAAGAGAGAATCTTAAAAGCAGCAAAAGAAAAGAAGTTACCTCCCTACAGGGGAGTTCCCACAAGACCGTCAGTTGATTTCTCAAAAGAAACTTTGTAAGCAAGAAAGGACTGGCAAGAAATATTCAGTCATGAAAAGCAGAGACCAACAGCCAAGACTGCTCTACCCAGGAAAGATATCATTTAGAATGGAAGGGCAGATAAAAACCTTCCCAGACAAGAAAAAACTAAAGCAGTTATCATTACCAAACCATTATTATATAAAATATTAAGGGACTTATTTAAGAAAAATAAGATCAAAACTATGAACAATAAAATGGCAAAAATACATGTCTATCAACAATTGCATCTAAAAAACAAACTAAACAAACAAGAAGAACAGAGACAGAATCATAGATATGAGAGCATTTTGGTGGTTGCCAGATAGGAGAGGGTTGTAGGGGAATAGGTGAAGTTGAGAGGATTAGGAAGTACAAATAGGTAGTTGCAGAATAGCCTTGGGGTTGCAAAGTACTAGAGGAAATGGAGTAGCCAAAGAACTTATACGCATGACTCATGGACATGAACAAGAGTGGGGGCATTCATTGCCTTAGGGAGTAGGGGTGTTCAGTGGAGGGGGGCAAAAGGGGAAAAATCGGGATAACTATAATAGCATAATCAATAAAATATAGTTTAAAAATATTACAAAAAACAATAAAAAAAGAAAACTATTGCCTGGTATGCCCTGAAGAACATAGACGCAAAAATTTTAAGCAAATCTTAGCAAATGAAAGCCAATGATATTTTTAAAAGATAATACATCATAACCAAGAGGTGTTTATCCCACAAATGCAGTTAGTTTAACTCTTGAAAATTATAATTCACCTTATTAACAAGCTAAAACTAGGACACCATGTGATCATTTCAAAAGACATACACACAAAAAAAAATTTGACAAAATCCAATATTTACTCCTGATAAAAACTCTCACCAATCTACGCATGGAGAGAAACTTCATAAACTTCATAAAGGTACAGTATGGTATCCTTGAAAAACCTATAGCTAACATCATTCTTAATGATGAAAGACTGAATGCTTCCCCCTAATATCAGAAACAAGGTAAGACTGTCTGTTCTCACCATTTCTATGAAACACTGGATGTTCTGGCCAGTAGAAAGGCAAGAAAAAGAAATATGAGGCATACAGATTAGAAAGGAAGAAGTAAAACTGTATTTTCAGACAATACGATCATTCATGTAAAATGTTCAATGAAACCTATACCAAAAAAGCTACTTGAGTAGTAAGTTTGTTTAGCAAGAATGCTGGATATAAGGTCAACATACAAAAACCAACTGTGTTTCTGTATACTAGCAATAAACAATCAAAAATAGAATTTGTAAACACTACCATTAACAATAGCATCAAACATATGAAATACTCAAGGATAAATCTGACCAAACTTGAGAAAGACCTTCATACCAAAAATTATAAAATACTGCCAAAAGAAATTAGAAATCTATAATGAGAGATGAGTGGTTCAGAAGACTCAATACTGTTAAGATGTCAATTCTTCCAAAATTTTACCTACTGATTCAGTGCAATTCCAATCAAAATCCCAACAGGCTTTTTGTTGCTACTGATAAACTTACAGTCATGTGTTATTTAACAATGGGACACATTCTGAGAAATGTATCATTACACAATTTCATTGTGCAAACACCAGAATGTACTTACATAATCCTAGATGGTACAGCCTACTACACATCTATGTTACATGGCATAGCCTATTCCTCCTAGGCTAAAAACCTGTATGGAATACTGCAGGCAACCGTAATACAACTGTATGTATTTGTGTATCGAAACATAGAGAAGATATGGTATAAAAGATTAAAAATTGGACATTTGTATAAGGCACTTAATTATGAATGGAGCCTGAGCGACTGGAAGACGCTCTCGGTGAGTCAGTGAGTGAGTGAATGGTGAGTGAATATGAAGACCTAGCACATTACAGTAATGTACACTACTATAGACTTTACAAACATTGCATATTTATGCCACACTAAATTTATAAAACAACACGAGATTAAATCATGCATGAAAAAAAGTGAAGCAATCAACACGAAATATGTGAGGTTTAACACGGCATACTGTTTTGCAGTAAACTTTTTTTATAAGTAATATAATGATTAAAAGTATAGTTAGTACATAATCTCAGTAACATAGTTGTATGTGCTATACTTTTATATGACTAGCAGTGAGGTGGGTTTGTTTACACCAGCATCACAACTGTTGTGCTACAACATTATGACAGCTACAATGTCACTAGGCAATGGGAATTTTTCAGCTTCATTATAATGTTATGAGACCACAGTGGTATATGGAGTCCACTGTTGACCAAAACTCTCATTTTGTAGCACATGACTGTATTTCCAAAGTTCATATGAAAATGCAAAGGACCCAGAATACCCAAAACAACTTTGAAAAAGAACAAAATTAGACAGCTGATTTCAAGATTTATCATACAGCTATGTGAAAGGGTGAAGCCAGAGCCATTTGCTATCCTGGCACCATTTGCTGAGCAGGCCTGTGACCTTGTTAAACATGACTGTCATTGTACTCTTCTGAGTTTATCCCCAGGACTGGACATTACCGGAAAGCAAGATCAGAACTGACCGCTCCCTACGGCCACGGGCAGAAGATAACACTGGAACAAACTGCAGCCTCTGGTTACAACCCCCAACTGCCCAGGGGCCTCAAAACAGCAACATTCCACCATTTTTAAACCCAATTATAATTCAATAAAAGCTCAAAGCTCCCGCCTCTTGATGCTGGAGTATCCCTCCACACCGTGCCCCTTTCCTTTCTTGGAGAGTGAATAAAAACTAGATTCTCTGCACTTTCTTCTCTTTGTGGATTCTTCCACAGCCCAAGTCACTGGCCACCCTAACACTATCTTATACAGTATTGCAACAAATACTGACCACCCATATTTCTTCCTTTTATTCCAAACACCAGCAACTTCTCCTGTGTTGAATATCCCATGTACTTGGAATCTCTTTCTCCAGGAAAAGCCCAGTCCTTTTTAAGGGCTTGCTTGATTCGGTCCGGTCCACTGAGGACAATCTCCCTTTCTTAGTCAACTGTGGAAGATAACATAACCTAATCACGGGAGTGACTGTCTACCACATTCACAGACTCCTCCCATGGAGGGCATTTTAGAACTCTACCACAGTACCCTAATCAACATAAAGCAGTACTGGCTAAGATAAACAAATCAATAGAAGAGAACAGAGAATCAAGAAATGGACCTACATGTATATGAATATCTCATTTTCTACAAATGTGCAAAGGCAATTCAGTGGAGAAAGGATATTCTTTTTATCAAATGGTACTGGGACAAATGGATATCCATATATTAAAAGTATCAATCTATACCTCTCATCACATAAAAATTAACTCAAAATAGACCTAATGTAAAACCTAAAAATAGAAAACTTCTAGAAGAAAACATAGGAGAAAATCTTTCTGACTGTAGGTTAGATAAAGATTTCTTATATCACACAAAAAGCAAGCTCGATCAAAAGAGCAAACTGATAAACTGGACTTCATTTGCGTAGGGGACTAATGAACTTTTATGATCTTTAATCTACAAATTTCTACACTGTATAACTCTTTCAATATATTTCTATAATAAAAAGAAAAATACATAGAAGAAATATATATTCATTGAAGAACATTTAAAAATTTTAAAATTACCCCAGAGAATTATTGCTTTTATTTGTTCACAGAATGTTCTATAATCAGAAATCATACCATAAATAATTCTGTATCATTTAACTTAACATTACTGCATGAATCTTGTCTAATGGTATTAAATTATCCTCTGAGGACATTCCATTGTATGGCTATACAGTAATAAAATTTGTCCATCTCCCCATTGTTGGCAATTTTTCAGAATTTCATTACTCTTACAAATAGTACTACAGTACCTCAGGTTAGATTTCTAGAAGTGGAAAACTGTATCAAGGACAAATAACTCTGATGTACGTCATTAAACTTTGATCCACATTTCAAAGCATTACACGTAAAGCTTGGTACTTGTCCCAAATGTGAATTTGTATATATAAAGAAAACATTTCAATTTGAGATAAAATTTTTTAAAGTTTATTCTGAAATATAAGCAATTAAGAAATTACTTAATTATAAAAGGTTGATACTGTTTTATCAAAGCACTGAGAGTACAGTGTACTCAGGCAGAATCATTAATCCAACTCAGTTCCAAGTCATAGATAATGAATAAACAAAAGCAGCTGATTGTTCCGTACAAAGCTGAACAAAAGATATCTTATCTACTGGGTGGACCATGGTTAGAAATTTTTGAAAGATTTTTAAAAATGCAATTTTGAGAACTTCAACTCTTTTATTTACTAGCAAATTTCTTTCTTTCTTTCCAAATTTAGTTCATACTAATTAGAGATTTCAGCAGCCTGAGAGCAAAAGAGATCAGTGTATTTCCTATGATGTTCTTATCTTCATACTTAATAAAATGAAAAAAGTTACCATAAACATAAGAACTTTAAACATGGTATTCCTTAACATTATGGCATTAAATATGGTATGCCCCTTAATTAATGTGCCTTTAGTGCATCCCATTAGAGGAACCCAAATCTCTTCATAATAATATAAATAACTCAAGTTGTGTTCTGCCATATTAAAACTATAAGTACTGTATGTCAGGTTTAATGAACTAAGCACAATAAGCCCAGAACTGCACAAGGAGATAATGACTATCAACAAACCCTTTTGTATTCTCCTTGTTGAAGCTATTTGTTTGCTACCTCTGTTGACTGACCCACCACTGACCAGGACAACCTTATTACTGGAAATGATGGCATAACTTAAAGAAGTATTAGCTATGACAATTATGAATCACTATTGACTCTGAATCTGTGACAAATATGATGACTTGGCACTCAGCATTCATTTCAATCTCCCTCTAATTGTTTTCTGCTACTACAGAGGTTGGAAACTAAAAATTATTCCATATGATCCCTTGCAAGAAGGGTTCTAAATATGAATTAGGTTCAGTCAACTAGACTTTCCAAAATGAGATGTGGAACATAAAAGTGAAGTTGTGGTCATTTTACTAAGGTTTTAGTGATTCACGAGGTTGTAAAAATCCTGGTTGTGTGTGTGCACACATGCACACATGCAATTCTCCATTTTAAGTCACTAACTTTCTAAGTGTCAGGAATCAGTTATAGTTATGGAGAAGCAGTACTAGCTTCCTAACACCTGTATCACAGATAAATATGTTCTTTGTGTGTGTGTACTAAACTATACACAGCAAATCTTATTTAAACCATTTTTAAGAATATAGTTCAGCGGCATTAAGTACATTCACATTGTCTGCAACCACAACCACCCACCATCCATTACCAGAACTTTTTCATCAGCTCAAATGGAAACTTTGTGTTCATTAAACAATAATTCTCAATTGTACCTTTGCTCCAGCTCCTGGAAACCACTACTGTACTTTGTCTTTATGAATTTGACTATTCTAGATTCCTCAAATAAGTAGAATCATACAATATTTGTCCTTTTGTATTTGGCTTATTTCCCTTAGCATAGTGTCTTCAAGGTACATCAAGTTCTAGCATGGGAGAGAATTTCCTTCCTTTTTAAGGTGGAATAATATTACATTGTATACATTATGTTTTGTTATCCATTCATCCATCAGTGGGCATTTGGGTTACTTCGAGCCCTGCTTTCACTTCTTTTGGGTATATAACCATAAGTGAAATTGCTGGGTCATTTAGTAACTTTAATTTTTTCAAGAATCGCCATACCATTTTCAAAGCAGTTGCACCATTTTATACTCAGTCCCATCAGCAATGCACAAGTATTCTAAGTTTTCCACATTCTTGTCAACATCCTCACCTTGTTAGTTTTTTTCTTTATTTTTGTTTTTTTAATAATAGTTATTCTAACTTGTATGAAGTGGTGTCTCATTGTGGTTTTGATTTGATTTCCATAATGATTAGGGATACTGAGCATCTTTTCACATATTTATTGGACATTTGTATGTCTTCTTTAGAGAAATGTTGATTCAAGTCCTTTGCCCATTTTTGAATTGGATTGTTTGGTTTTTGTTGTTGAGATGGTGTTTTTTTTTATTGATTTCTAGAGAGGGAGTGGGAACAGGGGAAGTGAGAAAGAATGAGAGAAAGAAAGAGAGAGAGAGACATCGATTTGTTGTTCCACTTATTTATACATTCATTGGTTGATTGTTGTCTGTGACCCGACCCAGGATTGAACTTGCAACCTTGGTGTAACAGAAAGACTCTCTAACCAACTGAGCTACCCACATAGGGCTGAGATGGTATGTTCTTAAACTAATAGAGGAGGGAAGATGGCGGAGTGGTAGGAGGGAGCACACTCCACCTCCCTCTTCACATGGGAGAAAAACCTAGCCATTCTACAGAGGACCAGAGCAAACAGCCAACATTATCACAACATATATGAAAATAGGAGATTAAAATTGTAGTGGACATTGAAAGACCAGACAGTAAGGAGACTACTTCAGAATAATAACGGCCCAGGGATCAGCTCCGGGACCAGGGAGGTTGCAGCCCCCACCCCAGAGCTCCGGGGTCTGCCTCAGGGCTCTCGGGGTGGGGGAGCTGGGTCAACCGCTCCCTCCCTGGCCAAACAAGGACTCAGCAGCACTGATCTGGGGGACCTTGGAGTGGACTCCGGGGAGATCACGGCCCAGCCAGTGCGACCAAAGACAGCTGGGCCTTGCGTGGGCACCCCAACCGGGAGAGAGTGATTTTTGGTGGAAGGCCTGGTGCCCAAAACCGTGAGAACGGAAAAGGTACGGGTGTTCTGCAGGATCCCTGGTGCCCAGGCTGTGAATTTGGGGGAAGTGCGAGCCCCTCTGAATCCACAGAGTTCACACTGGTGAAACTGGAAGGGGCGCAGGCGCTCCGCAGTGGGCTCCGGAGGGAGTGCTTGGGAGCGCAGATCCGGTGCCCAGGGCCCTTCCAGGGGACAGTGTGCCAGAGGCTGACTGAGCTCTGAACAGGAAGGGAAAAAGGCCACAGCATTCGCCCCTAAGTCTGCTACAGCCAGCAAAACCAGGAAAACTGGTTTGGCCAGTTTGAAACCAACAAAAGGTTTTTTTTTTCCTTTCCTTTTTTTAATCTTTTTTGCTTGATTTTTTTTTTATTAAATAACTTTTTATTTTTTAATTCTTACTATTTTTATATCATTCAATTCCTTATGCTTCTACTTCTTTCTAGTGTTGATCCTTCTCCCTTTCTTTCCAAATTTATCTCTTCCTTCCATCTTCTGCTTTTTTCCTTCTTTTTTTGAACCTGCAAGTAATAGCATACCTGTATTATCATTATTTAATTATTCTTACACTTTTTACTGTAATAGTAATTTAGTATTCCTCTTCTTTATGTATAGTCTTTTTTGCTTGGCTGGTTATAATGGATCATTTAATAGGTTTCCACTGTTATCTCATTCATAGAGTATAGCTAATTAACTGTCCTTCATTTGTGTTCCATTAATACACTTCTCAAGGGTCCATACTCCATATTCTTGTTATCTAGATCTCTTAGATTCTGTCATATGATTGTTGCTCTAATATTACTGAAAATAATAGCTATTTCATACAATTGTAAATACTACACAACACCCCTCCCAGGCCTTAGCCCACTTCTCAGTTTCCTGAATTCTATTACCATAGTGGTTAACTCTATTCTCTCACACACTACACCTATTTACTACTCTTTACTCTCACCCTACCTCAGAATCTGACCTCCTACAACCTCACTGTTTTCTAGATCCATCTCACAATCCTTTCCTTCCCAACAAGAGTCTTATCTTCTTTCCATCATTTCTAAAAAGGGACTAGTGGGGTGGAAGATCACAGTTAACACTATACACAGCCAAGGATCTCCTATCTCTTCTCTACGTGCTGCTACTGTAAATATGATAGCACACTCTCTTGCTGTCTTAAGCCATTTTGCCTTACCCCTCCAACTGATTATAAAAAAGAGTAGGTGGAAGCTGTGAACACCTGGATACCAGAAGGAGACTGTACCACTGAATCTCACAGGTACTCTACCACAGAAGTACACACCATAAACCCAGTGAGCCAGAACAGATCAATTTAAGAAGCTGAGGCTAACAAGAAGACTCTCACAAACAATGAGAAGACAAAGGAACAATCCCCAAATGAAGGGAAAGGAGGAAGCCCCAGAAATAATGCTAAATCAAATAGAGGCAACTCAACTATCAGATTCTGAGTTCAAAGCAAAGATTATCAGGAAGTTCAATGAGCTCACAAGCAGTTACCAGAAACCACAGGGAAGCTACAATGAACTCACTGCAAACTATATCAACATGAAAAAGGAAATAGAAACTATCACCAAGGGCCAAGAGGAAATGAAGAATACAATTTCTGAACTGAAGAACACAGTAGAAGGAATCAAAAGCAGGATCGATGAAGCAGAAGATCGGATCAGTGAGCTGCAGGACAAAGTAGAAAAAAGCACCCAGAGAGAGCAAGAACAGGAAAAGAGGCTCAGAAAGAATGAAAAGATATGAAGAG
>CM052542.1:108155080-108266284 GCA_028533065.1 Trachops cirrhosus
AATTAAAACCACAATGGGATACCACTTCACACCAGTCAGACTGGCCATCATAAATAAAACAACAGACAACAAGTGTTGGAGAGGTTGTGGAGAAAAAGGGACCCTAGTGCACTGTTGGTGGGATTGCAGACTGGTACGACCACTGTGGAAAACAGTATGGACCTTCCTCAGAAAACTAAAGATGGACCTGCCCTGTAATCCAGCAATTCCACTGCTGGGACTATATCCTAAGAACCCTGAAACACCAATCCAAAAGAACCTATGCAACCCAATGTTCACAGCAGCACAATTTGCAATAGCTAAGTGCTGGAAACAACCCAGGTGCCCATCAGTAAATGAGTGGATCAAAAACTATGGTACATTTACACAATGGAATACTATGCAGCAGAAAGAAAGAAGGAGCTCATACCCTTTGCAACAGCATGGATGGAGTTGGAAAGCATTATGCTAAGCGAAATAAGCCAGGCAGTGAAAGACAAATACCATATGATCTCGCCTTTAACAGGAACCTAAACAACAAAACAAAGAAACAAGTAAAATATAACAAAAGACACTGAAATAGAGGACAGGTTGTCAGTGACCAGAGGGGAGAGGGGAGGGAATTTCAGGAGAATTTCAGGGGAGAAGGGAAGGGTTTACAGGAAAAAATATAGAGGACACATGGACAATACTAGGGGGGTTGGAAATGGGAGGAAGGAAGGGAGGGATGGGTGGGTAGGCTGGAATGGGAATAAAGGATAGAAACTGTACTGAATAAACTAAAATAAAAATTTTTAAAAAACACGAAATATTAAATTTGTATACAAAAATTTGATTTTGTAGTTGACCAGAAGATAGAAAAGAAGTGAGGAAATCTTCCCATTTTAATCAGACAGTAGGGATTTTTCCCAGTGGGGACTCAAGACTTAATACTTCCTTGGTCTAATGCTGTAATAGATATGTTAAATAAAGTAACAAATGTTTATTCCTCACAATACAGAAATTAAATTGAAGTGATAATACTTCAAAGACCTATAATTTGTGTATATTTGGCTATCTACGTTTTCAAGTATTTCTGGCCAAATTGATTAAAACATGAAAAATTAAAAAAAATAAATAAAATTCTGTTATTGATAGGATTGAAAAAAAAAACTATAGTTTTATGTTGGCCTTCTAACACCCTAATACCTTTGCAGACTGTGGCAAAGGAGCACTCCTCCGACACGTCAGTTCAAATCTTGTTCTACAAGTCATCCCTAGCAGCCCAGCCCAGCCCAGAGCCTGGAGTAGTTTGTCTCTTGCAAGTGAACGGTGATTGACTACACCAGGAAAGGCCCTTCAAGTTGCCATCTTTCAAAGCCAGTGAAGTATCCAAATTAAAGGCTTCAAGTTCTCTCATAAAGTCCATATTCTGGTTCAATTACAGGCAAGGCAAAGTAACTCTATGTTGTTTTCCTTGTATTTTCTGGGAGATTAACTAAGCAAACTATGGTTTTTATCCTCTCTTCTCATTAAATATGTATGTTCTTGCATTACCTTTGGAATAAATGACATGATTTATTTCAAAAAGTTCTACAGCTAATTTTTTATCAACATAGCACACTGTGTCAGTGAAAAAAGACTTGAGTACTAAAAAATCCCATTAATAACTTAAAACAAGGGCTATGATCTGGCCATTTCATCTATTAAATAGGTTCAACAGTATCAAAAATAAGAAAGTAAACAAGTACCACACTAAAAATGAAAAAAAGTGGAGGGAGAGAAAAAGGAAAATAAGAAGGTATTGAGGAAAAAAGTGTCTAGCACCTAAGGCATAATGAGGACTGAGTGAATTTTTGTTAGAATATTTTGTTTTATTTTTAGAGAAGACAATAGGGATTACTAAGAAGATCACTAAGGCCTATGTGATTAGCAAATATTAAGTTCTCAGCAAGCATTATTAAATACTGTGCAAAAAGGAAGTGACAACCAAAATAATTTAGTAACTCAGTTTCCCAATCCCCTTCCAAACAAGATTATTAAAAATAAAACAGGCCCTGGCCAGTTGTGGCTCAGTTGGTTAGAGCACTGAACCATAACCAAAACATTGTGGGTTCAATTCCCGGCCAGGGCACACACCTAGGTTCTGGGTTCGATCCCCCGTCTGGGCCCACATGATCTCTGGTTCAGGTGTGTACAGGAGGCAATCAGTTGACATTTCTCTCTCACATTAATGTTTCTCTCTCCCTTCCTCTCTCTCTAAAACCAATGAAAAATGTCCTTGAGTGAGGATAAAATTTTTTTTTAAAAAGAGGATGCCATAAAAAAGAACATTTTACTATTTGTGACAGCATGGAAGGACGTAGAGGAGGTTAAGTAAAAAATGTCAAAGAAAGATAAATATCAAACGATTTCACATATATGTAGAATCTGAAGAAAAAATAAATGAACAAACAAAATACACACAGATACAGAGAATAGACTGATGGTTGCCAGGGGAGGGGATTAGAAGGCTGGGTGAGAAATATGAAGGGATTAAGAAGTACAAATTAGTACTAACAAAATAGTCACAGGGATGTAAAGTACAGCATAGGGAATATAGTCAATATTTTAATATATATAATGTCTACTATGCTGTACGCCTGAAACTAATACAAAATATTAAGTGAACTATAATTGAAAAACAAAAATAAAACTAAATTAAAATAGGAGATCCAAGATAGCAGCAGAGTAGGTGAAAGTTTCACTCACTTCCTCCAGGAAGAAACTGAATTTACAACCAAGTTATAGAACAATCAATCTGAACAGCTGAACCGAAGTCTTACAACTAATGATATATAAAAGAAGTCACAGCAAGACTGGTAGAAAGGATGGAGAAACTAAAAGGACTGGTGCTATACTCACGTGCGGTGGCTGAGAATCTGGAGGGATATCTCAGCTGCAACAGTCCCCCCGGGAAGCAAGGAATCTCAATTCCACACTGTACACCCCAGTCTGGAACACCAGTGCCAAAAAGAGGAATCCACATAACATCTGGCTGTGAAAATCAGCTGGGATTCCATCTGCCAGGGTGAGATGGAAGATTGCTAAAAACCCAAGCACTTTTTTAAAGGGCCAGTACACAAAATCTTGTTCTTAGACACTCACTCTGGGTCCAGCAGAGGGACAGCAGCTCAGAGTGGACTGGAGTCATAGAGGGAGAAACTGAGTTGGATGGCTTCAGGAAGAGGGCTGGAGGGACATCTGCCATCATTCCTGTTCTAAGTCCCTCTTCCACATCACCCACAGATGCCATTTTTCTGGAGCTGAGCACTCTGCTCCATTAGGCATCAGCCCATGGTGATGCATTAGCTCCACCCTCCAGATTCCCAGTGGCCCTGCCCTGCCAAGCTGGCACCCTGGGGAGGAATCAGCTGGCTGTGGACAGCCTGGGACCACTGCAGAGCTTCTTGGAAAGCTCTCAAAGAGGTCATGGCAGACCCTGGGGATATCAGAAACACACAGGTAGAGACTAAATTGTGTGGCTTTCAGGTAAGGGCCATTTTTGCTCATGCCCCAACCACTGCCACTGGTCCTGTGGAGAGCCCTCCCTCCCTAGAGCCATATCTTAATCTGTCTTAACCTGATAAACTCTACTGGCCCCACCAGGACAACTCCCTGAGACCCCACCCCACTGCAAAGGTACATAGTCCCCAGGCAGGAGACAGCTGGCTTTGGTATAACCTGAGGCTCTGATGTGGAGTTTGAACCTGTATCAGCCTGGTAACCACTACTCACCCTTACCTGGTGACTCACAAGGACCTGCCTCATGCAACTCACAAACCACCAGAGGCTTGTTCAGAGGCTGAGCCTAATAGGAAGATGACAGGTGGAGGTGGATCTCGTGGTACCTTGGGCCTTTTGCTATCCAGACCCAGGTTCAAGACAGTGGAAGACAAATTTGGTACAGAGCTTAGCCCCTCCACGCACACCCAGGACCAGGAGAGGCAGCCACCAATAGTAGATCACTTTGTACAATAGCTCCTAACATGTAGCCCACGGCCAGTCACAGGCAGTATCTGATATTGACATATACTGGAGTCCCTCCCAAGAGGCCCCAGAACCAACACACCCAGTGCCTGGCTTCAGATCACATCAGAGCACAACCCGATTAGCTTCATAATCGGCATACCCAAAGGTAGATCTTGGCAGGCACCAGAACCAGCTGGGGAAAATTCCATTCCATAGGGTCAGCCTCTGCACAGCAACTCGAACACTGTGGTCAAGGTCAATCTTCACAGTCAGCCAGTTTAAGGGTCAACCCCACACATGGACAGTCGAAAAACAATCAAGACTAAGCTATAACGGGGGGCTCACATAAGGGGCATTCCTGGAACACCTAGCTCAGGTGATCAGGGAAACTGCATGACTGAGTCTCACAGAACATCTACTATGTAAGGTCATGCTACTAAGACATAGTAGATCTACCTAATGCACAGAAGCAAATACAAAGATACAGCCAAAATGGGGAGACGAAGAAACATGCCCCAAATCAAAGGACACAAGAAATGCCCAGAAAAAGAAGTAAACAAAATGAAGGAAAGCAAACTAATAGAGTTTAAAACAAAGGTTTTAAAGATGCTCAAGGAACTTAGGGCACAAATAAACACACTCAGTGAGAACTTAGTCAAACAGACAGTAGACATAAAAAAAAAACCACACAGAAACCATACAAAAAGAACTAGTCAGAAAAGAAGAATACAGTATCTGAAATGAAGGATATGCTAGAAGGAATCAACATCATATTAGATGGAGCAGAGGAGCAAATCAGCAATTTGGAAGACAAAGTAGCAGAGAACATCCAATTGGAACAGCACTAAAAAAAAGAATTTAAAATTGGCAGTTACAAAATAGCTACAGTTACAGTGGCAGTTACAGGGATGTAAAATACAGCACAGGGAATATAGTCAATAATATGGCAATAACTATGTATGGTGCTAGAGGCACTAGACTTATTAGGGTTTATCACTTCTTTAATTTATATAAATGTCTAACCCCTTTGCTGTACACCTGAGGCTAATATAATATTGAATGTCACCTGTTTTGAAAACATTTTAAATTTTTTAAAAATATTCTTTAAAAAACCCTATTTGGAGGACTGACATAGGATTTCCAACTAGGGACAAATAGGAAAATTAAAACAAGAATAAATTTGCAACTAAAATAATTTTAAAATGAAAAGAATAAAAACAAACTTAAGATTAAAAATGACATAGGAAATTATAGTCATTTTAATTTGCTCATGAAGACAAAACAAAGGTTATACCAGGTAGGAAGAGTTAACTGCACTAAAGGGGAAAGCATATTCAACTAGAACTAATAAATTTCTTATCATATCCTTCAAAGGAAGACAAGAGTACATATTCTTCCTTGGGGTGAACTAGTTCATCTTTTCTGAGCTAAAAAATTCCAAAACGACTCATTTAACTTTTGTATGACAAGCACAATGAGGTAACAAGGGTTACCAGCTATCCAATCAACACCTCTTGATGCAGGAATACAGGAAGCAGGATATGTAGGTATAAGATATCTGATATTTGCAGACTGCTGTTCCTTTAAAAGAATACTGTATATATCCTAATTCACACACTCCTTACATTCTGAACTATGTTCAGTGCATTTTTAGGAAGTGACAACAATTAATAATTAGATTAGCTAATATTTAAAACATTTACAAAGTGCAAAGAACTATGCTATATATTTTACTTGTATGCTCAAATAATCCTTACAAAAACCATATAAAGTAGGTATTATTATCTTCCTTACTTTACAGATACCTGAAACAGATGGGTTAAGTAACTTGCCCAAGATGAACTTGTACTAGTAACTAGTACAGACAACTTTTCAACCCAGGCAATCTCATTTCAAAGTCCATGTTCTTATACGCTACACCATACCACCTCACATGAGCTAAGGGATCCTGTACTTCTGTAGGGCATGGATCTCACATACATTACATGTTTTCTAGTTATCAGCAAAGGAATTTATCAACAGTCTTCACTTACATCAGACAAAGATTATATCAATGAAACTGCCTACTAATGAAGGCTTTTTGAATCAGAGGTTTGCACTGTTCAGGCTCAAACATTTACTGTCTGTGATATATAGATGTCAGACACTAAGGCATTCCCCAGTGACAGAGAGTCTTAAGATACCCTCATGGTAAATTTATTTACCTATTAAATATTCATTGCCCACATAATGTGAAGGATATTGTACTAGACAATGTGACATTTACTTAGATGAATCCGAAACAGATCCTACCTGCAATGATTTTACAGTCTAGAAAGGGATACTAAAGAGACTTTTAAAAAGGTAAGCAATATTACAGCTGCTAGTTCTTTATATACATCAGCTTACTCAATCTTCAAAACAACACTAATAAAACCTTTACTTTTATAATTTGTTTAAAAAACTGGAAATTTCAGGGTGTTGGAGGAAAAAAGTTATATCCAGTTGGCATGCTCAGAGAAGAGAACTTGAAAAAGGCATTTGAGCTAAGTCTTAAGGAAGGGGTGAAACTGTGTCTAGAGACAGAGATACAAGAATAATTGTTAGAAGAGTTTAAAATAAATAATGAGGCTTGGAGCTAGAATGGAAAAGTAATAACAGGCTGAATGAAGGAAACAGTTTCTAAAAAGTGGAGACACAGGATGAAGGGAATACTACAGTAGATGAAAAGACAGAACTGTTTGAACTCAAACTTTCCGACAGGTACATTTTTAAAGAGAGCATTATGTGAATGTCTGCTTGTGGAAAAGGAGTAAACATATTTTTCCCTGTTACTCCCTGGGCATCATGTATAGAACAAACATAAGATGACCGAAATGTGAAGACAGCAAGGCAGACTCGCTAGGCACCTTGGAACAGAAGGGAAAGAACACAATGGTGAGTTGTCAGGGTGGGTTTTTTTTTTTTTTTAAAGAGAGAGTGGGGGAAAGGAGGGATAAAAAGAGGGAGAGAAACATCAATGTGAGAGAGAAACATTGATTATCATATGTGACCCAAGTGGGGACCAAGCCCTCAACGTAGGCACGTACCCTGACCAGAAAAGGACAATGCCTAACCAACTGAGCCACTCCAGCCAGGGCTGTCTGCATGTTTTTGTTTATTTTGCACAAATATCCCAGAGTGGATACTGGAAAAGCCAGAGACCTGGAAATGACAATAGGTGCACACAAAAAGTCCCCCAAAAGCCTGTTTTCCCCAGCCAAAGGACCAGAAAAGCAGCAGCCTAGCAAGAAAAACCTTTTAAACAGTAACTGCTCTATTCCAGCCAAATATTATAGAAAAAAACTATGGTCCCACCTCCACTAGCAGAGGCTGAGTGGAAAACCTAGATTTCTAACCATGTCAAGTTGTAACTAGGCCACCCCTTCCCCCTTCCCTTGCCACCTGATGATATAACAGAAAGCCAAGTAGGGAGCAGTTGGTCATAACTGCCCAGCAGTAACAAGTCCCTCCCCATCTCTTAACATGGTGTTAGTGGAGACCATAAAGGGAACTTGGACCCCACTCAGCACTGATGAGGCTCCCCCTTCCCACTCCTTGCTGAGGTGCTGTCAGAGAAGGCCTAGTGGAGAGTCAGAACTAACACCACTGCCCACTGGTGCGCAGTGGTGAGGAGGCGGGCAAGCACCACCCCCCATCCTTCCACTTCCTCCACCAAGGGGAATAATAATGAGTTCCCCCCACACCCTCTTAGCTACTAAACTAGAAAACCTGAACCTCTACTTAGCACTAAGGAGGGGGCACCTGTAGAAAATTACAATATGAGCGACTAATATCATCCATGAATATAGATGAAAAATCCTTAACAAACTATTAGCAAATAGAAGTCAGCAATATATAAATACATATTTATGTATATACACCATGAGTAAGTGGAGTTTATTCCAAGGATGCAAGACTGGTTCAAGATAAAAAATCAAACAATCTAATAATCCACTACATTAAGCAGCTAAAGAAGAAAAAGCACCAGATTGTATCAGTTCATGCATAAAAAGCTTCTGACCAAAAATTTCTCATGAGCACTCATTCATGATTTTAAAAAACACTTTCAGCCCTGGCTGGTGTGGCTCAGTGGATTGAGTGCTGGTCTGCAAGCCAAAGGGTCGCTGTTGTGATTACCCATTTGGGGCACATGCCTGGGTTGCAGGCCAAGGCCCCAGTAGGGGGCGTACAGGAGGCAACTACACACTGATGTTTCTCTCTCTCTTCTTCCCTGCCCCTCTAAAATAAATAAATAAATAATCTTTAAAATAAAATAAAATTTAAAAAAAAACTTTCAGAAAACTAGGAATAGAGGGGAAATTCTCAATTTGGTAAAGAATATCTATAAAAACCTACAGCTAACATCATATGTAATGTTGAAAAACTGAATGCTTTCCCCTAAGGGTAAAGAAAGGCAAGGACGTCCACTATCCATATTGCTATTCAACATAGTAAGTTCTGGCCAGAACAATAAGGTAAGGAAGGAAATAAAAAGTGTACACATTGGAAATGAGGAAATAAAAATTCTATTTGCAGGTGACATGACAGTCTACACAGAAAATCCAAGGAATCTACAAAAAGAAAACCCCAAATTTGTGAGAAAACTCACAAAACTAATATGTGAGTTCAGTAAGATTACAAGAGCAACATACAAAATTCAACTGTATTTCTGTAGGTTAGCAATAAATACATGGACAAAGAAACAACATATAATACCACTTATAATCACAAAGACAGAAATACTTAGATAAAACTAACAACATGTATAGGATCTATATATTGAACATTCTGATGAAAGAAATCAAAGAAGGCCTAAATAAATGGAGATATTCATGGATTATCCAACTCAACATGGTAAAAATAATCTCCTCAAATTTATATATGTTTAACATAATTATTATAAAAATGCCAGCAATATTCACAAGACTGTCCAAAAACCTATATAGAAAGGTAAAGAAATCTGAATAGTTAAATCAGTTCTGAACAAGAATACAGTGGAGGAAATCACTCTACACAATTTCAAGATTTAACTGAAGCAATCAAGACTATGTGATACTGGTAGCAGGACAGACTCAGAGATGAACTGAACAGAACACTGAGAAATAGCCCTGCGAGAGTATAGCCAACTGATTTTTGACAAAATTGCAAAAATAATTCAACGTTTGGTAGTTGAAAAACAGTGCCAGAGCAATAGGCAAAACAAAACAACAACAAAAAAAACCTTAACCAAATCTCACACCTTATGTAAAATTTCATTCAAAATATATCATAAATTTAAATGTAAAGTATAAAACTATAAAACTTTTATTTATTTTTAAAGATTTTATTTATTTATTTTTAGAGAGGGGAAGGGAGGGAGAGAAGCACAATATGTAGTTGCCTCTTGAACACCCCCTACTGGGGACCTGGCCTGCAACCCCGGCATGTGCCCTGACTGGGAATTGAACTAGCAACCCATTGGTTCACAGTCCAGCACTCAAGCCACTGAGCCACACCAGCCAGGGCGTAAAACTACCAAACTTTTAGACAATAACATAGAAGAAAATCTTCAGGACCTAGGGTGAAGATCTCCTAAACCTGATACTCAAAAGCACAATCCAAAACAAAACAATAAAAATGATAAATTAGACTTCAACAAAAGTAAAAACTTTTACTCTACAAAAGACCCTGTCAAGAGAATGCAAAGACAAGCTACAGACTGGGAGAAAACATCTGCAAACCTGAGAAACAATATATATCTAGAATGTATAAAAAACTACCCAAATACAACAGTAAAAAAACCACAAATCCAATTAGCAAATGGGCAAAAGCCATAAAGAGGCATGTCATCAAAGAGGATATATGAGTGGCAGATAAACACATGAAAAAAATGTTCAACAACACTAGCTACTAGGGAAATGCAATTAAGATTACGCTGAGGTATCACTACACACCTATTAGACTACACACCTATTAGAACAGCTAAAATAAATATGAAAATATGAATGAGAGCAAAGATGCAGAGAAACTGGATCTCTCACACACTGCTGGTGGGAAAATAAAATTGTATATCCATGCTGGACAAAGGTTGGCAGTTTCTTAAAAAATGAAACATACTTACTGTACAACCTAGCAGTTGTACTCTTGGGCATTATCCCAGAGAAATAAAAATGTGTGAGCACACAAAAACCTCTACACGAATGTTCACAACAGCATTATTTGTAATAGCTGGAAGGTGTAAAAGACCAAAATGGCCCATAATATGTGAGGAGTTAAACAAACTGTGGTGCTTTCATAGGATGAAATACTACTCAGCAATAAAAAATGAACGAACTAGAGATACACACAATAACTTAGGTGGGCCTCAAGGGCATCATGCTGAGTGAAAAAAGCCAATCTCAAAAGGTCATATGTGGTATGATTCCATTTATATAACATCCTCAAAATGACAAAATTATACAGATGTAAAACAGGTAAGAGTTGCCAGGGGTAAGAGATAGTGTATGCTGGGGTGTGGGAGGGCGACGATAAAGGGGTAGGCCAAGAAACATGTTTATAGTGGTAAAATAATTTTGTCTTGATTGGGGCGATAGTTACACAAATCAACTAACGATAAAATGATACACAACTAGACACACACATTAAACAAATGTCAATTTCCTGGACTTGATACTGTACTGTAATTATGTAAGATGCAACCATTGCAGGAAACTGGGTAAAGGGCGCATGAGATCCTTCTGCTCTATCTTTGTAACTTCCTGTGAACCTATAATTATTTCAAAATAAGAAGCTGTAAGGTTTGTTTTTTAAAAGAGGAAAATGTCCTAAAAATAGCACATGTGCATATTTTTAAATAAATAAAATAATCAAACTATTAATAGTTACTCCTCCGGTGGACTCTTTCACTCCCTAAATTAAATATTTCTAAAATTTCTAAATGTTATACAATAAGCACATAATGCTTAATAATCAGAAGGGTAAAGTCCTTTTCAAGAAAATGAAAACAATTTTGTTTTTCACTGAAGTACATCACACTTAAACAGATATGGGGACTTCTGGTCAAGATGGCAGCATAGATAAACATGGCTCACCTCCTCGCAAAACATCAAAATTACAACTAAACTATAAAACGACCATCACACTGAACCATCAGAAAATGAGTTGAATACAAGTCTGACTACAGAATAAAAGAAACCACATCCATCCAGACTGATAGAAGGGGCAGAGATGTGGAACGGGCTGGTCTCATATCCATGTGTGGTGGATAAAAATTTGGGAGAAAGCCCTGGCTGGTGTGGCTCAGTGGATTAAGTGCCGGAATGAGAAGCACAGGGTTGCAGGTTCAACTCCCAGTCAGGGCACATGTCTGGGTTGCAGGCCAAGTCCCTGGTAGACAGCATGTGAGAGGCAACCACACATTGATGTTTCTCTTTCTTTCTCCTTCCCTTCTCCTCTCTCTAAAAATAAATACATAAAAATCTTTAAAAAAATTTTGGGAGAAAAATGTTCTGAAGGTGTATGCTCTCTAATATGCCTTGATGTCCTCCTACCTTACTGTGGTGTTATGGAATTTGAGATCACATTATGATGCTGACTTAGAATTGTAAGTGAAAGTATTGCACTGTTTCTTCATGTTATAAAACTCAAGAATTTCACTCTGCAGTTTGAAAAACTGTGGTCACAGCTGTGATTTGCAGTCCAACTGCCACCCAAGTTGGGCCCTAAACTTTAAATAGGCTTTCTATTTTATTTTGAAGACTCACAGGTTGAACTTTCTTCTTTACAGGCTTTTTAAAAATATATTTTAGTGATTATGCTATTATAGTTGTCCCATTTTTTTTCTCCTTTTTATTCCCCTCTGCCCTGCACGCCCCCCTACCAGCATTCCCCCACCTTAGTTCATGTCCATGGGTTGTACATGTAAGTTCTTTGGCTTCTCCATTTCCCATACTATTCTTAACCTCTGTCTATTTTGTACCTACTATTTATACTTCTTTTTTTAAATATATTTTATTGATTATGCTGTTACAGTTCTTCCAATTTTTTTCTCCACTTTGTTCCCCTCCACCCTGCACCTACCCACCCTCCAGCATTCCCCCGACCCCTTAGTTCATGTCCATGGGTTGTATATATAAGTTCTTTGGCTTCTCAGTTTCCTATGCTACTATTAACCTCCCCCATCTATTTTATGCCTACCAATTATGCTTCTTATTCCCTGTACCTTTCCCCCCATTCTTCCCCTCCCCCTCCCCACTGAAAACCCTCCATATGATTTCCATTTCTCTGGTTCTGTTCCTGTTCTGGTTATTTGCTTAGTTTTTTGTTTTTGTTTTTGTTTCAGGTTCAGTTGTTGATAGTTATGATTTTGTTGTCATTTTACAGTTCATAGTTTCTAATCTTCTTCTATTTCTTAGATAAGTCCCTTTAACATTTCATATAAGGCCTTGGTAATGATGAACTCCTTTAACTTTACCTTATCTGGGAATCACTTTATCTGCCCTTCCATCGTAAATGATAGCTTCGCTGGATAGAGTAATCTTGCATGTAGGTCCTTGCCTTTCATGACTTCAAATACTTTCTAACTCCTTCTTGCCTACAAGGTTTCTTTGGAGAAATCAGCTGAGAATCTCATGGGAACTCCTTTGTAGGTAATTCTCTCCTTTTCTCTTGATGCTTTTAATATTCTCTCTTTATCTTTAATCTTGGGTAACTTAATGATGATGTGCCTTGGTGTGTGCTTCCTTGGGTCCAATTCTTTGGGACTCTCTGAGCTTCCTGGACATTCTGCAAGTCTATTTCCTAGGTCAGATTGGGGAAGTTTTCCTTTATTATTTGTTCAAATACGTTTTCAATTTCTTGCTCTTGCTCTCTTTCGGGCACCCCTATAATTCGGATGTTATAGCGCTTAACGCTGTCCCACATAGGTTCCTAAGCCTCCCTTCACTGTTTATTCTTCCATCATTTAAAAAAATTGAAAAGAGAAAAGAAATGGAGGATGACTTAAAAGTTGCTTTCTATCTCTGGGAAAAAGGAGCATCATTTGGCCATGTTCTTTTGTTTTCTATTCCTGTCCTAAATCCAAGAACATGGTTCTCAGGAAAACCAGTTCCCCAGTTTAAAAAGAATTCCTTGTAGTTTCTTATAGGAAAAAAGGAGAACCCCAAACTTTCAGCACTGATACTACATACTGTTCTGTTAATATTTTCTGCCAAAAAAAGAAAAAGAAAAAAACAAAAAAACACTTTAAGCTGGGGTTTGACATCCTGCTTTCAGATGCTCTCTTCATTAGTGAGTGATGATGGTTTGCTAATGATCAATAAGTAAAAATTTTTGTAATTCCATCAAGTGGCTCTCTATTTCTGCTCTCATGACTGTGTTAATGTTTAACTGTTGTACCTTAAAGCTGAAAACAGTAACTATGTATCCTGTAAATAAGGTATTGGGCTTACAGAATTGTTCACTGCATAGACAATTTTAAATGTTGTTGCAAACTAACAAGTTACACCATTTTTACAGTTTCTTTCTCTCCTCCTTTTTTTTTGCCCACAAATGATATTATAATGTTTCTTTAGTCAAAGAACAGACTAAACAAGAGTAAAAAGTTTACCATTGAATTTGCCATCATTTCATTGCCTTGATTCTATTTGTGTCCTACAATGCAAAAGAAGTTAGTGGCTTTTAACTGTTTACTAATAGAATGTGATTGTAAAATATACAGCTTGGTTGTGTTTAATTATGAAATTTCTTCAAATATAATAAACCATGAATTTTTTGATGCTCAACATTTAAAAACAAAATTTGGGAGGGATATCACAGGACAAGGAGTCCCAGCTCAACACTAGAACCCACGCCCAGGGTTCCAGTGCCAAGAAGATAAGTCCCCATAACTTCTGGCTATAAAAACCAGCGGATATTGAGTCTGTGTAAGAAACTTCTGGAGTCCCAAGCAGTTCCCCTTAAAGAACCCACACATGGACTCACCTACTCAGACTCACTCCCTCTGAACTCCAGCACCAGAATAGCATCCTGAAAGGCACCAGTGGCATACAGGAAGTAACTGGAGTGTCTGGTATCAAGAGGAGAGCAGGGGACAGCTTTCTCCCAAAAAGAAAGGTGGGCAGAGGCCACTGTCCCTTTTCTGAATGCTCTTGCCACACAGCCAGTAGGCAAGTACCAAATCTGAGACTCCATCAACCTGGCTAACACTGTTTGCCTCATGCTGAAAATCCCCTGAAATTCAGTCCCACCCAACTTACAGGCCCACCCACACTGTAAATGGTGTCTTTTCCATATGAATGGCTGGTCTTGGCTCCTGCTTCACAACTTCCTAAATCTGCTCAAACAAGCAACAGCTGGCCTCAGTGAGGCCCCCAACCCCTGTACCTCTTGCTAAGTGGCCCCAGGCCCAGAACTAGCAGCAATCAGCCTGGACTCACAGGTTGGCTTCACCTGGGAATCTCCAAGCCCAATACAATTTAGCAGCCATCCAGATTGATTTATAGCTCAGAAAATGTGACTCTGGGCAGAACATAGGTGGGGGCTGACCCTGGCCTGCACCACCAGGGAAACCCCAGGGCCAGCGCACCCAGTGGACAGCTACAGACCATGTTAGAGCACCGACACCCGGCCCCTACACAGGTGATCCTACATAGAGGGCAGAGATTGGTGATCAGTGGTTACAGACAGTCCTTGCAGCCAACCAGCCTGGGTTAATCCCTCCCGTTGATGTGCCAACAGCAAGCAGTCAAGGCTGAACTATAAGAGGAGGGTGTACTCACAACACACAGAGGGCACACCTTGATTACCCAGCTTGGGGCATCCCTAGAAGGCAGTGCAGGAGAGGCAACCACACATTGATGTTTCTCTCCCTTTCTTTCTTCTTCCCTTCCCCTCTAAAAATAAATATTTTTTAAAAAATAAAAAGATCAAAACTACAAACAATAAAATGGCAGTAAATACATACCTATCAACAGCTGAATCTAAGAAACAGACTAAGCAAAGAAGAACAGAAACAGAATCATGGATATGGAGAGTGTTTTGATGGTTGCCAGATGGGAGGGGATGTGGGGGAATGGATGAAGAGATGAGGGGATTAAGAAGTACAAATAGGTACGTAGTTAAAGAATAGCCATGGGGATGTAAAGTACAGCATAGGAAATGGAGTAGTAGCATAAGAACTTAGACACATGATCCATGGACATGAACAATGGCGTGAGGATTGCCTGAGGGAGTTAGGGGTGCTGGGTAGATGGGGGTATAGGGGGGAAACTGGGTCAACTGTAATAGCATAATCAATAAAACATAATTTTTTAAAATGCCACTTTAAAAAAATAAACAGATATGAATAGAAAATTAGGAAAATCAATTAAATTCAATTATTAACCCCTGTATGGATACACACACTAAATAAAAGATAAGAAATAGTGAGGCAACTAGCAAGATCAGTAAATCCAAGAGTAGATGTGATTATAGATTCACTTCCCTCTGCCATAACACAGTGGGACTTTGGAAAATAACCTTTATACTTTAAGAGATTATAAACAAACTAATCAGAGACATTGAACACATCATACTTTGCAAATGAGAACAACAAAATTCTTAAATGTTAGAATTGTTAGCAACATGGGAGGATCTGGTACAATTCCTTAATTTATATCTGAAGAAATTAAGGCTAAAGAGTTAAATAACCTTCAGACAGCTATTCCACACCAGAATCTGATATAAAAGCCAGAAAGCACAGTAATTAAGAATGCTGGCTCTGGAATCAAATTGCCTAAGTTCAAACTGGAGATTTACCACTTATGTGACCTTGTTATGTGACCTTGCAGCAGTTACTTAACCTCATTGGGCCTCAGTATTTTTATGTGTAAAACAAGAGAATACTAGTTCCTATACCACAGGCTTGTTATGAAGATGACATGGAATATACATGTAATGCATTTATAATAATCCTTGGCAAACAGAAACTGCTCAATAAATGTAAGCTAGTATCACCATCACATATTAACTCCTTTCTGCTAGTGTTGTCCTAGGCCTGAAATTCAATCATTAAAAGTATCATCTGTCAACTAATAGTTACACCTACTCTTAATTCTGGAAACCTTTGGGTTAAAAAAAATTAATACGAGCATTTGAAAACCACTTTTAAATCTCATACAGCTTTGCTCAGGGTGGAATTAACTTTCAGTAAAACAACAATGTAATCAAGTAACATTAACTGAGAAACAGAATAGCAAGACAATAGTGATTTTAGTTAACTAATGCAGAATTCTACACATGAACATGAGCTTCTCATTTATATGAATTTCTCGTATCATTTAATATTAAATTCAACAGGAGCACTGCACTCACCAACATTTTAAAAAGTATGTCATATGTAACCGATTATTATTGATACCTAAAAGCACTTTAAGAATTTTGAAAGAAACTGGGGAAATTTCCTAATGTGACAAGAACCAAAAAGTGGAAAGACACAAACTATTCTATGAGCTTAATTATGCAAACACACAAGAGACTAAATGGTTTCTAATTTACTATTATGTAATCTTTAGAATTCAGAGGATATATCAACAAAATGAAAACTTTATGTAAAGGTTTACAGAACCGATGTCCACATTCAGGTGGTGATTGTAGTGATTTAAATACGCTGGATTTTTCTTGTAGTTTCACCTGATGGTATGTGTACATACACAAAAAACACTCTAAAATTCTCGAGTATAGCTGTCTGAAATAATCATCCTCTTTAAAATCCACATATATTGACTTTAAAAACCCTACCTTCAAATGCCCCTACAGGAATTTAGCACAACTGATGCAACTTCATTCATATAAACAAAATGTGCTGTTTTTGGAAATAACAGTAAAAACAGTAAAAAACTTGGTATACAGTAAAAACTTTTAAGTTATTGTCTCTAAGTGATGTATAAAACCTAAATAATATCCATATCCTAAGGCAAAAAAAAGGGGGGTATTTAAAAATTATGTAAAGTTGGTGTCAATATATCCTCCTTAGGGCAATTATACATTACAGTTGCACTTGTGCTAAAATAAGCTTAAAATTCAATTTTACCTAATAAAGCTTATTTAATATGCTTCATTAAATAAATTAATAGAGACAAATTATAGTAATTTGTAGATCCATAAACTAGAGCATAAAAGTAATTTTTATGAAAGCAAAAATCCAAAACTACAATGTAGGAGGAGAAGATTTACTTTGGGTATTTAACTCTAGAGTCTGAAGTATTTGGGACTATCAAGCTTTTAAAATCTCATTTTTAATTTTTAATCCTAAATTAAAATATTTTCAGAGAGCAAACACAAACTATTCTTTTCTCTTGATCGTTATCAAAAATTGCTTATTTTTTCTTAGTGAGCACCGGTCATTTTTTTCTAAAACATCTACGAAATCTGCTATATTTACACAACAATTTCAAAGACTGAACCAATTCCTATCCCCCATTTCTGACACTTAACCCGTGATTTTTGATTGTTCTGCTATATTCTACTTCTGAGCAGCACTTGGGACACCACATTTGGAGAAATCAAATAGTCTCCTCACTTATATCATCATTCTGCACCTAAGTTCTGGGATATTTTTTGCTGCCAGGACCATGCACTCAATGTATTATTATTTTTTAATATATTTTTTTAATGAGCACAAACCCTTTCTGGCTCCAACTTGCCTTAAACTAAATGATACACAACTATCATGTTGCACTTAATTCTACAACACAACTAGAACTATCTCAACTCCATGAATAACAATCTAATAAACACTGTCCAGTTTATATTCTCAGTTATATAAAAGTTTTTATACAATCAAGATTTAGTGGTAAATTTAATGAAAGGCTTGACTTGCCTGCATGCCAGAGCACATCAGTAAAGAAGCCAAGCATATAAAATTATAATTCTTATTCTAATCACTAAAATAATATTTGGGCAGGCTAACTTTGACATATTGATTGGTAAAAAAAATCATTATTTTTTACTTTTTATTTTTATATTTTAGAGATTATATTTATTTATTTTAGAGAGAGGAAAAGGGAGAGAGAAAGAGAAGGAGGAAAACATCGAATCAGGGTTGCCTCTCCAATGTACCCCAACTGGGGACCAAACCCACAACCCAGTCACATGCCCTTTATGCTTTGTGGGATGACACCCAACCAACTGAGCCACACTGGTCAGGGTAAAATCATTATTTTTAAATATGATACACTCCAAATCAAATCAACATATTGGAAAATGAGAAATTGGCTTAAGATTTCAAATTCCATTATAATATTGTGAAAATATATTGGATTTGGACCCAAAATTTAATGCATGGTTTTGGCAGCCTCTGACTTTCATGCCAATAGTTTGTTAATGAAAATGATATTGATTTAACTTAGTCTCAAAGTTTCCAAGCTAAAACCAATTTGCTGGCATTTCCAATAACTGTGATACAGTTTAACTTAAAGGAAGACCGTTACTTAGCATGATTCTCACCTCCTTCTAGAATTTCCCACCTAGAATTTTAAGAGAACAGAAAAAGGGTCTATAGACATATTACTACCTTTTTTGTCTTTGCCAAAACTCAAAAGCTTTACAAAAATCCACAATAAAAATTTAAGGCAAATGCAAATATAGGTCATTGACTCCACAACATTCTACTGAGGTACATATCATAAAACACTGTCTTACAATGAAATCAATATAACCAAGTTTTCTTAGTTTCTGCCATCCTCTGCAAGAGCCAGGACAGACTCACATTATGTTACATTCTGTACTGAAGTAATTACATTACTGGGAGGACCCAATGTGTGGTAAATTAACAGAGCATTTCAGTATGGAAGCATGAAGTGCAGACTCAGCTTACGATCCAGTGATGGTGCTATGTGAACGGGAGGAGGGAGCACAGGAATATTTACACCACAGGTCTGTCACAAATCCATAGCCACATATTTAGAAGCAAATTAACCACAGGCAGCATGTAAACACTGAATTGTTCTCCAAGTCAGGAGAGCCTGACCATGCTCTCCTATTTTTAGTTAACTTCTTGACTTCTCAAAGCCAAGAGAACCGCGAGACCTAAAGTACGAATCACGATCATGATTACCCTTAGCTAAAGGGCTCTCTCTGTTCTTGTCCAACTATTATCCCTCAATGTCTTACATCATATCCTCAGAGAAAAAAGAAAACAAAACTCGATTTCAAAAGTTTCCAAAACCACATGCAAGCAAAAATTGAAAAACACAAAGGTACAGCATTATATAAATAGGTAACATCTTATTTATAAGCAAATACAAACACTCAAGAGAAAATGAAAGCAAATCTAAATTCCCCCAATTTCTGCAAAAACTAAAACGTTTAATCTGGGCACGACACTGTAGTCCCTCCCTGTAACCTACATCCATGAAAAGAACTGCACTTAGCTCATCCTGTATTCTTCCACTAATGCCACAATCTTTACAAAGAACTTCATTGGTAACTTAGCAGAATACGGATTTGTATTCATATCTAAGTCAGTTTGATGTACAAAAAGAATCAAAGCTACAGAAGCTTATAATTTAAAAAGTGAATTCAACTTTCACTATCAATATACCACTGTAAAAAAAAATGAAGACAAACATTTTCATCCATAACTTAATGGCTGTGCTAGGTATGCCCTACTATTAAAACCAAACATTATATCAGGCCTGAGGATAAGAATTTTGAAGGAATGGCCGGTTAATATGGTAACTCTTATTAAATAAAATAACAATATTCATTACAATATCTGTGATTCAACAGTTTTCATAAACAATGTCCAAATTTCAATTCTCAGAAAAACCATGACAATGTCTCTAAATGAGCAAAACTATGGCAAAGTTCTGAAAAAGCATTGAAGCTCTATTGATTAGCAAAATAAAAATGCTTCAATCTGAATGAGTCTTTGAAGAACAGAATATATGCCACTGCAATCAAAACTGATTTATCTAAATACATCTGCATGTTCTGCCTTTGCAGTCCTGATGGCTTCTTCTGGAGTAAGAGAGATTTTTCTTGCTTTAGAGAAAGTGCTCTACCATTAAACTGACTTTCTTTACACCTAAGTGATTGTGAGAACTGTCAAAGGGAAACAAAAACAAAATAACTATTAGGCATGCTGATACATTAATTGTACAACTTCATCTAACGGTTTCTTTAATTGTGCTGTAACATTAAGATGTTACTTAACAGACCAGGGGTGTCAAACTCATTTTGACTGGGGGGCAGGGGGAGCGGGCATCAGACTCTCGGTTGCCTTCAAGGGCCCAATGTCATTTTAGGACAGTATCTGTATAAACGTAACTGCTCCTGAACTAGGGGCAAGGAGCTGGCACCGCCGCCAGGTAGAAACAAGATGCCGGGCCAGATAAAACAAGGTGGAGGGCCAGATTCAGCCCTCAGGCCTTGTGTTTGCCACCTGTGCAATAGATGTTACCTAAATTTTTACATGCCAAGATTTATTCAGAACTAAGTACTATGTAGATCCTCCACAGGATCTTAGTCAGTGAGGGCAAACTGAAACATAAACAACAGAAATACTACGGAAAATTCTTCAATTAAAGACCAATTCAAGAAAAGGGAGTTAATCATTTAACAGCTAAAAGCAAAGCTAAGAATTCATCTCTCCTTTAAGGAGATAATTACCAGTCCACTGAGCATTTGAAGATATGACATATATACTCTATACATATAAACTAAAAGCTTGTTGCAATCGGTAAATTATCTCATGAAGAATAAATAGGTGATACCCATTTAAAATAGAAAGACTTGAGGGAAAGTTTGTTTTGAATGGTCAACAGCTTTGCAAAACTTATCAGATAGAAGTTGTAAAAGTAAAACAACACGAGATGTGGCTAAAGTCAAAGATTTCATAAAGTCACATTATAAGTTAATAATTACAAAAGGAAGTTAACTTATTTATCCTAAAGCAAATGGAAATATTACAAATGTTATTTTTCTGTTACAATTACGGCTTTGGTACCATTTCTTCTATAAAAAACTGTGTATCCATCTATCCCAGTGCCGTTAACGCCCAGCTACAAGCACCCTCTATTCTTGTTTTTCTAGATCACGTTACTAAAAATATTATTCATATAATACCTGCAAAATTACATTAATACTGGTCCTGCAAATCGGCCAAGAGTACCCCTCCAATTTTCAAGAGATAACTCCAACCCTGGAGTTTCGGGGAAGAGGAAGATCCGGTAGGCCCCTGGACTGCGGTGATTTCACATACAGTTTTATGTGCCCAGACACCTGCATCGACCATATTTTCGCCCTGTGGTTAAGTATGTGTGACTCAAGCTGTCAAAGTGGAACCACACAATACTGACTATCTATAAAATCTAGGTGCCCACACTTTTATTCCGAGCTTTATTTTTAAATGTAAAGGTAATGCATTAAACATTCTTTAAAGATCTAAAATTCTCCAGTATTTAATATAAACTTAAAATTTAAGAAGACATAAGAAAGAAACATGCTGTTAAAAGAAATCCAAATGGTATCTTTATTTTCAGAATCACGCCTTTCACAACGTTTCCTAACATCACTTCCCTTTTCACAATTTCCCTAATCCTTTCGGCAAAACACAGCTCCTCCCACCCTGGATTTTAAAATGATCCACTGCCCACAAACGAGAAAGCCCCACAATCCAAGTATACTACCTTAGTGATCTTCAGTGCTTTGAAAGACACCTGTGAAGATGCCCAAGCCCTAAATTAGGTCCCCAAGGGCTCCTTTTCTTTTTAATTCCATTTCTTTTTTCCTGGCCCTTTTGGCAAGACTACTTCCCACCCTAGACCCCTTCCTCTTCCAGTCAAACCCAAATCCTTCCTCTAATTACCGCCGCCCCACTTTGGTCAGCTGTCTCGTGTGTCCCAGCCCGATTCTGTCTCCCGCCTCGCGGTAGCCTCGGCCCTGGTCCGGCTCCTCCGATCCTTCGCCCCCACAGCCAAATCCCAGAGCATCTCTTCCTCCGGCTCCACGTTCCGGCGGGACCCCTTCAATCTCCTCTCGCTACCGTGCTTTCTAAAACCTCCAAGCCCTTGTCTTTTCAAGGCTACATCTCCCCCACTCTCGCACTCCCTCTTGCCGCGAACCTCTACTTACCCCTCAGCCTCTGGCCATCGCCACTCCCCCTCGGGCCGTCGCTCAACAACCTCCATTTCCCTCAGATTCCATTCTAGAGCTGCCTCTCCGGGCTCCCTTAACCGTCTCCCGTGGCCCCTCCTGAACCTACCCTCGGAAGCCCTAGGCTTCATCTCTGATACCCCACTCACCCCTGGCTGCAGGTGGCCCCCAAATTCCCCTCTCCTCAGCTCCCACTCACCTCCGCCGTCCGAGTAGGACTGCCCAGACCCACCTCCGACTCGGCTTCCGAGCCGCCGTCGGAGTCCGGGGCCCTCCGAGCCCGGCCGGAGTCTACCGCCTCGAGCGGCGGGGGCGGAGCCCGGGGAGGAGACCTGGAGTGGAGGCGCGGACGGTGGCGGCTGCGCGCAGGCATTGCTCTTGCCCAAGTGTCCGCAGATCAGGCAACTGCTCTCTATTCAAACCGGAACTGCTCCCGGAGGCGGGGCCCCGCTGGCGGGAGGCGGAGCTCTAAGGGCGGGGGGGGCGGTGCCAAAACCGGAAGAGACGCAGGCCTCGGGTACAGAGCGAGAGAACGTAAAAAAAAAAAAAACAAAAAACTAGAGCGCATGCGTCAAGCCCAAAGAGAGATGCTGAGGACCGAGAAGGCTCTCGAAAATGGGGCGGGGTCGACGGGATTGGTAAATGGGGTTTGAGAACAAAGGGAATTTATCCTAATTCCTCTGGAGGGAGTGAGCTGCTCCCCAGGAACCAGCTCACAATGATCATTGTTGCCATTTATTGCCCCTTTACTCTCAGTCCGAATGACATAAAAGTAAATATTTCACTTAATCCTTGTGAAGGATACAAAGTCAGTATTCCTACTCAAATATGTTTAACTTTAGAACCCATGCTCTTCCCACTCCACTATACTACTCTACAGGAACTCCCCAACCTGTGTTAGCATTGGCATAAACCAAGTCCAAAACCACCTGTGACCTAGGCTCCAGCCTGTCCCTTGGCCTTGCATCCCCAAGCAGTGCAAGGCAGACTTAGGTGGCTCTGATGGGGGCGGGGACAGGTTCTGGGGTGGACATGTTTACATGGGATGTCCTGGTGTGGACTTTACCCTCAAGCTGGACTCAAGGCCAGGGGCAGCAGGGAGGGGCTTCCAACTGCAGCTGGTACTTCTCCCAGCCCCATCAGGGCCTTTACAAAGTCTTCTGAGAGTGGCAAGACATCTCACCTGTTTTGCCAATAACTAACTCTGGCAGAAGGACAGATACAGTCCTTTCCCAGTTTCTATGTGGAGACAAAAGTCCTTGTAATTAGAGGAATCTCCCTCCCAACCCCAAAATGTTACTGGTAACAGGCTGTTAGGCTCTTGAGAAATTCTGAGGCGACATTCACCTCCCTTCTTCCCTTTTGATGTACATGGCCCATTTCAGCCTTCTTTTTCGAGAAATCAGTCATCTTCATTACAGAATCATTGTTCAAACCTTCACCCATTAGCCCTGTGAGCACCTTTTATATGAGGTCCTCCATAGTTCTCTGACTCTGCAACTCAGGAAACTTCCTCTGGGCCCTAGAATCTAGAGACTCATCCAACAGCCAAAGGTTCCCACCCAGACCTGCTCAATTTTTTCTACCATTCATCCATGGAGTCAACTGCCTCCTCTCCACCCTGGATCTCTACTTTAACTCAGTTCTGAGAATCAGATATCCTATTGAGGCCTCTAAACCCATTCAAAAAAATGTTTCTTAAACATATACTATGTGTTAGAGACAGAATATCCTTTGTTTCATTTAATTCTCACAATTCTTTGAGGCAGGTGTAATTATCCTTTGTGGCTGAAGAAACTGAAGTGAAGAGCTAAAGTGGTTTGCAGAGGTATGTCTGATTCCATGTGGTCACAGAGGTTGGGGTTAGGAGGGTGACCTGGAGGGAGGGAAATGTCCTGTTCTCTCTGGAGGCCCCTGTGACTTGCTGAGTCACTTCCTTCTGTTCCACCTGTCTCTGCCAATCTCCAGGAAGGAGAAATGACACTGGAGAGGCAGAGACAAGTGACTGCAGAGACAGAGGAGTGGGTGGGCTGGCCCATGGCTGAGGCCTCACTTCCAGACCTGAGGGGACATACTGAAGCCACTCCTTGTCCCAGTGTCCTGGAACTGGAGGAGCTCCTGAGGGCAGGGAAAATTTCTTCTTGCAGCCGAGTGGATGAAGTTTGGCCAAACCTTTACATAGGAGACGCGTAAGTGGTAGCTGGCCTAGAGGGTGTGGGGGTGGGAAGAACAAGAAACAGTTCTTGGGCTCTTTACCAGAGATAAAGGTGGGAAGGGAACACAGAGAAATGGTTATGCAATGAGCATCCTAATCCTAGGTCAGGGATTTTCTCCAGGACCCCTGTGTCCTGGGGACAGTGTAGTGACCATATGCGGCCACCAGGGGGAGAAGAGACTTTGTCTGCATGAAAGAGGGGACATCCCAGAAGTCTGCAGGCAAATCCAAGACAACTAAGGAGTTTGGTGGGCGGGCACCTGGAGAATGGTGATTAAGGGTATGAAATGTATTGAACAAAGAACTTCCCTTCCTGGTTCCAGCCTCTCTCCTCTGGACACGGAATGGGTGAGGAAGGCTGACTAAAGGTGAATCAGGAAAGATGTCACCTCTAAACAGTTTCAGAGTAGAAGCAGGTATGAGGTAGTGTCCAGGAGAGGTGGGAAGTGTGTGGGAAGGTGGGAGGTGTGGGGGAAGGCATGGGGCAGGAAGGAAAGGAGGGGCAGCTGGGTCCCAGAGGTGAGGCGATCCTCTCCTTCCTGTTCTAGCCAAGGCAGGGGTAATGACCTCAGGAAGCAAAGAGGGGCTCAAGATACTTCCCATAATACCAACTCTCCCACCAGAAAGCTCTGAGGGTAGCGCTGTGAGCTGTGGATCCCAGCTCACACTTGCTAGGTTCCTTCCGGCTGCCTTTGGACCATAATGGCTCCATCCCTCTGAAGTAGGGAGCCATGGAGCCTGGGAAAACCCCCTTCCTGGACCCCATGGCTCAACCAGCATCTGGCCCCTTTCCTCCCTTCCCCAGGGCCACAGCAAATAACCGCTTTGAGCTATGGAAGCTGGGCATCACCCACGTGCTGAACGCCGCCCACGGGGGCCTCTACTGTCAGGGCAGCCCTGACTTCTATGGAAGCAGTGTGAGCTATCTGGGAGTGCCAGCCCACGACCTCCCTGAATTCGACATCAGCGTCTACTTCTCTTCTGCAGCCAACTTCATTCACCGTGCACTCAACACACCCGGGGGTAGGACTTGGGGTCTGATCTTCCATTCCATTCTGGGGGGATGTCTAGTTTCCCTTCAAACATCAGTGCCCTCCCATCCCTAGTTTGTTTGTTTGCTTGTTTTCCAAAACTATAAGAGGAAGTTCATCCAGAAAGTCACAGAGATAGAAGTAGTTAGTGAGCAGTGGAAGAAACAGGCTCAGGAATCAAGCTGCTGAGGCGAAAGAACAGTCCCCTAGAGCCTGGGAGAGGCAAGGAAAACAGCCTGGGGAAGGGGGCCGGGAAGGGCATGGTGCGCTCCATAGAGAGAGCCCCACCTGGTCCTCCGTCTGGAGGGCCTCCCCCAAAGGCCTCAGGGGAGGACCCCAAACATCCCTAGTTTTTAAAAAGCCATCAGGTTTTTAAAAGCCCTCTGCTCAGTGCTTCAGTCATTTATCCAACTACAGTGCTTCACATATGGGGAAACTGAGGCTCAGAATACAAGACCAGGCCACGAGTTAGGAGCAGCCCTGGGGCTGAAAGCCAGGCCTCCCAAATGGCAAAACAGTTTTTTCTCTGCATGACTCAGCCTTAGGAATCCGCCATTTGGTAGCTAGATGTCTGGTTTCTGCCCCAAATTACTTTTAAGTGGAAACAAAACAAAACAAAACTAATACCCAGGGGACAACAAGTGACCTGGGGAAAGCTGAACCCCTATTATGTGTTTGTCCTGGGTGAGAGGGGTGTCCCTTCGTCCTTGAACCTGGGCACGCCAGCCTCCCTCTCTAGACTTTAGTTTCTCATCAGAGCAATGGGAGAGACAAGACTGTGCATGGCTCATGGCACTTCTTCATACCCAAAGCACTTTGACATTCATTTGTTCTTCATCCACTCACT
This sequence comes from Trachops cirrhosus, assembly GCA_028533065.1. Lineage (NCBI taxonomy): Eukaryota > Metazoa > Chordata > Mammalia > Chiroptera > Phyllostomidae > Trachops > Trachops cirrhosus. The sequence continues at coordinate 108,181,278 of CM052542.1, forward strand.
CACCAGCTATTTCTTATCTTCTCTGTGTCAGGCACTGAACTACATGCTAAGAATTTACACTTAGATAAGGCAGGGTGCCTGCCCTCACGGAACTTATTGTATGTTCCGGGGAAAGACAATCAAAATGTAAAGAATGAGTGCCACTCATCCGAGTGGGCAGATGCGAAGAGCTATGGGAGCGCAGGGCAGGGGTGCTCCATTCAGAGGATCAAGGCGGGAGGGCGACTTCCCTCTACAGCAGTGATCACTGGGCCACGGGCGAAAAGGATGAGCTACTCTATTATTCAGGTGATACCATGAGAGGTCAGGAAAGCCTGTGTGAGAAAGCCACCTCTCAGCTGAAACCTGACAGATGAGAAGTCGATGTTAGTCAGACCAAGGGGAGGGGAAAAGGTTTACAAGGAGTTGGAAAAGCATGTGCTAAGGCTGGAGGTCAGAGACCATGAGAGCTTCAAGAAACTGAAAATTATCCTGTGTTCCTAGAGCTGAAGGTTGAGGTAAAACAGCCTGAGATGAAGCTGCAGGATCAGCAGGGGCCAGTTCATGGAGGGTCTTATAAGCTATGCTAAAGACTTTAGACCCCTTCCCAAGGGCAGGCAAAATAGGTGTTTACCCATTTGACAGATCAAGAAACAGACCCATAAAGCTTGAATGATTTGCCCAGGGTTTGTCACAGAGTGCACCTAAGGCAGAGCAGGGACAGGAACTTGGGTCCCCATCCCAGCACCTGGGTGGGCCTGCTGGTGGGAAAGGGTCTTTCACCAGGATGTCTTCTTCAGCCAAGGTGCTGGTGCACTGCATGGTAGGTGTGAGCCGCTCTGCCACACTGGTCCTGGCCTACCTCATGCTGCACCAGCAGATGTCCCTGCGCCAGGCGGTGGTCACCGTGAGGCAGCACCGATGGGTCTTCCCCAACCGAGGCTTCCTTCACCAGCTGTGCCAACTGGACCAGAAGCTGCGGGGTGCAGGCCGGAGCTGAGGGGCCAGGTGAGGGCCGAGTCGGGTACGAGGGGACACGGGCAAGGCTGGGTGCAGTTAGAAGTGAGAGGTCAGGTGAGAGCTGGGCAGGGAATACGGAGGTGGCCAAGGAGGGCTGGAAGTGAAAGATCAGGTGAGGGTTGGTAGGGAACATGGGATGGGACCAGCTCAGAGGTCAGTTGTCAGGGCTATGTCTGGCTGGATGTGGCTCACTCTCCAAACTGCCGGGCTCCCTGCACCACCCCAAGGTCTTATCAGGGCCCAGCCAATATCTCTCTGGATCCCCCTCTCTCCCAGCCTACTCAGATTCTCCAGACCCCAGAGAGGATGGAAAGACTAGGAAAGAGGAACACAAAATGGAAGCAGAGAGACCTTCCTACCTGGTCTTGAGGCTGCCCTGCCCTGACTCCTTGGCCAAAAGCCAATGGGGCAGCTCACCTGAACCCCACCAAGGCAGCAGCGGCCCAGGCAGTCCTGGCACCTGTGGCTGTCTGAATCTTCCCACACCTCTGCATGCCTTCCTTCAGCCCTGAGGGGAAAATGTGGTGCATCTCTGAGTTTAGTCAATTCTCATGTCAGTCTGGCCACGCCATTCCCACGTGGTAAAGGAGAACAGGTGTTCCTGCCACCAGCCATGACCTCCTCACACAGCCCTGCTGATGTGAAGTTCTTCTGTTGTCACACCAATCCATTCTCTGCCTTAGACGCAGCACCCTGCTCCCTACCTGCCCCCCACCCAATCAGATCTCAGAGATCAACAGAAGGACCCTCCCTCACCTGCCTCACCCTCCAGTTCTGGGCACCCCTTTACGACTTAAAGTCTTACTGAAGTCTATCCAGGCTCCTTCCTGTTCCCACATACTCTGCCTTCTTGTTCTGTGTCCAGTGCATTTGGAGCGATAGCACAAGGGAAACAGATCCCTAACACCTCCTCTCCCAAGCCGCTTCCCTTCTGTCGGAGGCGCCAGGGTCCCCAGCTGCCCAGTGGAAGGAGTTGGGCTACCCCAGCAACAGCACTGCTGCTCAGGCCCACCAGTGGTCGCTGAGGTGCTGCTTTAATTTCTCTGGCAGCAGCCCTGTGTTTTCCTCCAGCTCAGTTGGGAGGAGGCTGGGGTGTCTCTTCCTGGAATGGCACCAGGACTGTGAGGGAGCTGCAGCGTACCTACCGCCCTTCCCCCACCACACCCTGGCGGGGTCTGTCTCTGGCTGGCCCCAACAGCCTACCTTCTTCACTTTCATATCCACCCCACAAGGGCCGTCAGCTGAAGGGTTAGGCCTCCAGAGCTGCTGTCTACTTCTCTGCTCCTGCTACCCATACTGCTCCCTCCCTCGACTTTGCTGTGCCACACACCACCCACTAGCTCGAAGGGGCTGTCAATAGCGAGTGGGTGACTGGCCTAGACTGTCCTGGTAGCTGGGAGAGCGACAGACTTCTCCTCCTGCCTAGAGCTTCCCAGGGCACAGCCTGAATCCTCCCTCGCCCACCAACCCAAAAGAGCTGTTTTGGTCTCTGAATGCCTAGCCAGCCCAACCAAGGGGGAGCACATTAGCAATTCTACCCCCCATGCCCCCTACCCTCATTAGGAGGATGAGCACTGTGGGGATGGTGATTGGGGCAGGACGAAGGGCTACGTTTAGACTTTGGGGGTGAGTGCAATGGAAGAAAATTAGGGTTATGGCTGGAGTCGGGACTAAGTTTGGGGCTAAGCTGGTGGGAAACTGTAGGGACCTCTGCTGGTAGGGGAGCCAAGAGGAGGGCAGGAAGGCATGTCCCTGCCCTGCTCTCTTTCCTCTAAACAGGTTTCAGGAGCCTGGCAGAGCAGCAGATCTCTGATCATGCCCAGTCACCCCACTTCCTCAGCCTGAGGCTCTTAAAAATCCTGACCTTGAACCTCAGCTTCTTTCCCATCAGGCGGCTGGCTTGGAGGGAGTCATTTGGGCTATAGCACTGCACATTCCTGGGAGTGTCATCCACCAAACCGTCTGTGCAACCGGGCCCCCAGGAGTGCACAGTGCACAGCCTGTGCAGCCACACACAGCAGCCAGGGGCTGGCACTCAGAATGGTGAGGGGCTGTGCGGGGAGGTCATCTCTCTCCGTGAGCCCTGGGCCCCCAGCCTGCCTCCTCATCTCTCCCAGCACCTCTTGGCCTTACCTAGAGGGCTCAAAGCAGAAGCAGGTTTAGGTGGCAGCTCCTGCCCTGACGCAGTGTTATGGCCCCAATCAGTCTGGGCCTTGGTTTACCTGCCTGTGACATGGAGCTCATCTCTCCCCCAGACCTTGTCCTCACGTCCCGCCACAGGGGTCTGCTGCTTTGCCACCCTGGCACTGGCCCTGCTGGTGCTGCTGGAGGCTCTGGCCCACGTGGATACCCAGAAGTTGGTAAGAGCCTGGTGTGAGGTCCACCCTACAGCTGCTACTCCATCCACTTCCTCCAACTGCCTGCACTTTCTCCCAGCCACTGTCTTCAGTCCCCATAGGTGGGAATGGGCTGCCCTCTCAGCCAAGCCCTGAGGCTTCTTGGCCAGGGACCCCAAGGTCCCTTAGAGGGGGTCGGGGGAGCATGGGAGGAGAGGGGGCATTGTGATTGCGCATGATAGCCCTTGGTCACAGCCACCTCCACCTGCTCTCCACGGGGCTCGGGTTGCCCCAGCAGAGGCTGAGCCTTACTCCCTGGAGCTCAGACTTCCGAGACCCTTATAGGGATGGCTGCAGGTGTGCATGTCTCTGTGCGCATGTCATCTGGGAGTGGGAGTGGGGAAGAGTACTGAAGTTTGGGTACATGAGGAGGGGCTCTGCACAGTAGGGAAGGTTCTTAATAGGCCCAAATCCAAGGTCTCAAAATGATAACAGTTAACCTTAGAAACCTTAAAAACCATCTCACTGGCCTCAAGGGATAGTGGGACCTGGGCCAGGAAAGCCTCCTGGGGAAAGGAGGACCTGGACAGAGGGCAGAATGGCCTCTGGACACACAGCTCCTGAAGACCTGCTCTGAACCCCGCTTACACCTTTGCCTGTCTTCCCATACTTCCCTCGGCCTGGGTCTTCTAGGTCTTAATCCTGGGTCAGTCCTATAATCCTTAGCCCCCAACTAAAGCCCTTGGACCTGGCTTCCGATGTCAGCAATGCCACCAGTTTGTGTGTGATTTTGGCTGGTCCCCTCCCTGTCCTCCTCCATAGAAGATCCTTCCAGCTTTAACTTTTTACCCTTGCTCCTCGCCACCCTCGAAGGCCAAGGGAGCTTTTAAGATGGCCCCGCAATCAACATACACATACAGGCATACCGCAGGCCTCCCCCTGCCGGGCTGCCTCTGCCGGAGCAGGCCAGGTGCCTGGCTGGGTGTGGCACTGACCGTGCCATGGGACCAGTGTGTGAGTGGGGAGTGGCAGGTGGAGGCCAGAAGAGGGGAGCAGCACATCATGCTTTATAATTAAACTCAAATCAAAAAATAGAAACAGCATCAAGTGTGCAGAGACAAGCGGCTGGAAGTCGTCAGCACTAAGTGCCTGTTAGAGAAGACTGCAGCCTGGGCCAGATACCCTCACAGGTGGGTGAGTGCCCCTATTTCAGGGGGATGCAGAGCATGCTGGGCAGTGAGGGCCAGGGCACCTGTGTGTCCTGTGTGTATTGTGTTGGGAGTAGAGAGGGTATTGGCTTGGATTGGGGGATGGACTGGATTGGAGACAGAGCCATAGACAAAGTATAGTAGAGTCAGAAAGACCTGAGCTTGAATCTTGGCTCCCACATTTATTGGCTGTGTGACCTTGAGTATGTTGCTTAATCTCTCTGAATCTCAGTTTCCATATCTGTAAAATGGGGATAATAATATTACCTGCTTCATAAGGGTACTATAAGGATTCAATGAGAAAATGTAAGCAGTTAGCTCTGTCTAGTACATAGTACATCCTTAATGAGTTGTGAGTATAATAATTATCACCACCAGTCAGAGAAAGGAACATCAGGAAACACAGACATAAAGACCAAACTTCACTGTCCCTTGGGAAAGTTACCCTCTACCCAGAATATGGCTGAGGCTTGAATAGGTAATGGTAATAAGAGTAGTGATAATAACAGTATTGTAAGATGCACATTTATTGGGCATCTGCCATGAGGCAGACATTGTGGAAAGTGCCTTACACTTATGACCTCATGGGATTCTCACCACGGCCCTGTTGAGGACACTGGCTCAGAGAATCACACAGGTACAAGCTACAAACACCAGACCTAAGAACTCTGCCCAGGTCTGCCCTCCTCCAAGGTCTGCACGCAGAGTGCACACACCCACTGGCAGATCATCATGGGCAATGGGCCTGCCTGCCTCCCTCTCCAAGGCTTCCTTCACCAGACTCCTCAGAGGTCTCTGTCCTGTGCTCACAGTCCCATCTGATCTGCCTGGGGAGGAGGAGGCAGAGAGAGTGAGCAGCAGGGAAGGCCAGGGGGAGTATCTTCTGGGGCTGAGGAGGTGGGTGGCAAACAGCTGCCACCTCCAAGAAGGCCTCTGCCTTGGCCTGAGGCCACCGGCATGCAGGGTGTGCTGGGAATCTTGGAGCAGCAGGAGCTCCTGTGAGAGGGTTGGAGGCAGAGGCAGCCAGGAGAACAACACAGAGAGGAGGAGAGATACAGACACAGAAAACAAGTGTCTGAACTTGTCCACAGCAGCAACACAAGAGCAGGCAAGCTGCTGCCTACAGAGGCAGTTATTCAGCTTAGAGGGGAGATGCAGGAAGGAGGCCGAATGAGGGCTAGAGTGAATGGGGAGAAAAGCCAAGCCAGCCCTGACTGGGCTAAAGGTTGGGCCCTGCTTCACCCTCAGGTGGCCGAGGAGGTGTAGAAGGAAGTGTCGGGCAGGGTCCCTAACAGTCCAGGTGTGCGGGGTGGCTGAAACCAGGAGAGCTGCAGCAGCCACCAAGTCCCCTTCCTTGGGTGTGCATGGAGATTGAAGGATGAGTCAGAGGGCAAGGGTCTGGGCCTGACTCAGCTGGCAAAAGTGGGATGGAGCAGCAGGTGGGGGATGCATCCATGAGCATCAGGAAGGAGGCTCAGATGGGACCTGACAAGGAGTACCCCTTAATTCAATGGAAAAGCGCCATCCTTCAGACCTGGGCATAGGTCCTCTAGGAGGCTGTGGCTTAGGAGCCCCCAATCCTCGATCCCTCTGCTATCTCCTCTTCTGCCCAGGAGCCTCCAGGGAGGAACCGGGTCCACCTCTCTCAACTGAAGCCTGCAAGGCACCTATTGGCCACTGGGGGGCAGCCTTACCCCATGCCACGCACAGAAGACTGAGCCCACGCTTGCCAGGCTTCCCAAAGCCCCATCTGCTCCGCTTGAGGCTTAAGCACCAACTGGTGGCTCCAGACCAGTGTGGCTTTTGGATGACCCTGGGGCCTGGGGGCTTGCCCCACCCTAACACACTACAGAGCTCTCTACCCTGTAGTTGCTGTATACCCAGCCACTCCTCTCTTATTCTCAGGTCAGACAGCCAGAGACTCCTCAAGTCAAGCAAGTCCAGGGTATTTTAACACGAGAAGAGAAATGTGGCCAAGACAGGAGCAAAGACTTGCTCGAGGCCACAGAATAGATGGTGGCTGGACTCTCCTCCTCTCCAAAGTTCTCTTCCCACCACTTCAGGTAGCAGCCTCCCAACTCCATGGGGAGTTCTAGGCCTAAGAGCCTTTAACCTCAAAGAGCTGTCCCACAGAGAGAAAGCCTGTGGTTTGGCAGGGCTGTGCTTCCCTCCGTAGAGGCCTAGGTCTGCTCTCAGGCCCCACCCCCATGAGCTCCAAGAGGAGGACCTGGAATTCTAGCCGCTTCACAGCATTTGTGTTCTGGGCGGAACCACCCCAGCCCCATTCCGCTCCAGTGCTAGTCCTGTCCCTGTCCCTACTCCCCCACTCCTGGCCCTAGACCATGCCCTAGGTAGGTGGCAGGCCACTCAGCCTGCCCTGAGAGATCACAGTGGGGGATGAGGGGGAACACTGGGTCTTCACTTCCGCCCTGCCCGCCTGCTGCCCGCTGTGTGAGCTTGGCCAAGCCAGTGGCCTCCTGGGTGCCTGTTTCTCTTTCCAGTTCTGGCACCGCCTACCAAAGAGAAAAGATGTTTTTTCCAGTTTGTACCCTCCCTAGATACTGGTTGAGGGGGCCAAGGACTGTTAGCCAAGATAGGCACTCCTTCCCAGCACGGCACCAGACCCAAGTTCTGGTGCCCCTGAGATCCCAGCTCGGCAGGGTCCCGGACTCCCTCACCCAACAGACTCCTGAGACCGCCCACCCCACCTCGGTGAGACCTGACCTGCAGCGCTGGCCTCAGCCGCAGGGGTAAGGAGGGAAGGCCCAAGACTTGCAGGCACATGTGTGACAGCAGCACCAGGCTCCCCTGCGGAGTTGGGTGGGTTAGTGACCTCTCTCTGGAGTCCCCAGGGATGGTAACTGGGAGGCTTGGGGACTGAACTGCAGGACCACAGAACTGGATTGAAACCACAGGTTTGCTACATATCAGCCATTTGGTTTTGGGTATCACTTAAAAAATTTCCCTCTGAGCTTCAGCTCCCCCTAGTGCCAAAAGTGAGGCACTAGGCCCCTAAAAGGCATTAGCTCACCCAGGATGGAAATGCTAACAAATGTCATTCATAGCCCAGGCTCCTCACTCCAGAGTGGGGCTCTGCTCTCCAAGCACCTGAAAATGAGAGGGTATAGGGACTTGAGGGCCAGCCCTAGAAGGAGCAGAGGAGGGGGCTTGAGATGAGCCGCCCCCATTGTGAGGAGCCACGGCCATCTGAGGTCTCCGTGCTACAAAGTCTTAAGTGACCAGCAACTTAAGGGGTTGGGTCTGCACTGACTCATTGCCACAGACAAGGAATTCCAAGAACCCCTTGGCCAAAGTTTCTGACCTCAGGGGCCTCTGGAGAAGGCAGGAGAGAGAGTAACAAGGGGTTGATTGTTCCTTGGGAAAGGGTCGCGGCCTCATCCCCAGCTGAGCTGGTTAATAACCTCATACAAACTAGCTGAGGCCCTTCCCGCCTCATCCCACTGCCACCTGGGCTCTGCACCACTCCTGGGCCTCTGGGTCAGGTGGACCCACCTTCCGGGAGCATGCCTCCAGCCACTGCGGTGTCCACTCTGTTCTAGGATGGACTCCCTGCAAAAGCAGGACCTCCGGAGGCCCAAGATCCACAGGACAGGCCCAGTGTCCCCCTACCAGCCGCCGACGCTGTCCTCGCTGCAGCGCTTGCTGTGGGCCCGTCGGGCTGCCACACTGAGCCACGTCAACGAGGTCTGGCCGAACCTCTTCCTGGGAGATGCGTGAGTACAACCCTCGTGGGAGAGTGGGGGAACGGGAGGGGAGCCTCTCCCCGAGCCCTCTGGGCACAGGTGACACCCTCTTTGCCTCCCATGATCTCTTTCCACGTGTTTCTTCCCTTTTACAGAAATTATTCTTTTAACTGTGGAAATAGAACCCTCATGAGAAAAGTGCATAGAGCTTATACGAACAGTTTCACCACCCAGGTGAAGACACAGGACACTACTTGTGCCTGCAACGCCCCTTCCGAACTCTCATCATACACCTGACAACGTAGTTAGTTTTGTCTGTTAAAGTCAGGTGAATGGAACCATATTGTGTGTGCTTTGTACCTGGCATAATTCGCTCAGAATTATGAGATCCACCCACGTTCCTATATGCAGCAAAAGGTCATTCCTTCTTTTATTGCTGTAACTATTCGACTGCACAGACACCCCACAGTCTGTCCATCTGAGCGCACACAAGCACGCGAGATGTCCCACTTTCGGGACTCGTGATGCCAGAAACATTCCAGTGTGTGTGCCCTGGTCACACACACATGAGTTTCTCTAGGCTGTGTACAGACAGCAAGATGGAGGCATTTTTTCCTAAAATTTTTTCTTAAAATTTAGAACATATGGACCAATATATGTGGATTTTAGAAGTTTTCCTCAATATTTAGAGACTAGGGATCAGTATCGTGATAACAACGTGGCAGACATGCTGTCCTCCCTCAGATAACCGGTAATAAAACCCTCGCTGGCTTTGAAAAAATGCACACACACATATACATATGTAACTGCTTTTCACATTTTTTTTACAAAAACGGTATCACTTTATAATCCCATTTTGTAATCTGCTTTATATAAAAAGCTCTTTAAGTGGAATCAAACCCCATGTTTTTAAAACCTTAAACACCATCCTGTTTTGCATTCTGCATTTTCACAGGTTCTTCATGTAGCACAAACGGCTTTCCTTGTTTACCTCTATCTAACACATTTCAGTGCTTGCATAGTATTTCATTTACCTGCGCATAATCTTCTATTAGAGGATATTTAGTAATTTCCCCCCAAGTTTTCACCATCTTAAATATCATTAGATCCAATTTACAAATATCTGTGGGCACAGTTTGGATTCTTTCGTTAATTGGCTAGAAGGAGATTTGCTGGACGAAGTCTATCTACATTTTTAAGGCTTTTGATGCCTGCTGGCAAATCGCTCTCCAGGAAAGTTGGCCTGAGTGGAAGGGACGCTTGAACTGACTAGAGGAGTCCCTCCACCCAAGGCCAGTTCACTGGTTCCAGTCTCTACCCTTGGGAAGGTGGCAGAGGAGGGGAGGGGACAAGTTCCGGCCCAGCCAGAACTGAGCCAGGGAGCTCTGCCCCCACCTCCCAATTCCTACCACCCCTGTGCCCGCCCTCCAGGCACGCAGCCCGGGACAGGAGCAAGCTGACCCAGCTGGGCATCACCCACGTTGTGAATGTTGCTGCGGGCAAGTTTCAGGTGGACACAGGTGCCAAGTTCTACCACGGGATGCCCCTGGAGTACTACGGCATTGAGGCAGAAGACAACCCCTTCTTTGACCTCAGTGTCTACTTTCTGCCTGTTGCTCGATACATCCGAGCTGCCCTCAGTGTTCCCCAAGGTGAGCTGCTGGGGAAGGGACTGGGGTGGAGGTGCAGGTGCTGGGGGTGGGGTCTAGGGCTCTCCGTCTTTCCAGTAGCACTGATAGGTGGAGTGCCCTGAGCCACAAGCCTCTCCAACAACCCTCCCACCCCATGGGGCAAGTAGCTACTGCCATTTAGTGAGCATCTCCTTCAGAGACACTGTGGAAACCAACAATCACAGACATAAGCAAGGTCCAGTGTGGTCATCAGTGTACCCATATCCCTCAGTAAGAGACCTGGGGTTGGGCAGAAGGTACAGGACCTAGGAAAGCCTCTTGAACTGGCTCCTCTAAAATGGAGCTTTGGCATAGGCCTGCAGGGACAGGAAGAGGGCAGAACTTGGGGGAAAGCGACACAGTCCCTGTAATCTGCCACAGACCAGGGGGTTCCAGGAGTACTGTCCTCCCCTCACTCCCATCGACTCACCAGAGCTGCAAAGGATGCCAGAGGAAGCACCTTGAACCAGGAGAAGGGAATCCCAGCTGCTCACTTGCTGTGTGACCTTGAGCCAGGTCCTCTCTGGGCCTCCTTTGCCCCAGCTGACAGTGAACACTGTGTCCGTATTCCAGGACTGTGATGGGGGCGCTGAAGAAAATCCAGAAGTGTCTCTGCTGCCCAAATGGGTGGGTGGTACGAGGGCAGCTAGTTGACGCTAGGCTGGGTCTCTCTGCAGGCCGTGTGCTGGTACACTGTGCCATGGGGGTGAGCCGCTCAGCCACGGTCGTCCTGGCCTTCCTCATGATCTACGAGAACATGACGCTGGTGGAGGCCATCCAGACGGTGCAGGCCCACCGTGACATCTGCCCCAATTCGGGCTTCCTCCGGCAGCTCCAAGTTCTGGACAACCGCCTCGGGCGGGAGACGGAGCGACGCTGACCTGGTAGACAGCCCGGAGCCCCGACCCTCTGGCCAGCATGGCCCAACCCAACCAGCCTGGCCCCGGGGATGGCAGCCTCTGCCGTTTCCAGTCACCCTGAGATGTACATAGCAAGTGGCCTTAGCTGAGGCAGAGGCAGGGAGAGCTGGGGGCAACCTTTAGCAGGTGGATTTCCCTGACCCAATCCAGAGATTCTTTATGCAAAAGAGTTCAGTCTGTCTCTATAATAAAAGGTTCATCATCATAAAAACACGAGACCTTCTGGTGGTTTGTGAGGTGGTGGCCCGCTCCAGGGGAGGCTACAATATCCCAGAAAGCCAGCCAGCTCTGACTCAGCGTGGCGGTGCCTGGAGAAGGGGCCCGAGTCCCTGTCAAGGCTGCGTGAGGGAGGAGGGCAGGTGAGAGACAGTCAGTGACACTGCCCTTGGTGCAAGAAGCAGGAGTGGGGTACAAGCGCTCAGAATTAGCTGGCCTTTCTTCATCTCATCGTCCTCATACCACCACCCTCCGGCAATGCCTGGGTGATGCTATGTTGCCTGGACGATGACCAGAGTTCAGTGCATCACTGTCCTCTCCAGGCCACCCTATCAAAAAAGGACAATGAAAACTCTGTGCACAAATATAGCACCTCTTGAATCCAGTTAACCTTTTCATTTACACTGTCCTTTCAAAAGGCCTGACTGAAATTACAGACACCTAGAAAACAGAGGCATTAAACAAGGGGATAGGAAATCCCAGGTAAAGGATAGTTATATGATGGAGCAAAACATTTAGTTCAGAGTTTCTTTGTACTTGTGCCCTAATAAAACTACATAAAAGCCTGCAGGTTCCTCACCTGCATGTAGTACAAGGTATTACAAGGATTGAATGGGTTGCCTTTTCTTCTCTTGTTGCCCCTTTCCAGCCCTTGCCTCTTCCAGCTGACCCGTAAAGGTCAAGGTTTCTCAGGTTCTGTCCTCTGCCTTTTCTCTCCTTTAGGGCCCCTGCCCTCCTGGGTGACCCTCTTGCTCCCACGGCCTCAGTTCACACCTCGAGTCTGATGACTCCCCGACCCCTAAAGCTGGCCCAGTTCTCTCTTCTGAGCTCAAAGCCTCTGTACCCCATCGGCCACCTCCATTTGAATACTGCCCTTGAACTTCAAACTCCGCTGAGGTTTTCATCACCCTTCCCCACCCAGATCCACTTCTCTTCCTACTGTGACAGCCGCTGTTGCCTGCATCGGCGATGGGCGTCTCCCTGGACTCCTGCCTCTCATCCAATTAGCCTTCCATTCCTGTTCCTAAAGACAGCTTGGATCTGCTCACTTAACTTCATGTTTGTTGACTACTCAAGTTCAAGCCAACCTCACCTCTCACCTGGACTCTTACAACTCTCTCTGTCTCCTGCCTGGCCCCTCCCATCTCTACACAGCTTGCTAAAGTGAAAATTTGATCACGTCACTCCTCTGCTTACAGCCCCTGAAGTACAAACATCTTGACAAAGTATAAAGATGCTTCATTATCCGAGAACTCCTCATATCTCCAGTTGTATTTCCTGAAGTTCTGCTCTCATGCACAGCACATAATCAAGAGACAGTAGGTCCATGTGCACCACACTCTCCGACCTCTGGTGATTTGCATATGCTCCGGCTGCACCCCCTGAGTGCACCACTCTCACCGCCCTTCACTGTGGTCTCCTTGAAGTCTCAGTTTAGCTCTCTCTCCTGGGAAACTCTCCTAGACGCCCCCAGCCTGAGAGAAGTGCTCCTCCCCGGGCTACCAAAATGTCCGTCCACCCCTTAGGATATTCACTCTAAATTAAAATCACCTGGTGCCTTGTGGCTCTCTTCCAACTACTGTCTCTGACCAGGCTTTTCCTGGGCTCAGTGTCCCTTCCCCATGGCTCCCGCACTCGCTGGTTATGACCCTGCATCAGGCACAGCCCTGTGTTTCTGGGGACAGCAGCCACAGGATGGCACCGCTGCCACTCAGTCGTCTCTGCAGAGGCCACCAGGGGAGTGGATCCCAGCTGGCTCAGGACTGGCTTTCCTCCAGAGGGTGTCTGCTCTCTTCCAGCTCCGTCTGCATGCATCCTATCATTTGGTTACCTTGACACTCTCTTCCCAGCTCATCCTGTCCCCTTGGGCTCCCTTTGACAGCCACCCCCGCCCCTGATTCCTCACCAAGGCTCTCTGGGGCCAGCTCTGTCCTCTCTTGGGGGCTGAAGGACATTTTGCCCTTCCTTGCCACCTGGTCTATTTCCAGAGGGAAAGTGCTTTTCCTTTGTTGAAACTAAAAAAGGTGCCCTTCTCTGAGTAAAGTGGCCTTTCAGGCAGAAGCCCTCCTGGGCTTGGTCAGGAAAAAGGCGCCTCTTCCTCCCAAGCAGACAGAGCTCCAAGTCAGGGCACTCAATGGACAGAGTGAGCTGAGGGCAGGTGGTGGTTTAGTCCCCATTCCCTCCTCCTGCAATTCATAAGCTGTACAAACACAGGCTGTCTGGTTTGGGATGGAAGGATTAGTATCCCCATTTGACAGATGAACAAACTGAGATGCAGACAAGATGAAATGGGGATTTAGGATCTCTGGGCTCTGGCTCGAGGGGCCGGTACTGCCCAGGCAGCTCCTGTGCTCCCCTCCCTGCAGCACTTGGTTGGCCCTGCCCCCAGCTGGCTGTTGGCTGCCTCAGGTGCTCTCTCAGCCTTTTCCAAGCTGGAAGATGGCAGGAGGGCTGCTGCTGCCATGCCCAGCAGAGCCGGTTCCCTCTCCAATCCAGAAATTGAAAACCATTTTCAGTTTGTCCTCTGGTTGTTGAGAACTGTGAATCTCCGGAGCAGACAAAGGCTAGTCCCCACTGAGCAGCTCAATCTGCCCACCCCCCATTCTCTTGGATCCCCCTTTTGCCTGACAGCTCAGCCCTTGTTGCTATTTCTTGCTCATGCACTGTCAGCGGGGCCCAGAATAGTGGCTTCAGAAGCCAATCTGTAAATCAACATCTGGGCCTATGAGTGTGGGCCACCAGCCTCTGCTGGCTGGGGTGAGGTGCCCAGAGGCTGAGCCACACCCTGGGACTTGAGTTTCAGCAGGCCACTTTCCTGGGGCTCTGAGGGTTAGGCTCAGAATCTAGGGCTGCAGGGGAAAGAGAGAGGGAAGTCCCTGAGAAAGCAGGTGGGGGAGAGTCAGACATTTTCCAGAGTACCCCACAAAACAGAGATTGAACTCCAGATGGGTATGTCTACCAGGAAGGTTTCCTGCCTGCTACACTTGCCCCAGGAAGTCTGTAATGAAGTGTCTACTTGCCCTCTTTTCTGGAGCAGCCCTCATGGGAGGCGTGGGGTATTGTTAGGAGCATGACTTTGGAGACAGATTACCTGGATTCAAATCCTCCCTCTGCCCTCAGTCTCTCCATACCTCCGTTTCCCCAACTGCATCATGGGAGTAACAGTAGCTGGCACGTAGGGTTGTTGTAAAGGTTACATGGCAGAAGGTAGAAAGTTCTTTGTACAACACGTGGCAAGCTTTCAAAAGTGAGATCTGTGACTATTGTCAGTACATAGTATCGGGCCTCCTGGCATCTCCTGCTGCTCAGAGCCCTGGACTTCTACTCTTGAACTAACCCAGCTTTCAGACTAAAAGTTGGTAGCACTCTCAGTGTGCCACATAAATGAAGAATTAAAAACCAGCTGACCTAAATGCAGCGTGGTATTCTGGGCTGGATTCCAGAGCAGAGAAAGGACATAAGCAGAGACACTGATGCACTCTGAAGTGGGTCTGGGTTCAGTAACGGCGTCACACCAGTCTCATTCCTCTGGTGCCTGTGCTGTGGTCACGTGAGAAGCAAGCGGGAGCGGGAGCGGGAGCTGGTGACGGGGGCGCACCAAACGTCTCGGCTGCTTTAAAACTCCCTGTAAGTGTGAACTTATTTAAAATAAAAGTGTAGAAAAATTACCGACAATTACCGACTGCTTCGCCTCTGCCAGGCCCTATATTAAGTGCTTTAGATACAGCATTTCTTCTTTTCAGTTTCATCCATAATGTGTCATTTCTTTAGAAAAACACAAATTCAGCAGAATGTTAAGATTTGACCATATTGAGTTGTGAGAAAATAAGTGTTTTATCTTTTTTTGTATTTTAAAAATATTTCCTAATTTAAAAAACAAAAATAAATTGACTAATGTTTAAAATTAGAAACATCCTAATCTAATTCATCATCATGTATTTAAGGAAGTATTCTGAATTAAAATGGTAGTATTAGAACTGGCATCTAAAATATTGCAAATTCACGTTATCCTTTTAACATGTGGATTTAAGCCTTTAAAAGGCTTTATTGTGGGTAATATTGCTCCAAGAAAAAGGTAATGATGACCCAGTTTATAGTGTTTAGATGAAATGTCTGTGATTGAAGGGAAGCTAAGCCAGTACCTCAGATGGCACATTATTTCCTTTAACCTTATCACCTCACTGTACGGATGGGAATGCAGGTGCAGAGGGGTTCGGCCAGAGAGCAGCCAACTTTAACTGAGAGTGTATTATGTACCAGTGCCTAGGCACGGTAGGCTAATGACTATGAGAAACAACTTTTTCTCCCTCACAACAGGTTGGTGTACTGTGGGGGCAGTGAACATGGAGGGGATATAAGAGTCCGGATATATCACTTCTCTTATAGTTCCATGACCTAGAACTCAGTCACGTGGTCACACCTAGCTACAGGGGAGGCTGGGAAAAGTAGTCCAGCAGGGTGCCCAGGAAGAAGAAACGGCTCATGAGCATTGGTGGTGATCACTGCTCTTCCATAGCAGGTGTTGATATGAGACATAAATAATCATTTAATTCTCATAAGCACAAGAGGTAGATACTATTATTAATATTCCCATCTTACAGATATGAAAACTGGGGCTCAAAGAGTTTAAATAAACTTTCTCAAGGTTACTTAGAAGTGATAGAATCATACTACAAGCTCAGTCAGCAAGTCTGTTTCTTAAACACTTCCTGAGTCTTCATTCTGAGTTGGCCTTAGTGACTTGCTTGCCATCAGATTTTGCGACAGACACAGCGTTCAGGGACTTCTGAAGCTGGCTCTTGGAACACTCTCTGGAGCCCTGAGCTGCATGCAAGCAGCCTGACGGCCCCCGAAAGGCCATGCTAGAGCGGCTTTGGGGAGGCCAACTGGCTGACAATCTCAGCTGAGTCCACCCTTCCAGCCTCCTCGCCAAGGCACAAGACATCTGAGCGACCCCTTTTTTGGCTCCTCCAGACAAATACATCTGCCAGCTGAACACCATCCAGTGCCCTCCGTCAGTGCCGTGTGAAATGGAAGAGCCCTCCGTGCAGCCTGCCTGAATTAAGGACCCAGGAAGCCACGGGACCTACGAAAATGCTCTCTGTTTTAAGTCACTAAATTTTGAGGAAGTTTGTTACTTGTCAACAGATAACCAGAACAGTGGAAGAGCCAGTTCTGATTAAAAGCCCTGGCTTTAAACCACTCAATGAACCTTTGGAGGGATGGGTAGATGAGAAAAGAACAGAGCCGCTGCCTCAGTCCACCCCCAGGCTGAGTGCATGGTGATGAGTTTCCACATCCACAGAGGAATAAAGGTGGCAATAGAGCCCTGGCTTCTATCTGCTCAGTGCCTCCCTGGAGCCTGGGAGAGGGTTAGGGATCTAAGGAAAATATTAGAGGCAAAGTTCTTGAGGTGAGCAGGGTGGAGAGGCTACCGGAAAGGGAATGCCCAACTCCTCACCTCTCTCCCAAGCGCTCTCCTAAGCTCCAGCCACCCTACCTTCCAGGCCAACAGAGTCCCGAGCACCAGGAGACTCCTGCGGGTCTGCTGACCTCTAGCTCCCAGCTTGGCCTTGACCGCCACCTCCTCCATTTCCTCTCACATCCAGGCTGGGATGAGCAGCCACAGTATGGACTCTGCGGCCACTGGAGTCTTGGGGAACCCTGGTTTGAGGAAAACTCAGAGGGAAATATCCCACCCACCCCTATGTACCCAGGTATTGCCCACCCTGGCTGGCAGAAGAAACCAGCTACCACCATTCTCCTTTTCTCAGCTCACTCTGCTCTTTCCAGGTTATTCCCCCGGGTTTATGCTTCCTGAGCCATTTGACATCTGGTCACTCTCTTCTTGGGAGCTGCTAGAACTTCCCCTTCTCTGAGAATTCCTGCTCCCCAGCTGCTGCCTCCGAACCTCCCATCAGTCCACCATGTGCCCTCCTTCCCTCAGAATGCTCCCCGTTTACATGCTCGTACAGTCATTCTGGCGTGGCCTCCTGTACCATCTGGGCTAACCAAGGGCCTCCTGGGGTCCACAACTGGGACTCGGTCAGACTAGCTTTCAAGCCTCCCAGGGCTCTAGCTTGGTGCTTCTGACCGCTAGGGCCATCCTGACTTTAGCAGTGACTGGGGAGGAGGGTTGCTGATTAGTCAGACTTGAGAAAATATACACACAAGTATAAAGAACCGAGGACAGGTAAATTTTCCCAGGATTACATGAGTGCTTTAAAAGGCGTGCTGGGAAAGGCACTGCTTCACTCGAATGATGAACTTGTAGGCAGGACTACTGAGGGGAAGCTTGGGAGTGGTGTGAGGGCACCTTCTGGTTCCTTTTAGACCACATCTCACAGATCCAGATTTTCACTCTGTAGCATCCTGGTAAGGCCCCCATAATGCCAGCTCACCGCTCTTAGGGATTCCTGGTGTCGTTCGCTCTCAGCCACGGACCCGCTCTCAGCTCTCAGCTCTCTGCTCTCCTCGCTCTGGATGGCTGTGTCAGGATGGGCGCCTGGGTACAGACTTCGACTTGCTCCCAGTGTGCGTCTTCCTCTATCACTTTGGTAAAGAACATTTGGCAATGCACCCAGCTAAAGTGGAACCTCTCCCAGCCTCCCTTACAGGTAAATGTGGTCAAGTAAGTGACTATATGCTAACCAACAAGATATAGTTATGTGAACCTTCTGATAAGTCTTTTAAAGGGGAAGTCATGTGTCCTTTGACCCCTCATGGTGCTGCCTGGAGTGTGAATGACATTGGCTGAGCTCCCCGCCAGGCCTGGACCGCCTCTGCCTCCTCACTTTCTTGACATGAGAGAGAGAAATGCCTACCTCATCCAAGTCACTATTTTTCAGGTGTCTGCTACCTACAGCCAAATGTGGTCTTAAGTGTTGAATTTCCTGACCCACAGGTGTCCAGAGGCCTGTGGGGTGGTCCGATATGAAATGTTGCCATTGATTCTGCTTTTTCCTAGACAAGACTGCTGACCCAGTGAGGTCCTCTGTCTTAGAGAGTTTGAGTGGGAAACAGTGGAGGTAGCAGGATGGGCGGGGAGGTACCCAGAGAGAAGTCAGGAAGCAGGAGCCACGGGAGCAGAAATCTCGAAGAGGGTGAGCACGAAGCATCAGCTGGCAGGGATAGGAATGTCAGAGGAGGAACCGAGGAGGGCCGAGTCCCACAGAGCCAGAGCGCTGGCCTGAGGAGCAGCCAGTGCCTGATGAGGCCCCACATCAGCCTGCTCACTGGAGTCACAATGTATCCTGGCAGACATCCCATTTCCCAGGAGGCTCCTTGTTTTCCAGTGTGTTCTTACAATGAATCTCTGAGGTTGCGTGATTGTGTTATCTTTTGGCACCTGAAAAACCGCATCTGTTTATCTTGCAAATTTCACCCAGACCACAGGCATCACCTGACAAGGATGAGACCCTTCGGCAGGGCAACGACTGGTCAGTGGGTTCAGGTCTGACTCAGAAATGGCCACCACACAGGAGTGCCTGGTCTGACCTATGTCCCTCTCTGTCCAGCCTTGTCCCTCCTGAGAAGTAGCAGTACATCTCCAGCCAAGGAGATTATAGCACAGTGTACTATCACCACCACTGAGCTGAGCTGCCGGGGGTAGGAATGGAGTGGCAGGAGGAGCAAGAGTCGTGGACACACAGGGTCAGCATGTCATTCAGATTCTCTCCTTTGCACGGCTGCGTGGGCCTGAGCAGACGGTTCACTCTCCTGACCCTCATGTTTCTCTAGTGCAAAAATGGGATGGATGACAGCGTTGCTTGGGTCTGTCGTGAGAATGGACATAGAGGAACAGCCCAGTGCCTGGCACATAGTAGGTGTTCAAGAAAATTTGAGTTTCTTTCCTTTCTGCTTAGACAACCAGGGGTTTGGGAAGGAAGATCTGGAGCTGCATCCTTCTTGGGAGGTGGGTGCCGGGGGAACTGGTCACATGGACCCCAGTGGCGACCCCATCTTTCCCTGCAGTTTCTCAGGACAGCGACGGGGCGCCACAGGGTACTCGCAACCAGCCGGGTTCTGAAAAGCCATCATCTGGATTCACTTCCACATCTTTTAAAATAGATGTGTATGATTTATAAACTTTTGCCAAGCAGTTTTACATACATAAGAGGCTCTGCATTCTATTACAGGTTTCTTAAATACGGCTGTAAACTCACATTAGGATATGAGGCTGTGATGACAAATGCAGCCCCTTACATAAAACCCTGGTTCTCCAAACACTGGAATACTTGCTTAATGAAAAGAGGTTTTACAAGCTCTCCAGACTCCCAGCTCATCTTTATTCTGCTCGTTAATTTAGGGGAGAAGAGAAAAAAGTTAAATGTCTCCCCACACACAAAAACCTCTTCATTCTTTCAGTGAAAACTCTGGTGTGGTCTGGCCCAAGTCTGTGAAGCGCGGGCACACACACACAAATGCCTGAAGCAGGCTTATGAGAAAAATCTGGAATGTCTTGGAGTTTTTTTCCTTTTCAATTACAGCTCAATAAAAATGTCCTCATAAAAGTTCTAGGTAAGCAGTCGCTTTGCCAGCAGCATGGGGCTACCCACATCCCAGGGAGGCCTGCCTGGTGTGACGGGTGGGGGAGCAAGGGCAGGAAGCCAGAGTGGGTTCCTTCACCACCCCCCTGCCCCCAGCACAGCCCACATGCTGGGTTCTTCCAAGGGGCTGGCAATAGGCTTTACTGGGGAGGTAGGGGGCAGCATCCTTTTTTCTGAAGCCCCCCTAAGTCTGCTGACCAAGAGGCCAGCAGGGGCTAAGCCTCTATAGCAGGCATAATATTTTGAAGATACTAAATGGCTGTGCTTTTCATTCCTTTCCCCCATAAGCAAGTTCCTCAGAAGTAGGGTTGCCAGATAAAATGTAGGACACCAGTTAAAATTGAATTTCAGCTAAGAAACAAATAATTTTTAAGTATATTTTACTGATTATGCTATTACACGTGTTCCATTTTTTTCTCCCCTTTCTCCCCCTCCACGCTGAATGTCCCCCCTTCCCTCTGGTATTCCCCCACCTTAGTTCATGGCCATGGGTCGTAAATACAAGTTCTTTGGCTTCTCCATTTCCTATACTGTTCTTAACATCCCCCTGTCTATTTTGTGCCTACTAATTTGTGCTTCTTATTTCCTGTACCTTTCCCCACATTCTCCCCATCTCTCCCCACTGATAACCCTCCATGTGATCTCCATTTCGGTGATTCTGTTCCTGTTCTAGCTGTTTGCTCAGTTTTTTTTGTTTTGTTTTGTTTTCAAAACAAATACTTTTTAAGTATAGATATGTTACAAATATATCAGAGGACATACTGATACTGCAAATGGATTTATAAGTCAGTCAGCCCTACCTGGAAGTCGTTTTTCCATTATGGCCACAGAAATGGGGAGAAGAGGCCAAATCCAGTAGGAGGAGGCCCTGAGCATGCTCTGGTGAGAGAGGAAAAGAGGGTGGGGGAGGGGGTGAAGGAGAAAAGAAGGGGACAGAGGAGGGCGGCTGGCAGGGAGGCCTCTGGGTGGTGGCCTTCCTTCTCTAAGTCCGGAGCCTAAGACAACGTCCCAGGAGCAAACTGAAAAGTGTGCGCGTGCACACGTGTGTAGGGGGACAGGGGCTTTGCCCTTTACCCACTTAGGCCTCTGGAAGGAGGTCATTTTGTTCGACAGAAGCAGCAGGCAGGCTTAAGGGGCCCCACGGCATAAGGCCCCTCCCCAACTTGGCTCCTGTAATAAACCCTGATGTGCATCCATAAGCTGTTTTGGGCAAGAGATGAGAATTCTGAGAGCTTGAGCCTTTAGCTGGGAAGAGACTTGGATATTATTATTTGTCACATTTAAGTGTCCTCAATTCCCAGCAGAGCCAGGAGGGGCCCGTGGGGAAGGTTAGAAGAACTAAAGAAAAACACACTTTTTTTGTAGCTCCCAGTGACAAGAATAGCAGCAACATGAGGACAGTGACATGGTCTATCTTGTTATTTTTCCCTCAGTTTCTACCATACTGCCTAGCCCATACAGGTTCCATACTGGGATGGGCAGAGCGAGTGCGTTTTCCGTCCATTCCGAGCCAGACTGACTGCAGCTGTTGGGTCCCTTTGGGTCCCGACCCCGCTCCCTGAGACTAACCTCGGCAACAGGCCCGGGCCATGTGCACAGGCACCGAAATGGTGAGTTGCTTAATAACACGTGAGTTTCTCTCCTAACTCAACCCACCAATATCTCAAGTGGGGGGAAAGTTACGACTATTTTTGTTCACCATGTCTGTTCCCCAGGTAACAGTCAGAATGTTCTTCTTAAAATGCAAATCAGGTCACATAGCCATCCTTCTTAGAAAAAAATCCAAGCTCCTACCATGGCCACCAGGCCTCATGGGATCTAGACCCTCATCTGCCAACGTTCTCTCCCTCTCTCTGTTTCAACCACACAAGCCTTCGAATGCTTTCGGGTGCAGACTAGGTTACTGTAACAGAGACTCCAAAATCCAGTGACTTAAACAGACAGCTGCTTATTTCTCTCTCACCTCACTGTACAGGGATAGTTGGACAGTCCAGTCCGGTGAGGTGACTCAGCTCTAAGAGGTCATGCAGGGAGGGACCCAGGTTCCTTCCACCTCGTTGCTCTGCCACTCCTGAGAGGGCTTTCCTCATCTTCCAGGTTGAAGCTGGGTCACTGCCACATCTGTGTCCCTGGGCTTTCCACT
Organism: Trachops cirrhosus; assembly: GCA_028533065.1. Lineage (NCBI taxonomy): Eukaryota > Metazoa > Chordata > Mammalia > Chiroptera > Phyllostomidae > Trachops > Trachops cirrhosus. Next base: position 108,203,023 of record CM052542.1, read on the forward strand.
GTGTCTCCTTCCTGGGCGCTTCAGCGTCCCTTGGTGGTTCCCTTAACCGCACTCACTCTGTATGTAGTCCTCTTATTAACATCTTTTCATTTAAAATGTCCTGGTGAATTCTGTCACATGTTGGGCCCTGACTGATCAGTCCAGGGATCCAGCTCAGCCCCACCTGTGTATTATTATTATTGTTGTCGTCGTCGTTGTTGTTGTTGTTGTTATTGTTATTTTTCCCTCCCAGACAATGCCTCTGAAATGGAATCGGGATTGGCGCAAGGTTCCTGTCTTGGCTGAACAAACACGGATTAGTTAATTCCTGTTGTCGAACTGTGAGTAAAATGTCCACGGCAGTTTGGGGTAGTATCGCTCTCCATACAAGTGTTTGTTGAGGGCCTACTGGGTTCACGGCCGACAGCACATTACCTACCGCTTGATGCGCCCATCCAGCCTTCTTCCTCCAGTGCCAAAGTGGGCTTTTTCTGAGTGTCTTTACTGGGACTCTGGCCTTTTTGTCAGCCTCTGTGCACTCCCCATCACAGCCCTCAGCCACTGGGCTGCCAATGAGTGCTTAGAGGTCTGCTTCCCCACTGCGCAGTGAGGACACCAAGGCAGGCCCTGATTTCCTGACTCCCTGTCCAGCCGTCTGCATCCAGAACAGGGCCTGGGCGCAGAGTAGGGCCTCGCCTCAGCAAATGTCTGCTGAATCCACAGGGAGATTTCAGGTCCCAACCCAGCGGTCTGTTAATTTAACCTTCTTTAGGGATTTCTTCATCCATCCAGTGGGACATAAACAATTAACCAGAGCTGAGGCAGAGTGAGAAAAAGAACAGTAATGGCTAGTATGCATTGGCTGCTTAGTGGAAGCCAAGAGCTTGTGTGCATATCTTACTTAATCCTCCCGAAAACCCCATAGTAGATGCTGTTACTGCTCCCAATGTACAGATGAGAAGACAGGCTCAAAGAAGTTAAGAGACTTGTGCCAACTCAGAGCTAAGTGGAGGGGCAGGATTTGCACCCCAGTCCTTATGTTTTCAAAGCTCCCGCCGTTCACTCCTCTGCTCTCCTGCCTCCCACACACACAACTAATCACCCTGTCAGGCCTCATCAATGTCACTTTGATACATTAACAAGCCGTGAAGAGGAAATAGATATCTATCTGTAAAATAAATAAGTCCTGGCGGGAAGACAGAGATGCTGCTAATAGAGACACAATTGACCCATTTGCTGAGATCACTGACAGGCTGGAGCAGGGCTCAAAGGGCACTCAGTCTCCTGGGAAAGGGGGGTTCTGAGGGGACCCCAGCCACAGCCCACTCCCTGGGTCCTGTGGGCTTCAGAGCCCCCAGAAGGAGGCTGGCAGCAAGCACTCCCAGTATTTTGACAGTCAGGATGTTGCACAGAGGTATCGATTTCAGAGAAACATCCTTGGCCCTCGGGCCTTCTCTTCAAACACAATGACCTCAGGTGCTAGGCTATCAGAGTCAAGAGTGACAGTTCCACAGCAGATGTAGCCTGGCCAGCTGCCAGCAAGCCGCCAGGTGCCCATAAAACAGGATTTAAGAACTGTGGACAGCCCAGACGCAGGAAGAGGGAAGATCTGTGGTCATCCAGTGGGAAGTAGGTAGGTCAGGCCCGGGCAGTAGGACAAATGGAAGCCCCCTTCCCAAGTTCCCATCACCCCATTGACTTGTCCCATTTCCAGTGACCTAGACCTGAGCTGTCTGAGTGGGAGCCAGCAGCCCCATGGGGCAATGGAGCAGCTGAAATGTGGCTGCTCCAAGTTCAGATGTGCTGTAAGTGAAATATTCACAGATTTCAAAGACTTGGTATGGAAAAAGTAATGCCAAATATCTCAATAATTTTTCACATTGATTACATGTTGAAATGGTAATATTTGGGGTATAGCCAGTTAAATAAAATACATTTTCAAATTTAATTTCACATTTCTTTCTTTTTTTTTTTGTAAAAAAGCTGAATCTTTATTTTTTTTTAAACCCTCAGCCAAGGATATGTTTATTGATTTTAGAGAGAGAGAAAGGGAAGAAGACAGAGCGAGAAAGAGAAACATTGATATGAGAGAGAAACATTGATTGGTGATCTCTGTACATGCTCCGACAAGGGATCGAACCTGCAACCTAGGTATGTGCCCTGACCAAGATTTGAACCCACAACATTTTGGTGTTCTGGACAATGCTCCAACTAACTGAACCACCCAACCAGGGCTTTTTTACTCTTTAATGTGACTACTAGGAAAATTAAAATTGCACACATGGCTTGTAATTATATTTCTACTGGACAGAGCTTATCTGAAGGCTTGAAAATATAATGTAACAATTCAAAGTGAACAAATGTAAATGTTATTTTTATCAAAATGTAAATTAAATGAAAACAATAAAAAAATAAAATTATTTCCACGGGTATTTTCAAAAGAGTTCTTTTTCTAAAACATTCAGAGTTCTCTTTAAAATAAAAGGGACTATGTGATTATCTAATATCATTTTTAAATAAAAATAATATAAATGAACCTGAAAATATTAACTCACTTCTTTGAAAGTTTTGTTAAATTTTATAAACTACTGTTACGAAAAAATTATTGACAATTCTAGTGGTTAATGTAAAGAATTGGCATTATCCTTTGCACATGTTTCTCTATATACAGATTATGTACTCGTATGTGTACAGATACACCGTATATAATTTATATTATGTATACACACAGTGGTACCTCAGTACTCGACAGCTTCAGAACTCATCAAACCTGGTACTCATCGCATTTTAGTGAGAAAAAAATGCTTGCTCACCACTTGTTGCTTTTGCCAAAACTTCTAGGAGTCACGACGCCACCCCGCAAGAGAAAACGCTTCATCCATCGTCACTGGCTCACCACTCATCGGAATGAACTAACAATGAGAACTGAGGTACCACTGTCTATACTTTAAAGAGTACTTCACATTGTTTAAGAAACAAAATGTTTCTCAGCTGTTGTTGCAACTGTTGCTATTAATTCCAGCTCACCCGCGTAACCCTGAATCGGAACACTGGCCCAACGACGCTGAGCACACGTACCAGGTTATTCTACTATCTGAGCTGGTGACAGGATAAACTCAACAAGCTGTCTTTTCTCTCGTTTCCGCAGTTCCAATCCTCCCCGTGCTCCACGGTTTAGAGCAACATAGTCCACTGACTCTCACAGAATTCAGACTCAGTTATCTTTTGTTTGAGGACACGGGACAAGAGAAAGGGAAACACATTCTCTGTGGCCTAAATGGTATTAGTCACCAAAGCAGTCAGAGTTGTGGGTTGCACAGTGCCAGTGCGGAAAGCCAGATCCCAGGTGAACGAGGCACCCATGCATTCTTTTTATTTTTAAATTTACATAGAGCAAAGGTCACTCTTCTGGGTTTTACTGACAAATGGGTATAAATGTGCAACCACCACTATGGCCAAGATACAGAACAGGTCCACCAGCTGCCAAAATTCTTACCAGGTTTGGCATTGCTGGGTTTTGTTTTTAGCCGTTCTAATAGATGCACAGCAGTATCTCAATGTTTGTGTGTTTCTGGTATGTGGGGACCTCAAAAAAAGAAGCTTATGGCAGGGGCTCCAGTTTCCAGGGTCTATGGATGATATTGCTTAGGAAAGTCAAAAAATTCCCCTCTTGGATTTGTGACTTCTCTAAGAAAATGCCTTGGAAGGCCTTTTTAAGAAAATTTAATTTTTTTATTACAGTTGATATACAATATTATTATATTAGTCTCAGGTGTACAATGTAATGACTAGACATTTATGCCCCTTAGGAAGTGGTCGCCCTGGTAGATCGGGTAGCCGTCTGACACCATGTGCAGTTACTGCAGCATTATTCTCCGCGTTCCCTACGCTGTCCTTCCTCCCTGGGACTGTTTTCATAACCGGCAATATGTGCATCTCAATCCCTTCTCCTTTTTCTCCCATTGCCCCTCCCCCTTCCATCTGTAAACTATCAGAATGTTCTCTGTATAAATTTGTTTCTGTTTTGCTTGTTTGTTTGTTTTTTTTAGACTCCACACATAAGTGAAATCATATGTTATTTGTCTTTTTCTGTCTAACTTAGGCTACTTAGTATAATACTCTCTAGGTCCCTCTATATTGTCACAATTGGCAAGATTTCATTCATTTTTATGGCTGAGTAATATTCCATTGTTTATGTGTGTACACCATATCTTCTTTATCCATTTGTCTACTGATGGACACTTAGGTTACTTCCACATCCTGCCTATTGTAAATAACGCTGAAATAAACATAGGGGTGCATATGTCTTTTCAAATTAGTGTTTTGGGTTTCTTCAGATAAATACACAGAAGTGGAATTGCTTGATCATATGGTAGGTCTATTTTTTATTTTTTGAGGAACTTCCATACTGTTTTCCATAGTGGCCGCACTGATTTTCAATCTCACCAAAAGTGCACAAGGGTCCCCGTTTCTCCACACCCTCACCAGCACTTGTTGTTTCTTGATTTACTGATGACAGACATTCTGACCGGTGTGAGGTGATACCTCATGGTGGTTTTAATTTGCATTTCCCTGATGCTTAGTGACGTTGAGCATCTTTTCATACATCTATTGGCCATCTGTATGTCCTCTTTGGAGAAATGTCTATTTAGGTCCTTTGCCCATTTTTTAAAATGGAATTTGTTTTTTTTTTTTTTGGTGTAAAATTGTGGGAGTTCCTTATATATTTTGAATATTAACCCCTTATGAAGTGTATCATTGGTGACTATCTTCTCCGACTCAGTAGGTTGTCTTTTTGTTTGCTTGATGATTTCCTTTGCTGTGCGAGAACTCTGGTTTGGTGTAGTCCTTGGTGGGCTTTTTTGACACAAAAGGGAGGCCTCTGGACTTAGCCTGCTTGGGAGGCAGAGACTAAGAGGGAGCTGACTTGCTCCAAATAACTGTAAGGGAAGGACCTCTCAGTTGAGGGACACAGGTCCAGAGAAGAGCGTGAGAGGCCAAGAACGCCAATAAAGGAGAGCAGTGATGATTTTACAGACAGAGAGGAGCTTTGTGAATGTGGCAGGTACAGAGACAGAAACCTCTGGAGAACGAAAATTCCCAGACATGGGGACCAGCCAACAGTTTTCTAATAGGAAGGTTAGCCATTGAATTTGGAGTTGTCTCCTGCTCTGTGCTGTGACATGGGGTAGATATGCTTCAGAGAAAAAACAGAAGAGGGTGGTGTCAAGCTTGGGGTGAGGTTGAAGGAATGAGAAGCCAGAGGGTTTCCTTGAGGGTGGAGAGGCATAAGGGCTACCGCAGAGCAGGCTCAGGAGAAAGGAGAACCACCCCGCCTAGACCTCTCCCACAGAATGGTCCTTTGAGATGGTGCGAGGGGCTCTGGGCTTCCTGCAGAGCATGGGCCTCAGTCTGTTTGCTTCGTTTTGCTTTTTTTTTTTTTTTAATAGGAAAGAAAAGAGAGACCTCTAGGGGTGAAGCAGACTTACAGCCATCGGACTGCACAAGTCTGCCTCCGAGATGGATGTGGCCGCGGCCCTGCGGGTGGTGCCTGAGAGGGCAGCTTCAATCCTGGGGGCCAGCTGGACTCAGCAGCTGCATGATCTCAGGTGTCCACAGAGCACTGGAGACCCCTGGGTCTTTTGGACTCAGAAAAGTCATGCATTAGTCAAATCTCATGCATTCGTTTCCTATTGCTGCTCTAACAAATTAAACTCAGTGGCTGAAAACAACACATTTATTATCTTACAGTCCTGTAGGTCGGAAGTCCAACATGGGTATCACTGGATGAAAATCAAGGTGCCGACAGGACCGCATTCCTTTGGTAGGTTCCAGGGGGGAATCCATTTACTTGCCTTTTCCAGCTGCGAGGGGCTTGCGGCCCCTTCCTCCATCTTCAAAGGCAGCCAGCGGGGATTTGAGTCCTTCTCACGTTGCAATGCTTCCACCTCCTCTTCTGCCTGTCTCTTCCAGGATCCTTTGCGATTACCTTGGGCCCACCTGGATGATCCACGCTACTCTCCCTATGTTAAGGTCAGATGATTAGCAACCTTAATTCCCCTGTGCCTCCTGACATGTACTCACAGGACCCAGGGATTAGCATGTGGACATCTTTGTGGGGAGTGTATTTTCTGCCACACTTTGCCACTGGGCCTAAGTGGGATTCTGATCCAGAGAAGCTGAGACGAAGAGCAGTGTCCAACTGTGCCTGAAAATGGAAAAAGTAGAGGGCGATTCTGGGGAGGAGGATTTTGCTAATGAAAATAACATGGCTTAGAGAAGTGGTGGGAGAGAGGAAACCATGTCAAATGCTGCTACAGGTGAGCTCTTAACCAGCTACGATGAAAATGACAGCTGTTTCTGCAGATCATCCTTCACCTGCGCTGGTGCAGCTGGCTCGGGCACAGAGTCCCAGTGGACTGTCTTTGGAGTTTGGAATAGTTGGCGATATCCCTGAGTGCAGCCTGTGATTAGCTGGTTCACTCCCACCCTGGCAGAACGGTGTGTATGCTGTGTCCACACAGAGAAGCTCTTGGGATCTACCCAGGGCCTGAGTTTCTGACCTTAGCGTTACGCAGGGAACACGATCGTTTCAGCCACAGGTGAACCCTTCAGCTGCTAGAAAACAGATCAGGTGTCTCATGTCACCACCACCACTCTTTCCCAATAAAGTCTTCCAGGGCTCCCTATAGCTCCTCAGAATTAATGACATGGTTTTCCACCCTTCCCCACCTTTGTCATCCTGTTGGGGGTGTGCTTTTAATGTGTGAAGGCTTGAGGGATGGAGGAAGATGTGGAGAGAGCATCACCAGTCTTCTGGTCAACCACTTTTAAGGTGTCCTCTAATGAAGGAGATGATCCAGCAGCCCACCTAATTCTTTCGTTGGCTTCATTTACTTGAATATTCTACTAGACAGGGCAGTGAAATACTATCTCCCTTTCCAATCAATCATCTATCTATCTCACGTATCTTTAGATGTTTGATTTTTGCCCCACGCTGAGCCTACATCTTCAGAGGCCCCTCTTGCCTCCTTAGCCCTTGAGTTGGGCTGGGGTGGGGCTCCCAGTGAGATGGAAATCTGTCTTTGGGCTTTGTCGGCTCCAGCAGCTCTGACTCCTTTAGTTCTCGGGGTGATTGCAGAAGGGTCTCTGACCCGCTGCTCCGACTCCCGCATTGACAGCAGGGACTGGTGGGCCCTGACATTTTGACCTCCGTGTACAATCAGATCCGGAGTCTCTGTGAATATTTTTTTGTGCCAAGAAATCCATAAAAGTTAAGTCTCTGATCAGTTTCACAATGAAAATTACTAGAAATAACCACTCTGAGTAAATCTGGCAGGGGCTAAACAAGCAAATTGTGAGGAAGATTTTCGGTTTGGGGAATACAGAGTTGCAGAGAACCATATAATGACCTGACTCAAGAAGACCCTGTTAAGTGAAGGATGTGGGGAGACTGGTGACCCCCTACTCCCCCCAATCCTTCACACATTATTGTGTGCCCCAAAGAGGGTGACGAGGATGGAAAACCTCATCATTCATTATAAGGAACTGTAAGAATCCCTGGAAAGGTTTTACTAGGAAATTAGAGGAGCCTGTGCAGGTCTACAGCTCTCCACACTGAAAAGGAGGGTCACAGTGGCAGGGCCTGGGGGCGGACCCTGGAGTCAAAGTGGCGGGAGATGGAGAGAAGGAGCTGCCAAGAACAGAGAGGCCTGGGAATGACTGTTGAGTTGGAAATATTTTTGGCATCCTAATACCACCTAGCATTTTAAAATATTTAGCACGTGCCAGACACTAAGTACTTTCTATACTTTATGTCATTTAACACGAACAACATAAGAGCACAAGAGGATGGCATTATGATTATTTTCCCTTCTGATGCCCAGAAGGGTTGGGCGCTCACTAGAGGTCTCACGGGAACCAACACTGAGAATGGACCAAGTTTATAGTCTTTCTGGGGGGCATTTCATGGACTGTCTCACATGATGTGGCATCCGTTGCATCCACCCCCCAGAAATAGCTCCACAAACTCCCAGAAAAGAGTGGAATGGAGAGTTCTCCTCCAGGCTAAGCACCCCGACCCTCCCACAGGCTCTGGGCCAGTGCATAAACCTTCCCTGTCCCAACGCTCCAGGACAGAGATACTGGCAGGGCCCCACAGACACCTGGCCTCGTCCATCCCAAGAAAACAATGCTGGAAAATCCCCCTGCCAGTGCACCCTCCATGCCCCCGCCCCTGCAGCCACATGTTCTGCCTCTGTGGCCCAGCCAGGGACAAGTGTGTGGGCTCAGGCACAGGACTCCCAAAGTCAAGGGTTTCAGGTCACACTGGTGAAGCAGACGCCTCGGGTTTCTTCTCAGACTGGGCAGCACACGAGGTCAGCGTCAGCAGATCGGACCCTAAAAATAGGCCCTCAGATGCCAGTCTGGGTGGCTGGGTGTGCAGTGCCACACACCCTGCAGACAAGCACCTCCTGACCCAGCGTGGCCCCAGCGCACACAGGTAAGGCTCTGGGGCGGCGAGGCCGGCATCTCTTGGGTCCAGCCAAATGTCCTTCGGGGGCCTGGGTGTAGGGATTAGAAGCCCCCTTCCCACCCTGTTTCTGGAGAGACAGAGAACAGCTGGCATCCTTTTAGTGTGAAAGGCTTCTTGTTACCCATTTCTCTCTAGCGACGCCATGGAATTCTCTCTACTTGCCTCCCTCCAAATCTGAGCTTCAGTTCAATGCCTGTTTCTAAAGGGTAACAGGGAGGGTTAAAGCTCAGCGGAGGCATTGAACACACTGTATCACATTCCAGCAAGGTCTGCATTTGTCCATTTAGTCCGTTGAGGGGGGAATCTCAGCAGGAGGGGTGGGTAGAGGCACCAGAGTGACTCACATCATGTGTAGGGCAACGCAAACCACAAACCCAAACCCCACGGATGAGAATTCTCCCTAAGCATCATTTGGACAGAAGGACTATGTATTTTTGAAATCCTCACTGGAGAATATGTTTTATTGAGAGGAAGGGAAACGGGATGAGGTCGGGGCAGGGAGGGAGAGAGAGAGAGAGAGAGAGAGAGAGAGAGAGAGAGAGAGGGAGAGAGAGAAAGAGAAAGAGAAAGAGCGATTTGAGAACACTGATCTGTTGTTGCCTTCTGTTCGTGCCCTGGCCAGGGGTCCAACCCACAACCTAGGTATGTACCCAGAATGGGGATCAATATTTTGAAGCTTCTCCCATCCTGTTTGGGAGGATGGGGCTGAGGATGATGCCTTGGTAAATATGGGGAGACCGAGTCACAGAGGGACAGAGCCACTGGACCAAGATGGCAGCGTGTGTGGGTAGCAAGGCGGGAGGGCGTCTTGCGTCTCAGACCAGGGGTCTTCCATTAGACCCCGGCGCCCTTGTGCTATGGCCTTAGTGGCAACTCATGGGCTTGGAATGCAAGAACTGTTGGGAGTGGGAGGCTCTTACTGCTCCAGAAAGCTGGAAACATCCCAAGGGAAAAACTCAGAGTAAGAAGGGAGGGGGCATGAGGAGTGTGTCTAGAGAGGCCTCCTCCTTTAAGGCCCTAGCACCCGAGGATCCCTGGTACCCAGAGCTTATTCTGTTGCCCTGACTTTTCCCTTGGAGCCCCTACTTGTCCTCTTCGTGAAAAATCCTCTTGGTCCCACCAAATGACATTTACAAACAATACTTGAAGGGCTGCAAAGTCCTGTCCAAAGCCCTGGGCAAGGGGATGAGAGGTGGGATGTGGGCTGGGGAGTTAGGGGGAGGTCAGTGGGCCCTGAAGCCTCTTTGGGGGCTGGGGCCTGGGAACAGCCACTCCAGGGCCTGGTGCCCAAGGTCATAGCTCCGTTTGTCCTCTTCAGCCTGACCCCAGAGCAGGTGGTGATTGAATTTTCACTTCTGGTGATCGTTGATGGTTCCAGGCCCACCAACTCCACAGTTGTTAATATCTGCCAGGCACCGCCAGCAGATATTAACAGCTGGAGAGAGTCCTTTCTCCTCTTCCCAAAGCCTTGCTGTTCTTCATACAGGGGCAATTGAGCCCCATCACCTGCAGAATGTTCAGCCTTATTTATGCTCCATCTGGTTTGCGACAGCTACCCCCAGAGACCCTCATCCCCAGTCAACTGCCCTATTCACTCTTCCCTACTCTTGGCTCAGAACTTTGCTCCCAACACAGTTGGGAATTCTCCACCCACGCTCCCCCCTGCCTCCTTGCTTCCCCTTCATGAAACATTCTCTGAGCCCATGGCAATGTGTCCAGAACTTACATTGTCTCATTTAATCCAACAACCAGGGAGGCGGCTATTATCCCCACTGGTAGATGAGGAAGCTACTGTAAAGCCCATGTACATGAGGCTCGGGCCAATGAGAGTCCTTTCCTGGACTTCACACTAGTCTGTGCTCCCCACTGGGGAAGGACACAAACTTGAGAGGCCCAGGCCTGCTCTCAGGAGCACATACTTGGTGACTGAGAATGGAATGACCTGTCCATTAGCATGGGCTGGGATACTTGGCTGCTTGGGTTGAACCCCAGCCTCACCACTTACTAGCTTGTTGTCATGTTACTAGCAACCTTTCTGACTCTCATTTTGTTCATCTGTAAAGTGGGGGCAGCTATTCCCTGTCTAGGAGGTTTTGAGAGTAGATAGTCGCTGGGCATATGATAAAAGTAACCAACCATATGATCATTTCTCGGAGTCTTGCCAGGCCCTTGATTTTTCAGTGAACTTTTGTGGCAGCTGTAAGAGGTGGGCACTTGGCCCCCAGCCTTCCCAAGGCCCAGAGCCTCCGCTGCTCAGCATCAAGAGACAGGCCTAGTGAGAAGTAGTGGCCTGGATGGGAAATGGAGGGGTGGGGCCCCATGGTGAGGGCCACACCGCCATATTCTACCCTCCTTCATCTTTCCCAGCACAAAAAAGCCTTATGTGCCGAGGGGAGGCACAGTGGGAGATGGTGCTTGAAAGACCTGAACTGAAAGGCCATCTATTCCTGAATTCACGAGCTGTGAGACTGCAGGCAGTGTTCCCACACGTCTTCAGAGGAAGCGAAGGCTCAGCTACTCAGGAGTCAGGAACCACAACTGGCCCGACCAGACGTCACAGCCGCTCAGCCCCTGTGCCAGGGTCTCCTCTGCCCCCCAGGGCCAGGCCACAGAGGGAAAGTCCATCCCGGCTGGTTGGCCCCCTTGTCTGAGAAAAAAGCCGAGTGTGGGCCTCCAACAGTTTCCCGGAGGCCCAACCCTGCCAAACCAAGATTGGGGAAATCAATTAGGAGTTCATAAATTACCACCCTGAAGCACTTTGAAACCATTTGAAGAGTTAATCAAACAAGTTAATGACATCAACACCATCGTAGAAGGAATATTAAATTACCTCTTTAAATGAAGGCTTTTGTTTTTTTAATAAAAGAAGTTTATATTAATTCACATAATTGCCTCCTGTTAACATTCTTGCCAGAATAAAAAAAAAGAAATCTGTTGAACTTGGATTATGTCTGATACATTAAGAATTAAATTATAGGCAACAAAAAAAATTCCTGGGTTTTCATGTCCAAGTTTTAATTTTTAAAAGATCCACAACTTTTATTTCCTGGTTGGGATCATTTTTGTAGATTTAAGATGTGAAAGACAAGCACTGACTTGTAGAAAATTAAAAATATGTATATTTTTATATGTACCCTGCTGCCAAATTCCATCCCTCCACATACTCCGGCAGTAGGTATTACTCTCCTAATAGAGTAATTTACTCAACCACAGTAACGTTTCTAGTCCCCCCTTCTTTCCAGGCCCCTTCCAAGCCCACCTTGGGTGGTGTCGTGGAAGAAATGTGGTGTGCATGCACTTAAACACAAACTTTTCCCCATGATCCCACTGCATTAGCAGTGTAAATATGCAATGCACATATATGCACAGATACAGAACAGGAGAATTTTTTTAAAAGATTAGATTATAAACCACTCTATTAGACCAAAAACTTCTGGAAGGCAGAGACCTCTCTGGGTTAGTCCATCTCTAGCTTTTATCAGGATGTGTGAGTATAACATGGAGGCGGGCCTAACATCTGAGGTGAAGCCAAAGAGGAACCGAGGCCACTTCCCAACCCCACTCGTGACCCACCAGAGCACCCCAATGCTGGCTGACTTAGACTGAACCCAGACCAGGCTAAGGCAAGTCGGGGACACTGGCTTTGACACCACAGGGGACAGGAGGTGCACTGCCCTCTTCATCTGACATCTGTCTCCAATCAAAAGGAAAGAAAGTTGCCCTCAGACACAGATTTACCCTGAAGCTTCAGAACCCCACATTGTATTGGCCTCTTCCAAGGCCCTGTCACTGTTTGGTGTTCTTTCTCTTAAAGATACTGTAGAAGCTTCAGGACCCACAAAACTTGAGTTCCCTCTGTTTTCCTGAAAAGCACTGAGGGACTAGAATGACCTTCTGATAGGACCTAGGCCTGGTTGCTCCCACCAGAGACCTCAAGGGGGGCACATCCCTGCCTTCAGGGAGCTCACACTCATTGCGAGAGTACTGAGTGCCACTCCAGATGTTAGGACCACCTGGTCAGGCCTTGTCCTGAAGGCCACCTTCCTGTGCCTCAGCCCACAGGTTTAGGGTGAGCATCTACTGTGCCAGAAAAATTCTGAAATAGAACTTCCATAGGTTCCCCCCTCCATATACTCAAATAATACTTGTTCATCACAGAAATTTTAGAAAAGATGTTTCCTTAAAAAGAAGAAGAAAAAGTCACATATAATTTCATCACCCTAAAATAAATATATGCCAATGTTACTATCTTGGTGAAGTGGTTTTTTGTATAAGAACAGAATCACATTGTACATGCTGCTTCACAAGTTTCTGGTTTCTTCTCTCCACTGGTGCAGGCCTCTTCCCTTTGATTTCTCAAAACCACCACAAACACGGCCATCTGTCACGTTTAACAGCATCACCCCAGGTGTGGGGTGACACAGAGAACTGACGTAACTGTGGGGCACCTGGCTGTCTCCGGGCCCCAAGCCCTCCCTCCTCCACCCTGCAGCAGGGCCCCTGACACCTGCTCTGGGAATGTCCTAGAGAGCGCAGAACTCCCCTTGCTTTCTTGTACAGAACAGCTTAGCTCCCTGTGTTTCACTCCACCGTTTTCTAAGCCACACTTCAGGTCTTCCCTTTTTCTCATCAAAAGCATACTCAGACGAACCCTGGCTGGTGTGGTGCAGTCGGTTGGAGTGACCTGAAAGGTCACAGCTTTGATTCCCAGTCGGGGAACATGCCTAGGTTGTGGGTTTGCGTGTGCATGAGAGGCAACTGATCGATGTTTCTCTCCCTCTCTCTCTCCCGCCCTTTCCCTCTCTCTAAAATCAATAAGCATATCCTTGGGTGAGGATAAAAAAATTTTTTTAAGTATACTCAAATGATATTTTTTTATTAAGAAGGAGGCCTATTCTCTGGCTCACATTTCTGGGCATGGCTACCTGGTCAGTCTGTGGAGTCTCGAGGGGTCCCCTTAGAGATTTAATTGTCCCACTGAAATGAATAATTCATCCACCCAGCTCCTTCCATCTTCCACCTTAGAAAGCAAAAGGCTCAGGCTGGGTTTTTCATTTGTCTGTTTTAAAAAGCATCTTTATCCCTCTTGTTGTAGCTCCATTTTATCAAACAGGAAGTGAAGCTCAGGAGGGATGATACTTGTACACCTGAGTCCTCAGTGGTGGCCGGAGCTGTGAGAGCAGAGAAGGGCCACCAGACTGTGAATGGAGGGAGAGAGGGACAAAGAGGTAGAAGAGCCCTGAGGAAGTGCCAGGTCCCCGGAGCAAGAAAGATAGCGTAGAAATCACAAATCAGAGGTCACAGGCAGCTTCCTGCCCAGACTGTTTTGCTTGGCTAACACATTTAAAAGAATAAAGATACAGTTATTCAGTATAAAGTGTAATTATTTATTAAAAGAATCCCAAAATAGGAAACAGGAAGAAAATCTCCCTGACGTTTGCCCACAGTAGACATTTTGATTTTTTTTTTTTTTGACATGGAGTCAAAGCATGGTATCAAAGTTACAGGTTTTGGTTTTTTTTTTAATTGTTGTTCAGGTACAGTTGTCTCCATTTTCTCCCCACCACTCCCCCCACCCCCCCGGCCCCAGCCATCCCCACCTTCCATCCTGGATCCTATCTCCCCTTTGGCTTTGTCCATGTGTCCTTTATACATGTTCCTTGATGACCCTTCCTCCTTTTCCCCCATTATCTCCTTCCCCCTCCCCTCTGGTTACTGTCAGTTTGTTCTGTATTTCAATGTCTCTGGTTGTATTTTGCTTGTTTGTTTTGTTGATTAGGTTCCACTTACAGGTGAGATCATTTGGTATTTGTCCCTCACCACCTGGCTTATTTCATTTAGCATAATACTCTCCAATTCCATCCATGCTGTTGCAAAGGGTAGGAGCTCCTTCTTTCTTTCTGCTGCATAGTATTCCATCATGTAAATATACTATTGCTTTTGATCCACTTATTTATTGATGGGCACTTAGGTTGCTTCCAGCACTTTCCTATTATAAATTGTGCTGCTATGAACATTGGGGTGCATAGGTTCTTTTGGATTGGTGTTTCAGGATTCTTAGGGTGTAGTCCCAGCAGTGGAATTGTCAGGTCAAAAGGCAGTTCCATTTTTAGTCTTCTGAGGAAATCCCATACTGTTTTCCACAGTGGCTGCACCAGTCTGCATTCCCACAAACAGTGCACAGCGGTTCCCTTTTCTCCACAATCCTGCCAGCACTTGTTGTTTGTTGACTTGTTTATGATGGCCATTCTGACTGGTGTGAAGTGGTATCTCACTGTGGTTTTAACTTGCATCTTTCTGATGGCTAGTGATGCTGAGCATCCTTTCATATGTCCCTGGCCCTCTGTATGCCCTCCTTGAAGAAGTGTCTGTTCAGGTCATTTGCCCATTTTTTAACAGTCTTGAATTCAGATCAAAACCTCTCCTCCTTGGGTAAGGGAAACCTTTAACCAAATGCAAGCTGTACCATCAAAAATTCTGAAATAGAGTTGGAATTAACAAGGGGTCCCTGTGTTATTCCTGGAAATAACTCCTAAAAGGCAAGGCCACTGTTTCACAGAGGAAATGGCACTCCAGGCCTTAGTGGTCAAGTACCACTTGGCCCCTGCATTCTCTGTGGTCACAGTATCTTTGTTTTAAAATTAGCTTAGGTTAGTTTCCCTCAAAGGCAGACCCTGAAACCAGGGTTTGGGTGGCGGTTGTTTATTTGCTAGGTGCTGCGGGAAGCGCAGTATGGAATGGACAAGTGAGACTTGAAGCCAGCAGAGGACGTGTGAGGGAGCAGGGGGCCACTCTGGGTGGGTGGGGCTGGAGAACACGGCGAGCCTCCAGGAGACTGGAGAGCAGATTTCAAAATGGTCCCACTCAGGGTGGAAGAAGTTGGGTTAGTTGTCCACCAACTCCTGCCCCTCATTCCAACTTCTGGGAGTGACCCTCGACATGTTAGGCCTGATCAGAGCAAATACCAGAAAACACCCTCAAGTAGGGAAATACCAGGGCTTGAGAGAGGAAGCCTTTTGTGTTTAAGGGCACTGTCCATTTACAATGCAGTGAGCTGACCAAGGCCTGGGGCAGGACAAGGAGAGCATCTGCTACAGCTGCTGACACAAACCCGGAGATTTCTCACAGAATGTACCTTTCTGAATTCTCAGAAAAATGTCAGACAGTCTGGGCTTGCACTCCCACATGGGATGGGGGGCATATGCTCTCCCATGTGCCACAGTCCCCACCACTCCCTGATGTCTCCTGCCTGAGGTCAACAGTTAGATTTTTGTGTATTTGTTTTATTCTTTAACACCCAAGCCATTTCCCTCCTCTGAGTAACCTGGCCGGCTCCTCCAGGAAGGAGCCGAGTCTGGTACCCTTTGAGGAAGAAGCAGGCTGATGAAGCACAGAGGCCAAGTAGCCGTCAAGTTGGCATTTGGTTTCCTGGGACCAAACCTTTAAATATGAAGCCGTAACAGGAATCTGGAGGCCTCTCTTGACAACCTGCCCAGCTCTCATTATGACATTTAGTCTGTGATTGATATTGTGTGTGTCATTGAGACCTTGGCAGTTAATCTCTGGGTCGAATCTATGGAAACCAAACAGAACAGATTTGTCTTCCCCTTCCATTTTGGCTGTGATCTGGGAAACAGACGGTCCTGGCCTCTCTGAGATTTGGAGATTTGGGAGCCATGCAGAGAGGGATGCACACAAGCCGCCTTCAGGATTTGGAAAGATTACAGGTCTGTGGTTTCTGGCCGGCTCTGCGCTTTGTTCTCTTCCCCCATCCAATCTGCACGCTGGAGGATAATAGATCCCAGAGCTCTTCTGCGTGCCAAGCTGCTCTGGGTAGACCGCGCCACTTCCTCTTCTGTCTGGAAATCCAGCCGAGGCTTTCAGCGCGGAGATGGGGATGGGGATGTCTCCTTCCACAGAATACTGGAACAACAGCCTCAGCCAGGGTGAGGTCAGCTTCAGTGATCAAAGGAGGCAGGGAGAGGTTTCAGAATGCCGTTTACTCCAGCATCTCCCTGAAAGCACCTCTTCTGAAGCCTCCTTTAGTGGCAAGCAGGGTTTGAGATAGTCTGCACCTCCAAATGTAGGTGTATGGTGCTGGGCTTCTACTCATTTTGAAATAAGAAGAGTTGGTGCCCTGGATGGGCTGAGCTCCAGACCTCCCCAAATAAAGGCCTGAAGCAAAGAGAGCTATAACTACACTCTTAGGAGACAGGCGTCTGTGCTGGTGCCCGCCACTGAAGTTTCTGGTCATCCCTTGAAACAACTCCTTCCTCGGTGACTGGAAGTGCCAGCAGGCAGGCCCCAGAGTGAGTTCAGGCCTGAGCCAGCACCCACTACGGGGCTTTGTCCATCCTTTGCTCGACTTCCCTCCTCCTCCAAAGTAGCCCAGAGGCTCAGCCCTGCGTCATCAGTTCTGGCTGAGTCCCCAGCACAGGCCTCACAGTCCTTTACTAACTCATCCCCCGTTCACTCATTCCAGTCACTCACTGAGCCATTTCCTCATTCAACAAATCCTTTCTGAGCACCTCCTCCGTGTCAGACACTGAGGCTACAGAGACAAGCACCACTGAGGAGCCATCTTCAAGAAGCCCAGCCCCTGCCTTGTCCCAGTCTGCATCCTTGTTCCAGTTTAAAGACCTGGCCTCCACTCCAGTAAGAAAATGAAAACATACAGAGCATCCTTACTACCCTTCTCTTGATGCAGAAACTCCTTGACTCTTTAGCCACACTCTTGGGAAATGATCCAACTTTGCTGAGCCTCAGACTCACTTGGTAGCCTGTTGAAATACAGACTCCTAGGCCCCTACCGCAGTCCAGGGTGCAACCCAGGAACCTGTACTTTTAGCAAGTGCCAGATGATTCTGAGGGTCTTTAGATCACACTTCAACAGACTCCAGAGAAGGGTCACCTCTGCTGTCCCTCACCCCCATCCCCCAACTCAGGATTCTGCAGAAGAAAGTCACCAGTCCTGGCTTTCCCATGATCCCTGAAGACACACACTGCTAGCTAGTGATCTTTTAAATTTATCTGCTATGAACTTGGGTGAACTGAATTTCCAAGAGCAGTAGTTTCAGCTCTTTCCTTTTCAAAACTTTTTTAATAGGAAGTTACAAACACACAAGGAGAAACAGTAACTACCTCGCAACCATCACCCAACCCCCACCACCCACACCCATGGCCAATCCTGCCTGATCACACCCCACCGATACCCTCCACCCCACATACAATATGTGATTCTGTTTTTCCAACTGTATTGTTCTTGAAGCAAATCTCAGACATTGTGTTATTCCACCTGTGAATATTGCATTTGTGTTTCTCAGACCAGGCCCTCTGATCTAATTTGACTGTCCTCTGAATCTCCTACACATTGGGCGTTAGAGCTAGACTCTGCGGACTCTGATCAAAAAGGCTGGTTTCCTTTGGCAGGACTGCCGTCGTGGGGTGTGTGCTCCCGTCAGAAGGCCTGCGCGCCTGGGCATCTGACCTTAGGCTGCTGGCAGTCACTGGTCACGCCCACATCTACTGGCTCATCACGTGTAGTGAGATGGTGCTTCCCTCCTTTTTATTACCTGCGACACTTTAGAAAATGGGCGCAGGAGTACAGTTTATATCAGAAAAGAATGATAAATAATGCTAGATTCTCCCCCCTTTTCTTATCCCTCCTCAAAGTAATGAGCTGGTTCCAGAGCATCCTCCAACAGTGAGTGAATAATTGTCTTGTGTAGCATTACAATTTAAATGTTTAATGTGTTTCAATCCACTACAGTTATTTTTATTTTTCATGTTCAAGTTGCCCCATTTTTGAAAAGTAGGAGCCTCTTCCAATTGTGTTCTGAGTCCTTTTGGCAGAGCTGGTGGTCTTTGAGGCTGCCAACCCTTTTTCATATTCTTTGAACCCTCCTGCCTGGCCCTCCTCAAACTAAAACTCCTTACCCCCAACCCTCAGCAATGACTTTTTCTCAGAATACTAAGACCAAGTGTTACAAACATTCTCAACTTAGTTTTCCTCACCTGTAAAGTGGAGCTAATACCAGCACTTACCTCACAGGGTTGTTAAGAAGATTAAATGAGCTAATAATTATAAAGCACTTGTAATAGGGCCTGGAACAAAATAAGTGCTAGATGAGTATTTGTTAATAAATGACATCCTTCCCTGGCCGGGTGCCTAAGTAGTTGGAGAGTCATCCTGTACACCAAAAGGTTGTGGGTTCAATCTCCCAGGATCCCTGGTCAGGCTTCAGGTTCAACCACTGGCTGTGTACGGCAGGCAACCGATCGATGTTTCTCTCACATCAATGTTTGTCTCTCTCTCCCCCTTCCTTTCTCTCTCTAAAAATCAATAAAAACATACCCTCGAGTGAGGATTAAAAATAATAATAAGAAAAATAAATAAATGACATCCTTCCCTGTCACTCACCTCCGTGTCGCTCATTCCCTCCACCCTCTTCTCAGAGCCTGAGAATAACTTCCCCTCCCAGGCTGTATGAGAGTAGATGCACCAGTCGCTCAGCTCAGGGAGCAGACCCTGCCCAGTTCCACAGTGAGTTCATTTCCTTGGGTTCCTTGGGAACTCTCCTCCTCCATTCCACTTGCAGAGCCAGGCAAACTCTCCAAACAAGCGCTGCAATCCACACCCACAGCTTTCCCGTTAGGGACGTTTCTTCCGACACCCTGGGAAGTTAACACGCCTGCCAGTGTCCTAGCATGAGAGCCGCAAACATTGGCTTCATCTATCCTAACGAGTCGATGAGCACTCACACCCCAAGGCTCCCAGAGCCCCGAGAATGTGCATGCTGACCCAGACTAGACAGGCCCTGGATCAACAGGTATGCCCTTTCCATGGGCACCGACTCCCTGCTGGTGCTGAGTACCACAGCCTGGAAGGTCAGGGGCCTTCTGGGCCTTCCTATTCCAGTTCAAAAAGTCTCAAGTCAGCAGATTCCAGTCAGATAAAGGAGAAAATAAGCACCAAAGAAGGAGTAAAACAGGGGTGTCCAATCTTTTGGCATCTCTGGGCCACACTGGAAGGACCTGTCTTGGGCCACACATTAAATACACAAATGCTAACAAAAAAAGGTCCATGCATAATTTTCGTGATATCTGCCACCACAGGTGAACAAAAAAGTCCTCACATAAAGAACATATGCAGCGGCCCTTTCAATAATATTTTTTTAAGATTTTATTTATTATTTTTAGAGAGAGGGAAAAGGAAGGAGATAGAAAGGGAGAGAAACATTAATGTGTGGTTGCCTCTTGTGCGCCCCCTTCTGGGGACCTGGCTGGCAACCCAGGCACGTGCCTTAACTGGGAATTGAACCGACAACCCTTTGGTTGGTAGGCCCACTCTCAATCCACTGAGCTACACACCAGCTAGGGCTCAACAATCTTTTAAAGTCACACAGTTCCTAAGTTTGTGATCACTAACACAGAAAATGTACATATCACTAACACAGAAAATGTACATGTAATAAGTAATAAAACTTAGTAATAAAACTAAGTAATGTTTTAAGTAAATTCACAATTTTGTATTGGGCCACATTCACAGCCATCCTGGGCTGCATGTGACCCACAGGCAGGGGTTGGACACCCACAGGGTAAACTCTACGAGTAAAAGAAAGGAGGCAAGGGGCTGACTGCCTGAGGGATTTCTGTCTGGAGTCTGCTGCAAATTCACCTGTGTGGGGCCAGAGGGTCCGAGCACTCTAGCTCTGGAGACGCTGGGATGTTGGGGGCGCCCTGTTTAGCTGCCCTCACAGCCTGCCTCATTTCCCTCTGTGGCCCAGGAAGAGGGAGCAAAAGCAGAGCAGGCCTGGGAAATGCCTGCTGGACTCTGAGATCAGCTTATTCCCACCTCTTCTCGCAAAGCCCATTACCTACCTCTGTCCCCCGCTAACCCCAATCTCAACCTTCTCTCATGACCAGCTGCAGAAAGGAGAAAATCCACTGGCTCCAAAATGACATCCGGAGAGCCGAAGACAAGCCTCAAGAACGCCTACCCATCTGCCAAGAGACTGCTGCCAAAGGCGGAGGAGGAGGAGGAGGCAGAGGACTACTGTACCCCTGGAGCCTTTGAGCTGGAGCGTCTCTTCTGGAAGGGCAGTCCCCAGTACACCCACGTCAACGAGGTCTGGCCAAAGCTCTACATCGGGGATGAGTAAGTGCCCAGGCCAAGCCCAGGAGAAGGCAGTCAGCCCCTCCTCAGATCACACCTCCTGCCACCTCCTGGCCATGAGATTTTACTTTTCAGGTTAGTTGTTCTGTGAGAACTCTATCAGTTAGGGCTGGGTTTATCTTCATAATGCAGAAAACTCAGAAAAGGGTTTTAAACAAGATAGAGGTTGATTCTGTTGTCACATGAAACAAGTACAGAGGACCGCAAGCTGGGAGTGGTGTGGGTCTCCAGGGTCATCAGGGACTCAGGCTCCTGTGCCTCTGCTCCATCATCCTGAGGGTGTGGCTTTCTTCTTCAAGGTTTCTGCATGGGCTGAGATGGCTGACAGGGTTCCAGCCATCGTCTGTAAGGTCCAGACTGCAAGAAGGTAGAGGGAAAGTGAGAGCAAAAGGGCATCTTTCCAAACAGAAGTCCCACCCAAGACAACCCCTGCCCCTAGCTGCAAAGGAGGCTGGGAGTCTTTTATTTTAGCTGGGTGTAATACCAGCAAGTATATTAGTCCTCAGGTTGGTGGTACAGGAGCACATCAACGTATGTGTGGAGAAGCAAAATGTAGGCCTCGAAAAGTTCAGGTGGCTGTCCCCTTCTCTAGATTTTTATAGCCACCATTCCCCACTCCTCAAACAACTGGGAAGCTCCTACTGCAAATAATATTAATAATAATAATGCCTATGATTTATTGAATACTTTGTGCCAGGTACTGTGCTAAGCATCTTGCATACACGATCTTGTCTTATTTTTACTAAAGCCAGTGAAAGAGGTTATCTATTTATTCCCATTCAAAGATAAGAAAATTGAGGCACAGAGCAGTAAATTAACAGTCCCAAGGTCCACCACCCAGTAGATGGCAGAGAACTGGGATTCAAATGCAGTTTTGTCCAGCCCAGAAGTTTTCATCTTAAATCCTCCCTCCGTTCCTCAGGATTCCAGCTCATGCCCCATCTCTCCAAGGAGGAGACGGCACAGCACCTCTGCACGTGTGATTTTGACACACACGTTATGCTGCTTAAAATTCGGAGATAACTGTCTGGTCATGGGAAACCCAGGGACAGCCTTTCTTCTCTGTTTTTTCTCTTAACATTTTTAAGTTGAGAAAGTTACAAAAATGCATGACCTTTTACACTAAATTAAATGGGGTTATTAAAGCAAACTGCATTATCTCCCTTTGTCCTCTTTTAATTCTACCGTGAAGTAACAAGTATTACATCTGTTTGCATACTGCTGCTACTTCATGGGGAAACATATGCACACATATAAAAGGTTTTTGTTTCTCTTAAATAAGTTTTAGGAAAAAATCGTATTATATATACACTACTCTGCATCTTCAATATTCCATAGTATAGTTGTACCACAGTTTATCCAATCATTTCCCAGTTGTGAATATTAGGGGAACCTAGGTGAGAGGCACATAGGGACTCTCTATACTGGTTTTTTCAAAATAACAGCTTTATTGAGATATAATTCACACTCCATAAAATTCACCCACTTAAAGTGTACAGTTCAGTGGTTTTATTCTATTCACAGAGTTGTGCAACCATCACCACTATACGATATCAAAGCGTTTTCATCACCCCCAAAGGAAACCCTGAACCGGTTAAGTAATCTCCCCCAGTCCCCACCTTCCCCAGCCCCAGGCAACCACGGGTCTGCTTTCCGTCTCCCAGGATTTCTGTCTCTGGGCCGGACATTGCACATAAATGGAATCAGAATATTTGGTCTTTCATGACTGACTTCTTTTCACTTAACCAAATGTTTTGGAGGTTCATATAAGTTGTAGCATGTATCAGTATTTTATTCTATTTTTATGTCATTTCTATAAGCCTAAAATTAGTTCAGAATAAAACAACCACACATATACTTTGACCCCAACTATCACTTTAAGAAATATAACTTACAAAAAGAAATATAATTTACAGAAATGAGTGCCAGTACATAAAAACACATGTGTTATCTTTTAATAATAAATAGTAAATAAATGTAGTAAATACATGGTTTCCCCATTACAAAAGTAATATATGCTCATTGTATAAATATATGTCTTAGTTTTCCTATTTGTAATAGGTTAACAACAGAACTTTCCTCATAGTGTTGTGTGGATTAAGTGAGATAATATACGTAAGACATCAGTGTAGTGCCTAATTCACAGCACTCAATACATGTTTAACTATAATAATAAAATGGTTATTCATGTAAGGAAGAAAACTTAAATTTCCCCAAATAATCACCAAAGCCCATTACTCCAAAGCTATTCTTATTGATATTTTAGTATATTGTCTAGGTTTCTATATATTATTTTTGGTCTCAAAATTCACTTTTGCATAGTTGTAACCATATTGAATATTTATTTTGTCTTTTTTCACATAGCATCATTCATAAATTTTTCTCTTATTACATACTCCTCGTGTATTTAATATAATATTATTATGTCTTAAATATAAAATATAATAGCATATCAGATGAATATACGATCATTCATTTAGTTAAATGAATTGTTGGACATACTGTTATTTTTATGGTCTCACTTTTATAAATGCTGTGAGGGACATCTTTATGCATAATTTTTTTTTCATGCTTAGGGTTATTTCTCTAGATCTGACCCTAATAATGGTATATCTGAGGGGAGGGGTTTAAGATTTCAACTTAAATTGTCTCTGTGTCTTTACCTAAAATGTCCTTCCCTTCACATCATCTCTGTGTCCAGATCCTATCCACCATGAAGCTAGCTAGCTTTCCCCAGTCCCCGTAGTGAGAAGTAAGTTTTTCTCTCTGTATATTATACAGTATATTTACCTTTCCTGTAGCTTATAATAGTAATGATAGCTAAGTTGTACTGGATTTTTACCATGTGCTGTGCCCCGTGCGTGGCATAATTTAAATCCTATGACAACCCTAGGAAGGAGGTACCATTTATTACTCCCATTTCACAAATGGGCAAACCAAGACTCAGAGAGTTTGTCCATTTCATTGGTCAGCGTTTACTGGCATCTTACTAGGAGCTGTGGGGCAGACGAACAGGAAATGAGGCCCAGAGAAATTGAGGGACCAGCCCAAGGTCATACAACCAATCATTGATAGGATTTATACTCAAACCCAAATCAAGAAAATGTGGTCAGTGAGATAAAAAAGCTGACTTACAGCTGAGGAGAGGAGACATGTGGAACTGTGCCAAGGAACGGGAAGAGAAGTAGGTGGCGGGGTGGAAGGAGCGCGGGTTTGAGTCTCGGCTCTGCCAGTTATCGATCGTGTGATCTTGAGCAAGTTACTTTGGCTTACCCCACAGGGTGAGGATTAAATGAATTAAAACAAACAAAGTGCTAGAATATTAGCTGGCACACAGTAAATGCTCACAAAGTGCCTGTACTTTGGATCTGAGTAAGCATCACAGAAGTGGTACATTCCAGGTTTGACTTTGGAAGATGGGTAGGATTGCAACAGAATTCTACGCAGAGGGAGCAGGGTGATAAAAGATGAAGAGGTAAGAGCAAACGGGTAATTTATTTGGAATGTGGGGGACGGACATGGTAGGAAGGGCACTTTCAGAAGACCTGGGATTAAGCCAAGTTCTCCCACTGCGAGGCTGGCGCGGACAGCTGTGCTGCAACACCAGGCGACTCCAGTGTCTCGGTGGCCTGCCCCAACTGTGGCTTCTTTCTCACGTGTGTGATGTGCTCGTGGTGGGCCAGTGCTAATGGTGCTGTGTGTCCACTTTACTCTGGGACTCAGGATCCAGGCCGATGTCTGCATTTCATTGGCCAAAGCAAGTTCACACCAAAGCCTCACATCAATTGGGCAGAAAAGTGTAACCTACCCCTAGTGGGGGACAGCAAATATTCTAAACGGTATCACACCATCTACCATGGCCACAACCTACTGTAGGTGTAGTGGGTGTGCACTGTTTTTTTATCTATGTTCTCATCTCTAAAAATGGTTACTGAGAAGAGTCAAAGAATATGGAATATGAAAGCATTTTATAAATTATAAAATAAGAGACAGATGAAAATACTCTTACTATTACTTAGTGAGAAAGAAACCTGGGAAGGTAGGTCAGGGCCAGCTTGTGGAAGGCTGAATGCCAGCCGAGATGCTTTATTCGGGAAGTTAAATTGAGAGTATCTGAGCGGGACAGACATGTTCTAGTTAACAGAGTGCCAGACAGTTCGATGCACTAAGGGATGCTTGTCTCCTCAATATCTGACCATGACCTTGCTTCCTTCTGCCAAGAAAATGGCAGTGCCCTTTCATTTCAGTGCAGCTCTGCCTAACTGAGCCTGCAGACAGACACACACGTGCACGAGTGAGGCAAGCCCCATAGTCAGTGTGCACGGCCCGCATGCACAGTGTGGGGAGGAAGCTACAGTCAGCATGACCGGGTGCTTGTCCCCATCTCTGTTCAGGCCCCTCCAAGGTACCCACTTAACAAGGTTGACAAGACTCACAGATCTTAGTGAGAGAGCAGTTGTTTCCACCACCAGCACGGCCACACAGAGGTTGTGACCCAGCTGGGAGCAGACATGGAGGGCTGTGTGCCTTGGTCTCTTTATAGGTATTGCCTAAGGCAGCAAAAAGCCCAGAGCTGGCTCCTCATGCATAAAGCCTCAGTTTTAATTTGATATTTGCACTTAGGTTGGGTTGTTCCTTTCCCTAAAAGCACCCAAGATTTTTGAAAGTTGAGTATCAAGGCTCTGGAAGTTAGGGCGGTCAGGACCCAGGAGTGAGGGCGGATGTCCTAGGGCAGCCAGAGCCACTGACTGATCCTGGAGCCTACACTAAATGATGCCTGGAACCCCTTGGGGACCAGATTTCCCACACAAAGCAGCTCATTCTTTCCCCATCCTCCCTCCTCAAGGGCCTCTTTATGGAGACAGGCAGAATGGCTGGGCAACCGCTCCGGAGCCACAGTGTCTGGGTCAAATACTGGTTTCCACATGGCCTTGAGCAAGTCACTCAAGCTTTCTGAGCTTCAGTTTCTTCACCTGTAAGAAGTGGACTCAATGAGTTAATACATACGATGTTTAGTGCAATGCCTGGCACACCCAGTAACTACTATAGATCAGGTCGGTTCTGGGAGTTTGACTCACAGTGAGAAGAAGGTAAAGAGTGGCTACTACGCTTTGCCACTAAGGGTCCCTCTGGGCTAATAAAACACCCCTGGTTCAATTTTTCCCAGGAGATGCTGTCATGAACCCAAGGCCAGGTTGGAAGATCCCTCCTAGTGGGCCTTCTCCAGCTCGTGCCCCAACTCCCCCACAGGCACCGTCCTGGCCTTCCGGGGACCCAGGTGACCTAAGGCCTAAGGAGGCAATGCCACATCAAAGCCCCACGAGACTGTGGGTTTCCAAATTTCTGAAGTATTTTCTCAATCCCAGCTTGTTCCAAGAGGATTCCATAAGTGGGGAGCCTGGTGATTCCAAGTCCCCATTGCTTGCCAAGCCCAGCAGGGGGCAAAGGTGGCTCCAGCACCACAGTCAGGTAAAAAGAGGTCACAGACAGGAGGGGGCATGGCTGGTGTTCAAAGTGCTGGGTCAGCAGAGGCACCGGGCCAGGCCCACCAGGCGGGCACCTGTCCGATGTTTTCGTGGGAGGTCTATCTCACTCAACCCACAGCTACCCTCTCCCCACACACTTCCTATAACTTGGTGGGGAGTCTGACTGCCACAGGCGAGAACTGTAGGGTCAGCATAGGGTGGAACAAAAGCCATCGGGCAGGATCCAGGGCCCTGAGTTCAAACATCTTACTGTTCTAGGACTCAGTTTCTTCATTTGTAAAATAAAGGGGTGATTTGAATGAAAGGTCCCTTCCAGCTTTACGATAAAATTCTTCAAGCAATGTCCTATTAAATAAATTAGGCTTTATTAGATTCAAGCACATACTTGTTTTATTACTTTTAAGTCATTTAAATTAGATTCAAATTAGGTTAACCAAGTGTTGCCCTCCAGAGATCTAGGGATTGGCGTCAATGATGAGATAAGAATAATTCATCACCTCTTATCAATCAGCAGTCCCTAAATGGGTGCTTCCAAAGTGCTTGAGTATGCTTGAAAGCACTACGTTTCTGTAATTTAAATATTCTCACTTTAATCTCATTGACATCTTTCATTTGCTTAGCAAAATCTTTTTTCTTTTTCTTTTTTTCCCCTGCTGTAGTCAGCAGGAGGGGAAATATCCTGACTACTGTGGAAGTGATTGCAAATTCTCAGGCAGAATAGACGCCAATAGCAAAGCTCAGCTGAAACAAAGTGATTAAGAAATCTCTCTTCCCTCTCGCCCACACCGGGGCGCTGGTAGGTTGCGCTGCTGCTTGAATGGTGGGGGCCCTAAGCGGTTCCCCATTTTTATTAAAACTACAATTGCGGCCAAGGTCTGGCTTTTGGGGTCATCAACAGCTGGCCCCTCCCCATGAAGCCTGACTCCTCACATGCCTGTGGCCAGCCCTCCGCCAGCCTGAGCTGCTGTCCAGGTGTCTCTCTTGCCCTTTCCGTTCCCAACCAGACCAACAGCTTCAAAAGACAGAGGCATCTCCAGCGCTGACCTGTCTTTAAGGAGGTGGGGAAGTGAGGTGAAGGCCAATCAATCGGCTGAGACAGTCCAGTCCTCAGCCTGAGAGAAGGCCTCTCACTGGGACACCAGGGCAGCTGTACCCCGCCCACCCCCACCAAAAGAAGGAACTAATTCAGCCTCAAGACACCTAGTTGAGCTAAAACTTGACCTGCTTTCAGGGTGGGCCATGGCTAGTTTAGGGTCCAGCAAAAACACAGCCAAGGCTGACAATTGACCGTGCTAAATGTTACCTGAAAGAACGAGGAAACCTGGTTTTCTAACCTCCAAATACCGAAGATGACTTATGTACAACAGCCCCAGCCATGGGCAAGGCGAATGGGGAGATGCTGGAGGCCCTGGCCTGGCTGGGCTTCTTGTGCTGGGTGACAGCTTTTCCATGAGGCCTCAAACATCGTCACCCATTTCCTTTCACTGTTAGCCAGATGCCTAGTCCATCATGAATACCACCTCATTTCTCAAAACCAGACGTCACATGTACTCCCCCTCTCAGCCCCCATCCTTGGAGGACAGGAGTCTGGGTCAGTGGGCACAGGATGAGGAGATTTCTAACAAGAGTTAAAAGTGCCAAGGCCAGCTTCAGTCTTTGCAATAGTCAGTCTCTCCTGAGAATTAAGGAAATAACATCAATAAAAATCATGGTATACATTTACATTATCAAGTAAATATATAACGTCTTGGTCACTGAAAATTTATAAAACATGGATGAACAAAGAGAAGGGAATTAAAATTCCCATTAGCCATAATCTATTATCCAGAGATGGCCACCAATCACATTCTGGTGTGCATTTCTACTGCTTTTTTCCTCTTGAATTTATCTTTTAACCTTTCAAAAAAAAAAAAAAACCTCGAATATAACATCATTAGACTTTACAAAAATCTTTTGAGGAAAGTACTGCCAGTGTAATTGGTTCCACTTTTTTAAGAAAAGAAAACCAGGTCCCAGAGCTTTGGCTGTGTCAGTTCATGCAGCAGTTTAAGATTATAAACAGCACCTGTCAGGCCTGTGTTTCCTGAGGGGACTCAAAACCAAACAGCTTCGTCATCAGCAAACCAGTGAATTTCACTTCCTATCAGGTGGATGGACCGAGATCAAAAGCTAGAAATATACCTGGTGTTTTAAAATCTACCTGCAAGGAACAGGTGTGGTCAAGGAGGAGAAGTCGCCAGCAGAGTCAGGTCCATGAAATGAGACCACAGCAGTGTCACATCCATCAGAATAAGCAAGGCGCCAGACTGCAGGATACAGGCCATATGCGAACAGGAATCCATAATTAGGAGGGAGAAATCAGCGGGTCCTCACAGCACGAGGGTGTGGAGAACCACCCGATCACTAGTCGGCTTTCTTCAATGCCCCCAGCAGAATCCTGGCAACATGGGACCAGCTGGTTTCTCTGCCAGGAAGCTGGTGGGGCTTGTACAGAGATGTACATGCATGTCCCTCCCACACCTGGGGAGAATGGGTTTTCAGGTGGACACTGCGGTATGTAGGCTGAGAATGAGGAGAGCACCAAGGAGTCCGAGAAAGTGGAATGACAGTAGTGCTGCCCAAGGAAACTGCCCCACACAGTGCTCCATTAACCATTCTTAAGGGTGGGGTGTGAAGCAAGCTTCCCAGAAGAACTCCAGAAGGGCTGGAAGGAACGGGCCAGGCTACAGAAGGAGGAGGGAAGGGAAGGTCTCCGAGGAAATTGGGCCGTGCAAGAAGGAAGTCACTCTCTTGGCCCTCAGACCTGGTGTCAGAATCCAGAGCGAGGTGGGGTTCAGAGAGGGAGGGACACTGGAGAGAACTGGGTCAAACATACAGATTTGACGACATCTTCAAAAGTGCACTGCAGCAGCAATTAACACTGGGACCCAAGACTGAAGTTCTCCGTAATATGCAATAGACACCCAACAGTGCTTTTCCTGAAGAGATGTGAGATTTTTTAAAAAAGATTTTTACTTATTTATTTTTAGAGAGAGGGAAAGGGAGGGAGAGAAACATCAATGTGTGGTTGCCTCTCATGCACCCCCTACTGGGGACCTGGCCTGCAACCCAGGCATGTGCCCTGACTGGGAATTGAACCAGCGATCCTTTGGTTCACAGGCCAGTGCTCAATCCACTGAACCACACCAGCCAGGGGGAGATATGAAAATATTTAAAGAAGTGCTTGCATAAGTCCAACAAATGGTGAGAAAATGTCCAATCTCATTGCTAAAACAAATTAATGAAAATGACACCATTTCTTTTTTTGGAGGTATTTTGTTTTTGTTTTTACCTATGAAATTAGCAAATAGCAAAGAATAAAGATCAAAATGATTTAAGCAATATTTCTGGATAATAATTTAGTAACGAGCATCAAAAGTGTTAAAAATGCTCATAACCATTGACCCAGCAATTCCACTTAAAACAAATTAAGAAAAAAACTCTCTTAAGGACATAATCAGATATGTGCCCAAAGAAGTATAGCAAAGTTTTGTTTATAGTCTTTCTTATAATACCTGCCAGTCTCATTCCAGGACAGAGATAGAGATAAGGATAGAAATAAATAGAGATAAGACAAATGGCCAAAATCGGGGCTGGGTGAGGTGAGATTGAGATTTATTTATAGGATGAACCAGCATGCAGCTAGTGAAGGTTATAGGTTGACTTAGAAGATGTTTACAATATATCACCACCATGTCAAAGTTTTTGCAACTATATAGTATTGCACCCCCAAACAAATCTCTATATAAAATATACAAATCTATGAATATAAAAACAACTGGAGGATATTATAGCAAAAAGCAAATAATCTTTATCTGTAGGGGTGATAAATACAGGCGATTTTGTGTGTGTACTGGGGCTACGATTTCCACATTCTCATTGATCATATTACTTTTGTAATTGATAACATTATTTTTTAATGAACAGACTGCTTACATCTAAGATTTTTCCTAAAGAACCAAAAACTAAGGCTTTTGCATCATCTAGATTCTAGAAGTAAGTTCTAGATCTGTTTTTCTTCTGAGATTTTTTTCTTCAGCAGAGGCATGCTTCTTGGTCTGTTTCCCATATAACACATCTGAGCAGGTGGCCTTAAAATAAAACAAAACAATGCCAGACAGCACTCTCTATCACCCCCTGCCTCACTCCCAATAATCACTGAGCTAGGCACCCTGGCCAACTGGGGATCTGCCCCCATCACAGTCCCTGTCTGCTGAGTCCCTCTGTTGATGTGTGGATCCCCATTCTGCCACGGATACTCTCCTGAGCCCTCAGCTGGACTCTGAGTACACCAACCTAGGGGGAAATTCCTAGAGTGGTATGTGAGGACACCACCTCCCCTCCCCAGCCCAGGTAGCCACAGAACCCTGCAAACCTACAGTGGGCCTCAGATGGGCCCACCAGGTCCAACCCTCCCCATGAGTCCTTTTCTCTCCCTCGGACACCAGGCAAAACCAGCTCTGTGGGGTGAATGTAGAGGTGTCATGCGGTGAGTCTGGCTGTACATCTACCCCGATCCTTGACCCCAAGAGCAGCAAAGTGCAAACAGTTATTTACTCAAACCGCCATTTGATTACATTGAAGCCCAGCTGCTGAACCCAGAAAGAACTGTCTTTCTGGTGGGTAGAAACTTCCTGTCAAGGACAGTTAATTTTAATTTTTCCACTGAGCTCAACCTCAAAGTGAGGTTGATTGCTACTCAGCAAGATGGACTGCATTAGCGGAGCCTTTAATTGAGGGCAGATCTACGTCCCAAAAGCATAATGTTTGTTGTATACATACTTTGGGACAAGAAGAAAAATGAAAAACAGACCTTTCTAAGGAAAAATTCAAAGCAGAGTGTGTTCCACAGTCAGGATGGCAGCACCAAGGGCCGGCTGAGGGGTTTGGTTGGACTCCCCACCTCCCTACCCCTCGGTTCTAATGGGCTGTTGGCAAATGTTCCTAAAAGCTCAATGCCTGTGTTCATCTCCCTCTTTCCCAAACACTGGGCTCCATCGCAGTTTCTCTCATGGCAAACAAAGAGCTCCAGGAGACCAGCGATTGATGAGGGCCTCAGAGAGGGGCCATGGCACGGGATTCTGCTGCAAGGCTCCTTTGGCCAAGGTGTTGATCCATGCTGGCATCCGTTATGGCCACTTCTGTCCAGGTCCTTTCCCAGTGGCCTTGAGATGAGCCCTCGGCTGGAGCACAATGCCACTTCTGGCCTCTTACTCTTATGGTTCCAGATCCTTGTCGCCTTTTCCCTGAGCTGCGCAACTGGTCTTTGTATGTTGAAAGAGGTGTCCTCTCAAAGCCCAGATGGGGTCACCCCTCCTCAAGTCTACTTCTCCTTGACTTCCAAATACAGATCCTGGCAGCCAAGCACTTCCATGACCAGAGCCCATCCTCCTCCTCCAGAAGTCCGATCACATCCTATGCTCTGGCCAAACCAGTCCCCTTTTCCCTCACCCCATTCTCAGTCCTTCAGCCAGTCTGCCGTGACAGCCTACTAGTCCAGGCCACCTTCCACTCTTGGCTGCACAACTATGACAGCTTCCAACAGAGCTCCTCGCTTCTATTTTTTGCCCTTCTCCAAATCTATCTCCACACATCAGCCAGACTGATCTTTAAACGAGTAAACAATGCTCACCCCTTCCTAAAAACCGTCTGTGGCATGTGGCATTCTACCACACAGAATAAAACCCCTCTTTCCCCCAGGGCCTACAGGGCCCACCATAACACAATGCCCGCCTACCTTTCCAAATTCTGCTTGCACCTCTACTCCCCTCACTACTACAGCCACACTCTTTCCCTTCTGTTCTTAGCGCTTGCTGTTCCTTCTACCTAGATGAAATACCTTTTCCCCAACTCTTCCCCTGCCCAGCTTCTTCTCATTAGTTTATTAGTTTAAATGCCACTTCCCTGCAGTGACCATCCCTGATCACCTTCCCTAGAGCGGGACCACAGTTGTTCTACACAGCTCTCAGCTCCGGTCTGAGATTATCTTGTTTACTCATTGGTTGGTAATTTGCTAACCCTACTGGAATCTAAGCTTCCTAAGGGACCTTGACTAATCTGTTCATTGTTGCTATATCACCAGGACAATGCTTGGCACACAATAGAATCTAAATTATTATTCGGGAATAAATGATCAAAAATAGGACATAATAAACATGTCCTGAAAGACCTTCATTATCTCCAGCCTCCATTCCTTATGTTGTGCTATCTCCTTGGCTTGACATGCCCTTGCCTCCCTCTGCCCTTCCATCGCCCAGGACTGACACTTGCAGTGCGGCAGGCTCTACAGCCCCTCTCCCGTAAAGCCTCCCCTGTCCGCTCTAGGCAGAATAGCCCTGGCTTCCTCCGCATCATGTTCCAAGGCCACCTACTTCTACATGACTTGACCCTGTTCCTGGACATTCTTGCCTAGAAAGAGAAAGCTATACACCAGAAACTAACTTCACCATTGGCTTCAGGAACTCCCCCAAATCAACACAAATGACCAACTGCTCAAACAGCTCCCCTTCCCAGATTATCGTTTTGCCCAACTAGACAATGATTCACTCACCACAGCAAGGGTTTTGCATTGTGTTCACTGATTTCATGAACATCAACATCAAGAATTTTGCCCACTCCCAGTCAAATCCTGCACTAAAAGACTTACGGGTCTTAAATCTTCATTTGAGCTCCAACCTCCAAATCCAGCCCTCTCAGAGGAGAGGCTGCTTTAAAGGGTCTCCTGAGGTTCTGTAAAGGGGGCCCTCTGCCCTGCATTCAGTTTCTCCGGATGAACACGTTATTCTGGAGGCCTTTGGAGGGTGTGAGGGGCAGATTTGGCTGGTGACAGCCCACTTCTGCGACCACCACAGTGTCCAGCACCAAGCTCTTCTATATGTGGTGAATGGTGAAAGAGTAAGCGCACAAACGAATACGCCTCCCTTACTTTCCAACACCTTCCTTCTCTTCTTGAAGCATCCTAGCTATAAACAAGAAATGGCACAGGTGCTCAAGGGGCCAGTCAGTAATAAGAGCAGGGCTTTGGACTAAAGAAGTCCGTCATTTCAATGACTAGGCCTTACTTTGGAAGCTGGAATCGACTGCTGAAACCAGTGGGCGGCCCCTTAGCTTCCCCCCAGTTCCAGGCTATGGTGCGGCACCACCGACCAGACTCTCTCCTTTGCGCCCAGGGCGACGGCGCTGGACCGCTATGGGCTGCAGAAGGCGGGCTTCACGCACGTGCTGAACGCTGCACACGGCCGCTGGAACGTGGACACGGGACCTGACTACTACCGCGGCATGGCCATTGAGTATCACGGAGTAGAGGCCGACGACCTGCCCACCTTCGACCTCAGCGTCTTCTTCTTTTCCGCGGCCGCTTTCATCGACACTGCACTCTGCTCTGATCACAGTAAGAGGCCCGCAGCCCAGCAGCGACCCCGCCCCCAGCCCGTGGACCCACCCCTCGCTCAGGGGGAAGGCGGGTATATGCACTCTGAGTCTGATCCCCTCTCAAAGCCGGCCCTGCGAGCCTTTCGTGTGGATGCGCTGGAACTGTCTGGAGGCCATAAGCCCCACTGAGCATGCTGCTGGCAGAGTTCCGCTTTGATTGAATTGGCGTCGCGAGGGTTCAGAGGAGAGGCCTTTGGCCAGAAGCTCTCTCCTCTAAGGCACATCAGCCATCCTTGCAAAGGCAGGGTGGTGTGGCAGCCCTTAAAGCTGGGATGACCCAGAGACACTAATGGTGCCTGTGCCCAAACCTGACTAAGAGTCAAGGGTTTTGACGCCAGAAAACCCTCAGGCAGCTGACTTGAGTGGAAATCTGTGGAAAGACTTCAAATTCTCCTGCCAACTAACCAAGCCCACAGCCCCCTACCTCCTTAACTTCCCCCCAAGCAATGGTCTAGTAAGGCCCCCTGTAGAAAGCTGACCGCCTAGCCTCCATATGTGGCTAGTTATATTTGAGGCTGAGCTTGGCATCCGTACTGTCCAAGGTTCCCTGGGTTTATTATCCATCTTTTAAATCACAGTGCTAGACCTTGCGCTCAAAATGCAGGCTTAGCTGCCCTCCAGGGAAAGGCTGCACGGCTATTTTGGAGAGAAGGGCACGATGTAGGAATGTGTCAGCTAAGACAATATGCAGTTATTGTTGCAGGGTGTATTTCGGTGGCATTCCGTGGAGGCCAGAGGGACTGCGGCTCCCTGATCTGTGCCCTGACTTCAGCCCATGTGTCACAGCCCTTTATGGGACCACCGCATAATGCGGGGCATCCAGTTACAGTAGTGCCCCCTTATTTGCAGTTTCACTTTTCCTTGTTTCAGTTACCTGTGGTCAACCGTGGCCTGAAAATATTAAATGGAAAATTCCAGAAATAAATAATTCGTAAGTTTTAAATTGCATGCCTTTCTGAGTAGCATGATGAAATCTTGCAGTGTCCTGACCCATCTGGTCAGGGATGTGAATTGTCCCTTTGTTCAGGGGACCCACACTGTCTACACTCCCTGCCCGGCTGTCACTCAGCAGCCCTCTCAGTTACCAGACAGCCTGTCTCAGCATCACAGTGCTTGGGTTCAGGTTGCCCTTATTTTACTTACTGGCCCCAAAGCGCAAGAGTGGTGACACTGGCAATTCAGATATGCCAAAGGGAAGCTGTGAGTGAAAAGGTGAAAGTTCTTGAGTTAATAGGGAAAGAAAAAATAAATTGTATGCTGATTTTACTGTAAAGGAATCTCCTATCCATAAAACTATGAAGACGGAAGAAGAAATTTGTGCTAGTTTTGCTGACACACCTTAAACCACAGAAGTTATGGCCACAGTGTGTAAGTGTTAAGGTGGGAAAAGCATTAAATTTGTGGGTGGAAGATGAAACAGAAAATGTGTTCTGATTGATGGCCACCTGTTGCACCGGAAAGCTTAGAGCCTGTATAAAGATTTCAGCAGGGGATCCCCTGAAATGAGTGACACAAGACATTTACTGCAAGTAAGGCATGGCTACACAGATTCAGGAATAGTTTGGACAGAAAAATATAAAAATTACTGGAGAGGCTGTGTCTGCCAAAAAGCAGCCATGGCCACATTTCCGGCAGAGTTGAAGAAGTTGATAGGTTCAGTGTCATCTGTGGTTTCAGGCATCCACTGGGGGTCTTGGGACACATTCTCCGCAGATAAGGGGGGACTGCTGCACTGAAAGCCTTTCTTATCATGAGAGGTTGGGGTTACAAGGCTCACTGGCTGACCAGCCTGCGTCAGGAACTTGCGACCTGTGGCTGGGCGGGGGCTGTGCCTGCCGAGCAGCCACAGACCTGATGACTCTCCCAAGGTGGGCCTGGCCCCACGGTCAGCCATAGGCACTGACAATTTGTGGTTCTTTTGGTTCGCAAAACAATGTCATGATGAAAAAAGAAACCGGCGAAGCTGAAGTGCCTGCATTCGGAGATGCCTCATTTCAGAGTTGTTCTTTGATGAGTCTATTTATGGGCCAGCGTTTGTGTTATGCACACTCTGGGTTTCCAAGCAGGATCAAAAAGCAACTGGACTCTGACTCATCACCACGAGGTAAAACTCGCCTCAGAGTATTTGAAGTTAACTGAAAACATATTTGACATGAAAAAACAAAAAGGTACAGTACAACTACCCAATCCTTCAGTTTCACTTGCTGTTATTACATCTTTGGTCTTCCCCTTAATGAAAGGGGCCTGGCAGGCTTTGGAGAACGCAGGGCTGGGTTCAGATTCGCAACTTACTAACGATGTGATTGCTCTGAGCCTTGATTTCTCCATCTGGTGATAAAAATATTTATCTTGAAAGGTTATAATGAGGATCAGCAGTCACTGATATGAAGCACTTCGCGGAGACCCTGGTGCACAGCAGGCTCTCAGATGTGTTTGATAAAGAGAGGTCACGCACCGCAAAGCACGTGACCAGCCAGCACAGGCACAACGTCGTAATCAAGTTCCAGTCCCCAAAGAGAAAAAGACATTCCAGCTTTGAAGTAGCACCACACACTTGCGTGACAGCTTGTATTTGGTTCCTGGCACGTGATTTTAGAGTCTGCCTCTCCACTGCCCAATCAGGGAAGAATGGGGTCTCAAGTACGGTTCAGGCCTGGGCAGATCATGAAGCTTCCATGAGGAGATGTCAGGCTGGTAACCAGATGGTGGATAGCACCCAGCAAAGAAACGGGCTGGAGGGAGCAGTTCGAGGGTATGCGGGGGCTGGGAGACTAGACAGTTGGTGGGGGAAGGGGATCAGGACCCAACCACATGCCAGGCGGGAGGCTGGGCTCCCCTCTCAGTGCCCTTTGCACTTGCATGTCTGAAGACCTCCCTGAGTTGAGGGCTCAAAGGCCAACTCTTCCCACCAGGCAGAGAGCAGGAATGAATGAAGCTGGCTGCATGTAGGGCAATGGGGTGCGGGTAGGGGGTGCTTGTGGCTAGGTGGAGAGCTCATATCCCTTCCAAAGGGGCGGCTGCTGCTCTGTCCCAGCCAGCGTTTGTGTTGTGAGAATCAGCGCAAATGTGGTAGATCCGACTTTTCAGGAAATGTCTCCAATCTGGATTTTAATGTAGTATCAGTCAATTTTTAAGTGTTGGCAACAAACTGAAAATTTCTTAAAAGGCTGTGAAGGCCAAACAAAAGAAACCCAATGGCTGTCAGTCTGTAACCTGAGTAGTCAAAGGAACAAAATGAAATGCTGGTTAGCTCAGCAACAGCACTGTCATAGACCCCGAATAGCGGAGATGACAAGTGCTTGGCCTGCCTGCCGCACGAGGGGGCGGCCTGGTCGTGTCTAATCATGCACTGGGAAACCAAGGGGCATGACCATCCATAGCGTTTCGGAGCCAGGCCCACTCGCATGTTTCTTATTATACTCTTGATGTAAGAGGTGTTGATGGACAGTCTGGCCAAAAGGCAAGGCGTCTCCCTTTCCTCTCTCTTGTCTTTCCTCTTCTTCCTTGGCCCGTTTCCGCCGAGTGTACACTGTTTCCCCTCGCAGCTCCTCTCGTTCACTGTTTGAAAAGCATTGCTTGTGGAGCTGTGCCCGCGGTCTCTAATCAGCCCCACGGGGCCCGCTCCCATCCCCACCCTACCCTGATTTGCCCTTTCTGAAAGAACTCCTCAGGGAACCTCAGTCACTCCTGAAAAATCTTAGAGATAATCTAGCCCAGTGTCCTGCCCTGAGAGCTGGGGAAACAGAGGCCCAGAGAGGCCAAGTCACATGCCCAGAGTCACAGAGCTCATTAGAGGCCAGTGGAATTCCTTCTGTTGCTCAACACTTTGCCCTTATTTTCAGCATCTGGTGACTTTGCTGTGCAAGAAGTCACCAAACTATTATGGAAGGTGAGGCACCCCAGCTGTCTATAGGATTCAAAACAACTGAACTTGTCATCCTCATCAGAAAAATGAGCACTGGCAAAACGCTGCCACGGGAGCCCCGTTCGGACGGCCGTAACTGCGCCTCGTGCCGCATCCCCGGCACTGACCCCGCGTGGTCTCAATTTGATGAGACCTTCTAAGGAATCCCAGGCACACACCCCGAGGCTCTCTAGAGAGCAGGTCTCACACCACCGCTCTCCTTCTGTTCTTTCTCTTTCTTAAACAGTCCACAGCCTGCTTTTGAAACCATCTTAAAATCTGTTACGGACAAGGTAGGTGTGAATAAATAAATGAATTCTGCTTTTGAGCAGGAGGTCGATTCTCTGATGTTTCTGACTTTTAATCAGATCAGACCTCCAGGGTGTTGTAAGGCCTCGCGCCCCACTGCAGCACTCCCCGGCCTGCCCCTCGGCCGCTGCAGACACACCCTGCACCCTTCTTCTGAGGACTTCCACGTGCCCAGGACGGTCTCAGGGGGAAGTACGAACTCTGGCTTTGCATGCTGTTGAGGAAAGCATGCTCCAAGCTAGTGGCTGAGAGACAGGCAAAGGGCACCCCCAAAACCGAGGGAGGAGGTTGTTTAGAGAGCACACCCCTGGTGGTGGGTAGGGGTGGTGGAGGCAAGGGGGTGTAGGCTGGGGGGTGTAGGCTTGGTCTGTATGTCTAAGGCCCACATTCTGGTCAGAAAATATGCAATTGGGAAGCCATAGAGATTCTGGACTCGGGTTTTCTTCATAAGATTGTGGGAATTTGACTTCTGGTGAAGGTCTAAGGGGAACTTTTTCACTGAAATCACCATTTTTCAAACGTGATTGTGACCTATAGTGAGTCATAACAACAGCGTAGTGGGTGTAACCAGCAGTTCTTTTAAAAAACTGAATAATTAGAGAACAATAGAAAATATCAGCAGGCATTTCATGTAATACCAGTACGTATTATTGTGTAAAACCCTTGTCTGATACACTCACACTTGCGATGTCACCTAGCATTTAAGAGCTCTGACGCTGGCGTGGGGCGGCCTGGGTTCCAACCACCATTCTGCTGCTTCCTAGCCGTGCGACCTGAACAAGATGCTTCTTTGCACTTCAGCTACACCCTCTGAAAAATGGTGACAATCGTTTTATCTACCTCACCAGGCTGTTGTGAGGATTGACTACAATAAAATTACATAACAACGTATTTGCAAGATATGGGGTGAAGTGAGGCGGTGTCTGGGTCAGCGTGAGTTTTATACAGTGCTTCGGAGAGTCACACATGAGTCTGAAAGACACGGATCTAGAAAATGCCAACCCTGACAACGCTGCCCTGCTCAGGGCCCTGACCCCGGCTGGTGCCTGACTCACAGGGAGTCTCCTAGCTTCTCTGGCGTGGGTCACGCCGGAACCCGCCATGCCAGAACAGGCCAGA
Organism: Trachops cirrhosus; assembly: GCA_028533065.1. NCBI lineage: Eukaryota > Metazoa > Chordata > Mammalia > Chiroptera > Phyllostomidae > Trachops > Trachops cirrhosus. Next base: position 108,242,001 of record CM052542.1, read on the forward strand.
TGCAACCTTCCTTGCCTTCTCTTCTGAACTCTACTGAGAGCCGTTTCTCACCACATGATGCTGGGCCCCCAAGAGTGGTGCTTAGCAGAGCCATAGAGCAAAGAGGGTGCAAGGGCCCTGAGAGTCAGAGGACAGGCGGTTCACCCAGGGAGACCCACCAAACTCACGTGGCTGATGGCCTTAATGCCCGCTGTCACAAAAACAAAATGTAGCTCCAGGAGATCGTGCTGGAGCTGAGCACCACCCCCACCCACCCCCTCCTTCCGCCTCTTTCTCTCCCACTCTCTCCTTCTCTCTTCTCCCTCCCCTGACTTAACAGACTTCAGGCTCCCAAAAGACTTAATGAACTACAGCTTTCGTCTGTTTCAAGCATTTAGTCATGACAGAAAGAATTACCCTTTTTGCCAGGAGAGGAAGAAACGCTTTAGTTATCAGCAGAGCTGGCACCGGCCCAGGCAGCCTCTGGAACAGTCTGTGGCGATGAGAATGCCAGAGGCAGACATTCCACCCCAGGCTCGCAGTCACGCGGGGGCCAGCCTCCTACCCAACCCAACCCAACCCAACCCAGCGGTAAGAAGCCGGCCCTGCTTCTCACCCTCCTTTCTGGCCATACTCTTGTAGCTCAGCCACATGAAGGGGTGGGAGTGGAGGGCCCCCGGTTAGCCTGTGGAGATTCGTGCAAGTGAACTATGATCAAAAGAGCAGCTCTCCTGGAATACCTCTCCGTGCCAGCACTATGTCTGACAGGCCGTCAACAGAGTTACTGCTGGTCAGGGTGTGCAGGCCCGTCCGCCCAGGGTGGCTGCGGACAGAGAACCTGGGGCCTAGTATGCAAGGCCTCTCGTGCGGCCGTGGCTGCTACCACCGCTGTCCTGGACGTGGTCCCCTGAGGAAGGTGAGAGGGACCCAGGAGACCCACGTCCACTCAGAAGTGTTCTTTCCCAGCTGTTCTCACACCCTGAACATGCTCCAGAAACCTGGGGTAGTCCGCGAGTGTCTTCTTGGTCGCCCTCCCAGGCTTTGAGCCTGAGACGCAGGAACAGGGACAGCACTGGGGCTGCGCAGCTCAAGCCTCCTCGGCCAGCTCAGTCCCAGCGGAGCGATTGCACAGCCGGAAGAGGGCGGCCACCGAAATGGCAATGGCGGGTACAGCCAGAGAGCCTAATCTCATTATTTCCTCTGTCTCAAGAGCATAATGGCCGGTGTCCAGCACACAGTAGGGCCTCAATAACATGTTGCTTTGAAGTACTTCTAGTGCTGGCACCAGCTTTCTGAGCGACCCGTGGCAAGTCGTTTCCCTCTCTGAGCCTGTTTTCCTTCTCGGTAAAGCAGGGGTGGTGATAATGAAGCCTTGAAGGTTGTATTAAGGATGAAATGAGGTAACAGGGTGGGTGCTCACTAGGTGAGCTCTAGAGCGCCACCAAATGGAGGATGAGGAAACAGCTTCACATCAAGGCATCTGACGGGGACCCTCCTATTGCCATGGTAGTGGCCAAAAGGAGCTTTTTCGTATGTGTGTGAAAACTCTTTTAGATCTCTGGTTCTCAGACTCTTTGGTTTCAGAACCCTTTTACATTCGTAAATATTACTGAAGACCTCAAAGAGCTTCTGTTTATGTATGTTATATTTATCAATATTTACCCTAGTGGAAAGAAAAATTGAAAAATTTAACACTTATTCATTTAAAAATAATGAAACACACCATTGCATATTAACATACCATTTTTATGAAAAATCATACTTTCCAAATACACTTCGGGGGGAGAAGAGTAGCATTAATTTACATTTTTGCAAATCTCTTTAATACTAGGCTTATTAGAATCCAGTTGGAATCTCATTAGCCTCTGCATTCAGTCTGTTGTGATATACTGTTTTGGTTTATGTAGATGAAAAAACTCCAGCCTCACTCGGATATGTAGTTGGTGAAGGGACGGATACTTTAAGAAACTTTTCAGATAACTGTGAATATTCTTCGTCAATACTACACCCAAACTTGACAAATGATAACTTCTTAGAGACTAGTTGTGATGTGGGATTGACACCATATCATTAAACTTCATACTCAGTTACATGAAAATCCATTGGTCTGTCTTGCACTGTGAATGGATTTTTTACCCCTGCATGGTTCTGTGACATCCTGTATTGGTCATCTGGAAAATATTGGTTTACTAAGTTATGTAGATCCTCCAAATATTGACACTCCTCACTGTACATTATCAAAAAACACATTTGTTAACTATATTGCTGATCTTAACAGAAAAATCTTCAAAGTACTGGGAAACTGTCAACTTTGCAGTGATAGATACCAGTTTTCCAAAATTCTAATTTTTGCTCAAAAGCTTGCATTTTATCACCGGCAATAAATACCATCAGTTGTTTTCTTTGATGCGACAGGCTGACTTTGTTCACTTTTGAGAAAAAGTCTGCCAAATACTCAAGTTTGAATGACCATGGTTTTTCTGTCATTCACTCTTTTAAGTAAAAATGGTGTTTCATGAAACAGTGGCTAATTCAGCCTGCAACTCAATCCGCCAGTGCTTTTCTCTGAGATAACCATCGCAGCCTGGTATGCAGCCCAAGTGCTCTATGTGCACGTCCCATGTCATCACACAGAATATTAAGAACTGTAACCAAGGGCTGAAATTTGATAAATTAGGATTTATGGCTTCCTCAAGGATATTCCAAGGGAAACTGGCTTTTCCCCCTTGACAGTGCACTGTGGGGAAGCATGCAATGATTACTGGTATAGTTAGTTTGGTGCCTTTTCTCCCCACTCTGTTTCAGGTAAGGTCCTGGTCCACTGCGCCATGGGCCGCAGCCGGTCGGCCACCCTGGTCCTGGCCTACCTGATGATCCACAGGAGCATGACGCTGGTGGAAGCCATTCAACAAGTGGCGAAGAACCGCTGTGTCCTGCCCAACCGGGGTTTTCTGAAGCAACTCCGGGAACTGGACAAGCAGCTGGTGCAGCAGAGGCAACAGGCTCAGCACAGCAACAACGGCGAGAAGGCCAGCGAGAAGGAGCTGTAGGGCCCCATGTGGGACAGTGGAGACACTTGGGAATGAAGAGGGATGGCTGAAATAGCTCTGGCCTGTGACTTGTCTGTCATGGAGAAGGGACAGTGAGACCAAAGCTCGACTTCTTCCAACTCATCTTAAAGTTCCTGGGTGCATGCTGACGAACAGACGACTGGAGGCTGCCTCTGGGACGTGTCCATTATTTGGCTTCACAGCAAAATGGGGCAGATGAACACAGTTCTGCATATAGGTGCCTGTGTCTTTTATTGTTTATTTCTTTTGTAAGATGGGAGCAGACAAGGATTTTAAAATGTGTAGGCATTGTGCTGTGATTAAATGTTTGGCTGTCTGAAAGTCACATTCTTAAAAAATAATTTTGAAATATAAACATGTTTTCTAACCACAGAAAAGTGCCTGGGAGTGCTGTTCTTCAGGAGAGTTTGCACAGCTCATTAGGAAGATCGTCTCTGAGGCACCTGCGTTTCCTTACTGCTTCACGCATCCTGTTTTCAATGGGATCCCGAGTCAGCTCCCCTATACATGTTGCTCTCTGAAAGCTGCAGAGAGCAACTCATTTGGTGGGATGGAGAGTGGGGTCCTGGGCCCCTGAGCAGAGTCCCTGCTTTGGGCTCCCCACCTTCCTCAGGGAGCCAGGGCTGTTCAAACTTTAGCCAGAGCTGCCACTACCCAGAGAAATTCAGTCAATTGTGGTAAATTTGCACAAGAGTTTGACTTTAAAATTTTGGAAAAGAGGGAGGAGACACCCTTTAGTGAACAAGAAGTCAGGGAAGCTCCTTGCATTTTGATTTGTTTTCAGTCCCACCAGAAAGCATTTGCCAATGTGCTCTCTCTAGAATGGGAGAACAAGGCATCCAGGTGAGCTCGGGTGGGGAGCTCCCCCTTCCTTGAAAGTTCAAGTCAGTCTCCTGACTCTCTGATTTTCATTCTTGAGGACAGAACAACAGCAGGCACCAAGTGGGTAGGGATGGCTTCTAGAGCTAGAAACAAGCAACCAGACAGAATCCAAAGAGGGTTACTGATGGAGATGCTGGCGGTCAAGGACCAGAAACCAAAACTACCTAGAGAAAGCGGAGTGTCATAAAGGCCTGTGGGGAAAATGTGAAGAGGCCCATTCCTCCAACATGGCTGCGGTTTTCAGAGGAATGAAAGAAGAGGTTCTTGATGAAGGATGGTGTCCAGGGGTTCACAGCTGTGCAAAGCCACCCAAGGGTAACCCTGTGAACTTTTGTGGGCTGCCCTGCTTTCGTGCCAGAGGGGAGGACCTATGGCCTGCGCCCTGTCTGGGCTGGATTCCTGGGACTGGCCAGGGCTGCTCCAGGTGACTCACCTTGGCCTGGGAGGAATCAGGTCCCCATTATGACTCAGGTTTGAGTGTGATGGAAGCCACACATGCTCTTGGGAAAGAGACACCAAAACAACAACAAATAAACACCCCCCCCAAACTCTAGGGTCATAGTAGCCCCTACCTAGACTTTTCCAATCACAGGATCCTAGTAATTCCCTTGAAACTCACCTATCTCCTAGGTCTGATCTATTCCTTGTCTAGAAGAAAATCAGTATTTCCATTTTAATAAAATATGCAGAAAGTACAGAACACCTGTAGTCCCCCCGCTGGTGTTCTCTCAAGTCCCTGCCCCTTCCTGCATGCTCCCGCCTCTCTGAGCACAGTGGAATCAGAGAACTTTAGCGTTGGAGGTCCAGTCTCTTCAATACGGTTCCTGGGAGCTAGAGGTAGGAGAAAGGAGAAAGAGAAGTTTTTGCAGAAGTGTTTTAAGTCTTCAGAAGTAAAATATTCATTCAGTCAGCAAGTATTTATTGAGAATCTACCACATGCCAAAAAGTGGGGTTAGGAGGCCAAAAGTAAGAACAAAAATCACATGTTGTGATCAAGTGCAATGAGGAGACAGGTGGTAAAGTGAACAACTGGGGGTAAAGGTGGGAGAAACCCACTTTCAATGGGTGGTTAAAGAAGACCTCTCTGAGACTGGGGTGAGCCGAGTCTTGAAGGAGCACACCGTCCAAATAGGGAGGGAACATTCTAGGCTGAGGAACAGCAAAGGTGAAGGCTCTGAGGTAGCAAAGAAGTGTGTTTGGGGGGAAACACTCCACAGTGTGTTTGTGGAACTGCCCATCAGTGAATCTAGGGCTCGTGGATGAGGCAAGAAGTGGAAGGAGAAAGGCCGAGATGCTAGATTTTATTCCAAGTGCAAAGAAAACCCACTGAAAGTTTTTAAACAGGAGAATGAATGGTATTATCCATGTTTTAAGGAAATCTCCCTGGAACGAAACAATCACTGTGGCTGAAGGATGGAAAATGGATTGCAGGAAGTTGAGAAGGAAGGCAAGAGGACCAGTCAGGCTGTTGGAAGTGTTGATAGGAAAGAGGAAAGTGACTTGGGCTAATGCAGGGCCAGGGGAAGAGTACTCAAGATTATTTTGGAATTATCCTGGAGAATCAGCAGAATCTTCAGGAGAGAGAAATGAAAGCTATCAATTCGACTTCTTGGTGGTGCCTCAATACTGAGGTGGGGTCAACAGGGCAGAAATGGGAGCAGGGGATGAAGATCACCACTTCTGTCATGTCTGTTAAGATACACAAATGTGTCCCATGTCATTTGACCTTAAATCTAGAGAGAGCTCGAACTGGAGTTATAATAGTGGATGCTGTACTGAATAATCTAAAATAAAAAAATTAATTTAAACAAATAGTGGATATTGTCTGTATAGAGGTGGAGTTTGGAATCATTGTGCTGAGATGAGAGAACAGAGACAGGGAGCCCCGGGAAAGGGGACAGAGAAGGGAGAAGAAAAAGGCGGAGTGCGGAATCGGGGAAGCCTGGGTACAAAGGAACGGAAGGTTCTGCTTCATAATGCAACTGCCCTTGGACTCTGAGCACTGACTGTAGACCAGCACTTGCCTGGAACAACAAAGTAACCTGTAATTTGTACAGCACTTAACTGTTTTTAAATATCATATATTTATTAGCTAAACCTTTAAATCAGAGAGATGACAAGTTATGGTCTTTTCACAGAGTCAAGTGCAACAGGAAAAAGCTGAGATTTGGAGAGAACCGGGTTTGTGGGGCCTTAATCTCATCTGTAAATTGAAGACAAAAGCCCTATTTCCTACCCAGGGTGTGTGTGTGCAGACCACGTGGGAGGGCTGTCTGTGAAAGCTGTGACAACATTGTCACTACTTCTGAAACAAAAGGCTGGTGAGGAAGACCCAAGCCTTCACACCTGGGTAGGCACAATTTGCCCTACAGAAAATAAAGGTTACCAGCTGACCACCTCGTGTGAAGGCAAGAACACAGCATTGGGTTTAAAAGATGGGGCCTGTTAATAAATCTCCACCTAATGGTGACATTTCAGTCTGATAAATCCAAGTTCCTGTTTTCCAGGATCCTTGGGGCCACATTTCAGTCTGAATCGATTTCTCTAATGACAGTGGGTCAATGAGGAGGGTGCTGTGTGTTCTGAGGCCACTTCAGATCAGCAGTTCACCTCTTACGCCAAGTCCTTCCGTTATGTCAACGAACGCTGGGACTTGGGGCCAGCCAAGGCGCTCCCCTACCTGGCTCTGCCGCAATCCCCAGGGAGCCTGGGAAACACAAGGAGTCCCAGTCCTGCTCTTCGACTCTGGCCTGGCAGGTCTGGGACTTGTGCACAAGCTCCCTGGAGGACTGAGAGGCAGGCAGGATGTGGGGGTGGTGGAGCCTGGGTATCACACAGACCAGAGGGTGTGATTGGCAAGACACTGCCAAAGGTAACAGAGGGGAAATCTCATTCCCCAAAGAATCTGAACGTAAGAGCAAAGAGACCAAATATGTGAAGGTTTCAAGGTGAGCCCTGTGGGAAGTTCTGTGTGGCTTCTGACCGGATGGTCAGCAGGCCCCTCACCCCACCGCCCAGGCTCAGGCAGCCTCTTGCCTGATGTGTGGACTCACTGAGCTGCCAAGGTCTTGGCTGCTCCTGAAGTGATGCAGCGGCTGACTCAAACAAGCGGCACACAGCCGCCTCCCACTCCAGAGGTGGATTAGGTTTCCTTTCCTGCCAGCACAGCTCTGAAAGGTCCTCTTCTCCCCTTTGTGATGACAGCCCCTGCAGAAGCGTTTTTTGGAAACCCTCCCTCAGTCACTACAGATTTCCCCCATTGACTGCAGTGTGGAAGGAAGGGGCCAAAAGATAAACTATTGACACTAAGCCCAGAATGGTTTGTAACTATGAGAAAAAAAATAAGGGGGAGAGTACAAGGTAAAACCCCTGTTGGGCAGCCTCCCTCCGTAAGGCCTGTGATTCTGGGGTGTATGCACCATCCTGACTTTTCGGAGTTTTATTGTATCCTTTCATTTGTGTCCGTGATCTGTACATCTGATTGTTTTTGTGTGTGTTGTGGAAAAGCAACATTCTTCCTCCAAGATGTACAAAAGTTGTGACTGGCTTCACAGGAGAGCTGTGCGTACCCATGTTTAGACTCTTCGGGAGCTCATGGGGTGGGTTCACATGGGTGACGAGGCAAGCATGCACTTCTAGGCTTGTTGCTTGAATAATCAACTGTTTTGAAACACAGAACTTTCTCTGAATTCTGTAAAATAACATTTGAGAACACGACATTTTTTGGGGGGAGGTGATTTAAACTTTAGACACTAAAGAAAACATCCAATCATTCATTCACAACAGAGCAAAACTTTCACATTTTTTAAAAGAAAGTAATTTTTCAAACATACAATCCCAATGTGAATGCTGTTTTTTTTAAATATTTTTTTTTTTTTTTTTTTTTTTTTTTTTTTACAGAGAGGGGAATGGAGGCAGAAAGAGGAGAGAAACATCAATGTGTGGTTACCTCTCACACGCCCCCTACTGGGGACCTAGTCTGCAACCCAGGCAAGTGTCCTAATTGGGAACTGAACCAGCAACCCTTTGGTTCGCAGGCCAGCACTCAATCCACGGAGCCACGCCAGCCAGAGCTTGGTATTAATCTTTAGAGAAATGCAGTTTGCTACCACTATACTAGGGCCTGGGGGGGAGTTTACACAGACTGTAAAACTGAGACAGATGGGTATTTGTGTAGGATCTCTTTGCAAATGAAGATCAAAGTCAAAAAGAAAAAAACAAATTCACTTTATTTTAAAGACAATGATTGGCATACAGAAGGTATGCACCAGCATAAAATAAACTTTCATGAAAAGCATTAAAATCCATTATAAATTAATTTATTAAATAGGTATTTGGTATATGTGATGGTTTTATTAGATATCACTCTTATTTATTGCCAACTCCCTCCCCCAAAGTCAAAACAAATCAGAAAATCTCTTAACTCCAATTTACACTAAATAATTTATTTCCCCAGATGTGTATGTGTTCTGAGACGCGACCATGATACAGTTCGGCTGGTCATTCTTTACCGACCATAACATGACAGGACACGAGAGGCTAAAAATGGCTCATCATAATTTATTTTATGTTAAAATGTACAGCTTTTTTTTGTTTTTGTTTTTCGTTTTTTTTTTTTTGAAGTGACTGACTAAAAAGAGAACAGATAAATACAAGAGTGTCGCTGGCTCCTATTTTATACAAGGATTACGCCTCCCCTGCTTGGCCCTTACTGTCACCCTGTACAGGTACAAAGGCTACAAAAAAGGAAGCAATATAAACAGACACAAATAACTTTTTTTGCTTTTTTACATGCGATTTGTAAGCTTAGTTTGAGCTATTCACAAGCTACTTCTCTATTTTTCCTTTAAAAATAACTCCAATATTTTATAAAGATAGAAAAATCTACAGATGGAATGAAAATGTAAAGTTAGAGGCATTTCCATAAAATAGCAACTTTACACCAAATTCACTATTTTTTTAAATCCTGCCAAGTATTTGGACATATATGAAATGTTTCAAAACCTGACAGATAAACACTGAGATATGCTTCATTCAATAAACAGAAGTCTGCATTTATAAAACAGAAAGCTGCCTTTTTTTCCCCAAAGAAATCTGTCACCAAAATGGAAAAGGGTCTCAACTTTACACCAAACATTTAGCAATAAAACCCTTTTGACTAACCAAATGGGAATAGCTTTTATAGCTCTTTACAGTTTTATAATTAACAAAAATATAGTTTTTTTTAAACCCTCAAATTAGGGCACCCTAATCAAGGCAAAAAACTTAAGAAATGGCTTACCGTTAGCACAACACTTGTACAGTACTACAAAACGCACTGTCACTAACAAAGACATTAGCGGCATGCTGGAGTGTCACCTTAAACAAAATATACAGTAACTGAAATGCTAAAGGCATTTACATGGAGTGGACAGGGAAGAACAAAAAGCTCTAGGTTCAGTATTAAAACAGATGATTTGGGGGTGCGGGGCTTGATATCCACATTGTTTAATGGAAGCAGGCACAGCAGTGGCTGCCTCCAATTGTAGTCCAAAGAGAGGCCTTCCTTTGCAGAGAACTTCATATAAAAGTAACAGAAACAAAGGTACCAAAAAAGAAAAAAAAGGAAAAAAAAGAAAAACAACTCGTATAAGGCTTTCTGCTGCATACAGCTTTTTTTTTTTTTTAAATAAATGGTGCCAACAAATGTTTTTGCATTCACACCAATTGCTGGTTTTGAAATCGTACTCTTCGAAGGTATTTGTGCAGATCAATCCAATAGTGACGCCCAGGGGTTTTGTGACTGCCCATGTTGCCTACCTTCTCATGTAGGACCCATTGAGAGACTGTTTGGACATGCCTGTGTTCATGTAGCCGTGGTGTCCGGGGGCTGTGTACATCATATTACCGTGGGGTGGGGTCTGCATTGGCTGCTGGGCATATGGCTGGGTCCCCATCATGCCCATCTGCATCTGCATAGGGTATTGGGGTGTTTGATTCATGTAGCCATGATTGCTGTGGTAGCCACTGTTCATCATCGGCTGGGACATGCTGTACCCATTCATGGCATTGAGAGTGTTCATGTTCATGTTCACAGAGTTGACATTGTAGGCTGGAGCTGGCATCAGGTTCACACTCATGTTCATGCCTCTTTGCATTGCTAAAGTCCGTGTAGGACCCTGCATGGCAACAGTCTGAGAGCGCCCATAGATTTGCGACTGATGGGTGGCAGTGGCTGGTGACAGAGATGCCGATTTGGTTCTCATGGAGACGTGGCCCTTGCTGGCAATCTGGGTTTGCAGTCTTTGGCTGTGGGAGATGCCAATATTTGACGCAGCCATGTTCCGTTGCAAAAGAGGCGGTGGCAGATTCATCGGAGGAGGAGTTAGGTTGGGGGGTGGGGTCATGGTAGCTTGTGCTTGGGGTCCCCCCCCAGGGACAGAGTGTGGAGACTGAGAAAGCTGAACAAGCCCTGTGTTACTTAATGGTGTGGACAAAGAGGCACTGTTTGCATAGGAAGTTACAGCAGCGGAATGGCTGTAAGGCAATGAATGATCAATAAGTGTATTAGTTAACTGCTGTAGTTTGGCAAGGCTGAAGGTGGCTGACGGCTGTGGGTAGTGCCCAGCTCCAAAATCACTTTGACCCATTCGTTCATATAAGCCAATGTTGGTGTTGCCGGTCTCGGGGATCTCAGCCAGCTGCATGGGCGGGGTGAAGTTGGCAGCCAGGCTACACTGGGCCAGCTGCTGGCTGCCGCTCGGAGGCCTCTCCACCACACAGCCTTGAGGGGACTTGACGCTGCAGGTCGGGGGAGAACTGATGCTGGTCTGCTGCAGCATGCTGCAGCTCCCGCTGATGTTGGACATCTGCTGGGTGACAGCACAGCTGCTCTGTGTCAGATTGCTAGAGGTGAGGTTGCTATAGGAGCAGCTGTTTTGTGAAGAGCCGTTTCCACAAATGCTGCCACCCATAGTAGAATCGTAGCTGCTTGGGTTTTCGTAGTTCTCAGTTGTGCTCTCGATACTGCCCAGGTCACTAAATCCGCTGTCAACGACTTGTTGTGAATGATCTGAAACTGACGGGACGTCCATCATGGGACTGGTTTCCATGTTCTGCAAAGATGGCACTGAGATGGCGTTTTGATCGGGGCTGATTTGGGCATAGCTGTTTTCCAGGGCAGGGACACTTGGACTGCTGACGGAACGTACTGACTGGCCAGGATGGGAGTGGACGGATGAAACCGGGCTACTGTGGTCTGACTGTTGGCAGTCGTCCAGAGTGGCAGCAATCTGTGGACTTTGGTCTGTGTGGGTGTAGTTCTGTAGGCTTCTACAGGCCTCTTGAGTCTCGGCACAATCCTGAAAGGTGTCATCCTGTTCACTGTTCTCCTGGGTCAAAGACTGAACTGCCTGGACGGTCTCAGAGTCGATTTCCATCGTTGCTGTACTTCCCTCTTTGAACTCAGAATCTGCTTCGTCACTGTTCTTTTGGTCCTGTTTCTGTGCCTGTTCATCAGGGGGTTCCTCATCAGATTCAGGTGCAGGTTCAGTGTCTCCAGAAAGCTCCTTAGGTTCACTGTTACATGAAGCTGCAAGGTCAATGCCACAGTCCATTAAGACCTCTGGGTTCGAATGACTAGGCTGGACACTAAGGTCTAAAAAAGCCCCCTGGTTTTCCAGTACTTCTTTGAAGGCTTCTCTGGGGCGTTCTTCCTTCTCGGCTTCTGCAGACTCCATGTGACTGTCATCTTCATCATCTGCATCATGACCCTCATTGTGAGATGGTTCTTCATCCTCTTCTTCCTCCTCTTCATGATCATCCAAACGCACAGGGTCGTCTTTGTCCATACAGACTTCTGGTTCTTCTTTTTCCTGACTTTCAGTACCACTTAGGTCTTTTTCTACATTTCCTTCTTCTTCCTCTTCCTCTTCTTCCTCTTCCTCTTCTTCTTCTTCCTCTTCCTCTTCTTCATCCTCCTCCTCCTCATCCTCCTCAGGTTTGATTGGATCGTCTTCCGGTGTTTCACCTGGTGATTTATTTGGACTTACAGGTGCACATGCTTCTTCCTTTCTGTTTTCATCCTGGGGCAGCACAGGGTCCACAGCTTCCCTGACATCCTCCTCAGTCCTGGTGGGGGTGGGGCTGCTCTTGTCTCCCAGAGTCTCCTTCTGTTCTTCCACTGTTACCTGCTCGTCTGGTTCCATGGGTGTTTCTGGAGGAGTGTACAAGTTCAGTTTAAATCCGGTCTTCCTTTCTTTGCTTGGTCTCCACTTAGAGAGACCACGCTTCGATCCTTTTGGCCATACTTGTTTGCACTTTAGAGGTTCAGGATTGTCTCTACTGCCTTCTTTCAAGTTATTTGCATCATCATCCATATTGTCTTATCAAGGAGACAGAGAGAAAGGGGAGGAAGAAAAACAAAGTCTTAGCATAACCATGAACAACTTGAATTCATTCCTCTAAATTAATTAGCAAACACTGCTTTCAATTTAGCTTTTAAGAGCTCATGGTAAAGACACAATCAAGGCTAATGTAGAATAATACTGCGGAATAAACTGAGTAAATCACCTGGGCCTGGGAAAATATGTATGCCGCACACAGACAGGCTCGCATGCATGCCCATGCTCACACACACACACACACACACACACACACACACACATTCTCTCTCTCTCAACAGAAAGGTGTACTTTTTATAGGAAGCACATGGATGGATACAGACAACTATAATAAACTTATTTGAATTTAACAAATAAGATATTCTCTAATGCCCAGAATTCTACATTGTAAAAAAATCTACTTGAACATTTACAAACTAGGAAATATGGGAAAAAGGGTTAATGCTAGCTCATATCCAAATGACCACTGTACTAAAGAAATGAATAGAAGCCTAACTCACATATCTATCCTGAGAAAGTAAACTTCAGTGTGTGGACAATCACTGAATTTAAATGATCTCAGATGACATTATTTACTTCAACTGAATGTTCTTTCTGGCATAAAAATAAACTGTGTACCTCTGAAACAAATGAATAAATAACTAAACACATCTGTAATCTACTATAGTATTATCATTTTTGCATGGCATAAACTATAATGTATTTACCATGAAATTACTGAACATTCAAAACACAGGTATTCTTTTTATCACTAATTCTGTCCAGACTGTATTTTTGGATCAATTGTTGCTCAAATGTATGGTTTGAATACTAAAGTAAATAAGAAACAAACCATAATTGTCAAGTTCATTTTAGTTCAGCTAATTTTATTTTTACTGTATCTGTATGCACATATGAATATACGTATCTAAATATATTTACATAGATATAAGCAAGCAAACAAGAAAACACATGAATCAATATAGATATAAAACACCCAAGTCTTAAGATCTTTAGAAAATTAAAGATCATACCGATCTCCTAAAGGGTCAACATAAAGACACAGCTTTACAAAGAGAAATAACCTTATTAGGAGATCAAACTTTGGAGAACTTACTTTGGGGAACAAAAATAAGATCTGATAATCAATGTGGAACAGAGAGAGATCCCTTCTGCCAGAATGAAGTGATTTCTAATCCAAACAGCACAGAGCGGGGTGAGCTTTCAGCTCATTTACGGAGTAAAAAGATTACACGCAAACTTACCTGCAAGTACTACATTCAAATTGGCTAGCTGAAGAGAGCACATGCGATGTGGACGGACGCCTTCAGCAGTGCAAAGCACAATACCTAGTTAACAGACATCTCAAGATGTTCAAATGGTTTCATTTCTATCCACACAGGCAGGTGATAGCCATGCCCGTGCCCTTGGATTCTACATTCTTATTCCACGTGCTGCTGGACCTACCAGCTTTTATAGGAAGACTCTCTAAATCAGGAGATGAATTTTCTCATAATTAGTTTTTAAGAAAGAAGATCATAAAAGGAATCAGGTGTTAACATGACCACTTAGAACTTTAAAAAATTTTTTTGAAAAGATTTTATTTATTTATTTTTAGAGAGTGGGGAAGGGAGGGAGAAAGAGAGGGAGAGAAACACTGATTGGTTGCCTCTCGTACATGCTCTTGCCCTGACTGGGGACCCAACTCACAACCCAGGCATGTGCTCTGACCTGAAATCGAACCAGCGACCTCTCTATTTGTGGGACGACAGCCAACCAACTGAGCCACACCAGTTAGGGCGCCACCACTTAGAATTTTTAAAGGCAAATGGCACCAAGTGGAGAAAAAAAGCAGTGATGATTCATTTACAAGCTCCTGAGAAGGCAGCAAAGAAGTAGTAAGAAGGCTTGATTTCCACACACACAAACTTGCTGCAGCTTACTGTTGTTTATATGTTTGTTTGTTTTAAAAAAAAACAACAAAGGAACAAGGCTTGGTTCCTCTGTACCAAGGGTAAGATGCCATTTGCTCAGCAAAATATTGTACGCAGCAATAGTATTCCTGTTAATTAAGCAAGTCAAGAAAATGCTTGCTCATGCTTTTAAAATCGTGGCTTTTCAAAAGTGAGAGTGAGAACCTGTGGTGCTCAGGGAAATGAGACGGCCTGTCCCCCAGATGGGAACACAGTAAGGTTCTGACTACAGTCATTTCAACAGTCAAGTCGAAAGCCTGTCCCACAGTCCTCACGGCCCAGATGGGAGCTTGGGTTCCCCGACCAAAAGGCCAGGGGCAGCTGCTTATGGGCAGGACATCAAAGATGGTGTTTTAGCTTCTTTTTTTAAGAGGATAGGGTGGATTGTCCCTGCCAGCAGCAACTGGAAAACAGTAATTTAAAAGGAAGGACAGTTTCCAGATTTCCACATTATCCTGTGTTACCAAAGCTGATAGTGATGGTGTGAGTTTAGATGATTCTTGATGATAATATATCCTGAGGCACCACTGATTATAAGATGCACCATCAATTTACTAATATTTGTTTTGCAGGAAAAAAGAAAGCTATTGCATTCCATGTTCACACTGATAATAATATATACCCTGATTTCAGAAATATTAAATGTGGGGAAAAAGTAATATTAGAATCAGGAAATGCAGTATGTTTCTTATTGACAGACTTCAGAGTTTTCGAAGACAAGCCAATTTCTGGAACATAAGATGAACTCACCGAGAGGAAAGCTGTTTAACATAAAATCCAACTCTAGGAAGAAGGGACAGAACCTTTTATGAATGAGAAAGGACAGATGAGCACTTATTTCTGGTGGGTCCATACATCCTCAGAGATGCCTCTGGGCATGACTCTAGGTGCCTGCTTTTTGGCAGTAATGTGCAGATATTCACAAGGGTAAGATTTTTATAATTCCTCCACTTACTTCTACAAGGGTCAGCATTCTTAAAGCAATGATTGTCTTTTCCTCCCTCTTCCTCCGTCTGTCTTTTCTTCCCAGGCTGATGTTGGAATGCTTTTCTCAGGACCGGCTTCCCGCCGTCTTCCTCCACATCAATCTCACAGGTAGGCTCCAGCTGTGGCATTGGCCTCTCTTCATCTGAGTTGTCAAAGGGCTCATTCAGTACTTCTGTGGTCTCGGAAATGGTCTCGGTTGTTACACTGCTGTTGATCCTCCTGCGTTTACGACCCCTTTTCTTCTTTAGTACAAAAGGCCTCTGGAATTAATTCCAAACACAATACATAGAGCTCATGAGAAATTAAATGGTTGAGTCAATATGCAGCAAACATGTACTGAACGCAAGTCTAAGAATCTTATACATAAAGACTTCTGCACTGCCTTTGTACTTAACCTTCCATTTGATGTTTAACATCCCTCTCAGGCTCCAGCTACACAGGCAAGTGCTTCCCAAACAAAACACTTGTTTACTCAAGCAGACACTTTGAGAGAGAACATCCAAGAAGCTTAAACTGTAGATTTTTAAAGCTAAGGTTTGCTTTTCTAGCACTTGCTTTCTAATGGATTTTGCTGGCTTCAGTATCCTGTACACCATAGCCATTAAGTCATCACGAACAGCAGTGTTTCTATAAATGTTGCAACAATTAACTAGATCACTCATTTAATACTTGGTAACTGCTCAAGGAGCACCTACTACATTCAGAGCACTCCAGGGAATAAGATGGCGTGCAGGACTAGCCTTGTTCCCATTTCCTAAGACATAAGGAACAATGAAAAGGGTAGTTAAAGGATTAAAATGTTAACAGAAATATTTAATTGGTGGTTGCAGAGATGTCAGCAACTGATAATTTTAGAAAATATTTTAATATAGAAGGCACCTAAAAAATGAAAGATGTGAGATCTGTCTTAAGATATACATTTTTTTCTAATTGCACTATAGGTTGGCATTCCCCTTAACTGCAATTACAAAACATTTTTACTAGCAAAATGTATTTAATGACACAAAATTAAAAAATAGGAATAATACAAAGATTTTTTTTTAATCCTCACTCAAGGACTTACTTTTTTTTTATTGCT
This sequence comes from Trachops cirrhosus, assembly GCA_028533065.1. NCBI lineage: Eukaryota > Metazoa > Chordata > Mammalia > Chiroptera > Phyllostomidae > Trachops > Trachops cirrhosus. The sequence goes on from CM052542.1 coordinate 108,258,331, forward strand.
TTTTAGACAGGGAGGGAGACAGACAGAGTGCGAGAGAAACACCAACTGGTCGTCTTCTCGCATGGGCTCCACCCAGGCACCAAACCCACCACCTGGGCACGTGCCCTGACCAGCAATTGAACCCGCAGTCTTTTGGTCCATGGGAAGACACGCAAACTAACTGGGCCTCACCAGCCAGGGCTGGAATAACAAAGTGATTTGCTGCTAAAATGTGTATCTGTCGATAATATGTCCTCCAAATTACTGAAAATACATTGCCAAGAAGGGTGCAATATGCATGGTTACAAGTCAAACTCTAGGCAAACTGTATCCAAGAATTAAGGTGTTTCACATTTTTAACTCTCTGAGTGTCCACTAAAGTGCACATATAAGCCTGATAATCATATCCTATAATTTAACATTTACGGTTATTACTCTCCCAATTGGCTTGCCCTTCCTAATCCTCTAGAATTTTTCCCAAACATGAGTATAGCCTATAAAGAGCTGGTTTTCTTTAGATTCAGTCATTTATATGATGGTATCCATATCATGCCTTGGAGGATTCTGGTTTTTCATGTTTTTAAAACAAATTTATTTGATTATATACATAACACATGAATATATATTCCTTGTAAGAAATCAAAATATTTTCATAAGCCTAAAGTCCACCTTATGGGATACTCCTTTCTACCACCTCCCTGCAGTGGCCCTTCCACTCAAAGATTCCAGGCTTTGAAGAAAGCACATGGAGCTGGGGGTGAGAACAGCAGGTCCTTTACTCTTAACTAGTACTGGGTCATCACTACCAGCCTTCACTGCCCTAACATTATCTGGCCTTCTCTAGAGCACAGATAGAAACTAGAGACAAAGATATCAGATCTGTGTTGAGCAACTGTCTAAAGACAAAATCAATTTTTTTTCACCTTTTGCACAGGGTGTATGTAGAGAAACCACCAGGCCACTAAGATATGAGGAATTTCAGTAATGGGTACTTGGCCACAAACACAAAATAGTGGCATCCAAATGAATGGCTTAAAATAGCTTCTAAAAATTCTACGCCAAGAACAAGAAAAAGAAATAGCAAGAGGAGTGCTGAGTGTGCACCTGGTTCTAGCTCCAGAGTGGTGTGACCCTGGACAGGTCTCCCAGCCTCTTGGAGGCCTTGGTAGTTTAAACAGAATTTGATGAAGACCACTCGGCAGGGCCCTTTTCTGTTCCCATAGCCTGACTTACTCTAGTCCCACAAACCAGCAGGTGGCAGTAACTACTAGACTAGAAAGCCAGCCTACCCCTGGTTTCCTGTCACAGCACTAACAAACCTCAAAAAGTAAACACAATCAGTACTGTAAGATAAACGATGATGATATAGGATCAGTGGGACTGGATACAAATAAACTACATCTAAAGAACAGAGAATGAAACAAATACTAATAGAATGCAATGACAAGATTTGATTGAAACTGACTCAGATTGAAAATCTAAACAGGCACATACCTTTCTCTTTATGGCAACTGACTGTGGTTTAGTTAATCTTGGAGGAGAGCTTTGAATATTTTCTTCTTCCTCTTCTTCTTCCTCTTCCTCCTCTTCCTCCTCCTCTTCTTCCTCCTCCTCTTCTTCCTCTTCTTCCTCATCCTCCTCTTCTTCACTGCTCTCTTTAGACAGCTCCATCAGCTGCCCTCGTTCCCCTGCCACTGGTCGTCTCTCCGGGGAATGCAAATATTTATTTTTCGATTGTACTTTTGCAGGTGATTGCCTACTGTTAGCTCTGGACGACAGGATTTCTTGCTCCTCCTTTTCCCAGCAGCTAGCTTGTTCCATTAGCCGCTCAGCCTAAGGGGGGGAGGGTAAAAACGGCAGGCCGGTGAGAGGGCAGTCAGGCAGCCAGAGCCTCTAAGGATCAAAGGCAAAGGGTCTCTAAGTCATTTCTGATCAGGACAGTCAGCCAGCCAAGAAGCATTCCAGCTGCATCATCTCAGGACTCTTTGACATCAGTTAGGATAACAAATCAAAGAAGATTGGGTTTCATGGGATATTTAGCAGTATTAATGATGCAGCGAATTGATTTGAGTCCTTTATCAGTACATTACATGCTCACTGGCATGGAGCACTTTAAGCAAGTTCATAAACACAAAGAATCGATTGACACTGCAGCCTTGGAGCTCAGCACCAAATTTGATCTGATTACATGCTGTCAGTATTGAAAAATGCTGCTTTGTGATCAATGATAAATGTTTCATTTTTCATACTCAATTCAATAAAATTATCATGTCTTACCATGCAACCTCCGTTAGACAAATTAGTGCCATGTCATTCCACAAGCTCGCTCTATACGACCAAGCTTTTGACAATGATGTTAATGACTTTCTTAGCTTAAGAATGCCACCAGATTGAAGGTTCACAACTTAGGCTGATGATGCCAATCATTACCTCTTTTTCAGCTTCTCGCTCTTCTTCAGAAACTGCAGCATTAGAAATTAAAATTGGGGTCCACCTCAGACTCTCGGGATCAAGTTCATTGGAACGGGAACAGGTTTTCAGCTTTTCCATGTGACTCAATATCAACTTTTCCCTTCTAATGATAACGAATCTGTAATGTGATGAGGCAGAACAAAGTGCAATCAAAAGCTAAAATTTCATCTCACCTTCACATAATGACATGTGTTAGCACTAATATTACTCAAGCAAGGAAAAATCAGAAAGCTCATCAACGAAAAGGTACAGCAAATTGAAATTTGACCAGCAAAAAAGCATCATTTCCTGTTTTCTTTTTAAAAGAACACTTTTAATAATACTGTTGGGAAACGTCTTTAACTGGAATGAATCTGCCTGACTCTCGGGATTCTTCCTGGTATGAGATGTGTGAGAGGTAGCTGGGGTTGCCCAGGCACCAGCACTCACCGGCCATCCCTCCTGTCGATCATGTGGAGGTGCTGCAGAGTAGTGGCGATGTCGTGTGGGCACATGCCCGTTGCTCTGCTGATTGCCTTGATGCTGATGTGCCTCTCATGGTGGTGGTACAGATACTCTAAGATGACGCTCTTCCAATAGGCCAGGTAGGACAGACGGCCCAGATCAGAGAGCGGCTTTTCAGGGGACCCTGCTTGGCCTTCTCTTCTAGAAAGCAAATAGCCTAGAGCAGAAAAAGCAAAGTCAACCTCACTGCGGTGCTTTCAGACACCAGAACGGAGCAGCTCGAAATAATTTAAGTAGCAACAAGGTGAAAACATCATGTCAGAGAAGTGCATGGATTTTATGTCTGTAGTCTCTTCCCAGTTACAGTGATTTGATCTCCATGAAGTTTGCGCTTCTGAGCCTTTTACAGGGGTGCTGTGCTGTAAGGGAACTCACAGAGCTGGCAGTAGCAGTCCACACAGAGGCTGTCCCATATGTAACAAAACCAAGGCTGAAGAGGTTACTTCTGATAAGCCTCAGAATTCAAGTCTCACACCAGCTTTAGATTCTTTCAAAAAGTAAATGTCAGGCACTTACTCACAATCCTGTCGAGGGACCACCCCAAACATTAATGGGCAAGTTGTTTTCCGCAGGAAGGACCTAATGACCCTCTGACAGCTGGGTCTTAATAAAAGAGAAAGGCCTCTGTTGACTCAGGTACTATATTGCTTGTTCCATTTAACTGGAGGGCTCTGCAGCTTTGTTTTAGGACTAATGAAAGAATGTCTTTTAAGTCAACTGCTACAGCTCATATCAGCTCCACTAGCTCTATTTTCACCTCTTTCATGGAAATTAATTCATAATCCAAATCCAGAACATTGTTCCTACAAATTAAAACAAAACAAAACAATTTCCTTAAGCAAACTGTTTCATGTATACTCAGAAAATCCCTGAGCACGGTAAGCTTTTGAACATGCATTTTACAGCATTACTGTGAAGGTTCCTTGGCAAAGGAACTTTTAAATGAGAAAAACTTTAAATCCACTTGATGGTAATGAATGAAAGCCGGCGGCTGTCTCAGTAATTAAGAGCCACTTATGGAGTAGAGAAGAAACGCTACAAACTAATGGTGTCTACCTTGCTCTAATTATCTATTTCAACAGCCTCACCTTCACGAACTTCCTCAATTTAAACAAACATCGACCACATACAGTAGGTGGCAGCAATTACAAAATCATGCCGCTCTGTAAACCACCCAAAATCTTCAGCATTTTCCTTCTTTATCTACATTTCCAAAATGGCTGCATTCTCAAGAATTTTCTCTATTTTGGATTTTTTGTTAAAAGGAGAAATGCTTCTGATGCATTTTTCTGCCTCTCAAAATCACTATAAATAATGCAAAAATACAGAACAAGAAATCCAACCTGACCCTAGAGGGGTATAACACAGTATTTTGCATTTTGATGGTTTTAATCTGAATGCCATTATAACGAATAGGCATATATTGAACTTTAGGTTTTGCTCCAGTCTTTTGACTTATTTGTGCCTTTAACTCATGTTTAAGTGGAAAGAATCTGATTGAATGCAAACAAGCGCCACAAAATTTTACAGTCAAATCATTGATCACACATCACTCGGCTTCACACAGAGGCTTTCAAGAGCCGTGTGTCAGGAATGCTAACAGCACCGGCCACTGTGCCGGTTCCAGCCCATGCCGTTCGTGCCCTGTCAATATGGAGAAAAGCTCCGTGCCAGAGTACAAAGGGTGCCCAAATCTCAGAACACAGATAATTGGCACATGTGTCACCTGCCTCCTAAGTGCTGGAACACGCTGAGAAATTTACTCAGTCAGCTGGAGGTCCCAGCTCTGTACTCCTGGGGGTTAGAGAAGCAGAGTGCCATGGATATGAAACTATCCCCTCTTTGTCCATGAGATCCCACAATTAAAAGTCCCCTGCAGTGACTGTCAAATTCCCTAGCCCCTCACTGGTTCTCATCTGAGCCCCACAGCTGGGGACCGAAACCCCCAGCCCTCGGCCTGGCAGAAACATTTCTGTATAATCCAAATGGTCAGAAGGTGGTACGTGCCCTCCCTACCTTATATTCCCCACAACAATGAGCAACCTTACTCCGGAAGCACATGTACTTCTTTGTTCTGTCTTCTCTTCCCACAGTCCCTACTCTGGGCTAAGAGGAAGCAGCCAGAATCCCCCCAAATCTATTTCACACAGCTGTTCATGATTTTACACCCCAAGGTAGTACAGATACACCTTATCAGAGCCTGAGCTGACGCTGGTTAGGCAAGTAGAGCTACCAGGTGATCTGGGGTCTGTGGAGAGCTCTTAGGCATAAACCTTTCAGCACTTGCTACTCCCACCATGTTAAGTGGCTGTCCCCCAGGACACTCCCTTGGACACAGTCTGCAGTCTGTGAGTGACACTGCCACAAAGGGTGCTGGGGCCCTAAGAGGCTGCGGGAGGCAGCAGCCTGCTGAGCACACACACACTGAGCCCACTGGACTTTCACAGCAAACACCACTAGCAAACACCAAATGGGCTTCCAGGGACGATATACGGCAACGTTACTGACCACACGATGCCACTGTCCGATGCCACTGCCCTACCTACAGCTTGTTGTTCCTTCTCTCGACCTTGTGAAACTCTCAAGAAGCTTACAATAATGGAGAGAACTTCCACATACTAAGGACCAGTTAGGACCATTTGTAAGTCCAGCAAGTCTCCTCCTGAAGAAGACAGGGTTTAAAGGAATAAAGTTCCACGATCAGAAGGACCGAGGATAAATTTCTGATTGCTCACTAGTTATGTGAAATCACTTGTAATACATTAAAATATACGGCCGAGAAGATAAAGCTGCGTCGTGTCTACCCTACTCCATCTGTGCACGCACTAGGCTGATGTAGGACATGTTTTAAATGTTACCCGTGACAGGCACTTTCCCTCGAAAGAAGCTGTAGCTGGTGCTGACGCGTCATTACTTTGACCTTCATGGAGTATTTTAAAAAATGAATTTCTTGCCATCTTTTGTTTCTTTCTACCTTTGCTAGCCTTCTCGAATCATAATTACTACATAGCCCACTGACTGAGTAATTTTTGGTAAGAATGTTTATTTATTAAGTAGTTATAGAGATATGGTGGTTTAAGTTACAGCTCTTAAATTTAACTTACCAAAAAGATGCCAAAAAATTGATCTAAGATGCAGGAAAATAAAAAGCACTTATCTTGGAAGCCGACGTACTATCCTGAAGCATCTGAAACAAGTACAATACACCCCTGGTGAACGGATTCCCACGGAGCTCTGACACCTTTCCTTAACTCAGGATAGTTTCAACCAGAAAACCTGAACTATCCCTGGGGAGGCCTGGCTCTTCAGACTGAAAACAAAGTGATGTTTGAAGGATAAACCCTAGTGGCTGCAGTATAATTAATTGCTGGTGAAATTATTCCCTTTACATTGTCTGTGAGCCAGAGACGCTGGTGAACGGCACTTACTCTGCAATCGGAGACTTGGAATTGAAAGCCGACTGCCCGGAAACACCTTGCCAGCATCGACTATCTTGATACCAGTGAAAGCGGGCTTCCTCTTTTGTTTCAGTGGAAGGTGAGGTCTGAGTTTTAGTGCACCGACCACACACTTAATTCAAAAGATTATCAAGGTGTTTGCATAAAGGTTGGGTGAGAACAATGAGATGTCTGAAAAAGGTAAGCATTTCTAAGCTTTACCACAGGAGACCCAAACTCACCTCATTCACCTCTGTTAAGGCTGACCTAGTTGGAGTAAGAAAGTCAATTGTCACATTAACTAGCCCTGATCCTTGTGTTTGAAATGGTTAACTCCCGCCCGAGGGGAGAAACGCCTTCTGGTAGACAGATCTTCAGGATAAGGACAGAACTATCTAGACAAGGTCAAGCTTTGTTTTTGCAGACCTAAATTCCCAAATTAATTGAACTCCCAGCATATTGGGAACTGCACAGTTAACCCTTTAAAAATACAAAACATTCCTTCCTTTTAAACGAGTAATATTTCAAGACTGTAGACTGGAGCGAAGTGAAATAATGTTCTTGTGCAAGGTGTGGACATGGATAAGGATTTACCCCCACAAAGGCAGCCACCCCCTCAGCCTTGCACACCTTCATCTTCTACCACCTGGAGCCAAACCATACGAACTTCCTCAAATACCAGAGTGTCAACTTTGGCGAGCTACTCCCATCTCCCATCTGTCTGGATTATGCGTTTGGTGTAGCTAGCTGCTTTTAGAAGGAAGATAATCTTCAAGGACTACACACCATTCATCAGACACCTGTTTATTAGCTTAGCAAACCCTACTGAAAGGTTTGTCTCAGTAGACAGCACTGGGTTTGCAAGCCTGGAAACTGACACCAGGCCAGGGATTTATGGCAGCTCTTGGGCAGAGGAAATCTGATGGCTCTAACCATGTATCTCATGACTGGGGATGGAAATCCACTGGTCTACACTCACCTGTTACTAGTATCTGGTGTTAAGCAGCTCTGTGACCAAGTGGATGAATGGCATGTAATTAGTTTAAATAGTGATACATAAACTTGACAGGTGATATATGTCTCCTTGCCAAAATTTTGTGGTGATTTTGCAATTAGGTTAGAAAGGAAGCTGAATCGCAGCCTTTCCGTTGTTTCAAGAGGAAAGGAGTGTTCTGAGTGACTTGTGACCTGCCTGGATTTTTACTGCTTGCCAAATTCCCTATAAAATTATTAATAGGCATGGCCATTATAAATGGAAACTCTTAAGCAAAAAAATTTCTTAATGTATGTCCTGAGACAAAAGCTTTTGGGAACCACTGATTTAATGTGAAAACCCCTGCTATTCAAGCGTTGCCTCCTAGCAAAAATGCAAATTTTGAGTTTTTTAGATTTTTTTAAAAATGTATTTTATTGATTATGCTATTACAGTTCTCCTATTATCCCCCCTTCATTCCCCTCCACCCTGAACACCCTCTCCCACTCACATTCCCCCCCTTTACTTCAGCCCATGTGTCGTAAGTTCTTTAGCTTCTACATTTCCCATACTATTCTTGCCCTCCCCC
>CM052542.1:108266784-108341832 GCA_028533065.1 Trachops cirrhosus
GATAGGTTGGCTATCTCTTGGTCGCTTAAAAGGATGACTTCTGGGGCTTTCCATTCTTCTTCTGTTTGAGCCATCTTTTTGCTGTTTTTTGTTTTGTTTTTTGGTTTTGTCGAGCTCCTGTAGTGAGGGGCGGGGCCTTAGGGAGTTCACCAGGGCGGGGCACCCCAGTTGCTGGGTTGTGACCTTGTATGTGGGGGCGGGGTCCGAGAAGGAACAATGGTGCTTGCTCTGCTCTCTGTAGGACCCCAGACCCTTCTGCCACTCTCTGCAAGCCAACCAGGCCCCTCTGGCACCAATTCCAGTGTGGGTGGGCCTGTGCACCCCGTAGGACCTTCCTTCTCAGTCAGTGACCCAAAGCTCTATTTCCCGGTGCTGGGACCCTAAGTTGCGTGCAGTGCCTTGCTTCACAATGGCCGCCTCGCTGGGTCTGCCGGTCGCCACCCCCTGGCCACGGCCCACCAGCCACAGCTGCTTGTGCACCCAGGGTCTGCCTGCTGCGGGCTTGCGCGCCGCCCCGGGTGCTCAGCTCTCTGCTCCGTGTCCCTCGCCTAGCTGCCCGACTCCACCCCTCCTACCGGTCTGGATGAAAGTGTCTATTTTTAAATCCTTGGGTGTCCGACTTCCATACACTTCAATTTTCTGTCAGTTCTGGTTGTTATTTTGTTTCTATATTGTTGTTGTCCCTATCTTGGCCATGTGAGGAGGCACAGTGCGTCTACCTATGCCTCCATCTTGGCCGGAAATCCCAGTTTTTTAGATTTTATCTATTTTAAGAGATTGGTTTTGAAAATGGGGAAGATTAAGACACTTCTCCCATATGTCTATGGGCTTGACTTCTCAACAGACTTCTCAGCCCACCTGCTACAGACCAGGCGGTTTTTGGGGTGGGGGCAGTGGGCAGTCCAACAGTATCAGCATCACCTGGGAGCTAGGTAGAACAGCAAGGTCTCAGACTTACAAATCAGAAATTTGGGGGGGCGGACCCAGCACCTGTGCTTTCACAAGCCCTGCAGGTGACTCTGATGCATACGAGTTTGAGGACCACCACTGTAAACTCTGCTATGGAGCCACTAGTTTGGATGAGGACATGAAACCTGCCTTGTGTTATAAGACAGCCCCTAAATATGGGGGTAGGCAAAAATAGGTTTACAGTTGTTCATATTGATAATAATACAATTACTAAATAATAATACAAGAATAAACTCTGCTTTGTAAACCACAACTGTAAAACTGCTTTTGCCAACCCCTGTATACGGTGGAACTGAAGAATCTCTGATAGGAGAGGAGACCTCGCCTAGCCCCTTTGTGGGAGAGAACTGCGGAAAATAATCTCTGATGCCCCTCCCTCCAGCCTGAAATTTAGCTGGACATCACTGAGTTGCTGAGTGGCTTTGTCCACAGATGCTGTGCCTGTGCTTCTCAACCTTCACTGTGCAAAAGATCACCTCCAGTTACAACTGAAGACTCGGGCTGGAGCCTGAGATTCTGCATATCTAACAAGTTCTTATACAGGAACAACGCCTGAATAGCAAGGGCTTTCACTGTAAATCAGTGGTTCTCAAAAGGTTTGGTCTTAGGACATCTTTACATTAAAAATTTTTTTTTTTTTACTTAAGAGCTTCCATTTATAATGGATATGTCTATTAATTTTATAGAGAAATTTGACAAATACTTATGAATTCATTAAAAATCCAATAAACCCACTATGTGTCAACATAATTTTTATGAAAAAAATTGCATTTTCTAAAATAAAAAATAAAATAGTGAGAAGGGTGACATTGTTTTACATTTTTGCAAATCTCTTTACTATGTGGCTTAACAGAAAACAGCTACATTCTCACATCTGCTTTGGTATTCAGTCTGTTGTGCTATCACAGGTCATAAAATTTCTTGAAAACTCTACCATGCACTCATGAGAGAATGAGAGTAAAAAAGCACAAACTGTATTTTAGTATCACTTTGAAAAGAGTTGTGACCTTGCAAACTCCCTGAAAGGGCTGCAGGGAGCAGGGGTCCCTAGGGTCCCTGGACCATATTTTGAGACCATCTGCATTAAATAAAAAATGAAAATAATCTTTAAAAGTTGGGCAACAGGGCCACAGGTATTGTAAAACAATACAGCATTTATTGAATACAGTATGGCAGATCACAGGCGCTATAGGTTGCTTAAGAGCAAGGGTTCTAGAGCCAGGCTGCCTGGAATGGGATCTAGGGTCCATCATGCACTTAACTTTGGGCAAGTTATTTAACCTCTCTGTGCCTCAGTTCCCTCATCCATGCAATGTGGAGAATAATCATGCCTATCTCTTAGGGCTGTTGTATTAAGTGAATTAATATAAAGCACAAACAGTGCTTTGCATATTACAGAAACCCTATAATGAATGTTAGGTAGTATTACTAGTCAAGTATTGAATAAAGGAAATCTCAAGATGATCATTTGGGCAACCAGGTTATCTTTTACGTAGGGGAAATAAAATTTGGACAGAAGAAAGGAGGCAGACTGTACTACAACATTACTGTATTTTTAGGACTATAAGACACACCGGATCATAAGACACACCTAGGTTTTAGAGGAGGAAAATAGGAAAAAAGAAAATTTGAAGCAAAAAAAGTGATAAAATATTCAATAACCTGTGACCCAGCTCCACTGCCGCCCCCACCACAGCGAGTCAGGTAAGCTACATTTGGACTATAAGACGCACCTTCATTTCCTCCCAAATTTGGGGAGAAAAAGTATGTCTTATAGTCTGAAAAATACAGTACATTAAGAGCTACTTTGCTTTTCCTACTTTTGCCTGAGGCACCTGAAAACCACTCCATTCACCCCAAAGCCTCAGACAGAAGTTCTCTACAACCACCCTCTCCCACTGAAGCTAACCACCCTCTCCCACCGAAGCTAACCACCCAAGTATAAATTTAAGTAAAGGAAGAAGCCATGAAAAAAATTTATATATGCATGCATAGTGCCTCAGGAATGATCTCAGGAAACTGGCGACTGAAAGTTCCCAGCAAACACAGCTCCATGCCCCACAAATTCCCTTTGGTCCTGAAGTCCTTAACTTCAAGGACTACCCTCAGTACACAGCAAGCCTGTCAAACCACAATAAAAATGATGGCTTGAGGGCTTCAGTAGAACCCAGAGACAGTCCCAGGACAGATGAAACAAAGACCCAAATATTCTGGAAGACCCAGATGTGTCCCTGGGAAACCGGCCTGAGCCAGTCAAACCCAGAGAATGGAGACAGTGGGTCTGTGGGGAAGGAAGGCTGGCTGCGCCGGGTCACATCCCAGTCTGTTTCTTTACGCCTCCTTTTTAAGATCTCTCTGAGCAAAGATCCCATGAGCTCCTGGCTCCAGTGCTGAGGCCACTGGTCTTTCTTACTCGATTTCCACCCTTCCACCCCTCACCCCCACTCCCAAGTCCACTAGAGAGAGCTGTGGGATGTATGTGTGTGTATGTATGTATGTATGTAGGTAGGTATATATATGTATATGTTTACAAACCTACAGACCATGCAGGATTTTACCAGATGAATTCCATGATTCTGCTTGTGGGCGTGGACTTCCTTGAAGGGGGTGTCACTCTGTGTCAGTCACCCAGAGAAAAGGTAGGTACTTGTATGAACTCACAATAATGACCCACAAATAGGGCATCAAGCAGCAGGAAAGGGGACTCTCTTCCCACTGCAGCAGCCTCCTAAGTTGGTGGTGATCAGGGCTAGAGAAACCCCTGTGACACAGCCACAGGCCAAAGATGAGTCAATGGTATTTTTATAATTGATAATATAACTAATGAGGAGGTCTCTTTATTTCTCTTTTTTCTATCCTCTAATCTAGCCCAATGATTCTCAACTCTGTCTGCACATCAGAATCACTTAAGAGGCTTTTAAAAGCTGTAGATCTCTGTATCCCACCCAATCTCAACTCTCAGGCCAGTCTGGGTTCAGATCTATTATGGGTTCTGTTAAGCAAAGGGTCTTGGGGATTATGCCTGGGCCAGAATGTTAAATGGGGGTGCACCACCAGTCCCACTTCTTCATTTCTGCCACCCCATAGGGCTGCGGTGTTAGCAGTGGTGCATAATGAGAGACCCAAGTAGAAGGTGAACCTTGGGGAAAATCAAGATATCTAAGAGTAGAGGCCAGGGAGAAGATGGCCACTTAGTAAACGGAACTCTGAGACTCCACAGAAGTTTCATTTATTTAAGCACTTAATGAAGGGATGTCTGCTTCTGTGTGTCACATACGATTTTCTTTCTATGAAGATGACCATGTGTGGTATCGATTTGGTCTCTCAATTTTCTTGTTAGAAAAATGAGGTACCTCTGACAAGGATTAAATGATCACAGAGTAAGAGATGTTACACTTTGTTAACAGCATTTATTCCCAAACTAAAATCACTTGGGGAAGGCAAGAATTTTTAAAAATCTTTCCTTACATATACTTCAGAAGTAACCAAGATTCTTTATGATGCCTATTGCCTATTACAAATCTAAGTAAAGCTCTGATTTGTCACTCAGAGGCATTTCTAGTTAGGTAATGAATGGTAAAATACCAGTACCACGGTCTTTGAAGTGACAGAAATTAGAAAAACATGTCAGAATAAAGCCCTCTTCTTTTACCTTTTTTGATTTTCCCCAGGTCAAACCACTTTTAAATTCTGGAAAGTTTTAGGAAAAACAAATTTACCAAAAAAAAAAAAATTAAGATGAAGTAATTTGGCATTTTATAATTATTTCCTCTCTTATAAATATTGGAGATTCAATTTGGAAAACTATTTCAGAAACTACTTTAATTCTTCCAAGTTTAAACCTGGATAAATTTTCACATTTAAGTTGCAAAAGCCTGGTAATAAAAGTTTGCCATTAAAAAGTTATAAGATTTTAAACACTGCATTAAACACATACACACTTCAAATAAAGCATCTGCTCCAAGCAATTACCTGCGAGTTCTTATAATGCTTCACCTCCAAGACATTCTCCTATTGCTAAAACATTACAACTAACATTTTCCTTAAATGAACTACTAAGAGCAAAAACTGTAGTTCCTTTTGCCCACCTTTAGAGGCCTGAGGTTCTGTGGGGGCAGCTGAGACATTCTAGTACCTCATCATCTGGTCTGCTCCTACCCAGCAGACTGGCTGGAAGCACTTCCATCAGCATGGACGCTGTCACTGACTTCAGAACCAAGCTTTGGAAGACAGGACGCTTAGAACAGCAATGTGCCTTTCCATTTACTCTCCCACAACCTCCTTAAATTACTCTGTGTGTGGTTGCGGCGGGGGGAGTATGTATATGTGTACTGGCTATAATTTTCAAAAATAGGACAAAATATACTATAATTCCAATTCAGGATGATGAGCTTTCACAGAGCAAGATTGAAGGAAGAAAGGGGGAATACAAATATAAGATTTTTCTTTGTTTTCAAAGTATATTTCAAAAGGCAATTTGTCAGTCTTTGAGATAACTTCCTAAAATCAAAGGACAGCCCCCTCCCTCAGTCTGAATGATCAGCTCATGCGGAAAATGTAAGGTGGACAGATTATTCTAGTTGTCCTCAGGTCATCTGGCAAACCATCCTCTTCCGCTCATCTGCAGAAACGGAAAACTTCTCTTTTTATTTATTTTTTATTTGTCTCCCATAAGCTTTGAGGTAGAGAGCCTCTGGCAATAAATGGTGCGTCCCCACCAGGAGATCAGTGAGCCTGTTTTGACAGGCGTGCAGCACACACGCAGGCTGGGTAAAATGAGGTGCTCGATTTAGTGACTAGCTGGTTTGCCAGTGGAACTGATGTCATGTAAGTGTCTAGCCTTTAATCCTATATAGGAATCTTAAAGTCCAAATTGACTCTAGTTAGATGCTAGTGGTTAGAAAAACAAAATCATATAAAATATCATCACTAATAGTATTAAAAGATATCAATCACCACCCTCTCAGTTAGTAGGTGATACCTTTCTCAAAGTCCACTTTAGATAGGCTTCCTAATACTGGCAATAGAGTTGAGACTTCAGTAACAATACATTAATATTCGTACAGCTTTTGTCACAATATACTAACATTATCCCTGTGAACCTTTATACCATGTGATCACTGCTAATCAAAAAGCATCTGCATTCAACTTTTAAAGGACTGCAGTGGCTCAGCAGTGTGTTCAACAGCTGAGTGCCCACCCTGCTGTAGTCACTTTTCCAGTTACACTGTATATACATACCCCATTTTCCAAATTTAATAAGGAAAAAAGCTCTGGGAGTTTAATTTGTTAACTACTATGCAACTGCTAAACACAAGAACCACAAACTACATAAATAACAGGAACTCGAATAGACATGTTAACAGCTAAAGTTCACTTTCAAAGAATCAATTCAATATGCTACATGTAAGTAATCAATCACACTGCAATCATCATTTTCAAATCTAAGTACAACGCAGATACTCATGGGGGCACGTACAACTTGGTGGAAGTGTATGATTATGGATGAGCAGACTGAAACTGTAAATTATGTAACTGCCTCTTATAATTACCCTGCTTGAGAACCAAAAGAAACTTCCTGTATAATTTTACAGGAGGACGGAGATCGAGATACAGAATCGCTTTTTAGTTGGTCCTAACCCTTCAACAGCTAGTTAATTATGTGTGATGAGGTCAAAGAAAGTGTATGGTTAATTTATGAAAAGTTGGCAGGGAGTTATTTCAAAGTAATCCTCTGAAAAGCTCCAGATTATTAATGAAACCTGATGAGTTCTCTTCCTCCTCAAGAAAGATTTATCTAAATTATTTGGTAAAATAAACAACATTTAAAACATATTCACAGGCGTCATTCATTTTATTTCCTCTACAGAAACATTCATTATGGTCTGCAAGTTTTTAATGGGAAGCAACTGAAAAGCTGCAGGGGCAGAAGGCTGTCAGAGTCTTCAGATACATCTTCTGCTTTGGTAGGGGTAAAAAATCTCATTAAGTTCCTTCAATTCATAGGGAAAAGCTCCGTTACTGGGCAAACCACAGGGCAGGACTTCTAATCTATGTATAAACAATCATCTTCTTAAGAAGCAGGAAGCCTACTTTGCAGTAAATAATCAGCAGAGCCTCATTTTAGGAGGAAGACATTGTAGCCTTCTTCTTTCCCTTTCTTGAAATTTAACTTTTAACATTTTTTCTCTAAGAATTGTTTTTAGTGCCTAAAGATCTACCCCAACTATTAGAACTGCTTAACATTCACCATTTTAGGAAGAAGGAAGGGCAATTTCCTACACTTACAGTGTCTGCCAGATGGGTGGATGAAAGGAAGGAAGGAAGGAAAAGGAGAATTAGAAACAAATAAGGAAAGTGCCAATACTTCAGTGCCTTTTCTTTATCTCTTTGGCCTCTCTGTTCCATATTTTCTCTTCAGTACACCCCTACTCTGCATAAATACTCCTTGTCTGAATTCTCTATTTTACCACCTTTCTGTTAACATACAATCCTTAAATTATATTTCTCTAGGATACGGGCATATTCTCTAATGGACAAGACTCAACACTTGAGAGGATATGACTAGTAAATTTCAGTACATTTTCTTCACATAAAATTGGTTCTGTAAAGTCTGACATGGAGCTGATGCCAAGATACCACATATCTATAAAGTAATAAAGGTATCTGAGGATGTTTGGGTGTGTTTGTAAGGTCTATGTGTAGATATTGGAAAGTCCCTGCCCACTTCTCCGCATTCCTGGAGGTGAAGGTCCCCATGAGAGGGTATGGGGAGCATTAACAGCCCATTTCCTTACCTGTTTGCTTTCACAGAAAGGTCCCTAATTCCCAGAACCCACGAATATGTCACCTTACATGGGCAAAGAGACTTCGTAAACATGGTTAAGGTCTCTGAGCTGGGGAGGTGGTCCTGGATGAGTCAGGTGGGCCCAAGGTAATCACAAGGGTCCTCCCAAGAGGAGGCAGTAAGTAGTAGGTGATGTGACCATGGAATCAAGAAGATGGGATGACAGAAGAAGGGGCCACCAGCCAAGAGATGCTGGCAGCCTCCCAGGAGCTGAAAAAGGCAAGGAATAGATTCTCCCCTAAAGCCTCCCAAAGGAACCAGCCCTGCTGATCCATTTTAGACTTCTGATGTCCCAAACACATCTTTTTACAGAACAAATTCTCTACTTCATTTTAAATGATGATTCCATTTGCCCCCACAAAAAGGACATATGCAAATATATTGTGTAAAGTGAGATCTACCTGTGTTACATTTTCTCAAGATTTCAGCAACACTTTTTCAATACTTTCTACTGTGTACAACTACTGTATTAATTAAGAGCAGAACAAAGTGATCACTACCCAGCCTCTCTGTCCCATGCCACTCCCCCAGGGTCCGAGCCACCTTCACATCTTATCCGAATATTGCAATAGCATTAGAACTGGTTGCCTAGTTCCAGTCTTACACCCCTTCTACATAAATGTTCCCTTAAATGTAGGATCCTGGGACCTGGATTCCCCAGCCTGCTATGGTACAAATCCCTGATCCCACGTCTTACCCTCAGATGGGCAAACTGCATAATCTCACTGTGTCTCAGTTTCCATACCTCAAATGTTTATTACGAGGACTAAATGAGTTTTATATATAAATCACTTTAGAACAGTACTTGGCACTTAGTAAGCACACAATAAATATTGACCTACTATTATTATCTTTCAAAAAACTTTCTATTGTATAATCACATTGCATATTTTTTTTCAAAATATATAATTAGGTTACATGAATAACTGAATTTCTTTTAAACCACTCAACCATTTTAAGTACTTATAAACATTAATTTAAAACAATTTTGTTGAAAAAAGGAGCTCCTCTATGATGTTAATCCAGAGCAGGACTCAATATAACTAATTATAAAACAGAGGTTTCTATATTGGTGAACATGAAAATGTGGCACTAATATTAGAATAAAAATATGTTAACTGTAAACCTATGGGGGAGAAAAATAAAGCCAGATTCGTAACTTATATTTTCCTAACATAATTCTAAACAAACTAAAGAAAATCTTTTGCTTGACCTAAACAAATTAATATTAATAAAACACTATAATATTAATAAAACACTATTTTACAAGAAGCTGAAGTTATATACCGAATTTTTTGGACTATAAGATGCACTGGACCATAAGATGCACCTAGGTTTTAGAGGAGGAAAATAGGGAAAAAATTTTGAAGCAAAAAAAAAAAAAAGGTGATAAAATATTTAATAACATAAATAACATACGCTGCCCCTCCCACCCCTGGTGAGCCAGGCAAGCTGCATTTGGACTACAAGATGCACCCCCTTTCCTCCCAAATTTGGGGGGTGCGTCTTATAGTCCGAAAAATACAGGTATGTGTTGTTCAGAAATAACATCACGAGAGGAGGTTTTTATCTTAGAATATTCTACTTCAAACATAATGTCTCTACAATAAGCTGGAAAACACGTTTAAAGGGAATAGTCGCAAAACCAGGTATAGCACCAATTTCAACCAATCAGAACAAAACCTTTCCTGATCTTGTTTTAATAATGGAAAAATGTTTCCCTTGCATATACCTAACTAGGAAAAGGGACAAGAGGGTTGGAGGCATTTCCTCCTCTGTACTGGCAGAGCCCCGTGGGCACCTCTCATACAGCCTCGCCAGGCTGAATGAATCCTCTGTGTTTGGCTGTCCGCGACCCTGCGGGCCAGGACTGAATCATTTATCCTTAGGGTCTCATCACCTAGGCTGACCATGGTACAATCTATGTAAAGCACGTTTACTGAAGGAAGGGACAAAAGAACACGTGAGTGAAAAAAACAGAGACTGAGAGAATATCTGGTATCAGAATTGGTCTAGCACCAATTTTGCCACAAGCTGGTGGGGATGAACCTGGTGGCTGTTGTCAGCGATGCAGAGGACTGACTAGATTTGGGCATTCATCTACTCCTTTACTCCTTGACCAAACCTTTCTTGGGCACACCTACTATGTGCTTGGCACTGGGCCCAGGGCTTAGAGTTCAGAAGTGAACACATCCTGGCCCTCATGATATCATTGCTAAGGTTCCATTTAATGCTAAAGATTAGGTTTTCTCATACTAATTATATGAATGAAATTTTCCCAGTAGCTGGTTTCAAAATGACTCATTGCAAATTCTGGTCAACGTTAGAAGTCCTAGCAGACAAAAGATCTGTGGAGGAAAAAAAGTCCACCTGCATTCCAAAATTTGAAGAAATTCCAAGCTATGTAAAGCACAGCAGTAGCTGCAGACTGTATGTTTCATATTTACAATGCTTTCATTGAAGCAATGAATACAAACTATTCTATAAGAGCTATTCATTTGCTCTTATTTATGACAAGCTTAGTTTAAAAAGATACATAAATAAATCGTTAGCTGCACTGACTCATGCAACTCATTTCAATGCATTCTGTAACAGTCAACTTCTGAATAAATCACTGAGCACTCAATTTTCAACCTGATGCTATCTTTATCATATTAAAATACGTTGTACTTCAAGCCCAATGTAATACAATAGTCGTGACAAGGCCTTTAGTACAACATATATAATAAGAAAATAGGCCTTGTCACGACTATTGTATTACAAGGCCTTTAGTACAACATATATAATAAGAAAATAGGGAAAAATAGCCATTTTCCTGATTACATTAAACTAGAATTCTATTAAAATATATGTCATCATTATACTTGATTACAAAGGTCAAAACATGTCTTCCAAAACCAAACAAAAGTCTGAGGATACAGCTGCTGGTCCTATCTTCCAACAAGTGCCCTATTGGAGCAGGGCGGGGGAGGGGTGGGGGAGGGATTCCTATCTCAGAAAAGGCTATGGAGGACCCCAGCACCACTTCAAAAGCGTCACTTATTCTTTAACGACCTCCTTGCCGGCGCTCACCCAGGGAGAATAGCTGCTGGGAAAGCTTTGCAAAGAGCAGCTTTCTTGACAGTTTCTTAAGACTAAAGTTAGAATCTTTCTTCCAAAATAAATGCACAAGGAAATGGGTTATTTGATAAAACTAAAAAAAAGATGTGTCTCTTCAATCAACTGTGTATAAATGTGAATTTTGTCACAGCTCTCTTTTCTCTGCCCAAGGTTTGTAGTAGATAATGACAATCTTCTTTCTGACTGCAACCTAAATCCTAGGAGAGGCTGCACAGGAACAAAAATGTCACATCTTAACAGAAGGCAAGCACACCCGACATCATTTGCAAGTAGCAAACCACAGCTGATCGATTACTTTCTAATAAAATAAAATGCTTTTTCCTAAAAACCACATGTGAGAAGAGAAAGTACATTAAGAAAGCTCTTCCCATGGTAATGCATTTAATATTTGTTCAACAAATAATAAGATCCTACTAAGTGTCAAGCTTTCCAGAAAGTGAGACTGAAGGAGGGAACAAAGTCTCTACCCCATGAAGCTAACTTCTGGTGAAAGAGACGGACAATAAACAATAAATACATAAAGGACATATGCCACTTTCTAATCGACTTTGCAGTGGCTCGGCCTAGAGCACTTTTCAATAGTCAGTGCCACCAAAAAAAGACCAGCAGCCCACCCGAGAGAAAGTGTGTGCTCTAAGTGCGCACTTCATGAACTCTCTTCCATCACGGGTAAGACAGAACCCACAGGTCCTGCTGGGGTAAAAGGATGAGGCTGCTCAGCATGACAAACACAAGAGTTCTGGCCCCCCTGGGGCTGAAGGCAGCATAATCTAGGCCTACCTGTATGCATCCGTGAGTCACCTGCTGAAAGTGCAGCCCCAAGTCAACCACAATGGCACAGAGATGCCCGGAGACCCTTCCTAGAGAAATGGATGTCCCACCAGGGCCTGTGAGGCTAAGACCCAGCTCCTGGAGAAAATCTGCTTACCCTGGTATTATGTTCAACTTGCCCCCTGGGGGAAGCTAGTGACTTCTGCACAGTCCTGGTTCCTGAGCATTTACAAACAGGAAAAACATGGCTTGCTGGACCCAACCAATGCAATTCCTAAATTAAAACACCCTTTCCACAGCAGATAGGCTAGTCAGTATCAAATATTTATTTAAAAAAACAACAACAACACCTAAACAAACAATTTTCAGGTAGGATGAAATCACTCTAAATCTCTGCTTAAA
Source organism: Trachops cirrhosus (assembly GCA_028533065.1). Taxonomy (NCBI): domain Eukaryota; kingdom Metazoa; phylum Chordata; class Mammalia; order Chiroptera; family Phyllostomidae; genus Trachops; species Trachops cirrhosus. The sequence continues at coordinate 108,278,894 of CM052542.1, forward strand.
AATACTCTTGTATAGACTCTTTTTAGTCTATTGAAGGCAGACTGTTTTTTTAAAATTTTATTTTAATTGTTGTTCAAGTACAGTTTTCTGCCCCTTACTCCCATCCCAGCCCACCCACCTGAAGGCAGACTGTTGAAGGTCAGTTGCTAGCTGGCCGCCTGAATCACTGTGAAGTGCATCCCTGTAGTTAGGTATCGGAGATACCAACCATCACTTTAGCCAGCAGCTAGCATCTAGTGGGAGAAGAAGTTTTGCCTTTGAAAGTGTTGACACGATTAGCCTCTCAACATCTCACCCTTCTAGGCAGAGATGAAGTATGTGGCTTTCCTTCTAATTCAGCTTGATGGACATAGAAGGGCACAGAAGAAGGGGACAGGAAGCCAGAGAGAAGACGCTTTCTCTTCCTAAGTGGGGCTTCCTCCAGAATTAGCCAAAGCTATAAAGAGGCTAAAGGAAAGACATTACATTAATCATTAGAAACAGAATGGGGAAAGAATGAAGGTGTAGGAAATTATACCAGTTACTTCTCATTAAGAAAGGAACTAAGATATTATTAAACTGTACCCAGAAGCATCTTTTCTTAAACATTTATTGTATGTTTTATTTTTCTCAAATCCATTGGCACGCATGGGAGAGTCATTTTTAAGAAAAGAGAACAAATGAAGGACATTGCTAATCACACTTAGGACATAACCAAGTTCATAATTTGGAGGCACAAAAACCGGGCCATCTGCACCCATCTAAAAGCACACATTAATTACACACTCAGGTTTTAAACAGTCTACAGAACTCATGAAAGCCAAGGTGAAACTCCTCAACATACAAGATCACAGAAAATGCCCGCAAAGGGAATGTCCTGAAACGGGTGCCTAATTCATTCACTACTCCTACACTTCCTCCAGCCACCGTTCCGTTCCATGAAGGACAACCCTGCACAACATTTTAAAACTGAATAAAAACCCAAGAATTTATAAGCTGCTCACAGACTTTTATTATTAGTTTACAAATAAATAGGCACTAATTTAAAAAATGCCTGAAAGTACAGTTAACTGATATTTTACATAATTGATAAGCTTGTCATTTGTATACTAGTCTCAAAAAAGCATATTCGTAAGTTTGTAGTCTCTTGGACCCAATGGTCATCTATGTGGATATCTGTTTTTGTTTTCTCCTTAACCTTCCTCCATCAGTATTCCCCTCTCTTCTTTCCACCAATGTTCCAGTATCTCTAGCTTGTAAACAAAAACCACCACACCGGGCTGGTGGAGCTTTGTGAATCCAATTCTTGAAATTCCACTTAAACCATAGTGCCTCCAAAGTGTACTGCCTACAACTGATCTTAACCTTCTCTGAGGCCCTGAGCATGGCTGGGGAGTAATCTCACACATGCTTCTCAATGTCTCTGTGCCTCCCCACTCGAGATGATTAACGATAACCCACCTCTTAGGGTCCGTTAGGATTAAGCGAATTAATGTATATAATTCAGGTGGCCAGTGCCTGACACACAGCAAATGCACTAGAAATGTCAGCTATGATTATGACTATTGTTGAAACGCTGACCTCTTTTAGCTTCCCTGACAGTTCTCTCCTGGTTCCCTTCCTGCTTCCTGACCCTTTCCGACTTCCTTTGTAACTTCCTCATTCTCTATTACTCCCTTAAGTGTTGGAATTCCGAGCACTCCGTTCTCAGCACCGCTTCCCTACGCTCTCCCCGGGTTGTTGTCATCCACCTGTGGTTTCAACCACTACTGCACGCCCGAGACTCCCAAATGCTCCCTCTAATTCAGACCCCTGTTGAGCTCTGGACTCCACTGAAAGCTGCATGAGAGTGTCAAAATGACAGCGAAGGCAACATGGCCAAAGCCGCACTTACTACTGTTCCAAGCTCAGTTTGTTCATTCATTTAACCAGTATTTACAGAGCACCAGGCGGAGTTCTCCCGGCTGCAGAACATCAGGAAAATACCTTCTTCATTTCCATGCAGTTACTGCCACTGCCCTAAGTCAGACCTTCAGATGCTTCTTAAATTCAATTTCTTTTAGATACAGCCAAAAGTATGAATAAGAAGAAAATAAAAATTGCCTGTAATTCTAATTTTAGAGATAATCTGGAAATGTATTTTCTTTCTTTCTTTGCATATAATTTTTACATAATTGAGAACAAATTACATACACAATTTTGAAAGTCACTTATTTATAAGTATTTTCCTATTTTATTAAAATTTCATCAGAACATAATTGTTAATGGCTAATAATATTCCATTATATGGATACTCTAATTTTCTCAGGACTGGTTCTCTTTTACCTTTAAATACTGAGGCTGTCTCAGTTTTTGTTTTTAAATTGTAAATAAAGACACTGAAGGACAAAACATTAACTCTTTGAGTGACAGGATTTGGGGGGCTTCACTTTCTCTTGGTACTGTATCTGTGTTTATCTAACTTTCTACTATGAGTTTATAGAGCTACAACTGGGGAAGGGGATAAAGGAAAAAGGAAAGTCCACTATTTGAAAAAATAAAAATGCAAAAACAGTGTTTTTATATTAAGTATGAAAATGCATATTGCTTAAATTGTGTTGATTTTGTTAGAATAAATTTATTTCAAAAATAAATGTTAAGTGTTTTTGATATATACTGTCAAAGTTCAGGAAAATGTCCACCAATTTATACTTTCTCCCATGTAAATACAATAGGGCCCATCTACGTCCATTTGGTGAGACTTCAGTTAATTTTAAAGTCTGCTAATTTGATAGGCAAAATAACTGTAATCTTGCTATTATTTAAGTTTGCATTTTTATATCACTAGTAATTTTTTTACATTTTAACTATCCATTTGTATTTGAAAGAATTTAGTGTTGTGTCTAAGGGTCAAAGTGCTTGGGACTTGAGTTGCAGCTAAGCTGTAATATTTATTATGTAGGTAACTGTGGTTCAGTTTCTTCACCCCATAGACTGAAGGAGGATAAAAGCACACTCTCCACACTGCTGTGAGGGTGGAGGGAGTCAGCACTCTCAGCAAAGTGGCTGGCACATCATGGCCCTCAGAAAACGTCACCAGCATTGCTGCCATCAGTAATTATCTCCTCTGCGTATTCTGCATTCACGCCCTCCACTCTTTTTTCTGTTAGGGTTTGTGTTTTAACACTATCACATCTTTCTTTTTATGTTTTTTTAAAAAATAGTACAGATATCAACCTTTGCCTGCATATTTGCTGCAAACATCTTTCCCACTATGCTTGCTTCTAAATACTAATACCTTTTACTATATAGAAGTTTTACATTTTTATATAGTCAAGTCCATCTGTATATTCTTCTTTTTTAAAAGATTTTATTAATTTATTTTTAGAGAGAGGGAAAGGGAAGGAGAAATAGAGGGGGAGAAACATCAATGTGTGGGTTGCCTCTCACATGCCCCCAACCAGGGACCGTGGACTGCAACCCAGACATGTGCCCTGACTGGGAATCGAACCACTGACCCTTTGGTTCATAGGCTGGCACTCAATCCACTGAGCCGCACCAGCCATGGCCATCTGTATATTCTTTTGTGATTTCTTTTACTGCTTTAATGCTTAGGATGTTCTTGACCATCCAATGATTAGATAAATAATTAAATATATTTTCACTTTTTAAGTGTCTTGTGTGTTATTTTTTTGTTAATCATCTGTTTAAATTACCTGGACTTACTTTAGTAGTTTCCCAAATGTTTAACATTTTTCCTCACATGGTCATGCTTTTGAACATACTGGTTCCCTCACCCTAGAATGTCTTCACTTCAACTTCTCCTGAGCTCTGTATGTATACTGTACAAGCATCCTGTCCAGCAACTGTTGACTTGTCTGTCAGTGAACTTGACCACCCAGCAAGAGCTATGTTGTCTTCATTTTTGTCACTGGTGTTTAGCAGGGTATAGACTAGGGTGCTCCAATAAACAGAGGTTGAACGAAAAGGTAAAAAATAATGAATAAAGTAACTTTTTTCCATCTTCCTTCATTATCTACTTTAGAATCAGATAAATGCATTTCCCAAAACACTCAAGTGATGATGTGGACCTCTGTCACTACTACCTGGCACAGTGTTCTGTAACCTACTGCTGAGCCAGCTGTCTTTCCCGGCATCTCTCCGGGGTCAGCTGTGGAGGATGGGCTTTGTCCTCCACCCTAGGCAGGGTTCTGGCTCTGCAGGTCTCAGTAGAAAACAACTCATTATCTGCTCACCCAACTCCTAGCCAAGCAGAATCCTAAACTATGGCAAATATATGTAACAGACCACAATAACTATTACATAAGTACACATCAGTCAATATATATATCCAAGGTTATTCACTATAGCACTTCTAAAAGTGTGAAATATTAAAAACAAGCCATATGCCCACACTTAGGAGAATGAGTGAATAAATGATGAACATCACACAAGGAGTACTATGCAGCTGTAGAAGAAAATAAGCAGTAGTATGGAGTATTTCTAGGATATATTGTTAAGTGGAAAAAAGCAAAATGTGAAAGACTACCTATAGTATGCTACCCTTTTGTGTAGGAAAGACAGAGAAATTAGAAACTATGCATCTTCTCATTTGTACAAAAGAAACATTGGAAGGAAAGGCAAAACCAATTAGATCGGCGACCTGCAGGGAGGGGCTGGGAAATGAGACTGGGTGGAGGGGCCGGGGAGAGGATGATGCTTCTCTGAGTATACCTCTGAATATAGTTTCAACTTTGAAAAATCATGCCCATGGTTCATACTCTAAAAAGGAAGGCAATGAGGGCAGAGAAAAAACTAACAGAAACGAATAAGCCTGAATGCAGGGGTGTCAAACTCATCATCACCGGGGGCCACATCCGCCTCGCAGTCGCCTTCAAAGGGCCGAATGTAACTTTAGGACTGTATCAATGTGACTGCTCCTTAACAGTTAAGCGAGGGCTCGGCACTGCCGCCGGGTAGAAACAAGGTGCCAGGCCGGATTCGTCCTGCGGGCCTTGTGTTTGCCACCTGTGCCTAACTGTATTTCAGATGAATACTATAACCACACTGAAAAGTGGCTATATTAAACTTAAAAAGAACTAATCCAAGTAACAATTGAACACAGTATTTTGACTACATATAATCAGGGTAAAGTAAAAAAAGAACTATACAGATGCTCCTGCACTTACCATGGGGTTGCATCCCAAAAAACCCATTATAAATTGAAAATATCATACATTGGAAAGGCATTTCATATCCCTAACCTGCCAAACATCGTGGCTCCGCTCTGCCTTACGTGCACTCAGAACCCTTTATCCAAAGACAGAAAACGCCTGGCAACACAGGCACTGGAATGCCAGGTGCTTGCCCTCATAACCACATGGCTGACGGGAAGCAGCGGCTTGCTGCCACTGCCCAGTGTCACGAGAGGACATGACGGTAGCCCTAGAAAAGTTTTAAATTCAAAATTCAAAGTACAGCTTGTATTGAAATAAGTATTGCTTTCATACTACCGTAAAGTCAAAAATCATAACCATAACTTATAATATAGCGTATTCTTGATTACTCACGTTGAATTTAGTTACTAATTAGTTACCATAGATTACTCAAGATTCCCCTTCTCAATCAGAAGGACAAGAGAGAGATATCAGCTTCAACCAATGACATTCGCACCCTCCTCTACCCCGGAGGTGGTTTGAGCAGGCTGGGAGTCGGGTCCTTTAGTCACCCTGGGCAGCTCTGCAAATGACCCCTGCTCAGACAAACCCTGACACGAGCTGCTGTCCTAGGAAGAGAAAGACAATTTATTCCAAAAGCAGTGTTTGACCTGATGGATGACCACTCCACCTCTCTTGACTGGCCTGGAGAACAGTGTTTGATTCAAAGCATGGACTCACAATTCTTTGTGCACACACACTACACACACATTGTATTTCCCCGAGGCCCACGATCCAGTGTGTAAGCAGACAACTACCTGTTTCAACTTCCTAAACTAGCAGTTGCAAAGTAAAGATGTTTCCTGCCTTGCAACTTTCACTACATTATTGAAAATACATCCCTTGACCAAAGACCCTTAGGCTCATGTACAAAATATAAGTAAAATAAATATAACTACTAAAAGGCCCGGTAACAGCAGATTTTAGAAAACCCATAATCCTGGTTAATCTGTTTTGCTTTGAGTTCTGAATTATGAGGGTGATAAGAATTATGAGAGGGGGTTTAACTCCTCATTTTACAAAAGACTGGATGGATCTAAATCATCCTAGAAAGATGTTTATCTATTATTATTTTAAGTAACTCCAAAGAATGCTACCAATTTCTTCAGCAGTTACTCTATCTTCTTTAAAACCTTAGTAGCCAAGGAGTTTATGTTAGGTTTGGTACAAAAAGATGCTAATATATCTGGAGACTTGCACTTTTCACCTGATAAGTTCCAGTCCCTTTTTAATTTTAGGTAGAAAATTATTGTGGGCAGTGACCATATCACTTTGAAGATTCACTCTGCACCAACAAAAACCATACAGATTACTGAGTACATTGTCCTACTGCATAAAAAGAAGAAGGTATTGAAGGAGTTTACAGTACATTGGCTGTATGACACATCAGTCATTACAAAAGGGGGAAGCACGTCTAAGTGCCATACTACAGAGACAGGGAGCCAAGAAAGGAATGAGATGAAACTCCAGGAGGTGGGGTCAAAAAGAAGAGGATCCTGATCTGGCTCTTAACAATGTGTAAGGTTTTGAAAAAACAGAGGCTGGGAAAGAGGAAGTGGTCATTTCAGGGAAGGGACTGCCCAGACAAAGAACGGAAGATGCTGGAAGATCTTGAACACTGAAATGAGAAGTTTGCCTTATTCTCTAGACATGCAGAGTATCAATACTTGAAGCCTTGAATGGCTGCTATGCATAGCAGAAATTATAATATTTATGAACAACTTATGAATGCTGGCTACAAAACACACTAGAACAAGACAGTCAGATTTGCCCTTTGAAGTGATTACAGCTAGGACTCTGTAAAATAAAAATGGGACTCCTGGTAAGATGGCCCTCTGAGGGAAAACTAGATTAGAAAAGAACAGACAAAACTGGGGTAATGAATTAATAACTAGAAATGTTATCCAAAAATACAAAGATAATCAATAAAAAAATACTTCAAAAAATATCCTTCAATGTCAATAAATCATACAGATCAGTCTAAAACAGCCATACAGTTATTTTACACCCAGATTTTAATATTTCAATAATTAATAATATAGTTTTGGACTCCACATATTTCTCCACGATTTTCCTTGGGTACATTTACATTGTGGTTTTCGCATTTGATTCCCTGAATGAATTTTACAATTTCCTGATTTTTCTTCTTTCAGTTTAAAGGAAGACAAACTACAACCTGGTGAAGAAGAAGCACACGGTTTTCAGTGACAGATTTTGACACTGTCATAAATAAGCATTTTCACAGGATACCTGGCCTCTGTTATCCAAGCGTTTCGTACCACTACATTTGCACACGCAATGCAATACAAAGAAGGAGAAAAACACTACCGTTTTCTCACATTATCCTGTGCATACTTTCATACATTATTGCAGTTTTAATTGAGGAGACTCAAAAGATACCAATATGTATAAAAAAATGTTTCTTGGGCTACCTCTAGATGTAAACATTGTAATAATTTCCATAACAGAAAGGGAAGTGAACAAGACAGTTATTTCTCCTAGAGAGGCTCAAAGAACAGGCTACCTAAAGAATTGTTTTTCTAAAGAGAAATATTCCTTTCCTGCTCTGCACTGTACAAGATTATAGGCAAAATTTTAGAAAGCTGAAAATCTTTTTAAATAACACTTTCTTTGGCTTTAATCGCAAATAATTGCCTCTTTCGGTGCTAATGAGCATGAACACTGTGGAATGGAATGCAATTCTGCCAGTTCATTCAGGGTAATGGCTTTGTAAGCTAGTGACTCTGCTGAGAGATCTAGTCTCAATTTCCTGGAATACAGAAGTGAGCAGCAGTAAATTTTTCACTTGAGGAAGATTTTCTAAGCTATGTAAATATAAATAGAAAACCCATTATCTATTGATAAAAACAACAAAGGTTAAATAAAGTTTTATGTTACTCTTTCCTTTCACAGCCATCAGCTCGCTGGATCAGGAAAGTAAATAAAGCACTTCACTTACTGAAATCAATGAGAAACCGTCCAAATCCTTGCCTTTGGTGCTGGGGCATGATCATTATGCAGGAGACATTATACTTCTGCTGGCAAAGCTTTTCCTGCGGGAAGGAGAAACAGATCAAGTATGTCAGAACTCTGCTGAAGTGGGCAATTCCCTGCACCTGCCACTGTCTTTGTACAACAGTCCACTTAGGTGAGCCGAAGTGTTAGGTGAGGATCAAGCAGAATAATCGTACTGTTAATCAACCAAACCAGCAGCTAGCGTCAAATCATGAACTCTAGGCATGCCTTTCACTTATGTCTTTATTCTTGGAAGTCAGTAGCATAAAATATGAACAAAGAATCCAGGGAAATACGAGCCGAATGAAATAACATAGGCAGTACGGAAGAAATGCTCAAACAACTTGGGGGGACAGGTTAAAAACAAAACAAAACACGGGTGACCCAGAGCCGGCTACCTTGCTAAACAACCTGCAACTCTGCAGTAGCAGTATGTCTTTTGCCTTTGAGCAAATGCCCCAGTGAAACGGAAATAGCACGTGTCGGGGTAGATTTGCACAAATACATTTCTCCTATGAATAAAAGTCTAAGTAAAAAGCTAGAGAAATAATTAGTCTGCATTTCAAACCCGGAATACAAAACAAACAAAAGAGACAACAGCAACAAGAAACCCCCATGCCTCCAAAAAGAAGTGAGGCTGAAAACAGCACGAAACCAAAAGGAAGACTGGGAGGAGTATGTTCTTATAGCTAAGGAAGGGCTGCAATTTTCCGTGGCATCAGAGCAGCAATATTTTATTCAGAGTACACAGAAGCCGCCAAAACCTACACAGAGAAGATCTGGTAAGGGCTTTTGAGGCTGTGAATGCTCTGGTCAAATAAAAACCACAAATAAGATTGACCGCAAATGGTGCTAACCACATCAAAGAATTACTTCAGAACACCCAGATCTTTAATGAACCTATTTGAAAGATCACAGGAAATGTTTGTGGAAAAAATCCTACAGGGCAGAATTAAAGATTTCTTTGTGAAAAAGATGTGTTTCCAACTTTTGCACATTTGTAGCTGTCTATGGAGTCTTTAAGAAATGAGGAGGAAGAACTATACATATCAGTTTTCCTAAAAAACAGGATTGTCCATCACTGACTGTGAGCATCGGTGGCAAAGGTTCGAATAATTAGTCTACTTTGCCAAATTAGACAAACTGGCCATTCTATCTAAAAAGAGATGTACACAGGTTAAAAGGATTTATCCTTGATGCCATTCTTTTATGCCAAAGTATGCCTTCCTATTCCTAGGAGATTTTTTGAAATCCAATTCAACAGTGTTCCTCTCCCCACCAACGCCTCCCCTTAACACGTTATTACAGCTGACTCCTCATCTTCGGATAAAATAACTGCTCCTTTTCTCTCTCCTGTTTAGTGCAGTCTGTTATGTGCTTGGAAAGTCATATGCATGCAATAATTTACAATGAATTTTTCTAGGTCATCTTGGCCCCTCTCTGGCTGTAACCTCTAGAATTTGGTTTAAGTATAATTCCAAAGGGCCATAGTCCTTCACATTTCAATTGACATTTAGAATACGGTTTGATTTGTATCAAGTCTTTTAATGTGGTTAATTTTTAGATGAATTTTTGTTCCACTACACTGTCAAAGAATACTAGAATTCCGAGTATGGTAAGGCATTGCAGCAGTTGTTGCTATACTATAAAAGAAACGGGACAAAACCGAAAAAGTTTAGTTTGTTCTGAGTAAAATGTGGGCCCTCGAGGAGGAAGAAAGGCAGAGACTCAAACCACAAGAGTCACCACCAACCCCACCCAGGGGCCAGCCTGAGCTGGACAGGGACAGCGGGCACCTTTAACCACTGACGTTTAAACTCATATGCATTTAAAGAGCACCACATTCTAATAGGAAGACAATCATTACTACTATTCTTTTTAACTTTCTAGAGAAAAAGATCTTTCTTACCTATAGAAAAGGTAAGGTGTTTTATAAATTATATAAGTAGATTTCCTAAAGTTTTGTGTTATCTGTCATCTTTCAGTCTGTAATGGATCTGCAAATATATTCTATCTTTAGCTGTTCCCTGAAAATGACATTTTTATAAAGCATTCCATTTATATTATGCAAGAGTAGAGTCATTAAAATTCACTTATCACCTAATACAAAAAATATAACATAAAAGAAAGAAAACACAGAGTTTGGATCATTTTACCTTCTGCCTGAATAATTATCATCCTGGCACATTAAACTATTTCCTATATGCCTAAGAACAGTTGAGGTCATTACCTGGTAGTAAGTACTCCAAACTCAAGTTTTTCTTTACTGCGTATGAGCTGTTTCTCAAAAGCCTTTGGACAGAAGAATGTGAGAGAATCGCTCTGAACTAGTGGGGAAAAAAACACTATACACATTCCATATAGCAAGGGCTTCCCTACATTAACAGTTGGAGATACTCAGGCCTTCTAAAGCAGAGGCTGCTTTAGATCTTAAAACAATAGCACAGAGAATAACAGATGAAAGAGTAAAACCAGTCACTATATCAGCCTGACTATGCAAATACCAATGTTCCAATTCACTGAGATACTGATGATGACCACAGAGGGAATGCACTGAGTATAAATGAGAATTACCTCTCAAATGCTACATTACACTGAGACCTTCATGTTGACACCACTTAGGAGGAAAAAGGAAATAGCCTTAACATTTAGAAAATCAAAGATGCTAGATGGTCTGTAAGCAGCAATTACAACATTATACAGAGGCTGACAATCAGGAGAGCAAACAGTGCTGAGGTCCTTTGCACACTTCCTGGGCATGATGTTTATATTGTTTTTGTTTTTTTAATGAGCTCTGAACAAGAACCGGAGCTTTTGAGGAACATGTGTCACTTCTTCAAATTAAAGTGATAAAAAAACTCACCCTATTCAGAGCATTGGGCTCTACCAAAAACATTCTGAAAAAGACAACAAAGGTCACACCGGCTCTTGTTTTACCTTAGAGAAGTATCCAACCAGATGACAGCCCTTTTCATCATTTTTTGTTAGGACATAAAAAAGGAATGGCTCGACATCATAATACAGCGTTTTGTGGTCCAGGAAGAGCTTGGCTAACAAGCAAAGGTTTTGGCAATAAATTTTGCTCATATTTCCATCAACCTAGCAAAGAGAAACAGACAACATTATTTAACATTGAAATACCACTCAATCTAAAATTGCTTTTATATGGTGTTTGGAAAGTATATAGTTTTATTTCCAAATCCCAAACTCAGAGATTAAAACACTCCATTAAACAAGTATAAAGTTAAACAGAAAATAAGTGTCACTTGGCAAATCAGAATTCCACCTTTTCCCTTAAATTAGGGTAAATTTAAGATAGCTTAAGTTTCTCTTTAAGCTACCTGAAGAAAGGTCAAACCACTAACAAACGAGTAATTTTTATTTGCAAATATTATGAGTAAAAAATGATCACGCATGCCCTCTCTGCTTCAACCAAGTAAACCTGGATTAAAGAAATGGAAACAAATCAAAATACTGTTCAAGTAAGTTAAACTTTATGTTGTTTTCAAAAGGGCTTCACATAAAAATAAAATAAATGAACTGTATTACTCTGATTCTTCACAAGTGAGGATTAGCAAAAGAGGCTTCTTCCATTTTGGTTTTATACCAAGCATCATTTCAAATATAATTGGAAAAGATAAAATTTCTATGTTGGGAATACTTACAGAGAAAGTGAGATGAATTTCAGCCTACAATAAGTACCATGATTACAGTCTACTTCTCTTCAAAATAAAAGAGTCAAGCTGTGATACTGATGGCTATAGACAGGAGGCTAAGCACAGATGCCAATTTCTTTGATCAAATGTAGTTACTTGTTGAAAACAGAAATCAGAGCAGATTCAAGAAGAATTTCCCCAACACTTTTCTTAGGGGAAATGGGTATTTGCTAACCAGAGCTCTTTAACAATGAACTTGACTGTTCTTGAGTCTCCTGTGGACCATAAAGGTTCTCATATTGCACAAATTATTTTTAGACTTCATATAACTATTTCCCTTGGATAAAACCTAGGTCCCACACATAGCAACATAATCAAATATGGGCAACGGGCACAGAGGATACAATTCTCTCTTTAATTAAAGAAAGGTTTTATGTATTTGGGAGTATGGTCCTTTTGGAAATGGTAGTACATTACAAAAAGGACAAAGACATATCTGTGAACCAGAAAAATAGAGATGACAATACCGAAGCAAAATCCTACCAGTTGTGAAAGGTATAATATAACATGCTTTCAAGAGTGATAGGTAAAGAGAAGACAGGAAAGTAGTAATCTGTGTTTATTCTTTATTTATTTTATAAGACACTTAGGAAACTAGTACGAAAAGTTTCCTACATGGTTTCCAATAAATATTAACTTAAGATTATAGAATTGGGAACTTGGTCCTTATTTAATTTCTTCAATTATATTTTTTCAAATATATTTTATTGGTTATGCTATTACAGTTGTCCCATTTTTCCCTTCCGCCATGCACCCTCCTCCCACTTGCACCCCCCCAACCCTTAGTTCATCTCCATGGGTCATACATATAAGTTCTTTGGTTTCTTCATTTCCTATACTATTCTTAACCTCCCCTGTCTATTATGAAACTACCATTTATGCTACTTATTCTCTGTACCTTTCCCTGCATTCCTCCCTTCCTTCTATCTTTCCCTGCTGATAACCCTCCATGTGATCTCCATTTCTGTTAATCTGTTCCCATTGTAGTTTTTGCTTCATTTATTTTTGTTTTAAGGGGTTCGGTTGTTGATAGCTCTGAGTTTGTTGTCATCTTACTGTTCATATTTTTGATCACCTTCTTTTTCTTAGATAAGTCCCTCTAACATTTCATATAATAAGGACTTGGTGATGATGAACTCCTTTAACTTGACCTTATCTGGGAAGTACTTTATCTGCCCTTCCATTCTAAATGAAAGCTTTGCTGGATAGAGTCATCTTGGATGTAGGTCCTTGCCTTTCATGACTTGGAATACTTCTTTCCAGCCCCTCCTTGCCTGCAAGGTTTCTTTGGAGAAGTCAGCTGATGATCTTATGGGAATTCCTTTGTAGGTAACTGTCTCTTTTTCTCCTTCTGCTTCTAAGATTCTCTCCTCTTTAATCTTGGGTAATGTAATTATGATGTGCCTTGGTTTGTGGTTCCTTGGGTCCAACTTCTTTGGGACTCTCTGAGCTTCCTGGACTTCCTGGAAGTCTATTTTCTTTGCCAGATTGGGGAAATTCCCCTTCATTATTTTTCCAAATAAGTTTTCAATTCTTGCTCTTGTTCTTCTCCTTCTGCCACCCCTATGATTCGGATGTTGGACCGTTTAAAGTTGTCCCAGAGGTCCCTAACCCTCTGCTCATTTTTTTGAATTCTTGTTTCTCCATTCTGTTCTGGTTGAATGTTTATTTCTTCCTTCTGCTCCAATTGTTGATTTCAATCACTGTTGGTTCCCTGTACATTTTCCTTTATTTCACTTTACATAGCCTTCACTTCTTCCTCTATTTTGCAACCATATTCAACCGTATCTGTGAGCACACTGATTATCAGTGTTTTGAACTCTTCATCTGATAGATTGGCTATCTCTTCATCACTTAGTTCTATTTTTGAAGCTTTGATCTGTTCTTTCATTTGGGCCATATTTTTTTGTCTTGGTGTGCCTGTTACATAGTAAGGGGTGGAGTATTCACCACGGTGGGACAACCCACCTTGCTGCGTTGTGGTGCTGTATGTGGGGGAGAGGTCTGAGAAGGAACAATGTCACTTGCTCAGTTCTTGGCTGGCTTTCAGTCACTTCATTTGGTACCCACAAGCAAATGGGGCCCTTCTGGTGCTGATTTCCAGGTGGGTACATTTTAGGACCCTGTGGGTCTCTCCAATAAACTCTCCTGTGGTGTTGGGAGTTTCTCCCACCACAACCCCCACAGGTTTTTTTATGTATTTTTTTTAAAGATTTTATTTATTTATCTTCAGAGGGGAAGTGAAGGAGAGAGGGAGAGAAATATCAATGTATGGTTGCTTCCTGTGCATTCCCTGCTGGGAACTGGCCTGCAACCCAGGCATGTGCCCTGACTGGGAATCGAACCGTGATCTCTTGGTTCACAGGCCCACGCTTAATCCACTAAGCTACACCAGCCAGGGCCCACAGGTTTTTTTAATCAGAGGTTTTGAGGCTTTATTTCTCTACGCTTGAACCCTAGGTTGCCCAGTCTGTCTTGCTCCCCACTTGTTCCTCCTGGTCCACCAACTACCACCTGTGAGTCCTCTCCACTCCAGCTGCCCATTTCTGCCCCTCCTACCTGTCTGGATGAATGTTTCTTTTACTCTTTGGTTGTCAGACTTCTATATAGTTCACTTTTCTGGTAGTTCTGGTTGTATTTTGTTTTTAAATTTGTCATTGTCCATCTTTTGGTTGGGTGAGGAGGTAGAATATATCTACCCATGCCTCCATCTTGGCTGGAAGTTCCATTTTTGTTAACTTTTTAAAAATTGTATTTCATTGATCATGGTATTATAGTTGTCCTGATTTTTCCCCCTTCCCCCCACCCAGCCTCCTTCACTCCCTCAGGCAATCCCCCCCCACATTGTTCATGTCCATGGGTCGTCTCTGTAAGTTCTTTGGCTACTCCATTTCCTGTAATGTACTTTACATTCCAATGGCTATTCTGTAACTACCTATTTGTACTTCTTAATTCCCTAACCTCTTTAGCCACCCTTTCCTACCACCCTCCCATCTGGCAACAACCAAAATGCTCTCTGTACCCATGATTCTGTCTCTGTTATTCTTATTTGCTTAATTTCTTTTTTAGACTCAATTATTGGTAGATATATATATTTTTGCCATTTTATTGTTCTTGTTTTCATCTTCTTTTTTCTTAAAGCAGCCCCTTTAACATTTCATACAATAATGGTTTGGTGATGATGAACTCCTTTAGTTTTTTCTTTTCTGGGAAACTCTTTCTCTGCCCTTTGATTCTAAATGATAGCTTTGCTGGGTAGAGCAATCTTGGATGTAGGTCCTTGCTTTTCATGACTTTGAATATTTCTTGCCAATCCCTTCTGGCCTGCAAAGTTTCTTTTGAGAAATCAGCTGACAGTCTCACAGGAACTTCCCTGTAGGTAACTTACTACTTTTCTCTTGCTGCTTTTATGATTCTCTCTTTTTTTTAACCTTTGGTATTTTAATTATGATGTATCTTGGAGTGGGTCTCTTTATGTCCATCTTGTTTGGGACTCTCTGTACTTCCTGGACTTGCATGTCTATGTCCTTTACCAAATTAGGGAAGTTTTCTTTCATTATTTTAAATAGATTTCCAATATCTTGCTCTTTCTCTTCTCTTTCTGCCACCCCTATGATGTAAATGATGGAACTCTTTAAGTTGTCCCAGTGGCTGCTTATACTGCCCTGCACTTTTTTGGACTCCTTTTTCTTCTTGTTGTTGGATTGGTTGTTTTTTGCTTCCTTATGTTCTAAATTATTGACTTGATTCTCGGCTTTATCCACTGTATTGTTTCCCTGTAAATTGTTCTTTATTTCAATTAATGAATCCTTTATTTCTAACTGGATCTTTTTTGTGTTGCTGAAGTTCTCACTAAGTTCCTTGAGTATCCTTATAATCAGTGTTTTGAACTCTGCAAATGATAGATTATCTCCATTTCCTTTAGCTCTCTTTCTGGAGTTCTGATCTGTTCTTTCATCTGGGCCACATTTCTTTCACAGCCTCCCTGTGTTTGTTTCTATGTATTAAGTACAGTTGTTATGACTCCCTGTCTTGGTAGCATGGTCCTGTAGGGTCCAGTGGCACAGCTGACCCTATCACCCAAGATAGGTACTGAGGTGTGCCTGTGAGATGAGTACACCCTGCACTTGTAGTTGAAACTTGGTTGTTGTTGGCAGATCCACAGGAAGGATTAATCCAGGCCAGTGAGCTGCAAGGACTGGCTGTGACCACTGACCACCAACTTCCACCCTCCGTGGAGGATCAGCTGTGCAGGGGCAGGCCAAGGTCAGCCCCCACCTGTGTTTTGCCCAGGGCCAGCCTTCCTGAGATAAAAAGCATTTGAGATGGCTGCTACTTGTGCTGGGCTTGGAGATTCCCAGGTGAAACCAATCTGTGAATCTAGGCTGGCTGCTGCTAGAGCTGAGCCTGGGGCTCACCGAGGTCAGCCATTGCTCATTTGAGAAGATTTAGAAGTTGTGCAGTTTGAGCCCAGACCAGCCATTCATATGGAAAAGCAGCTTGGGTGGGCCTGTAAGTTTGGTGGGGTGGAGTCTCTGAGGATCTCCAAGGCAGGTCAAACAGTGTTAGACAGATTGATCACTTCATAAGATACGGTACCAACCTCCAGGCTCTGTGGCTCTGGGAAGGAAGGGTTCAGAAAAGGGACAATGGCCTCTGCTCACCCCAATGCCAGAAACTTCAGCCCAGTATGCCTCTGGTGCCCTTCAAGCTGCCACCCTGGCACTGGAGCTCAGAGGGAGTGAGTCTGAGTAGGTGAGTCTGTTTGTGTATTTTTTAAGAGGAAATACTTGGTGCTCCAGAAGTTTCTTCCACCAACTCAATCCCCTGATTTTTGCAGCCAGAAGTTGTGGGGATTTATCTTCCTGGGACTGGAGCCCTGGGCTGGGACTCCACACTCCTGGGATTTCCCTCTTGAATTTTTATCCACCGCATGTGGGTGTGGGACCAGCTCATTATGCATTTGTGCCCCTCCTACCAGTATGGATGGATGTGGTTTCTTTAATTCTGTAGTCGTCAGACTTCCATTCAACTCGATTTCTGACAGTTCTGAGAGATGGTTGTCCTATATTTTAGTTATAATTTTGATGTGGTTGTGTAAGCAGGCAAGCATGTCTGCCTATGCTGCCATCTTGACTGGAATTCTTCCTTCGATTATTTTTATAGATAAACTTTACAGACTTGCTTCTGACTTTCCTCCCTCTCGTCTCTATGTATTCCAAAAGCACCTGCCCTGAAATAGCAGACAATTCTCACCAGCCTGACAAGGCTGATTCTCGTACCCTTAAGAAAACTCCCCTGGATTTATGAAAACTGCAGCCCCACAGGTAGATTCATGGTAATTTATTTAACAGTGACTTAAAAGCCAACAACTGTTCTGTTTCTCAGGGAAACAATGAGAGAATAATTTCATTTTATGTTGGTTAAAAGAAAGGATCCAAGGCACTGAGGAAGGAGTCAACAGGAAAGTTAAACATGAGTTAAACCTCAACTGAGACTAGCTCTGCAGTCTCAACTGCTTGGGGCTGGCTGGGTGGCACCTCGAGACTAACAACAGGAAGGACAAGCGACTTGCACTAGGCTTCCCCCAGCCCAGTTGTCCTCACTTGGTGTGATTTTGCCCCCCAAAAGACATGGGCTATATATGGAGACATTTCTGTTTGTTAGCACTGGAGGCGGTGCTGGTATTATTGGCATTTTGTTGTAGAGGACATGGATGCTGCTAAATACCCTACAATTCGTAAGGCAGCCCCTTGCAACAAAAAAATATCCAGCTTGAAATATGAACAGTACCCAAGCTGGAAACTATTGGATACTATTGTTGGTGACTACATCTGGTGCAGACAGAGATTTGGGGGAAGACAAAAAAAGTTAATATGACAAAGTAGGAATTTATTATCTATCTAAATGTGCCTATCTTTTAGTAAGCCCTAACACCCAATCTTCTAAGCAACAAATACCCTTCTTTCTTTAAGCTTGCCAAAACAGCCTGATATAGCCAGGAAGAGGGCCTTTAAAAATCTGTAAGACACAGCTGGAGTTAGCTGTATTCTCTGATCAGTCTTGGGAAAAAGTGGGCCCAAGCTTGTCTGAGAGGGGAAGGCTGATCCATGACAGAAACCTATGTATGACCCTCCCTATATTAAATATAATGCAAGACATTATAGACCAGAACTAAAGAGAAACATGGGGCAGAATAATAAATTTCAGTCTGAACAATTCAGAAAAAGAGAATCCTAAAGTAAAACTGTATTTCAAATGAAGAAAATATCATGTTTACTGTGTAAGGAAGGCTTGTTCTGAGTACCCCGGAATGGAAATAATGCACCAAGATGGGTAACAGAGAAGAAAATAAAGCAGGGCAATGGAAATTCTCGACTGGGGTTCAGAGAACAAAGGAAAGAAAGAAGCCCCGTGAAGAGGCAATAACAGGAAAGAAAGGCATGGTCTCCTCAAGGTACAACTCTCTCAGCTAAATCAGATCCCTTAAACTGATAGTAGAGGATGATTAAACAATGAAATGACATAGAGGCAATAACCTTTTGCTGCTAAATCAATTCTGAAAACACAAAATTGTCAAGAACCCACAGTGACAGGCACATAGCCACAAGGGGTTCCTGTGAACAGTAGAGTTCTCCAGGGGAGGCCGTCCACCCAGATGAGGGGCAGCAGAGGGGCGGGGGGTGTCGAACATCTGCTGGGGTCTCACCAAAAGGATTACCAACTCTGCCAAGAAATGACGGAAACACAGGTGGTTGTGTATTGAGGAGATATGCACAGCTGCTCAATTCCCTGAAAGAGTAAGCACCTGCCAGACACTGGCTGGAGCTGCGGAACATAGCTAATGTCTCCTGCCAAAGGAGAGAGAATTTACAAAACGATGAGGAGATCATAAATCCACTGGTGACTATATCTGGTGCAGACAGAGATTTGGGGGAAGACAAAAAAAGTTAATATGACAAAGTAGGAATTTATTATCTATCTAAATGGTTCCTTAATATGGTTAAACATTCCAAAACATAGAGATATTTTAAAGAGCAGTCTGAATTTCAGTGTCACAACTGAATATACTTTGCACCTTCTATGAACAATTCAGCACATAATTAACAATTTGAAATACTAAGTTTCAACAGCTGAGTTTTTTATCTACACATGCTTACCTCAAATACTGAAAGGTCTTTCCTTCGGTAAATTTCATTTGCTGGAGGATGAAACCATCCACATTTCTTTGAGTGTCTTAACAAAATGTTTTTACTTTTCATATATTTAAGACAGAATTCACACAGGTAAAGCTTTGGTAATCTGTTAAAATTTTAAAATCAAAGAGTCTTTCAGGTTAATTATTCTGTTCAGGGGGAAAATAATAAATACTGTTCAATTTTCTCTAAGTCATAGAAAGACTGTATAATAGCACTCGAAAGAATTACAAAAAAAGTAAGAGAATGTACAAACCTTACATTATTTTTCAACATAATATTTGTTGCCTTAAGTTTGTGAACAAATCATTTGTTTCCTTAGAAATGTCCTAAAGAAAGAAAGGTTTTGGAACTGAAACCACTCCTCTAAAAGTCAACTATAAGAATAGCATCCTGTCAGGAGGCCATGCGTTCTTATAAAATTTCAGATTTAATGTCACATTTCAATAGTACATGTGGTCAGTGATATAACTATAATAATCTTTTACTCAGGATGTGATTATTTAAAAAATAATCTCCATACTTAAAAGGCTGAAGAGTCCTAGTCCATAGCTATTTCCACTTATACTTAAGCATGAGATAACTTTAAAGTTATTATCATAGTTTCATATGGTCTAAAGCAGGAAGCATAGGGAAGTCAAAAGATCTTGTTTGTTTCTACCAATTTTGCTGACTCTTTTGTGTAACATTAGACAAATAGATTTCTTTCCCCTGCTGACTTTTTCTCCTCCTTAAAAATTGTAACATATTTTGCCCTAACCTGCCTGGCTCAGTTGGTTGAGCATGGTCCTGCAAAGTTAAGATGTGGTTGGTTCAATTCCCAGTCAGGGCACATGTCAGAGGCAACAGATTAATATTTCTCTTCCTTTTTCTTTCTCCCTCCCTCCTCTCTAAAAATAAGTAAGAACTTTAAAAAGTTATAACATATTTCACTTGGACCCTATCCCACTTAAGTAGATGTTTAGAAGCACTTTCAAGGTCTTTGGGGTATAAGAGGGAGAAGAAATATTTTTGAGGAGAGTTAGGTACAAACTCAGATAAAAGTAATTTTAAATCTTGGACTTGTATGCAAATGTTATTTGAAGCTCACAGAATACAATGACATGATTACCCATGCAAATTTAAGCTCACTGGTGCTTTACAACAAATTGTTCAAGAGTACAGACACAAGTGACATAACCTGGAAAGAGAAATCAAGACTCCTGACAGTTTGCCACTTAACTTCTAGAACACCCTTCCCATTCTCTCCGGTTAGATGACTGGCCCAATGGTTGAGAAAAGGACAATATTTATTATAAACAAAAAGCAAGAGTGTGATTACCAGAAACTGTGCAGGCTAAAAAATTTGAGAAGATACTAATAAAGTGTACCCTGATGTACCTGAAGAAGAAATCTGCTCTCATGATACCCATTTTTAAATATATTAGTTCAGGACAATCTCACAATGAATCTTAGTTCAAGACAAATGAAAACTCTAGTACCATTATTTTCTCTTCACATTCAACCAGTCAGTCACAGATGGCTTTGAAGATTTGGGGAACAGTCTCTTAAGGCTACCCACAATGACCTACATTCTCCCATTTTTCCTTCTTTTGCTACATTTCAGTAAAAACTTGAAAATAAAATGCCTAAAATCATAGAGGAGACTAATTACTTTTCTAAACTTACTAGGAAAATGGCAACTGAGGGGAAACTACCAAATATTTTATAATGGCTATTTTTTCCCCTGATTTTGTTTCATATACAAATAACACTTACCCAATTAACCAAAAAGAGAAAGCATGGTCTAGAAGTTAAAAGGCAAAATTCACAATGCCTATGTGACTAAGGAGTGTTAGAAGCTTACATAGAGCAGTGAATATTATAAAAAAAGACACTGGCAAAATAGTTTTAGAAGCACTTATAACCTACTACCAAAATTTTTGTTCTGAAGATAATAAATAACTGCTTTAGAATCAAGATTTTTCCTCCCTCACATATATGACATTAAAGTTATGTACCTGCAGGCTTATTCCATTACCTTGCATATTCCTGTGGGTAAGGCGAGGAGTACCAGGTTTGGATTTCGTATTTCCCAAATTCTATTACAGAAGGGTACCGGCCACAGTCTTCCACTCCACTCTCACATTCTATTTTCTGTCGGAGAAAAAGAAAAGAAAAGAAGTAAAATGTAAGTATTAGAAGAGGATCTCCTCACTTACACTTTTGTTCTTTCACCACCAGATATGAAAACCTATCAAAACCAGAACCCTAATCTCAATTATGAATTTTCATGTTTTTGGAAAAACATTACAAGCCTTGTGAAATAATAATCAACTTTGCATTAGATCTATACACAAACACCCTAAAAAAGGATATCAGCAAGATAGGATGATGTAAATATAAACGTCTATTGAACTGAATTCAATAATCTGTTGCAATATATTGAAACTGAGGAAATTAAAAGATGGTGAGGCTATTATACAGACTCTTACAGTCCCCTGCTCCTCCGCAAAGTAACATTTATCCCAACTGTAATGAAGTCATCAACTGTGAAGTCTGCAGTTTCGTACCTGTCCTCTCCTCCTCCCCTCACTCCTGGGCAGGAAGCTACACAAGGTTAAGAACTTTGTCTGTCTGACTCGCTGGGGTATTCCAAGTCTAGCACAGTGTCTGACACAGACAGGAAATGTTCTTTAAATGAAAAAGCCAGTGTTCACATGTTGGAAAGAGAGGGCTTTAGACTTAATAGTATCGTTCAGATAATGGCCTGCTGTTCATTCTGTTTATCTATGAATGTCAGAAGTGGGCTTAAAAAATGGTTATATCTGAGGACTTAAAATCTGAAAGACTGGGGACAGTTCTGACACTTATCATAGCCAAAGGAGAAACAATACAAAGCACACTGCAGGGGCAGAATTAGGAATGGAAATATTCAATAGCCCCTAAAATAGAAACCATCAAAGTATTTAGCCCAAAGGGCTGTTACTAAAATAAAGTTTAAGAGCCTACAGATACCTTCCCTTCCTAAAAAGGGAAGTGAGGTGGGGTATGGAGTTTATCCCTGAGTACTGTGCCAACTGAATGTGGTCTACCGACATAAAAAATTCTCAATCCATAATAAATTTGTCTTTGAGAAATCCAACAGCTTTATCTTTCAATGTTTTGGTGACAACAGCTAAGTAGAGTTAATATTTTAAGTGGAATAATTTTAAAAAATTACTGGACAATTAAAATAAAAGTGTCACTGATCATACAACACAATATTGCCTTTATCAATGCCAAAGAGTTAAAATCATGAGACATTTCTCATATGGCTGGCCATCTGTGATGGCAGAAGCATTGGTAAATTTAAAAGTGATATTCTTCTTTTTGTTCATGATTTTATATTGCTATTTTCTAAATTTGAGCAAAAATAATCAGAAGTCTATTCTTCACAACTAGAAGGTGTTTTTCAAAATCTGCCTCAACTACTGCTACTCTGGTCTAGTTTGTGAGACCAGCTGAGCGTTTACCAACTTTTGAGAATAGAGACAACTCTGAAAGCACAGTCAACAAAAATGATCATGGTCATAGTTAAAGACCCACAGAGGAGCTTGAGGGGGAGTTTCTATAAAATCAAAGCAGTAATTTCCTAATAAACATATCCTGAAAAGTCACATAGTATCCTTGGTATGAAAATACGGTATCCTGGCCTTACCTCCCAAGAAAGTTCCTGGGCTTGTTTAAAAACATCCAAATCCTCTTCAGTAACGGTATCCTTGTTTCCAATCACATTTATATCTGTACTTTCTTGTTTGATGCTTATTTTGATTTCGGTATCTGTCATTTAAAACCAGCAAAAAGTGTACTCACTGACTTGAATCATGAATAACCACTGTATATTACCAAAACGGCACCAAATTAGCACAGTGGGCAAATAGGGATTTTTTTTAAGCTTTAAAGCTTTTACAGATAAGCACTGCTCAAAGATCCAGCAGTACCCTTTCCCTGCTGTACCCACATTTTTATTTGAATAATCACTGTTATCTTCTTATAGCCTCAATAAATAAATGAGGGAAAGTAAGAGCAACAAAAAGCAAAATCAGATTTTTCAACCAAGAGATTAGAAGTCTAGTTAAAGAATTCCCATTAACACTTTCGGGATAATAAAATCTACCATTTTTCCAAACGACACATTTTTGGTTTTTTGTTTTATAAAGGGTAGCAAATGTAATCGGCCAATCTGTTAAATGAAATTATGAAATCAGTTTTCTTCCTAAAGTGATACACACACAGACACACTCGCACCCAAAGCACACCTCACAGAATCACAGATCAGGCTTTGTTGAGAAGGAAGCAGGATGAACTTTGTCATGAGAAAGCAATGGAGCAGAGGGGACCGAGGAGCTGCAATCCCCCCTGCTGGAGGCACTGACAGCGCGCGACCACACAGCACTGCGGCTGGAGAGGCGGCACGGGAAAGGACATGGCAGAGGCGTGACAGTGGCTACTCATGCGGGACTACAAAGCCATAAGCAATGCTATGAAGGCATCTGGGGGTCCTAGTGTCACTACGAACGGAGATAAATAATAAAAGGTGGG
This sequence comes from Trachops cirrhosus, assembly GCA_028533065.1. NCBI lineage: Eukaryota > Metazoa > Chordata > Mammalia > Chiroptera > Phyllostomidae > Trachops > Trachops cirrhosus. The sequence continues at coordinate 108,302,558 of CM052542.1, forward strand.
AGAGTATTAGTTGGAAAAAACAACATTTTGGAGGTTTAGTCAGCATTAGAAAAAGGTCAAAGTTTCACTGTTTCTGTATGAAAGTGAAGTGAGAACAAGAGAAATAGCTAAGACCTATGTGAAAAATAGGTATTGATTTATTTATTTTTTTCGGGGTTGGGGAGAAAGGGATGGGACGCAGGTTTGGTTGGAGCTTTGACCTTTTGCTTACCATCATCCTGATCAGGTTTAATCCTTCCGTCTGTCAAGCTCCCCTTCCCTGGTGAGGGGGTCCCCATCTGAGGGGTCACTTTATATTTTAATCTGCCTAGCATCCTGTGCTTTTTAAGGAAAGTTGTTCGCTTGAAGTGAGCAATTGCTTTAAAAATACGTCCTCTAGCCATCCCCCAGCTAGAGGAGGAGGAGTGAGAAATAAACCTATTTCTAATATCTCTTTTTCCAAAGAAATGAGCTTTAGATTTTGCTGTGGAAGATAATTCAGTTTTACGACGCATACGTTTGGGCGGTGCATAACTTGGGTGTCCCTTCTTTCGAGACTGTCCCTGAGTGGTATAGATATGAGAAAGTCCGTCAAAGAGTGCCTTCAACTGGCTATTACTGGTAAGGCTGCTAAAGGAGGGCACACTGGACTGGCTGGAAGAGCTCTGGGGGGAGGTAGAAGAGGTGGAAGTGCTGGACTTTTGTGAACTGGGGCTCTGACCAGAGATGGGGGCTGGGGGTGGAAGTGAAGAAGGTGGAGGTTTTAGCTTTTGTGTGGTACCTGTAGCCAACACATGAGAAGTGCATGACTGTTTCTGAGAGACCTTTTTCCTTGGACGATAGTGCTTTGAAAAGTCTATTATTTCACCTCGTGATCTGCGACCATCAGGTGATGGTGTAAAAAACTTAGTAAGGCCATCAATGAGCCCTTTGGTTTTCTTGTTAACTTTAAGTGTAGAGGCAGAAATGTAGGTGGAGGTGGTGGTGATTTTGGTGGTGGCACCAGGCCGAGTGGGGTCTGTAACAGCCAATCTGCTGCTTGAGTCCTTCCCAGATGCAGCATGACCAGATGAAGGTGTGGTACAGACTTTAGTCTTTTGACCCCTACCAGGTGACCCCCTTCCTGTGAATGCATTCATGGATCCTTCATCACTGGTTACAGACCTAGGCAAAAATTTAGAGAATAGAATCAGCATTTAAGAATAGAATTATAAAGGTATCTAAAACACATTTATAGCAAGTAGATGCATTCAATGTGCTTAAACTTAAGAAACTGAATTGCAACCCTAAGAACTGTTTCCGTATGTGTGCCTCCACCTAGATGTTTCTCTGTGGAAACGGTCAGCTGCAACTACATCTGCATGTCACTGTTCTCAACAGGCGCTGGAAGAATCCCTGTGCACCAAAGGGCACTGGATACAGGCAAGAAAATTTCTGAAGAAACTGAAAGAATACCCAATACTTTCATTAGAATTAAATAAAAATGTTAATAAAAGTGTTATCGTAAGTAATTATGATTTCCTGATTTGTCTTTTTTAAAATATTAAAGAAAATAAGTCATATTATCTAGAAGCAAAAGAATAAGCTTATTGAATCTCTAGTTAGAAGCAATTTTAATTGGAAAATTTATATAAATAGAATTTGGGTATGTCTATGAATTAGTAGTCTTTTTTTGTTTTTTAAAGAAAACACTAAAAGATACCCTCTTCCTCTCAGCAGTTTATGCTTAGGATGAGAAAATAACCAATAATACTCTCTAAGTAAAGAAGACAATTAATTACAGTATAAAATATTGCTGAAAAAAGGACAACAATAGCAAAAAACTGAAGAAATGATTAAAGAAAAGCTACAGCAGGTCAGACATGACATGGAAAGTCTGGTGAAGAAGCAGCACATTTACCATGGTCATTATCAGACACTTGGCATCAGAGTCTTTATACACTGGTTCCGACCACTATTCCAGTTCCTTTGGTGCTGGCTCTGCCTATACAGCTGTGCGGGCAACAGAGACTGGAGGTCACTCCACTAACACAGCTGCTTATAGTTAACGCAGCTGCCTGCCTTCACCTCAGACTACAGCATGGAAAGCTACCCATTTTTGCAGCAGAATTTTACACAATAGATACATCTGCACGTGAATTATGGCTGTGCCAGGGCCCAAAAATGCACTTTAAAAATGATCAATTTAGCTGAAGGCTAATAATGAAGAATGGAAGCCCGAAAATGATATGATATAGAATTACAAAAATATCTTAATTAATTACAAATTGAAGAGCACATTTTTGGGGTCTTGTACATAAAGATTTAATGAACAATTTCAGCAGTCAGCAGAAGAGCAGGCTAGTGCAGATCAACTAACTGGATGAGCTACTAGGTTTATCTGGGTCGGCTAAACCAACAGAAGCTTTTTGCCTGACTCCGCCTACTCAGCCAAATCAGGTTAATGCTGAAGATCTCTAGTGTCAAGGTGAGGGCCACCTATAAACAGCTCTCACCAGGCTAATATGTTTCACATTACAACCGGCATTTGGACTTTATCTAAAATCGATTGCCCAGAAAGGATAATATACTTATAAAGCATGTAAAAAGGAATACTCCCTAGACTGTCTTAAAAATTCCTAAGCTCAAAGGACAATTTTGGACAAACAAAAAGTTAGGATTGGTGCCAGATGCAATTTTCAGCTGTGTTCTTTGTTTAGAAAGTTTATATCCTAATCTGTTTTTTTTTAATTGGGCCCTGAGGATACAGTCCCATTTCAAGAACAATGCTTACACAGGATGAATGCAAAAACATATAATTTCTACTTCAAATGATGCTAATATGAAAGCTTTTATTCATAAATACATTTCAAGTTTGCCTCCAGAAATTAACAAAAATTCCATTTAAAAATGTCTACCAGTTAAAGGGTTTTCATAAAGATTCACAGAAAACTCTAGAAAAGATCACACATTTTCTATTTCTCCTCTGATGAGACAGAGGCAGGAAGATACTGTTTTTCTGAGAGCAGGTTATATAGTGAATTGCTTCAGATAAAATTAGGGGAGAAAAGAGTGAGCAAGTAAGATATCTGGTGTGTGTGCAGTGTGCATGAAGAATACCTATTCATTTTTACATCACAGTGACCCTTTCAAGAGCTAGGCAATGGTCTTATTATAGACCTACTTCAATATGCAGGTCTACTGATTTCATTTCTAAATACCTTATTTAATGTTGATAGTCAAAACCTTGGGTGGGAGGGAGGGCATTGGGAGGATGGGTGAAAGAGGTAAACAGATTACAAAGTACAAATTGGGCCCTGGCTGGGTGGCTCAATTGGTTGGAGCATCATCCCATACAACAGGAGGTGTCTGGTTTAATTCCCAGTCAGGGCACACACCTAGGTTGTGGGTTCAATCCCTGGTCAGGGCGTGTACAGGTGGTAACTGATCAATGCTTCTCTCATGTCAATGTTTCTCTTTCTACTCCTCACCCCTCCCCCCACAAAAAGAACAATAAACATATCCTCAGGTGGGGATTAAGAAAAAGTACAAATTGGTTGTTATAGAACAGTCATGGGGATGTAAAGTACAGCAAGAATATAGTCAGTAATGTTTTGAATAACTATGTATGGTGTCAGCTGGGTGTGAGATCAGGATGACCATTTAATAAGTTATGTAATGTCTAATCACTGGGGTGTACAGCTGGCACTAATATAATAATATATGTCAACTGTAATTGAAAAATAAAAAAAATATTGAAAAGAAAATATACCCCTACTCTGTAAAAACACATGAGTCCACTTCTAATCTTTTCTCTACCTTTCCAAGTAACTCCTGCTACTGTTCTACTGGGCTGTCATGCACAACAATGTGGCAAAGGCCAGTGGAAACGGGGCTATCACAGCAGACCTGCAGGCCACAGCAGGTTGTTATTTTTGTGTGCACCGTACGCCTGCACACACACGCACATGCCAAATGGTGCTGTCCAACTCTTTGGAGGCAAACATGAAGACAGTCATTAGCAAATTTCTCAGAAGGACATATTTCATAAAAGGGATCTTTAAAAGTTATACTACTAAGTTAGCACCAGAAAAAAGAAGTATTTTTCTAAAACGTTATCTGGAGCAACAAAAGAGATTCACTATAGACAAATCCCTCTCTTATTTTAAAATCCCCACATAAATATTCATGTATTTAAGCTGTTCTAATGCTCAGCCAGTAACAAAGTAGCTGAACGATTGTTTTAAGTTCTTACATTCTGCTTCCATCCTGCTGCTTGAAAATGTCACTTTGCATCACAGATACTGCCAACAGAAGACCCCAAAATGCCAATTGTAATTAAAACTGTTATTTTCAAACAAATTTCCACAGCTTATATACGTAAAAGGAGAAATACTCCCCATCCCTTGAGTTTGTAAAAATGATGGTAAAAAGTTAATGGAACCTAAGGGGTGACAATCACCTATATTTTAAAGCACAACATAAAGTATTCTTTTTGATAAGATCTCAACCTACAACAATCGTTGCTTTAATTTATTTTTCGGTCGTCCAATGGGTTTTGCATATCGTCGTTTTATTTGTGCAGCTTTCTCATGAAGTAGTTTTCTTCCCTTTTTCTTTGGTCTGCAGACTTGGCAAATCCACATCCCTGAATTGATACATATATGAAAAAATATTTTAATGTTTCATTTTGGGAGAGGTATGAAATATAAACTATAGCTGTAAAAGTGGCCCAAGGATGCCTATATACAGAATGTAACTCCAAAAGGTGGATCATTCCCTTCTGTCAGTCTCTTCAGGAAGCCATCATTAAAGGTCAATTTCCCCGTCAAGGTGGTGAGAACAGAGGGCAGCCTCTGTCTCAGAACCTTTCCATAAGGCTTTTCCAACATGCCACAAAGCCTCCCTCTGCTACCTAAACACACATGGGAAACGGATGCTGTCAGATACTATAGATCCTCTGATTTGAGGAAGACATTTTCAAGTTAATCAGTTTTTGGAACAACTGAAAAAAAAATTTCTCTTAATCTCTTTCTAGAATTTTTCCATACTAAAAAAACTATCAGTATAAAATACTTAAATTAAAACTTAAACAATTTAAATGGTATGGAGTTATAATAATTAAAACTACACATCTGGCATAGGGAAAGAAGTTGACAGATCACTGAAAGACCAGAACACTGACGCCTATAGGAAAGGTTAGCATTTCAAAAAGGTTTTATTTCAAATCGGTGGCGAATGGATGAAATGATTCAGCATGGCAATGGAACACACAGCTGTCTATCTAGGCAAGTAAATATTATAACTTGAAAAAATTAAATATTATAAGTACCAGGAAAAATACATGGATATTTCTATCATCTAAAGCATTATTAACATTTAAGACTGAAGCCATAAAGAAAAAGATCATGGATTTAACCGCAATAAAAATATAAGAACTTCTGCAAATAAAAAAAAAGTGAAAACTCTAATAGAAAAATGATTAATGGATAAAACAGGCACTTTACAAAGATGGTATACAAATAGCCAATAATCAAACACAAAAAATGTTCGATCTCACTACTTAAAGAAAAAAAATTATCAGACTTCTTTTTTCTATTACCAAATTGGTAATTTAAAATATTCAGTAAGAACACTATTTCACTGAATGTTAAGACACTACTGACTTAAAGATGCATCTGATTTCAAAGATGTTAAAATAGTTTTTTTTAAAAAGTGTGTCTTAGACTCGATATAATAAAGTAATGGTGAGTGTGGTCATAACACAGGAAAACAGGTATTCTCATACACTGGTGGTCGGTCTGAAAACTGATACAACCTTTCATGTACACAGCCTTTGATCCAGCAATTCCTCCCCTAGGAATTTATCTTAAGGCAATAATTGTGGATGGAAAAATTGAAAACATTTGCAATGCTCACCATAGGGGATTGGTTAAATAAGTTATGGGTTTTTTTATACATGGGGTTGCAAAATCAAGTATGTTCAGGAGCCACCCAGGTATTAATACATGTGACTAAAGCAAGCTGGAATGTAACACAGCAAAGAGTAGTGAGGCTGGGCAAATTGGAGCATGCATACTTATCTAAAGAACTCAAATTCAAAACTTAATAAATATCATACCAGCTCCTCTGTAATGCATTTAGAGAAGTCTTAAATATTTATATTTATTTATATGTAGCCAACGAAGCATATCTATGGCCCACAGTCATGGGATTTGTAACCCCCGCTCTATATATGATGGAGTTCTACACACTCATTAAAAACTATGTTTAGGAGAACATTTAATAATGTGGAAATGCTGGAAGTTACAAAAACATACACAGAATGTTCTATTTCTTTTTAAAAGGGCATGTGGGGGCAGAGAAGGAATTTCTAATTGGTTGTTCTTTTTACTCCTTTTTGTCAATCTGTGTTTTCTAAATCCTTCACAATGAAAATGTACAATCTTTGTAATAAGAAGGCAACATTATTTTTAATGTTTAATATATTACAAAATGATCCCTGATTGCTGTGGTGGTCCGTTGGCTGTCGTTTCACAGAGCGAAGGTCATTGGTTGAATTCCCAGTCAGGGCACAAGCCTGGGTTGTAGGCCTGGTCCCTGGTGGAGGTGAGGTGCATACAAGAGGCGACCAATCGACGTTTTTCTCCCTCTCTCTCTCCCTTCCTTCCCCTTTCTCTAAAAATAAATTAAAATCTTTTTAAAATATATGTTTTATATATATAAATAAACAAAATGAGGAAAAGGAGACTGAGCTAGGCTTACTTACACAATAAATAGAGGCCAAAACAAACAAACAAACAAACAAAAACCTTTATCCTATACGGATACATTCGTATAAGACAGTTCAGATGCTCATGTTCAAAATAGCAACTACGGGTCAAGAAAATGGTGACAGCTCTTGCTCCATCATTGAAAATAGGTAGTGTCTTACCTTTGAACACAGTACCAATAATAGGGAGTTTTTTTTTTTGAAACTTTTTACCTACCTAATCTAAACCTATTTTAATAAATAGTTTCAGGAGAGGAATGGTCTTTTTATATCTGTATCTGAATTAGAGGCTTTATTATATATGTTACCTTCAAACTAAATGCTTTTACATTCCTCTGGTTATAACCTGTGCCAAATCCGTAAGTACGAGAAAGGTGGGAGAGATGCAAAAATGTTTAAGGAACCGGCATACCTCTGAGCTGTCAAGACAGCAGGACAAAGCTAATAAGTATGTAATAAAGCACATTTTAAGTATGGTTTAAAAATTCACCTTTTGGCATTCTGGAAAGTGGGGGGTCACAGCACTCCATATGGAATCCTCTATCACAGGAGTCACAGAAAAGCATATTATCCTGTAATGTAACATATTAGAGACTAATTGAGACTGAAATCGACTATAATAGGCCACAAATTCTTATGTTATCTAATTAACGGTAATAAAGTATAATGAAGGAGCACTATGATCAATGTTGAAATCTGGCATCTGTACATTTAAAAATTCAAAAGAATATAGCAACACTTCACAGAAAATAAAAACCTTAACACTGAAAACTAAGCATTTACTTAGAGGTGGAGGGATACGGAGAGCCATACTCACTGCATTTTTGCCTTGGATCCTACATGCACTGCACGTCTTGCATTCGATGCACTGCCACCTTAAGGCCTTTACATTTGTTGTTAGTTCAGGACAAAATTTCAAACAGGATGGGTGTCCTACAAGCATGAAAGCAAATTGCTTTATGGAAATGGTACCTTACATATTTTTAAACTCTCATTCCCTAATATTTAATAGATTGTAATAATACCAGCCAAGAACCTTAAGAACTTGAAAATACAAAAAGAGAATCCAAATTACACTTTCCTGTCTGCCTTTTTCTGTATGTAACAGTGACTGTACAAAGGTCTCTCCTAAGAGAAATTGGGAAAACTTACACCAATTCCAATCTCAAATCTTGGAGAACCTGAAGATAACATATGCTTAGATTGTGTTCTCACTCCTGTGCCTCCTGGTTAGTCTCCTGCCCTCGGAACCACCATCAACCGCCACTTACACCGTGCTCTCTGGTTTGCCAGACTGTTTGGGGAGGACCAAAGTTAAAATAATTCCTGCTCTCTGTGTGTGATGGAATCATAAAACCTAAGTGTTTGCTACATAAAAAATTGGGTCTGCTTAACATAATACAACTACAAATGCAAAAAAAAAATCTAATAGTATACACAGAATATCCCATTGCTGGAATGTACAAAGATACTGTTGCCATCTTGACCCTAGTCTCTTAATTTAAATTCTGTAAGTAAGAACAGAAACAGTGGATTTGAATTTGAGAGTTAAGATGTTGAAAGATCCAGGTCAAATTGAATACACCAAGAAGCATACCCTCAGCAGGTTTCCCCCATTTTTATGAGTGTTCGGCTTTACCATACTGTTTTGGGCACACTTTTCATCTGGCAGCTCTCCCTGCACAGAGGAAAACCTGAGACCCCGAGGGGCAGCACCTTTCAAGGAAGCCAGACAGGCTACCCTCGATAATAAACAATAAATTCCTCCAAAAGATTTGGGGAGTGTGAGCCTATACTCTTGAGAAGGCAATTCAGTTTAAAATCTGATGGTCTTTTATCATGTAAACCTGACATATCCAAACTTGATTTTATTTTTCTAAATCCGGTCTTAAAATAGTAAGAACACTGGTAAATCCCATGTGAAAGAACTTATAACCAAGCTGCAAAAGAAACGTGAGGGGTATAAAAAAAAAGCAGATTCTGCAATTTCAAAACTGTTTTATAATTTCCTGACTTTGGCAGGCTCATTGTTTAAATATATATTTTGGGTTGCTGCCAAAAAGGTCCTCCTCCCTAAAGCTTAACAGGTGCTTCATAAAATTCCACCCACCAGGAGATTTAGCTTTTTGAAGTAAAGACATTCAAAATCAATCATCAATACCGTTAATAAAAGCACACTATTCCTGAGGCTTTTTTAAAAAATTCTAAACATCTGTATTTAAGATGTTGAGCAAATAAAATGTTGTCATAGGAGTACGACTTCAGGCAGGAGAGACACCCAGGCAGATGCATTTAACCTACGACACCATTCTTTTACAAGGGCTCTCTCATTCAAATAAACCAGAGGGAGAAGTTTAAATATATAAAAATGGTATCAATCACCTCTTTCTGCTCAGGAACAGCAAACAAAGACAACTTGCTTGTCAACTTTAAGAAGTAGACTCTGAATGAGGACGGAAGAGGTCTACTTTGATCAAGGTTTTCTCCCCCCTTATATAGTGAGGGGGGTAAAAACTAAAGTTTTAAAGAACAGCAATTTAAATTCCACCCTTAAAATGGGTCCCATCAGCTAAAAGTATACCATTTACTTCTTTTTCCCCCCTTTTATTACTTCCTGTAAGTCATACATCACTAGAACATATGACCTCAATTTCATGCCCTAAATTTTTCTCTACATTAAAATCTGCTTTTGTACTTTGTAGCTTAATATTCAGCAACTAAAGTAATTCACATCATTTTATAGCTTACTATTCTCACAGATATCCTGTGAAAAATACTTTTTGATAATTATATATTTTAAAAATTAATGGATTTCAGCCACTTTCAATCAAGAGTACAGAATATTCTTCCTCTTATTTCACTCACTTCAAGCAATATTATATCTCAACCACTACCACTTAAGCTACACTATCAAATTCTAAAATCTTCAACCGGTCTTTCCTTTAGGCAGTAATCTTACCTTTATTTAGTTCAAGAGAATTGGCCATAGATCCCTGCCAGCTCTAAATTTGTATGATTCTGTAAGGGATGCTGAGGATGAAGAAATATTTCCATTTTATTTTCTCGTGGCTAACTTTAAGATATTGGAGTCTTGATATACTAATACACAATCCATAGTAATTAGATGTAGCACAACAATGCAACTGATAATGTAATTTCCTATCTCTGATTTAGTCATTCTGCTCAACAATTTCCTTTAAAATTCAGGTTCTCTCTGCTGACACAAGTCATGATGGTGTCTTTTTGGAGATTGGTTTACTATTGTGATTTTCAATTTATCAGATTTGAGATCATAATATATATATTTATTCAGTCATTCATTTTTATTACAAACATATTAAGCTTTTAATAGTTTTATCTAGCAAAACCAAAGGAATACTGCTTAAAATTAAATAATTTCCTGACAATGAAACCACAAACCAGTAGAAATAGTTTTTGGAGGAAGTACTGTGGAAGAAGAAAACATGGGTTCTGTAGTAGACAGAGTACTGGCCCCCAACGATGTCTGTGCCATAATCGCAGTGATTTGTAAATACATCACTTGACTGGCAAGAGGGACTTTGTGGAGGGGACTAAGGGTACAGGCCTTGAGATAGGGAGATTATCCTGGATTATCTGGTCCGGTGCAATCTAATCATGAGTACTTAAAAGCAGAGAATGTTTTCCAGCTGGGTTATTGAGATGAGAGGAAAGAAGGAAGAGGAGAGGTTCAAAGCCGAAGAAGGACTCCACCAAACTTTAATAGCTTTGAAGACAGAAGAGGGGGGGTGGGGGAAAGGGCAAGGCATACAGTGGCCTCCAGGAGCAGGCAATGTCATCTACCTGACAGCGGCAAAAAAAAAAAAAAAAAAAAAGCGGGGCGGTGGGGGCGCGAATTTCAGTCCTACAAACACAAGGAACTGAATTCTGTCAGCAAGTCTGTGGGAATTTGCTATAGCAGCAATAGAAAACTAACAAAAACTCAAACACTGGGTCTCTTGAACTAGCTATCTGACTGACCACCTGTCCATTTGAGACACAGTGAAAAAAAGAACACATGTTTCAGACCATGTAATCTAGCAGAAAAGACAGACAAGAATTAAGCAAGAATTAGGATTAACACATGACAATGGGATGGCTCAAAGATATGCAAGAATCTAGCAGGAAGTTAGATGAAGGCGTTCCTAAAGAAGAGACCCGAAGGATGAGTGAGCTTGGATGGGACCAGAGGTAGGGCAGGGTGGGAGAAGCTAGCATGTGCAGAGGGAGAGGAGAACATGTTACATTCAAGGAGAGGAAAGAGGTTCAATATAACTAGTACACATAACAGATGACAGTGATGTGGAATACATTTAAGAGCCCAATCCAGAAAAGTTTTGGGGGGATATATTTAAAAATTTTGGATTTTTTTCCCTAAGGGTAATTGGTAGTCACTGAAAAATTCTGTGATTAGATTTATAATTTAAAAAGTAACTAAGGCTGAAGATTTAGGTTATTATAATAGCAGATGTCAGTTGATTTGGTGGGAGTGTGTGGATATACTGAAGATGTAGGATACGTATTAGTGCACAAAAATCAATGGATTTTTGGTGATTCCTTGGTGTGAGAGAATAAAATAAAGCATGGCCTCAAATTTCTGGCTGGCATATGCCATTGGTTAAAATGGTAAATCCCTGAGGAGAAGCAAGATGGTGTACGTTTGCTGAGATTTCTGTTGCTCTTGCTGTGGTTGTTTTTGGATGGAGGGAGCAGTGCAATGTTGATAAGCTATTGGGACATTAACTTTGAGAAGCCTATGAGGCATCCAAATGGAGAAGCTATGGACACATTTACATTTAAGGGTCTGGAGGTGAGAAGCTATGAAGCAAAGTAAAAAACACAGTCAGAAGTCTAAAGAAACATTGAGGGGATGGGGAAAGGCCAAGGAGCTAACAAAAGTGTGGAAGGAATCGGTAGAGAGAGAACACAGAGAATATGGTATCACAGAAGCCAGAGAGAAAAAAAAACACTTCAAAGAAAAAGACTCTCGACAGGTCAAACATGGCTGAGAGGAGTATTTGGTGTGAACTGAAAGATGTCCATTAGATATTTGACAAAGACTAAAAAGTGACCTTTAGATTTTGCTACACGGAGGCAACAAAGCCAGGAGAGATTTCAGGTGTCCTCAGGGTGGACCAATACTCGACCCCTTTAATGTACGAAGGTGATTCCCCTTACTCTCCCGGCTACATCACAGCAGTCGTTCTTTGTCTCTAGTTTCAATGAGCTTCCACTTAGAATGATGCTGCAATTTTGAACTGTACACTTATCTTAGATTTGCTGATTTGAAAACACACATGCACACAACTCATCTGTAAGTAAGATTTAACCACCCGGCAACCTGAGCAGCAGACACAAAATTTCATTTGGTATAATATCTAATACTTATGTGAAGCTAATTAAAGATAATTTGGTCTTAATGAGGCAAAGAGAATATAACAGTGTTAATTTCAAAGTAGGCTGATCCATGAAAGTCAAGTAAAATCACTTTCTAGTCCCAACATTCCCATAGACCTGAAGACTATTTGATGATTCCCACATTCATATCAGTGGTTAGAATAATCCTTCACATTTGTGGAATGTTTTATAGTTACTGATAATCTTCATATCATTATCTCACTGGATCCTCATAACAGGCTTGTGGATACAGGGCACAGATGTTACCCTCTGCATTTTACAGATATGGAAAACCACAGTTACACAGCTGGCAAACAGAAGAGAACTGGAACACCACATTTGGGGCTCCTTGCATTATGCACCTCACCTTATATTTTTAATACCTGTAAACTTGATTCATTGTTTCAAAAGAACTTTTAGCAAAAACATACACACAATTAAAGAAAACACTGCCCATTTTGGCACTGAGCCATCTTAAAAATAAAAAAATTTCTAATTGTCTTTATGATGTAAGCAGAAGGAACCATTTATTACTCATGCCTATGAAATCTAAGCAGAGTCTAAATATGACATCATACAAATGGTACTTCAGATAGAGGTGGCTAAACACCAACAGGAACATATGGGAAACACATTTAAGAATAATCCTTCTTATGGGCTGCCATCTTTATTTCCTTTTCTTGGTTTTATACTGCTATGGGTATTTTTTTTCACATAAACATCTTATAGTAGGGATTTCTTTGATCGCTACAAACAGTCTCAATTCAATCCTAGAACCAATGGACTCCTCTGAGTGTGAGACAGTGGCCATTTCTGTAAGATTGACTAGGGGTACAAACCAATCTGTAACTCCCACTCGAGAAGCTGGGCTGCACCGTGACAACAGGCTCCCACCATTGTCAGAGGGCACTGTTGAGCCATGCAAGCCTACTTGATTCCTTTTTCCTGTGATAATCAAGGGGTCACAAGAGAGCATTATAACTACAAGATTCTCCCTAAGCTCTCTAAGAAGAACCATATTTTATTTTGATCCTTCTATTTAAAGACTACCAAATAACAAAGTCCACTCATCTGATCTACCAGAGAAGTAAATTGTCTACAATGCACGTCCCCGAATTAGGAACAATGGTTTTTTTGACTAACATAGCTAAATCTACACTGGCACAGCACTTAAGGGGAGATTAAGTGAACCTCAACAGGAGAGCCGGATCCCATTGCAGAGTCCAGAGAAGCACTCTGAGCCATCCTTTATCCCACACAAAGGAAGATGATGACCCCAGGGCTTGAATTTCTGCCGTGACCTATACCTCATCTCTGAGGGCTCTGGCTCTACCTGATGGGAGGGGGGAAACTGACTTACAAAATGACTCTAGCTATGTACACCTTCTAGACAGTATCCTCAGTCCATTCTTCTCCATTTGTTAAAAAAGAAAACAAGAGCGTATTTTTGAAAAGAGAAAACATAACACTACACCTACAACCCTAGAAAAGTAAGAAGCTTTAGGGGGAAAAAATTTCAGTGACCTCTAAGTATAAGGGAGATCAAGCCTCTCCTTTGGCAGGTCTTCAAACCTGGGAAAGACAAAGGGAGATTGATTACATCAGAAAATCTAAGATCTACCTGTTTAGAATTACACCTTTTTATACCCTGTGAAGGAGGCCTTGAAGTTATGATCTATAAGATAATGATCTCGAATTCCTTATCAACTCAAGTAAGTGTATCACCAGAGGTAAGGAAATATATAAAAGGAACTTTTCTTCCCACACTTAAGAGCATTTTTAAACTGTCTAAGCACCCAAATACATACTCATGAAATACAACAGTGAAGGGTGTTTTTAAAGTACCACCTAAAAATCACAAAGGGTAGACCCTAGACAAGTGAACACCACTGAATTGATCAGGCAGTTAAACAAAAGAATAATTCATTCAGAATGAGCCTCGTGAGAAAACCCAAAAGATAACTACAGAGTCAGAACTGATGAGTGAGGCACTACCTCACTGGGATAAAAGAGGGAGATTGTAGGGTTGAAATTTATTAAACTGAACGTACAGATAATGTTTCCCTGCCCTTTTGTCACTACCCATGATAACAGGGGCAGGTAAAAGAATTTTAATGAATCTGTAAAGCCCATCAAAAAGACTGTCAGAATGCATTTCTCAAGCAGAGTTTGAAATGTCTTATTTCCAAGGCTCTCCCCTTCGAGTCAGGTCCAGAGAGCTGTGAAATCACATATAGCCCATCCAGTCAAGCCTTCCTAAGAGGAAGAAGAGTCATTACACAACACGGCCATGCCTCAGCGTGAGACATTTCCTCCGCTCAAGCAGCGAGCAGCTGTCAAAAGTGGGGATAAGATTTTCAACTACCTGCAGCAATTAAGGACAACAATATCAAACATGCCAAATAATTGGCTGGCATTTACAGAACACTTACCAAAGTTGCTGTGGACCCTGTGCCCTCACATTTAACTCCCACAAAACCCAAGAGGGTAGGTGCTAATTTTCTAATGAAAAAACTGAGGCTCAGAATGGTTAATGAATTAATTCAAGGTAGAGGAGCCGGGCTGTTGCTGGCTCTCCAGTTTGCTCTAAATCACTATATAACACTGATTTCCTTGATGTTTTTCAGGTTTGTTGGTGTTTTTAAAGATAACTATCACTATAGAAATAGTAGTTCGTTATGGATTTTAAAACAACACTTTAAGGAAAAAAGTTTCAGTAAACTGACAGGAGGAAAATTTAAAGATTAACATACAAAGATTAACTTTAAAAATCCAATAAATACCACTCAATCTGTTGATATATGTGTATGTAAGTATGTGCTCTGGTTGGTGTAGCTCAGTGGATTAAGAGCAGGTTGCGAACCAAAGGGTCACCGGTTCAATTCTCAGTCAGGGCAAATGCCTGGGTTGTGGGCCAGGTCTCCAATAGGGGGCACAGAGAGGTAACCACACATTGATATTTCTCTCCCTCTCTTTCTCCTTCCCTTCCCCTCTCTCTAAAAAAATAAATAAAATCTTAAAAAAATAAGTATGTATAATGTGCATACACAGATACATAACATAAAACCATATATACATCTCAGCTAGACAACTATCACCTGCTTAAGAAGAAGGAAGACTGGCTTGGTAAGACAAATTCTTTTAATGTAAGCAATTTGACTTTTAATTTCCATTACAAAACTGGACGTGTGGTCTTAAAATGTCATGTTGAGAAACAGGCAGAAGTGACAGCTACCTAGAAAGCATCTGGGGATACTGCAATTTGCCAGATGTCCAGTGTTCCTACCCAGCATTCCTTGATTTCAACATCACCCTCTACACAAACCAGTCTTCCTATCTAATTCTAGGCAATTAGAATTTCTTTCATGTCTGATGATTTCTTGATTCTATCATTGCAGTTTCCAGAAGACTGTCCCTTTCATTTAGAGTCACACAGAGCTGTGATGTAATATTATATTTCACCAGTAGGTGTCATGACCTGAAACATTATATTTTCCAACTCAAATATCTCTTAATTGAGACTTTAGGTTATAGAAAACACGTGATTCTATTTGTGTCCAGCTCGAAAACTTAGACTTCTCCTCATTGAATCTGCCTGCAAAGTAGAATACTCCACAATGAATTGCCAACACTGGTATGAAATCAAAGCTTAATTATAAATATTAATATAAAGTGTTATATAAACATATATATCTTTATGTCAGTGCTAATATACTCATACTTCTTTCTCCTTTTCTGCACTTACTTTTAAAAACTTAAAATGTATGCTATTACCAAATAATTGCTTTAAAGAACAAACACAGTTCTGACAGACAAATAGCCTGCAGCTATAACGGGGAGCCATTGTACAAACACAAAAAACACAAACTCACCACTACTGCCACAATCTGCACAAGAAAGGAGTTCCTCCGGTTTCTTTTCACGATTTGATTCTTTAGTCCCCAAACAGAAGCTACATATTGGAATGGGATCGGCACGGGGCTATGACAATTAAAATGAAAAAATATTATTAGTTTTCCATTTCAAAATTAAATACAAAACATTAAAGTCAAAAGCTTCTTACCCATTTCTTTAACGAAGAAAAACTGCTGAATAAGATATTCAAATCAACATTTTCTGCTAATAAAAAATCTCTTAAATTATTTAATACTAAAGTATTTATTACCTAAATAGTGTTTGTAAGTATAATAATGAGATTCAGAGGTAATTCTTGTAAAATCAATGAAATCTATATATAGTATAACTTTCCGTTAATGAACATTAAGGATTCACTTGAAATCTCATGTTGTTCCCATAATCTATTTGCTTATGATAATTGATTTATCTACGTGTTCAGTATTCTAGATTATGAATATCATCTATTTAGGTCAGATTGTTGAGCTGAACTTTATCATAATTATCAAAAAACAATTATTCATCTATCAAACATTTGATAGAAAATATAGGTATTTTGAGATGATATTATAATAGAATTAGAACTAAGCAAGAACTTTAAAATTCTGTAGCATCACTTGAAAAGATCAAAGATCATGAACAAGGCCTTCCTGGCACCAAGACACTCAAAAGTAAACCACGCCATGCCACGCAAAGGACACGAACTCTCAGTCTTTGACATTCCTGCTTTAATAAAAGAATAACAAAACATTTGCCTAACCCCCAGTACCTTTTAACTCTGAGGAAATTGCTTTGAACAATGTCTAAATCTGCATACATTCTGTGTCTCCGCTGTTATTTATGACTACCAGCAATGCTAGTATTCCCCATCCATATGAATAGCTGACTGTGCCTACAGATCTGGTCACATTTACTTTGAACCACCAAATCTGTATGAAAACTAAAATCTTTTGCATATTCCAAGCCTTCATACATATTGTCTCCTGGCCATCTGAATGCAACTATAATGTATTTATATTTGAATCTCATGAATCAAAAATTCAAGGCAAGGAAACTTAGTATAATCACAAATTTTTTAAATGTAAATCTAAAACAAGATTTTGCTAGGTCTTTCTTAATATACATCAGCACAGAATAAACATCATTTGTTCAGCTACTCTATCCCAAATGTCTAATATATTGCCTGATGCACAGTAGGCACTCAAAATGTATTTGCTAACTGAATAAATGAAAGAAACATATGCTAGTTTAACAAAAAAAAAAAACAACCCTCATCTCAAAGATATTTCAAATGGTTATGATTCCAACAAATGTCTCGGTTAGCTGTGACAACACATCATCAAAAACCAGAATCTATCTTATGACCAAGCATTTGTAAAATTGTTGAATGTAACTGTTAATTTCATCATACAATATGTGTTCATTATCTTGCCCTTATTTTCAGTATAATGTGCTCTTTTAACATGCACAGGCTTTACTTTCTGAGGTAGCTATGCAAATGTCTTTTTGAGGCCCCAGCTAAACAGAGTATAAAACACTTTGTACTAGAAAAACCAAAAAAGACAAGCTACAACAAATTGGTCATTGACTCCAGCCACAATTTTTTAAATGCCAGATAATCAGCACTGCATAATTATGGATCCGTAGTTATTACTTGCAACTGCTCAACTGCAGTACCTTGGGAACACTTTTGTTCCTTAAATAGCAATTAAAAGAACAATCTGGTTTTAAAATGACAACATTCCCCTGATAGATTCTAGCTAAAGCCAAGTCCTTGTACTAATGGGATTCCTGCTTTCATTTGATATAACAATGCTCAAGCCATTGCTGCCATCCTTGCAGTGATAAATAATTTACAAAATGTCACATATCATTCATGCAATGAAACAAATCCAAACCTGCAATCCCATTTTTCTTTCCCAGATGAATTTTTAGCTGTAAGAAAGACATGGCCATCAGCCAGCATTCATGCTCATTTTTCGTTTTTAACTAAAGGTAACACAAAGGACAAAGGTTGCTAGTAGTTCATGACCAGAAAGACTGATGTCCCATACTCTGCCCAATAATAGACAGCATAGATGCTATCACTTTACGCTACATTCAAGTGAACCCCACCACGCTGATGAATGCTCACCACCATTTATTTTAGGGATAACTATCTCACAATATTCTATAAAACCACTGCATTATACAGAAATGTCTGCCCTGCTGAATTATTGATAATTCAAAGCACTTTTTTTGCTAACCTCAGTACAGCCAAGTCAATTAACTTAAAAAAAATTGTCACTTGTACGGAATGAAACTTTTATAGTAATGCATGTAAATGGGCCACAGAATTATTGATTCACTATTCTCAATCAGACTACATATAAACTGTTTCAAAAATACTCCCTGGCAATAGATTAAAATGGATTGCAGTCAGAAACAGGTCTGCATACATGGCAACTCAATTCTATGCAAGTCCACCACAGACAAATCATATTTAAGAAGCCTGTAAATATCTGCCAACTCTTAATTCCTTTCTTTGAAATGTCACAAAGTCACCTAACCTGTTGATCACATTTTCCTATCAACATGCTTGAATATTTCAAGCTAACTTCGAGAATGAACACCCATGAATAGGTTTAAACTCTGCAGACTGCTTAGGAAGCACGTCCTGCTTATCTCCCACGATATGGTCACGGGGTGTCTGCGAGGTTAGAGGCCACTCATACATTATCTCGTTTAATCATTTTAACAATCCTGCCAGGAATGTATGTTACTACACTCATTTTAGTCAGAAAATTGAAGATCTGAGAAGTTAAGTGCCTTTTCTAAATTGCATGGGTTCATCTGCGGAGCTGGGATTTGAACACAAGTCAGTCTTCTCTAAAGACCATTCCTCACCTGTACTACCCACCACCACCCTTGTCTCCTCTCAGGAAAATACTTAAAAATTATCTTTCCATCAGCAGCAATAACTCTTTACTAATATGCTCATAATCTTTTCCATTTAATTTCTCCCATTACCAATGTCATAAGCTTTTAAAACTCTTTAAAAAGCATCCATTAATATGCAATAGATTATTAATTGTAATAGAGAAAAGGTACCTTTACAGTGACGAAATCTGGTAGACACTGCCTTAACTGAGTGATCAAACCAATCACCAATATGGGACAGACATCATGTGCCTCCACAGCATTACACTGAATGACTCAGCGCTGCCCATGCAGTGTCTTCCTGGAAATATTTACCTTGAATCTAATTATAGGGAAACAGGCAATTCCAAATCTAGGGACATTCTGTAAAACAACAGGCCAGGACTCTTCAAAAATGTCAGTGTCAGATAAGACCCCAAAAAGCATGGAACAAATTTATGCAAGTGACTAAAGTGGCATGAAAACCAAATACAGCCCCAGCTGGTATGGCTCAGTGGACTGAGCACTGGGCTGCAAACCAAAAGGTCACTGGTTTGATTCCCAGTTAGGACACAGGCCTGGGTTGTGGGCCAGGTTCCCCAGGGTGGGGCATGTGAGAGGCAACCACACACTGATGTTTCTTTCTCCCTTCTTTCCCCTCTGTGTAAAAATAAATAAGCAAAATCTTAAACAAAATAAACAAAAAACAAATACAATTCATGATTCTTGCTTGGATTCTGAATTTTATTTATTTTATTTTTTTATTCTGAATTTTAAAAATACCCATAGGTATAAAGGATATTATTTACATAATTGTGGAAATATGCACTAAATAGTAAACAATATATAAACTAGATATAATATTTTTTTGAGTCAACACAATTGTGATTATATAGGAGAATGTCCTATAGCAAGCCTTCTTAGAGGAGTTGAGTGCGGAAATATTCTAAAGTGAAGTGCCATGATGTCCATTAACTGAAGTTCGAATGATGCAGGGGGAAAAACACTGTATGTATTTGTATGTGGAGGTAGGTGTGTGTGCAAAGAAGGAGAGAGAAAGCAAATATGGCAGAACGTTAATGGTTGGTGAGTCTATGTAAAGGGTACTGGGTATTTTCATTATATCATTTTTTCCATTCTCTCAATGTTTGCAACTTTCCAAATAAAACATTGAGGAAGAAAGCCTACCCCTTCCGTTGCCCCCCGCAAAAAAACAAAACAAAACAAAACTAGAATAAATTATTATGTAGTTGAATTACAAGCATTTATAAAATAATCCAATTACCAATTCACAAGTAATATAGAGGACAGAGAAAGGTGTCCATCTAGTTTATAGCAGGGGGGTACAAGAACCAAAACTCTCCAGGGAAATGACCCAGTTTCATCAACAAATAAATTGAAAGGGAGACAGAGTGAGTAAACAAGGCTTATTATCAGGCAATCATAATGAACAGTCCTTATCTTGATCATGATAATTTACAAATAAATTGTAAAAGTAAACAAAACTGCATGACCTACTGAGGGAACTGGGACTAGTTAGCCTTGGAGAGACTGCTGGGAAGGGACAAACTGGATGTCTTCATCAGGGGAAAGGGTCAGATTTGTTCTCCATGGTTCCAGAGCACAAAATACAGACCAGCTGAGGTTACTGTAGTGAGTTAAACTTTTCAATGGAACTTTCCAGCAACAGAATGGATTGTTTTTTTCCCTGTCTCCTTTATTAATGTATTTATTTTTTTCATTTCAAAAATTTCAGCCAAACATACATAACATAAAATTTACCACCTTAACCAGTCTTAAGGAGGCAGTTCGGTGGCATTAAGCCTATTCATACATTGTACAACTATCATCGACCCTCACTGCCATGCATCTCCAGTACTTTCTCACCTTCCCAAACTGACACTCTGTCCACATTAAACACTAACTCTCCATTCCCCGCTTCCCCAAGTCCAAGGTAACTACCCTTCTATATTCTGTCTCCGGGTTTGACACCTGCAGGCCCCTCATATAAGTGGAATCACACAGCCTTTCTGGAATAAATGATTCCTGAGGCACCTGGAGGCTCCAGTAATCAGAAGACCATGGAGAGGCTGAATCGCCCCCCAGGGTGGTGAGGATGCCATAGCAGAGGACGCTCACAGAAACTGGGGACCTGGGGCCCTTCAAAGATCCTATCCAGATTAAATATTTTAATGGTTTCGTGGCTGGATAATCTCTAAAGCCTTTCCCAGCTCAGCTGTAATTTTTTTATTGATTCTATTACACTTAAAAAGACATTTTAAAGAGTCTTCAGGACCCTCAACCTCAAAATAAAACAGCCTTTTCTGAGGAAGCAGTCTTTAAATTCAAGACAATGCATTTTTAAGAAGTTACGTATTTGTTTATGGTTACTTTTGTTTGTGCCACGAAGGAAACAACATACTTGTTAGTCTTGCTAGTCAAAGTAACTGGACAAAAATAGTGAAAGCCCATGCACTCCATCAGAGCCGGGGGAGTCCGGCCCACACTCTCTTCCTGGCAATGACACAGAGAAGGGGTTCTGCCTCCACGGCCTCCACTCACAGCGATCAGGGGTGTCACCCTATGGATTCATCTTGAGTCACCACGACTGTCTCGAACTACTTATAAAAAATACCATTTTAGTATTTGCAAGTGTTAAAAATAATTCAGCGTTTTTCATTCATCTATTCCTACTTGTATCATCTAGATTTCCTCATTTGTAAAAAGGCACAATAATGTCCATGGTTGTTTAGCTCTAGGGCTGCTAAAGTTCAAATGTGTGTGTGAAGTACTTTGTAAACTATAAAGTTCTATCCAAATATTGTTACAATTATTGCAATATTCACTTTAGCTATAAAAACAAAAAGAGCAAATAAACCACTTCAAGTCCTGAATAAATAAAGATCAGCACAAATGAATTGCTCTGGAGTTTTGAATTACTCCATAAAAGACTTTGATTCTGTGAGCTCCCATAATAAATATTAATCTTAAAGGGTTTTTTCTTTTTAATGAATTAATCAGGGAGTACAGGAACAGGGTAGAAAATGCTTCAATGAGAATCAAGAGGCCTGTAAATGATTTAATAAAAGGAAAGCTCAATGTAAAAGAAAAGGAGGTCAAAGAAAGAAAAGCACAAATATAAAATCATAAATGAATAATAATACCACAAAATGAACAAAGAGGAATATAAAGCCTTTACACCCAAGTATCAAACAAGTGTAGAATGTTCTCTACACTTGATCTCAGACAACTCAATTAAATGATTCCAAAAGAAGTTGTTTGAAAGGGCTGTTTTAAGAGTCTCCTGTATGTCTCTCTTTAATTCGTACCCCTTTATCATTCTGCACTGACGTTTGAAGTTGAAGTGCCATTTACCGAAATGCTTTCCTCAAGTGTCTCACTTGTGCTGCACACAAACTCTGTGAGACAGGGCTGGTGGTTCTGTCTCCATTTTACAGGTAAGTTAAATCCTCCATAGGATCACATAGCTATTAAGACAGAGGGACCCCAGCCTGCTGACTCCAAGCCCTTTGCTCTTTCACCTTCCCCATGGTGGCCCCTCATTTCCTTTGGAGCTTGATTCAGATAGCACCTTATCAGAGAGGCTATCCTTACCATTCCCTCTGAGATTGCATTCCACCGGCACCATTCTGGATCCTCCACCTCTTGCTTTATTTTTCTGCACAACAGTTACTACTATCTGACATACTATGTATCATTTATTTCTCTATTTTATTTCACTTAACTAAACTATAAAAGCTCTGTCAGAAGGGCACTGTGCTCATTGCTGTAGCTGCAGCCTCAAAGTACATTTGTTGAATAAATGAAAGAACAAATGAACAAACTGCTTTTGGGTTAGGAACTGGTTCCTCTGGTTCAACAGATCCCCAAATAGGGCTACTTTCTTTACTTTAAGTGTCCGTAATGACTGCAGGATGACGTGTGAAGCAACGATTGATGGCTGGGTGGGTTCCCTTGCTACGGTTCCATCGCTATCTAATCCGAAGACCTTTATTCTACTCTATTTATAATGAGTGACACTTATGTTCGGACATAACTGCACTTTCCTGAGTATGCTCTAACAAGATAGAATTTAAAATGTGAAATCAGCTGGGAGGAAAATTATCTCTCCGCTACTACCACAAGTATTAACTATTAGGGCTTGCTCAGTAATAGTCACTTTAGGCTGCATGTAAAATGAGATTTGGGGCCATGCCTAACAGCAGTACCTAACTGTGACCCCTTTCTTTCCCTCTCAAGAAAGAATACAAGTAAAAAAATAAAAAATAAAAGAAGCCAAGGAAGATAAATACACTGTAGTGAGAGTAACAAAATCATAACAAAAGCATGAATCTCTTAAATCTATTTTTTAAAAAGCGTCTTACAAATTTTGGTGCTTTGTTATCAGTAATGAATCACTTTCCACAAACCACATAACTGATAGCACCAGATAACAGAGGCTGAAACTGTTCGAGTTGTTTTCAGGGTAACACTGTGTGTGTGTTTGCCACTTCAGCACTACACTTGACACTTATCTAATAAAGAACTAGACTTCATTTCTTGCCACTTAACCCACTTATTCAACTGATGTCTGTCTGAACAGATCAAGCACATTCCTAATTAGGACAGAGATCATGCACACACAGGATTTTCCTCTATAGCAATCTGCTGAGATGCAGTCTTTGGAAATGCACTAACTCTAAAAGTAGAGACTTCCTGTGATGATCTAAATCATCTTATTTTTTCAAGAGCATTCTCTTGTTCCCTTCGGCACGTGCTGTAAGTGTGGTCAGTGCAGTCATTCCTCCACGGGAGGGTTGGTGACCAGCAGCCCTCCCAGCAGCACCCAGGGCTACTCAGATCCTCCAGGGCACAACAGAACTCTGTTTACAGCGTGCCCATCGCCATTTTCTCTACACTCATGTATGCTTTTGTTTTATTCCAAGGCTATTCTTACCATTCTGTCATGAATTTTGACCTAAATAGATGCCTGAATAATTTTTTCCAGAAGATAATTGGAGATATACTTATTATAAGGCTTTTCACAGGCAACTATTTTACAATAATTTTACTCTCACCATATAGATTTTTATTGTATCACCTTCCCTGCTCATTATACTTCTCTGTGGGTAATTGGTTCTGTGAGGGAGCACTACATCATTCCCACTGGCTCTGAATTGAGTTTCTGTATTACTCTGGGCAAAAGGATTTACTATTGCTAATGTATGGAGATCTTCAATGTGGCTGCTGTATTTTACCTCCTGTCACAGTGAAGAAGGATCTCTGTATTTTAAGAGTGACAACAAGTAAATTAAATCTAATAAAATAAAAATATTTAAAAGCATCCCTACCCATATCAATAAATACATCACTTCTTTTTTCACTTAAAAAATCACTTAGAAACAAAAACAGTATCAATGACCACATACTAGGAAATTCCCACAATCAAAGGCTGGTTCAGAAGTATAAAATAAAAAAAGCTTAGCCACAAAGGAAAAAGAAAAGAGGGAAGACTTTCTGAGAACATCAGCCACAACAGTTATCAATTGTGTGGAGCTAATTAAAATGCTCACATTGTATCCTATGGTCTAGAACTTGTTCTAATTAGGCAGGTGTGCCATTTATAAGAGTGCTGATTAAAGAAAGTGATTCTTCTCGTGGAAGGAAACAAACCTAAGCCCTGTGTTCTGCACTTAACAATAACATCTCGTTTGTTCTTTTTAGAGGGCTGGAGTCTGTGTGTGTGTGTGTGGGGGGGGATAATGAAACAAAACTGCCTCCCCCAGGGTCTTTAATTTCTTATCTGGACAGGGACTTGGCTTTTTAAGATTTCATTTAAAAGTCTCTCCTCCACCCCTACCATTAGAAACTGTAGATACTGCATTTATCTTCTTAGAAGGGATCAAAGTCTGATTCAACACAGCTGGAAATTCAACACATGGTCACACTAAGTCTGTTTAGGATTTATAAACTATTCTCTTTGGCAAGCATGTCACAATATTAGGAAATAATATAAACCTTACTCTAGATTTGGAAAAATGAAATTTTTAAACCAACTCATATTCAAGTGTCACAAAATCTGTAATGGTTTTTCTTTTTTTTATTTTTTAAGAGAGTAATTTTAGGTTCACAGCAAAATCGAGAGAAAGATACAGAAATTGTCCATATACCCCGTTCCCCCACTGTCGCCGTCCCCCCGCCAGTGGTACATCTGTAAGGACTGATGAACCTACACAGACACACCATGTTCACCCAAAGTCCACAGTTCACATTAGGGTTCTCTCTTGGCATTGTACATTCTATGGGTTTGGACAAATTTATTATGACATATATCTACCATTATGGTATCTTTATCGTACAGAGTATTTTCACTGCCCTAAAAAGCCCCAGTGCTCCATCTACTCATCTCTCCCTCTCCCTCTCTAACCCCTGGAGACCACTGATATTTCTTTACTGTGTCCATAGGTTTTGCCTTTTCCAGAATGGCACACAGAATCATACAGCTGACCTCCTTGGTTGCCCCAAGGCATTTGTTTTAACTTAGATGTGGTGCCTGCAAGCCCACCAAGGCATGATGTGAATGCAGATGTTCTCATTACCAAATCCACCAAGAGAAAACTCCATTAACCGCTCAGAGGAGACCTGGGCAACTTGATTGTAATGAGATCCACACAGGGAAGTACAATAGAATGAAGAGTTGAGACATAGGTAGGTGGACATTATTAGTAAGCTGAAAAAGTCACATCTTACTTACCTTCTCAATAATACCACACCACCCCTGAGAATAGTCTGCATTTACAGATTTACATGACATTGGAAATGCATGCACTATTCAATAAGTTACTAATACTGACTCAGCACCCAAGTATGCCAAGCAGAATATAACTGGTACTCGAAGTGCTTGCCCTCACAGAACCAATAAAAGTAGTGAAATTCCATCACCACCCTTAATTCTCAATTGCTCTGTGGCCACATAAACCTCTGATATACAGAATTTCCATGCCCCTGACCTTTCTGTTTTTGTTTCCCTCACTTTCAGACTACCTTTAACCCTTTCCATTACAATAGTCATAAGCAGGAGGAAAAGAGGATTGCTTGGATGATTACTGCCTGAATGTCAAGAGCTCTGACCTTGTATTTGGACTCTACCCTAAACCTCTTTGTGGTGGGTGGAGGTTGTAGAACTATGAAGGGTTTTAGGCCAGGCACCATCCCAGCCCTTAAGTGAACACTGTTGGTGGCAACACTGCTCTGTGGTGCAGGCAGTGTGGGAGCTGCACAACACAGAAGACCCTCTCCTACTAGTGCAAAGCAAGAGCAAGGTCAGGAAAAGAAACACCAGAGGTGAGAGGCTCTCCCCTTAGGGCAAGGATTTTTAAGCTCAGTTTCCCAGAGCTTTAAGAATCTACAGAAGCCTACTAAAGGGTACATAGTAGGTGAAAGAAAGCTCTTTATTTTTTAGAAATCATTTATTTTTGGCATGTTTTAAGTCAAAGCTTAATACAACACTGTGAGGTCTTTGAAGGAGATACATGATTGGTTTATCTTCACCACATATAAAAAAGAACTATACACAACCTTAAATGTTTGATTGACATTTGTTGAATATGTATTGGGTTGGTAAAAAAGTTCATTTGTCTTTTTCCAATAAGATGGCTCTAGTACCAGCTAGCTGTCTTTAAATTGCTTCATTTGAAACAATTTTGTTAGATTATATTCTGTCATATCAGGACGTATTTTAAAAAATGTATCAAAACTGGTGAATTTTTATGCAGTCATTTTAATACTGAAGATGGAATAATATATGCAACATTTTCAGTGTATTATGCTTTACTGTTTCAAGAAAGGTAAAAATGCAACTAAAACACACAAAAAAGATTTGTGCAGTGTATGGAGAAGGTACTGTGACTGATCAAACGTGTTAAAAGTGGTGTGCTATTTTTCTTGGTATTATTGACATTTTGGCCAAATAATTCTTTGCTGTGGGGCTGTCTTATGCATTGGAAGACGTATAAGACATCCTGGTCCCGGCCCCTACCCACTAGAAGCCAATAGCGGGAGATAATCAACATACCCAAATATCCAAATCAACAGTTATTGTGAAAATGAAAAACAAGTCTATTATTTTATGGGAAAAACTAAACAGACATTTTGGCCAACCCAATAAAAGTGATATTAATTCTCATACTTTGTACCTTCTCATCATTTTGTAAATTATATTCTACCTTAGCATATAAATGGTAAATAAAGAAATAATAACAGAATAGCACATGGTTAGAGGAAAAATAAACACTTTAAATGTTTGCCCATTTAGAACCTTCACATCTACCTACTTACATTTTTTAAATTGTAAAATACACATAACATAAAATGTACCATTTTAACCACCTTTTAAAAGATTTTGTTTATTTATTCTTAGAGAGAGGGGAGGGGAGGGAGAAAAACATCAGTGTGAGAGAAAAACATGGATCAGTTGCCTTTTGTATGTGTCCCAACTGGGACTGAGCCTGCAACCCAGGTACGTGACCAGAATTGAACCAGCAAACTTTTGCTTTGCAGGCCGATGCCCAATAGAGCCACACCAGTCAGGGTCTGTTTTAAGCATTTTTAAGTATAAAGTTCAGTGGCACTAAGTACGTTCACACTGCTGTACAACTAAGTTAAGGTATATTTTAAAGAGTTTTGAATAAATGCATATACTCACATAACCTACACCTCTACCAAGAACCAGACCAGAAAGTTCTCTCCTGCCTTCTCCCAATCAATCCCTTACTACTCTCCTTCCCAAGTAA
The DNA here is from genome assembly GCA_028533065.1 of Trachops cirrhosus. Classification (NCBI taxonomy): domain Eukaryota; kingdom Metazoa; phylum Chordata; class Mammalia; order Chiroptera; family Phyllostomidae; genus Trachops; species Trachops cirrhosus. The sequence continues at coordinate 108,330,287 of CM052542.1, forward strand.
TCAATCACTGCTCTGATTTCTACACCCATAGTTTTTGGTTTGTCTGTTCTAAAATTTCATAAATGGCACCAGACACTAAATGAGTGTCTTTCACTCACCATATTGTCATATTCTTTTATACCATCACATATACCAGTAATTCATTTCTTTTTATTAGAGTTGGATTTGATTGTAAAATATACAAACATTTGTTTATTCTTTCATTAAGTTGTTTTCAGTTTACAGTTAAAATGAATAAAACTGTTTAGAACATTCTTGTAGAAATACTTATATTTTTTTGGATATGTGTTTTCATCTCTCTTGAGTAAATACCTAGGAGTAGAACTGGTGGGTCATAAGGTACATAGATGCTTTACTTTACTAGAAACTTCTAGCTACGTTAATTTTTTAAAATGCTAATTATCAACATCTGGAAATAAGAAGGTGTATCACTACAGATCTTTAAGATATTAAATGATGGGAAAAAAAGAGCTTTATGCCAATAAATTAGGCAACTCAGATAAAATGAACAACTTCACTGAGAAACCAAATCAACAAAACTAAGACAAGAGGCGATAGAAAATCTGAATAACTCTATCCATTAAACAAAATGATTCCTAATTTAAAACCTCCCTACAAAGAACCCCAGGTCCAGGCAGTTTTGCTGTTGAATTTATGAAGAATACAATACCAATCTTATAGGACCTATCTCAAAAAACAGAGGAGGAGGAGGAAATATTTCTCAACTAATTTCATGAAGTCGGGATAACTCTGATATGAAAACATTACAAAAAAAGAGTATTAAAAGAACAACCAAACCCCTATTTGTTTTTCCTCTTAAATCTTACTTAAAAAAGTCTACTTTACTGAGGTACAATTTACATATAATAAAAAGTGCCCCTTTAAATTCTGTACAAATACACATACCCATATAATCAATGTAACAATTAAGTAACAGAACCCTTTTATCAAAAGTTCCCTCTAGTGCCCTAACCAGGTGGCTCAGTTGTTTGGAGCATTGTCCCCATACACCGAAAGGCAGAGGGTTTGATTCTTGGTCAGGGCACAGTAACTAGGATGCCGTTGGGTTCCGGGTTGAGTATGGGAGGCAACTGATTGGTGTTTCTCTCACATTGATGTTCTCCCGGCCTAAAATCAATAAACATCTACTAGAGTGATGATTTTAAAAATGTTCCCTCTACCTCTTTTGCAGTCTAGCCAACGACCTATCTGCTTTCTATCACTGCAGATTCTTTTGTCTGTTCGAGAACATCGTGTATGAAATCATACAGGATGCACTTCTTTTTTTGGGCTTCCTTATGCTCAGCATGCTTTCTGTCATTCATCCTTGTTGTTCATGCGTGAGTTTATTCTTTTTAATGCTACATAATATATTATATATTACCCAAATTAGCTTTATATTATATCAGTATACCCAAATTAGTTTACCCATTCACCTGTTAATGGACATTTGCAATTCTTTAACTAGTTTTGAGCTGTATGAATCATGCTAATTTAAACATTAGTGTAAAGGTGTTCTTATACGTGTGTTTTTCTTTCTCTTTGGTAAATACCTAATAGTGGCACTGCTGGGTCAATGATAAGTGAAGGTTTAACTTTATAAGAAATTGTTCGTTTTTCCAAAGTGACTGTGCCATTTTAAACTGTCAGTTGCACTTGGTATTTCCCGTCTTTTTAATTTGTAACCATTCTAGGGAGTGTGTAGGAGTGTCCCACTGTGGTTTTCATTTACATATCCTTGATGGCTAACAATTTCACATATATTTTCATGTGCTTATTGGACATTCATGTGCTCCTACCTTCTTCTGCACAATTTCTGTAAGATTCTTCTGCACATCATCATGGTCCACTGCAACATACTGCCAGACCTGCTTCAGCGAGAACACTGTGGTTGCCCTAGCTCCTGAGAACGCTGCAGGCAGGCAGCTTTCAGCTGCCTCTCCCTGCAGGGACTGCCTTAGCTACAGAAAGCCATGTCATCCCAAGGACAGGCCTTTTCCGAGAGTGGCACACATCGAAGTGGAATGGTCCTCACCACTGAGCTATGCAGAAATATAAAGGTTTGGTCATCTTGGCCCAACTGTTGCCCCAAATCTCCCCTCAACTCTGAAGGATCATTTTAACCCCAGGGCTATGTATAAAGTTAGCCAAGGCTGTTATTAAGCTGTACCACTGCTCAACTTTTCCCTTTGCCCAATGCTGCTTTGTCGCCCTTACTCCCATAGGTGTTGATGACACCAGGACATCTCAGTGCCTGCTTCCTGAGGAACACAACCTATAACACCTATTTCGAAAAACTGGGTTGCTCATGTTATTATTGAGTTATAATATATATTTTTCTCGTTTGGTGGCTTGTCTCATTTGCCTAACAATTTCTTTTGAAAAACATTCATTTTTAATTTTTATGAGGTCCCATTCATTAATTTTTTTTTTACTTTTGTCCAAGCTAAGAAATCTTCCCCTGTTCCAAAGTTGCAAAAGCTTTATGCTACATTTTTTCTAGTTTCATGGGTTTAGTTTTTTAAATAAGTCTATTATCTATTTTTAGTTAATTTTTGTATACAGAATAAGGGTCAAGATTCACTGTTTTTCATATGTATATAGAGCTATTCCAGAGCCTCTTGTTGAGATTTTCTTCTTTCCACTGAATTAATCCTTCCACTTTGGTCTTTTTTTTTTTAATTTGTTTTGACAATTTTAGGTCCTTTGCATCACCTTCAAAATTTTTAAATCATTTTGTCAGTTTCTAGAAAAATCTCTGCTGGGTTCTTTTTAAAAGTTATGTAAGTTTCAGGTATATAACATTATAATTCAGTATCTGTATACACTACAAAGTGATCACCCCAAGTTGGGATCTTTATTAGCATTGTTGTTGACTGCATAGATATTTCAGGGAGTATTTACTTTGTAACATTACTGAATCTTCCAATCCATAAACGTGGACTTATTTCTCCACTTATTTAGGCCTTCTTTAATTTCTTTCAGTAATGCTTTATAATTTTCAGTACACATTATGTCCATATTTTGCTAAATTTATCCCTATAAATTTTCACGTTGTTTGATGCTATTGTAAATGGTATTTTAATTTCAGAATGTTCATTGCTACTATCTAGAAATACAATTGGGTTTTATATATTAACCTTGAATCCTTGCAAAATCCAGTCTAGTTTTAGTAGCCTTCTTAAAGATTCCTTAAGAGTTTCTATATAAAAATTATGTAGTCTGAAACTAAAGACAGTTTTAGTTCTTTCTCCCAATCTGTATGCCTCCTTCCTCCCTGTCTCCCTCCCTCCCTTTCTTTTTCCTCCTGCCTTATTGCACTGGCTAGAAACTCAAGTACAATATTGACTAGAACTAATAAAAGGGGACATACTTGTCTTATTCCTGACCTTACAAAACTTTTTTTAAATTTTTCACCATTATTAATGATGTTAGCTATGGTTTTTCTTTTTTTTTAGATGCTTTTGTAGGCTGACAAATTTCTTCTATTCCTAGTTTGCTGCGAGATTTTTATTTATTTATGTATTTGAGAGAGAGAGAGAAGAGAGAGAGAGAGAGAAACATCAATTTGTTGTTCCACTTACTGATGCATTCATTGGTTGATTCTTGTGTGTGCCCCGACTGGGGATTGGACCCACAACCTTGGCATATTGGGACAATGCTCTAACCAACAGAGCTACTCCACTAGGGCAAGGGTTTTTATCATGAATGGGTTTTTAGTTTTGTCCATTGCATTTTCTTTATCTATTGAGATGATCATAGGTTGTCTTCATTTTAGAATATTAAACTAATCGTGCTTGTATTTCTGGATAAACCCCACTCTGGATAAACCTTGTAATATATTCTCCTTTTTATGTTTCTGGATTTGATTTGCTAATATTTTAAAAGATTTTTATGCTTATATTCAGGGGAAATATTATTCCATAGTTGCCCTTTTTAATAATATCTTTGGTTAGTTTTAGAATTAGAATGTGTTTCCTTCAACTTTCTCAAATAACTTATCTAACATTTGTATCATTAAATGTTTGATAGATTTCATCATTAAAACTGTCTGCTACCTGAGCCTGGAGTTTTCTTTGTAGCACAGTTTTAAATTATGAATTCAATTTCTTTAATAGATATAAGCTATTCAGGTTATCTAGCCTGCATGTCAGTTGTGGTAATCTGGGCATTCAAGGAACTTTCCTATTTCATCTAAGTTACCCAACTTATTGGCATAAAATTGCCTTATATTCCTATTGCCTAATATTTCCTTATATTCTTTTTTAAAAGATTTTATTAATTATTTTTAGAGAGATGGGAAGGGAGGGAGAAAGAGAAGGAGAGAAACATCAATTGGCTGACTCTTTTATGCACTGAACCCATAACCGAGGCATGTGCCTTGACCAGGAATCAAACTGGCAGCTTTTTGGTTGGTGGAAGGATGCCCGAACAACTAAGTCACACCAGGCTGGGCCTTATATTCTTTTTATGTGTTGTATATTTCTTCTCCAACTCCTGGTGCCTATAATTTTGGTTTCCTTCTTTTTTAAATCAGTCTAGCTGGAGATTTCTGAATTTTATTAATGTTTTCAAAGAACTGGCTCTTAAACTCCTCTATTTACTTTCAACGTTCTTTATTTGCATAAAATGTTAATTCTAATGCAGAAATCTGATTTGTTATGATTGTTACTATCATTATCATTATTATTCTAATATAACAGCCATGTGGCTATTCAGCAACACTCCCTGTTCCTTTGATATGGAGTAGAGGATCCATACATTCTACTCTGGTGCCATACCTACATCACTCCTGGGAGCCTGCAGCAGAGGGCGGAACAGCTAATACTTTAGCAGAAGACCCCTACCAAGAACTGCTCTCTAGACAGTAGTTCTTAACTAGGTAAGAACATCAGAATCACCTATTTAAAAATGCATATGCCTAAGATAAACCCACAGATTTTGATTCAATAGGTCTGGAATTGGCTTAGGCATCTTCATTTTTTAAAAAATTTTATTTATTTATTTTTTGAGAGAGGGGAAGGGAAGGAGAAAGAGATGGAGAGAAATATCAATGTGCGGTTGCCTCGAGCGTGCTTCCCACTGGAGACCTGGCCCGCAGCTCAGGCATGTGCCCTGACTGGGAATGAAACCAGTGACCCTTCTGTTCGCAGCTCATGCTCAATCCATTGAGCCACACCAGTCAGGGCTGCATCTTAATTTTTAAAAGCTTCGAGGAGATTGTGGTGGTACCCCATGTTGAAAATCATTGCTCTGAATAATTAGGACATCCGGCAGTTTATGCTCAGAAGAGTCTAAGGAATGGGAGACGCAATACAGAGCAGTGAGGCTAATGAGAATTTGTTGTTTACTTTTAGTAACCATGGGTCTGAGGGTTCCAGAGACATGAGTTTCTATACAAAAACCTACTTCAAAAGTGAGGGGCAAAAGCATGAGTGTAAAAGATATGGCTTAAATCTCTTCAATGCATGGGCTACTTTGTTGATTTTAAAGTAATAATATATACATTTCTTTTTTTAAAAAAAACATTAAAATAGTACAAAGACATACAGAATGGAAAATAAGTCTTCTTCTTATGTCTAACCCCTGGACACTCAAATCTCCTAAAAGGTTCATTGAAACATTTTCATTGACAGACCTGGCACATATAAACATGCAACATCTTTAAAAAATGTTGAGGTACACTAAACCAGTTTCATTCTAATTGCTATTGAGGTTACTGGCACTCTTTTGCTTCTACAAAATGTACAGAGGTACATTTGCATGTGCAAATATACCGATACTAACAGATCTGTTATCAGAACTGCTCAGACCTCGGTCAGAAGAGGGAACGAGGGAGGGGTCATGGAAAATGCCTAAGGCAGCGGAGGTGAGGCTGGCTGCTAGTGTGACAGACTTCCCTACCACCCCGACCTGAGAAGTGATGGGAGGACTGCACAGTCTTCGTGGGCTTGCAAGGGTGATGGACTAAGTGAAAAGCTTCCCTACTCCCTTCCGGACTATGGAGGCAGGGGGAGGTGCAGACCTGCCAGTCTAGCCTGAAAAAGGATGTGATTGGCTGGGGAGGTGAGCTGGTCAGGAGCACATGGAATTTTGGGCCAGGAGATTTAAACAGAGGGAAGAAAGAAACAAGTGCCTTCTTCTTCCCCTCACTTGTCCCTTCTCTTCCTCTGGGATGCAAGCACGTGTGGGCCACAGTGCTCACCGCCCTGGGGGTAAGGGCGAGCAGACAGAGCCCCTGCATGGTTGGCAGTGGCCCTGGGCTACCAGAGTGGGAGGCTGCAGAGTGATAATGGCAGTGGAGGCCCCTTATGCGTGGACTACAGAGAGGGAGACTGAAGGTGGAGCTGCCAGCTCAGCAGCCTTGGACTACAGATAAAGATGGGCGGGGACTTCTGGACACTGTTTCTGGTTCTGGGGGTGGCTGGGTTCATCTGTATGACAGTGGCCTGGAGTCAGGGTATTCCCCCATCCCCCCAAATGGTACAACATTTTAATAAAGACCTTTTTCTTTCCCCATCAACCTTTATCTTATGCCTGTATGCGGCAGTGGACAGCCAAGCCCTACTTTTATTTGGTTACAATACCTTTGGGAGAAATTCCTAGATATGAGATTGCTGGGTTTCAGAACACCGGCATTTTTATCTGCGTGGGGCTGTGCCACTATATAGTCCTAACATATTTCATCAAATTTTTTCCTTGCCAATTTAATAGTTGAAAACTATACCATATTTCAACTTAAATTTGTTTTTCCAATCACCTTTTAAAAAAATGATTCAAAGGTCATGTTTTGAGTCAAAAAGGAGTTTTTTCCTTTATGACAGAATTTTCCTTATTTCCTAATGTACGATAATAAGAATAAAGCTGGTAGTAACCTCCAAATTATTCAGATGATTTTGAGGATGTCGGTGGTGTGGTTAGGAAATGATGTAGATGAATTTGTGCTTCTCAAACTTTGATTCAACAGTTCTGGGATGCGGCCCTAGGATTCTGCATTTTTAACAAGCTCCCAGGTGATACTGATGCTGCTGGTTGATGTCTGGTCCATGAAAAGTAATCCCAAAATTACCCACATTCAACTTTGGGATATGCTTTACAATTTAAATATAATGATTCACCAAAGAGGAAGAACCCTGGAGGAGTCAATGTCCTGCAGGAGGAGCTGTTATAATGGTAAAAATAACAGTAACAGTGTGGGAACAGTTGTAATAGTAGTAGCAGCAGGGGCAAACATCTGAAGAGTACTTATGATATTCAGGTAAGTGCTTAATGAATCATTAAAATGCCAGAAGGTAGTTACTATTATCTCCACATTACAGATGAGAAAACTGAAGTTACCTTTCCCAAAACATCAGGCTCCAGGATCACTGCTATACCTTTTCTCTGGTTATCAAGTTCACTACCACTATATTGTTTACAATTAATGTCATCATTTTTCAAGTACACATAGGAGAGGCAATTGTTTAACGGCCTTATTTTCTAGCTCCTGTATCTAGCTCCTGTAAAGTCCAGCTTAGACAAATAACTAGACAGACCATTGTAACTGATCAGTCTGGGTCAAGGTCAGGAAGAATTTAAAACTATTATTTGACAATACAGACAATCTACTCTTGGATAATCAGGACCTGCTGTGTGTTCAGAGCCACAGAGATGGTAATGTTGTTATAAATCTCATGGCTTTATTTGTTAACTAAGGTGTATTGAAGTGAAATAGCTTGCTTTTGAAGTTATCTGAAGACTAAGTTTGGTTACAATATTAATTCCAGCATTTCTGGCTTTGATGCAACATTTTATACTTTTTAGAGATGAAGCTAAATGTACAGCTCTCAGTCACAAAGTCCTGTAGTGTAACCTGATCTGAGCAGGGGCACTTTAACTCCCTGCCAAATAAAAAGCATGATCGCCTTATTCCACACATACAAATACCATTCTAGGATAGGCCAATTAATCATGAATATAACTTTTCAGACATTACATAATTTCACATAGACTTGCTTCTAATGCCTGCCAAAGAAAACAGCAATTTGTATCACTAGGAATAAATCTACACTTGAAAAGAAATGAAAGTTACAAGCATAAAACAGTACAAAACTCTGGTCACCTCTTTCATGCCAACCTCCCTTATAATTTCTAATAATTTTATTTTACAAAACTGGCATTAGTAAAACAACCTAAAATGATATAAGCTGTTAAGTTACATAAATAAATTAAAAGAGGAAAAATCCAAGTAATTTTATATTTACAAGAGTAACAACCTCTAAGATATGATTAATGGCACTAAAAATATACGTAATGAACTCTTATGCACACTGCATACTTCTGGGTCCTCCACTATTACACACACACAAAAAATTGCTATATTAAACCATTTATTATTATTTATAAAAGATTCAATTTTCCTTTCTAAAATTACTTCTATTTCTAAGTAAATGTTTCACTGATACATCCCTGGGAAATCAGGAATAAGTGATTAATTTGAAAGCACTCTACTGATATCTACAGTCCACATTTTCAAATATAAATAATCGACGTAAGTCTGGTAAGTATTCTATTTAGAAAATAAACCTACCAATCCAGGATTACCTTCAGCATGCTTGTAAAATTCCTTAACAGAATATTTACAAGTAACAAAACTAAGAAAACAAAAGCAATTAATTATCCTCATGCTCTACTGAAGAAAACAGACTTTAAAGGACTATGCATAAACTCATGACAGATTTGTCTGAACAGTCTCCCTTGTACCGTCATTGTTTCAAAGGGTGTTCTTCGCACTACTTTTTTTTAAAAATTAATTTCCCTTAAAATTGGGTGGACTGCTGCCTGCTTTTGAAATGTTCCTAAGGAAAATCGGTTGCACAGAGCAGTAGCACCCCTACATACATAAAGGGCTCTGGTGCTTTTAAACAAAAGACCAAAACAAACCACTAATGCCAGATCTTTAGTAGGTGTGTAGAAACAAATGGCATAGTGCTTCCCACCTTTGTTTAAATCCTTGCCTCACCAGCCAGGATTTTGTTCAACTTTACTCTGTTTTGCATTTAAAAATGTGCATTTTTTTCATTTTCCAAAAAAGAAATTATATCACACAATTCTGAATGTTTTTCCAAACTACAAAACTGTGTATGTGTATGCAGATGTGTGTGCATGTGTGTACGTATGTATCTGTGTGTTTGTGTGTAAACATGTGAGCATGCTCTTCATCCTCTCTCCCCATAATAACAGCTAATACTGATTGCATGCTTACCATGTGCCAGGTACTGTATAAAGTGCTTGAATTATTTCAACAATCTCAGTCTTATTAGGGAGGAAACTGTGACACAGGTTAAATAATGGGCCCAAAGGAACATAGCTGCAAGTGGCAGAGCTCAGATTCCAAGTCAGAAGGCTGACCTCAGTACCTGCTTTCTTTACCCCTGTGTGAGTCTCTAAATTAGGAACAGTAACCAGAACAGGGATGGGACATACTCATATTACACATAAGTCAAGGGCAAGGGTCATTCTGGAAGTGGGAAGTGGTTTGTTTATAATAGGGGTGGATATTAGAGGAAAAAGTCATGGGAGGTCTATTATGTCACAGTACATGAAGAAAAGACCATCAGCAATTCTCTGCTTAATTCGAAATGACTTTTACAGAAGATGGTATTTCAGAAATTGTTTAGAACAGAAGAAAAAAGGACATTTTGTGAGAAGTGAGTCGAAGACAATGACAATGCTTGGGAGATAGCCCAAAAGACTAATGAGTTTACAAGGAAGGTGCTACTTTGAGAGATTTAAAATGAATGGGGGGGGGGGAGAGAGAGAGCGAGCACACGCGCGCATGAGCGAGCTCCTGCACTGGGCACCTAAACAGCAGATGAGGGAAATGAGATAATCCAGAGCCTGCTGGTGGCTGGCTTTGATGTATGGGGCGAACAGCTAGAGTAGATGCAAAAGGAAATGAGAGACCACTGTAAAGATTTAAGAAAGGGGTTGGCATGGTCAGGAAGTCCACACAGCAGGAGGTAGCAGCCCATTCTAGGACCTTGGAAGAAAAGGCAAGGAGAGGAAAACAACAGGCCTAGAAGCTACTGAGTTTAGGGGATTTCATAAAGGCTAATATTATTCTGGACAAATCTGTATGTTGAGGAGAAAAAAGTCAGCCAGAAATAGCTTTAAATTCAATGAAGTCTTCAGAAAAAAATTGCCAAGGCAGAAAACTTCCTAGTATACAGCTAATCGCTTAGCATTTACTGGCCATAACAGACACTGTGTAGACATTTTAAAACTCTTATACTGTGAGGAACTATATCTCCAAACCCTTGCAATTTTTATTAGTATTTGGGCATACCCTAAGCAAAGATTTCTAGCCATATCACCAAAACAAAGATGATACTTTTCCAAAGCAAACTTAAATTGCCTCCTTCATTAAACCAGGGTTATCCTCAGCTAAAAAGGATATATGAATAAGTTATACTCACCTGGAATGGTTAACATATATATGACCATACTGTTCCAAAGACACAGCTAGTTTTCTTAACAGTCTAGGTCACAGAAAGTATTAACAGTGCTCATTTAGGTAAAGTAATAAAACACAAACATTTATGGGGGAAAACAACTTTAGTAGTTTATTTATTGATTTAGATTTCAAAACTGAGTCCTTTTAAACAGCAAACAACCAGGGGAATATGTCTAATCAATACCGAGCATCTCTACCTTGTAGTTGGGGCTCATGATAATCAACATCTTCTCAAGCCATCAGGCAAAAATGAACAGTGACCTACATCTCTGAACACTGTAGAACCACCCAAACAATATTATCATTTACAATAATGACAACAAACTCAAACCCTAACCACATGTACCAAAACCAGGGTCTCTACTCACAAGTTATTTCTTTCTAGGTTATCTCTTTTTTCCAAGAAAGTAATAGCAGGAATTAAGGCTGTCACATGCAACACTTCCTATATTGTTGTATTAGTAATGCGCATATGACCCAAAAGCTGGCAATGGACAGGGGATAAGCCGAAGGCCCCACAAAATTAGGGGGTGTAGGACTCTGGATCCCTCCACCGGATTCAATGGTCTATTGTTACTCCAAGTAAGCAGTGTGCCTATCAACGTGGGAAACAATAGTGGGGAAAATGGTGTGTAAGCAGAAAGTCTTTTCTCATGAGCTACAAATTATACAAAGAATGTTTTATTTCTAATTATGGTCATATAATTACAGACACTTTAAGGAGAAGAGCCTGTTTGTTCTCCCTGGTGTGAGCAACTCACTGATTCAGGCTCTCTTGAAGCCAGCAGCCAAGTGGCGGTGGCACAGATCCAGGAGTTCCTGGAGGAGAACAGATGGACAGCTGTCCTGAAAGAAAGAGCTCCCTCATGTCGCCCAGCAATGAGATGTGAGAGCTTGATAAATACACATTCTCATTCAGGTGTTACATGTACAAAATAAAAGTGTTCACAGCAGACTTCCGGCCAAGATGGAGGCATAGGTAGACGCACTGTGCCTCCTCGCACAACCAAGATAGGGACAACAAAGATATAGAAACAAAATAACAACCAGA
>CM052542.1:108342332-108367510 GCA_028533065.1 Trachops cirrhosus
GTGAACAAAAAAAAAAAAAAAAAAAGTGTTCACAGCATAAGTAGATACTCTTCTCATTGAGTAGCAGACGAAACCATGCTTGGTCTCCTATTCTCTCATTTTCTAATGAAGCCTGCCCAAGGCTTCCTATTTAGCATAAATCCATTTCATCTAAGGATTATTTTTTAGTTTTCCATTTAGTTTGGTTAAGAGAAAATTCATACTTCATGTAAGTTTTCAGAACTTGTTTTGGAAAGTTTCCAAAGGCTGTTGACCCACATTGTAGTAATCAAGGAATTAAGAGGCAGAATCTGGAATCCAACTTCCTGGGTTTGATTCCTAGCTCTACCATTTTCTAGTTCTGTACCCTTAGTCACATATTTGACTCCTTTAATCTGTAAAATGGGAATGACAATAGTTGGGCAAATTACATGAGATCACATACATAAAGCGCTGAAGATGATGTATATAGCATGTGGTAACTGCTCAAAAGAGGTTAGCAGCTGTGAGCTATTGTTATACTTGATGTAGATATTTTGGCCAATCCACATTTTCTGAGCACCCACTACTTAAACTGTGAAGAGCAGATTCACTATCCACGATGACACAAAATATTCAAAGAATGAGAACATATGACCCATGCCTTGAAGAGTTTACAAACTACACGGGGAGAGAGCACGTATATACAATTTGAGAACGTGCTTTCAGACGACATAATCCCATCATCACTTGCGTTTCTTGCTTTCTTCAATAGTATGTTCTGTGAAAAGTTGGCAGCTCACATTCTAAAAAGCCATTTCCTCTACCCCTTTTAAAAGAAGGGTACGGTGAACAGTTTTGAAAATTAAGCATCTCAAGAATTATCACATATCAATTATATCTCAATGAGACTGGAAAAACAAGAAATGACCTATTTTCTTTCATGACTTCATATGGCTAAAGAAATATTTGAGCACTTATGTACAGGATACTATACTAAATTTCAGATTTTTGAAGTTTTATTTCTTTAAAGCTGTATGGATAGAACATAAAGTATGAACAGAAGTATAAAAGCTGGGTAGTCAATCCATGGGGCTTCCATAAGAAGGTAAATTTTGATGCAAACGTCAAAATGAAAAACAGGAGAGATTTCAATTAGCAACAACCAGCAGAGGTTAAGGGCAGTAGTCCACATGGGTGGAAAGGGGAGGGGTAACGACTGTGAAGATTAAAGTACATGGACTCAGGCAAGGATTCATGCAGTAAGAGAAAAAGAAAGGAAGTTCTTTAGATGGAGAGCCAACTTGGCAGAGCCTCAAACTGAAAAACAACAACAGAGCTCTCCTAAGTGACCACCATATATAACACCCTTACCAGCCCAGAGCTCTTTACTTCTCTACAAAATGCTCACCACTAGTAGCTAATAAGCTATTGTCTAGGATATCCATGCACTTCTGCTTCCACCTGTTGAGTTCTATGCTTAATTATGTTTGTTTTCAAGTCTGTTTATGTCAGTTATGCCTGTTACTATAATTAAGTGCCTTAATTAAATACTGTACTGTTATCTAACATCTAATAAAATATGTGTACAAAAAAGAGTTGTAGTCTCTACGGACACTCAGTTGGATGTTTATAGGCAGACTTGACTAACAATAAAAACAAAACAAAACAAAAAAAAAACTGTACAAAATTTAGAGGAAATTACAACCTAGAAGAATTCTGCATTCCGACTGCTTTACAAGTGCCTTTAAAGAAACTAGGACAGAAAAGTGTTGATATATACCTTATATTTTAAAATATTTTTAAAAGTTAATGTATCATTTTTATTCCTTACTTTTAACCAACTTTTTTATTAATCAAATAATTTTTTATCACATCAAATAAAAAGCTTCTACTATAATGAAATTATGTAGACTGTACAATCATTCTTGAAAGAAAATTACCAAAAACTGCACCTGCATATAGGTGGAAAAATCTTATTCAAATATATAAATTTTAATATCTATACACACTATATTTCAATTCAGCTAAGCCTATGAGTCAAAATAAATTAAATAAAAATTTTGTTAAATATTTTGCCCACAAGACTCCAATATGACTACTGAATATAAATAGACATTTGCATTGTGTAGACCCAAACTTAATTATTTTCACTTTAGCTAATGCAAAATGAAATATTTTATATATTTTCTATTGAGTACAAAAGTCTAAATAGTGAATATTTTCAAAGTATCTTAAAACAATCAAGAAAGGATAAAAACTGCAAGAATAATCATTCTGTACAAAGCAATCATTTCCTAAATAATATAATTTACTACTAATCAATTTTAAGACCAAAATAATATTACCATAAGGAATGGCAGATAGGCTCACTTTTTTTCTCAAGAGCTTAAAACACAGGTTAGAACTAAACCTAGGATTATTAATAAGAATTATTTTATTTACTGTGAATTATTCTGAATACACAATTACTGCTTAAATATCCAGAACCAACAGCCCAGTAGAAGCCACATGTGTTTTCCCATTAATTACCCAGATCAGGGTATTAGTTGTAATTGCAAACCACTTGCCCAACTGATGGCTCCTTGGGTTTTTTTTTGACATGACCATTACACAAGTAGTTAGACTATAAAACCACTAAATAGGGACTGTCTTGGACTACGTCCTGTACATGATGAATACACTGGTGGCGTGCAGTCAATGTATGACTAATGATAACACTGCCATTCGTTTATTTTTCAAATACTTTATGTTCAGTGAAAAATATTTATCACAGGATTTCATTGTATGCAAGAGCATCTGTAACACAGGGTAGAAACGAAATGTTTTCAAAACAGAGCGCCTGGGAACATGAGCCAGACTCAGGCGGCCAGTATTTGGGGATATTTTTTGGCAGGCACATAAAATAGATCAGACATTCTGGTTAGAAAACTAAATTCCCCAGCAATAGGTAGAAGAAACCAATTTCATTCAAAATAAATTATTACTTTCAAATTCCATTACAGGGAGAAAATCTCTGCGTGGCAGAGATAGGCATAACATCGTGAAAGACAAATCAGATACAGGAGGTGAGGCCCAAACCACTACCACCTCATATTATGTAGCATTTCCCATTACAGAGCCCCAAAAGCTTGGCAAATTTTTATCTAATTAATTATAAATCACTAAACAAATCCTGACAGTGATGAAAATGCAGCTTGGACAGTCTGAACATTTCTAACTTTAAACTCTACACAACAAAAGAGGAAAGTATTTAGCAAGGGGAAAAAAAGGTTCTTGGCCAAAAGCTCAGCTCACCATCTTGTACTTATCAAAGTCATCTTAAAAGGCATCATTCCAGGGTTACTTTGCTATTGTCTGAAAACGAAAAAATGTACATACATTGGCCCAAGGTCAGTGTGCTCAATAAATACTGGTTGAGTTGATGTCTTAATTTTTCAAGAAAAGGGCTATGAAACCTTTAAAATTTTAACAACTATGTTTTCTTTCTCCAAAAAGGTAAGTTCATATGTCAAATGACATAAATGAGCTAAGAATTTTAAAATACAGAATAAAAACCAGGCTACCAGGCTTTCCACCAGCAATTAAATCGGTGATTCAAGCTGGGTTTTTTTTTGACGTAATAGAAGTATTATAAATATATATTTCTTCTGTAAGAGTGGATTTTGCTAAATACCATCTCTTTTTTATCTCTCTATCTTCCTGCATGCATACCACTTAAAACTGAAATCACACTACTATACTTCCTTACTGCTCAAAATATCTAGCAGTCTATTTCACATGCATAAATGTCAGCCATCCAATCATACCACTAGTTTCTTGATAAAAGGTCTCACATTTTTTTATATCTCTTCAGGGCCTAATGTACCACCGGGATATGATAGACTTTCAAAAAATGACGTATCTATCAAGTAGTGACTATTTAACCAGGGAAGAAAGGAAACTCTTGAATTTGACACAAACAACCAATACTTGCTTTATTCAAATATCCTTGTTCATAGAGCAGGATAAACAATTTCACAAACTGTGAGCAAAGTAAAAAAAAAATGATATTACAGCTATACAAAGCACAACTTACTTTTCCTTAAATTTTGCATTGTATACCCTTACCCTTGATGAAATAGAGAACTGCCAACTAAAAGAAATTTCCAAATGATAAAATGCCAGGTAGACCATTCCTTTTCCCTAGAACACTCTTTGCCAACAAGTTAGGATGTATGACTCATGACCTGGGTTAGCTTGCATAGGGCTGTGGAGTCCTCTCAAGTTTAGGGCAGCTAACAGGGTCTCCTCTGCCTACCAGCATGGAGAGCAGCACGAGGTGTGCATCCTTCCTGGGCTGGCAGGAAGGGCAAAGATCACTGTGGAAGCTGACAGTCCCCTGACAGCATTGCAGTGGTGCTAGATACTTGTAAATGGCACAGGACTTCAAAAAAGGCAAGTGGGTGGGAAAAACAGCATCCACTCCAAGTTATGAGAAAGAAATCTAAAGAAGGGTGAGAGGTGAGAGACTAGAGAGATTGGCTACTGAGAGAATCCAGAGCTCCCTGAGTGTTCACAAAATACATATTAATATACCTATTAGGTACCCAATTACTCACTACACCCTGCACCTATCACCATTGTAACCGCATGATTATCTGTGTGATTATTTGTTTACTGGCTCCCCTGCTCTCCACTCTGCCTTGGGCTACAAGCTCCACGGGGTAAGAACTGCATCTGTCCTGCTTATCGCTCTGTCTCCTGAGTACATGCTGTGTCCATGTCCAACAAATAATGAACACTCAAAACATTCTTTCAATGAATGAATGAATGTACTGTATCAGGCATTGTGTTACAAAAAAATTCCCACTTACAGAATAAAATGACACCTAAAATTAATATTAATAAGAATACATATTAAGTGTTATAAGAGTTATTGTTAAAAAGCTTTCAAAGAACAAAGGAGCAAATAATCCATTTAAGATATACTGCCCCTTACTAATTTGCTTTTATAACAAATACTCATCCAACAGAACCTATGTTATTCTGTGAAGGAAATTTAAGCAATAAAACTGACTCATTTTCCAGGTATAGGTTTCAGAAAATGCTTTATTCTTTGCAACCACTATGATTACCACTGCCGTTGTGATAATTACAAAAAAAAAAAAAAAACGTTATTATAAAGAAAGACTGGAACAAGACTAACTTAGAAAATCCACTTTATTGAAAATTTTGTGGATGGGGAGAGGATGGAGGCTAAGAAAAAGGGGAAATGAGGAATGATTCTTCCACAATAAAAAAGAGATTTTAGCCCTGGCTGCGTGGCTCAGCTGATTGGAGTATCATCTGGTGCACCAAGAGTTCTGGGTTCAATTCTAGATCAAAGCACATGCCTAGGTTGTAGGTCTGATCCCTGGTCAGGACACGTACAGGAGGCAACTGATGGATGTTTCTCTCATGTTGACATCTATATCTGCCTGCCTGTCTCTCTCTCTCTCTCTCTCAATCTGTCTCTCCTCAATAAAAATGTCATTGGGTAAGGACTTTTTTTAAAATGAGAGAGATTATCCCTGGCTGGTGGGAGTGAGTGCTGGCCTGAGAACCAAAGGGTCGCCAGTTCGATTCCCAGTGAGGGCACATGCCTGGGTTCTGGGCCAGGTCCCCAGTAGGGGGCACACAAAAGGCAACCACACATTGATGTTTCTCTCCCTCTCTTTCTCCCTCCTTTCCCCTCTGTCTAAAAACAAATAAAATCTTTTTTAAAAAATTAAAAAAGAGATTTTACATTTTGATTTGGATACAGAGGCTAAAAGATGTCTAGCATCCCACAAATTCAATATTAGACCTTTACCTTTCAGATGTTTAGAAATAGTTTATGGCCCAAAGGCTCAATTAAAACAGAGTTGAAAAAAATAATTCAATAGAACCTACTGGCAGGTCTCATCGCCTGATTCCATCCCAGAGCAGCAGGGAGCACTTACCGGTCCACAGAGAGGACAAGAGTGATTCCCTAGGCTGGAAGGCCAAAAATCAAGCTTTCTATTTTGTTGGCAAAAGAAGGACTTCTTTTTGGCAAAAGAAAGATCAGCATAATAGGAAGCAAGTCATAGAATTTCTAATTTTAAAAAGTCAATTTCAGGGTTAAGAAGTGATATTTTGATGGTAATATCTTTTCATTAAAAAAAAAACCATGGTAATTAATTAGGAAATGTCCAACTAAGATAGTTATTACCAAGGGTAATGTCCTTTCCTTTCAAAGTTAAAACTCTTAAAATCTATTTGGCTTAGAATATGTTTTTTAGTCGTTCCATTCTTTGAATCTTTGCCTAATATAAGGTTTCATCACTCCTATTGATGTTTATAAGAATGTCTTATTATTAACCTATAACCCAGTCAGTCAAGTTTAATTGGCAAAATACAGTCAAATTGGCAAAATACATTGCTATTAGAAGCCAACAGTTTACGAAGGAAGTTAAAAAAAAGAAACTGAGCAAAATGGGCTATATTATTACTACTTTATTTATAGGTTTTTTTTTTAAGTATTCCAGGAAATCTACAGTAACAAATTCAGAATAAAAGCAAGTACAGGTCCTTTGTGTGCAGTGGAGCAGAGAACTGGGCTACTTTAAATAATAGTAAGCTTAAAAAACTTAAAGGTACAGTGTACCTTCTATCATGTGTCGTCTTTCCCCTTACTCTCCTATTACTATCTCTGTTCATCTCAGTAAAGAATAACTTCACCCTTCCAGTTACTCAGGCCAATAACCTTGAAAGTCTTCTCTTTTTCTAACACTGTACATTAAAGTCTAAAAATTTAGTTGGCTATACTTCAAAATATATCCAGAATCTGTCCACTTGTCACAACTTTTTCTACCACCAACCCTAGTGTATGTAAGTCATCATATCATATCTCTTGCTTGATTTATAGCAACACCCTCCCTGTCAGCCTCCCTGGTGCCACCCTACAGTTTATTTTCAACAGGGCAGCCAAAACATCTTGTTAAAATAATCAGTCAGCCAGCTCATGTCCTTCATCTGCTCAAAATCTTGCAACAGCTTTTCTTCTTACTCCCAGCAAAGTCAGAGGCCTTGCAGGGGCTCTGAGGCCCTGCATGAGTTGGGGCCTGCCTTCCCTCTCTGCCCTCACCTCTTGCCACTTCCCTCTCACTGCACTCCGGCCACTCTGGCCTCCTTTCTGCTTCTCAAACATGTCAGAGCACACTCTAGTCCATCAGGGTCTTTGCACTTTTCTCTCCATCTAGAATACTCCTTCCTGTGCATGGCCATGCTCCCTCACTTCCTTCAGAATCAAGTGTCACTTCTTCAAGGAGGCCTTTCCTAATCACACTATTTAAAATAGCAATCTTGCTTCTCCAAGCCTGTCACTCCCTACCTCTGCTTTATTTCTGTAACATTTATCATCAGCTGACATGCTATATACTCACTTGTTTATTATTGTCTCTTCCCATTAAGATGTAAATTAACTTCATGAGAGCAGAAATCTGTTTTGTTCCATGCTTTATCCCCAATGACTACAATAGTGCCTGACATACAGCAGGTGGTTGGGAAATATTGGTTGAATAAATGAATGAATGCCAGACTTCTCCCTTTCACATCTCCTTCTCTTCTCAGTACAATTTCTAACAACAGAATAATTTGCCCATGACTCATCAGTAAAGGTTTCCTAAGTTTATTTCTCAAATATCTGTTTTAAACATAACTCATCAACCTACCTGAGACCACACTCATATATTAACAGGAACTTACAAAACCAAATTAACATCTAGCTAAATGTTAGGGACTTGACTCTTTCCAATAATCTTCTGCCTGCTTCCGAGGACCTGCAGTTTCTCCTGCCACAGTGCACAATTTAGGCAGTGTTTCCCAATCCTCAGTCATTCCCAGATCATCCTCAGCAATTTTGCTTAATCTATGCTATTACTCTTAAAATAATTTTTACCTTGGCTCACGTTTGTTCTTTTTTAAAAAATATGTGTAAAAAGAATCTCATCTTAAGCAACAACATCCATGAAATGAAAGGTCTGGGGCAGGTTTTTCTCTCTAGAGAAAAAAACAAAGGTATGATTGTAGAAATGAAGAATTTGTCCATAGTTCACTACCAAGGGCATAATACCATACTCTGGAACTCACTGATAGAAGCCAGAAAGTTCACCATGGGACTTGCAATAACTTCAGGAAGTAACACACACACACACACACACACACACACAACCTTTGCTTTATACCATGTAAATTAAGAATTCAAGTCACAATAGAATCACATCCTCTAGGACTCAACTTATATGATAAGAAATGTCTAAATTCCTAGTAAGATTAATTTAGATCACCAAAGCTAAGATTTTTTTTTTAAGATTTTATTTACTTACTTTTAGAGAGAGGGGAAGGGAGGGAGAAAGAGAGGGAGAGAAACTTCAATGTGTGGTTGCCTCTTGTGCACCCCCTATTGGGGACCTGGCCTGCAATCCAGGTATGTGCCCTGACTGGGAATTGAACTAGTGATCCTTTGCTTCAGAGTTCGGTGTTCAATCCACTGAGCCACACCAGCCAGGGCCAACGTTAAGCTCTTAAGGGAAAAATCTGTTCAATTTGCTTTGGGTCCTTTTACAAGATTATATTAGCTAAAATGCTATGGCAAAGAACAAACTTGTGTGCTTTTCAAGAAAAGTTCTTTTTTTTGAGCCCCACTCCATCTGTCCATCCATTTGACTGTCTATCTATCCATCTGTCTGTCTGTCTACCTTCTTTCCTTCCTCCCTTCCTTCTTTCTTCCTTCCTTTCAAGAGGGGGCTGGTTGGGGTAAAGGGACCTGAGAAACATTTCCTAAACTTGATAGATTTCTTTATAATAGCAATTCTGTAGTTTATTTCCAGTGCTTTACCAAATTTGACTTCTAAAGCTTACTTTTCTATTTTAGAGAATGATATTAAGAATCTCTGACTGAGAACAATGATCTTTTACAAACTAAAAGGCCGTCCTTATATTCAAATATGTTTTAAAATGTAAGCAGTATTCTAAACTAACTGCAGACAACCCACACAACTAAGATTTTTTTTTAAAGACTCAGATGGACATGTCTTTGAGAGCTAATACTAATGTGCTGTTCTTCCAATGAAAAGGTTACTGACCTATCAGCAGGAATTGTCTTTTCTGGCAGAGATGATAGATTTGCCTTGTCTTATCTACACCCCCTGCTCTGTCCCCATAATGAGCTATGGCATAAATGTGCATGACAGCTGGCAAGGGGGAGTCAGGGTCTGTGGCCATGGGCCAGAGCAAAGCTTACCAACACACTCAGAGCCTGGACCTATGACCCGTGTCTCATTAGCACCTTGCTCCAAGCAACTGAGCTGCCACAAAAATCAACAGTGGCTTAGGCCATTTTGTTTACAAGTGAAACAAATCAGGTCAGTCTGACAACCAATAGTTCAAGCAGCCACTAGAGAATTGCCAAAAATACAGAAGAACCAATAGTGAGGAGGAATTATAGGGGTTTTGAAGTCCTAGTTTACAGGAACTCCCCCACCCCTTGTAAAGCAAACATGGATTTGGAAGGGGAGTGAGACTATAATAAGAAAGTCCATTTTTAATGTATCAGGTAGTCAGTCCATTACAAAAGGTAAAAGAAGAAAAGCACTTCTACAACTTCCTAAGTGATACCCTTCTTAATGAGTGACTAGAACATACTT
Organism: Trachops cirrhosus; assembly: GCA_028533065.1. Classification (NCBI taxonomy): domain Eukaryota; kingdom Metazoa; phylum Chordata; class Mammalia; order Chiroptera; family Phyllostomidae; genus Trachops; species Trachops cirrhosus. The sequence continues at coordinate 108,351,980 of CM052542.1, forward strand.
GACAGATTCACAAAAAAGAGGAAGGGGCACTTCATGCTTGGGAATTCCTTTTAAAAACTGATTTTTAAAAGCTTTAAAAATTATACTCTATAAATACTTAAGAATACAATAATGCATTTACATGAGAAAACCATTTAATCTTTAGACATAATGCAAGGAAAAAAATAAATACAAAGCAAATCAAATTCAAAATAAATCGTAATATGAATATTTTCATTACCAAAACTTGGATTTCCAAAACATCCAAATCATCTTTCCTTTTAGAATACTTACACATTAAAATTAAGGAAAGATCTCTGGGTGTCATTTTATGCCAGGGTTTTAGTGTTTAGTTTGATTCAGGTTACTCTACTTTGGGGTGGAACAGCAATGGAGACAATATAAAATATATCTTTATATAAGCACCAAAGATCTAAGGAGATAGGGCTGAGTTATCTTAGACTGGTGAGGACTGGAGGCCAGAGAGGTAACTTCAACACTCAGGAGCCACATTTGTCCTGAGGTTATTTACCAACCCAAGAAGAGAAGCTGAGATGAAGTTTTGGTAGCCTCTGGAGCCTAATAAATTGGGATCTCTAATAAGCCAACCCCTATCATAAGCTGGGCCTCGCATAAGGTGGAGTTGGCCAAAAAGTTCCTTTGGTTTTTTCCATACGATGGCTCTAGTAGTGCTTAGTTGTCTTCAACTTCATTCGAAACAATTTTGTTAGATTGTATTGTGACAGCTGTCATATCAGTGTACATTTAAAGAAAATCTTATCAAAATTGGTGAATTTTTGTGTAGCCATTTTAATATTGAAGATGGAAGAAAATAAGCAACATTTCAGCATATTCTGCTTTATTATTCAAGAAAGGTAAAAAGGCAACTGAAACACACAAAAAAGATATGTGCAGTGTATGGAGAAGGCGCTGTGACTGCCTGGATGTGTTAAACTGGTTTGTGAAGCTTCATGCTGGAAATGTCTTGCTGAATGATGCTCCACAGTGGGGCAGACTAGTTGAAGTTGATAGCGATCAAATCGAGACATTAATTGAGAACAATCAATGATAATTATACCATGCAGGAGAGAGCGGACATACTCAAAATATCCAAATCACGTGTTGAAAATCATTTGCACCAGCTTGGTTATGTTAATCACTCTGATTTGTGGGTTCCACATAAGTTAAGCGGGGGGTAGGGGGGACCTTCTTGGCTGTATTTCTACATACAATCCTCTGTAATGAAAACGTTCCATTTTTAAAACAAATAGTGATGGGCAATGAAAAGTGGATACTTTACAGTAATGTGGAACAGAACAGATCATGGGATGAGAGAAATAAACCTTCACCAACCACACCGAAGACTGGCCTTCATCTGAAGATGGTGATGTTGTGTATATGGTGGGATTGGAAGGGAGTCCTCTATTATGAGCTCCTTCTGGAAAACCAAATGATTAATTCCAACAAGTACTGCTTCCAATCAGACCAACTGAAAGCAGCACTCAACAAAACTTCGGAATTAGTCAACAGAAAACACATAATCTTCCATCAGGATAACATAAAACTGCATGTTTCTTTGACGACCAGTTAGAAACTGTTACAGCTTGGCTGGGAAGTTCTGATTCATCCATCATTTTCATCAAACATTGCACCTTTAGATTCCATTTTCTTTGGTGTTTACAAAATTCTCTTAATGGAAAAAATTTCAATTCCCTGGAAGACTGTAAAAGGTACGTTGGAAAAGTTCTTTGCTCAGAAATATAAAAAAGTTTTGGGAAGATGGAATTGTGAAGATGCCTGAGAGATGGCAGAAGGTAGTAGAACAAAATGGTGAATATGTTGTTCAATAAAGTTATTAAAATTAAAATGTGTTCTTTGGTCCTGGCTGGTGTGACTCAGTGGATTGAGTGTCAGCCTGTGAACCAAAGGGTCGCCAGTTCAATTCTCAGTCAGGACACATGGCTGGGTTGCAGGCCAAGTCCCCAGTAGGGGGCGAGCAAGAGGTAACCACACAACGATCTTTCTCTCCCTTTCTCCTTCCCTTCCCCTCTTTCTAAAAATAAATAAATAAAATCCTTTAAAAAATTAAATAAAAATGTCTTTTTTTTTTACTTTAATACCGAATGAACTTTTTGGCCAACCCAATACCATGGATGTGCAGCCCAACTCACAATACCTGAATCATGAACTGGCTTAAAGAGGCTTTAAACTGCTCAACTAAGCTGAAGGCAGAAGTGTATGAAATTTCTAGACCTCAAATTATTTCTATAATTTTTTTCATAAATAATATCCAACATATCAGTCACATGAAGAGATAAGACATGAGTCAGAAGCAGCAGAAAAAATAAGCAACAGAATCAGATCCACAGAAATTTCAGATATTGAAAATACTGGCAAAGATTTTTAAAAATTATGTTTACTATATCCAGAGATTTTTTTATACAAGCTTATAAATCTGGCAAGAAACTGTCAACTATAAAATGTGACAAATTTAAAAAATACCTAAATAAAAATTCAGTAACTGAAATTGGAACTCAGTGAATGAATTTAATGGCAGATTACATATAGCTGCAGAGAGAATGGATAAACTGCAACTGAGAAGAAATTATTCTGAGTATAGCTCAGAAAGAATAAAAATAAAAAATACAGGAGTGGGTAAGAGGCATAGATCACACAGTGATAAATTCTAATGTATGTTTAATTGGAAACTCAAAAACACAAATGAAAGAGGGTAAAAAAGAAACAATAGGTAAAGAAATAAAGGCTCAGGATTTTCCTGAACTATTTAAAGATTACAATCCTCAGGTCCCTGGCAGAATAAATAAAAAGACAAATATATTTAGATATATCACAGCAAAATTTCGAAAATAAAAACCAAAGAAAATAATTTAAATATCAGCCAGAGGCAGTTGCCTTAGCCTGACAAGTGAAGTCAGAAGACAACAAGATATCTTCAATGTGTTCAAAGAAAACAACCACCCAGAATGCTGTACCTAGCAAAAATAATCCTCGAGCATGAATATGAAATAAAGTCAAATTTATTTGTGCTGGCAAACTTGTACTCAATGAAATTCTGCTCTCCTTCACAACCCAGTCGTATATTTATTCATTTTTGTATTCTCTGAGCACCTGGATACAATGCTTGCTGAACTGAATTGCTGTATCAGTGCAAATATATTGCAACTAGAAACACCAGAATGTATCAGAACAAGAGCAGGAATTTTTCTGTTTTCTTTGCTGCTTTCCATCTCACCTAAAGAGTGTCTGTCACATAACAGGTGCTCAAGAGATATTATAAAATAAATTCATATTCTCATTATTAACAGAAATAAAAAGCTATTAATGCTATTATTAGATTGGCAAAAAAAAATCCGTATGATCTTTTCCATAAAAGGCATTTTTCATTTTCACCAATCCCTTTATTGATTTGGACGTTTTGAGTATGTTGGGTTTCTTCTGCATGGTATAATGTTGATTGTTCTCAGTGTCTCAGTTTGATTGCCACCCACTTCAACTGCACTGTGGAGCATTGTCCAGCGAGACATCTCTAGCATGAAACTTTGCAAACCACATTGGACACATTCGATCAGTCACAGCACCTTCTCCATACACTGCACAAATCTTTTTTTGTGTTTCAGTTGCATTTTTACCTTTCTTGAAATAATAAAGCGTAATATGCTAAATATGTTGCGTATTTTCTTCCATCTTCAATATTAAAATGGCTACACAAAAATTTACCACTTTTGGTAAGTTTTTCTTTAAATGTACGCTGATATGACAGCTGTCACAATACAATCTAACAAAATTATTTCGAATGAAGTTAAAGACAACTAAGCACTATTACAGCCATCTTACCAAAAAAATCAAACGAACTTTTTGACCAACCCAATAATATAACAACTGAACGGAATTATTTGTTCCCTTTGTTTCTCAAAAAAACCATGTACATTAAGAAAATCTGAATGTACATTCTAAAATTAGAAACATTCACTACAAATTAAATGCTCACAAGTATGGTTAACTTGAAATTGAAAAAAATAAAGCCAAAACTTACCTTATAAATATGAGGATGTAGTTATTAAAAGAGCAATGAAGAAAGGTGGTTTCTAACTACATTTCCAGTTTCATCTCTCATTACACTACCACTATGCTCCATTCCTACTAAGTAGTTTGCCACTCCACAGTGTCACCAGTGTTTTATGTATTCACGCCAAATACTGTTGAATGTCCTCCTCTTCCAACTCAGTTCTCTCCCCCACCAAAAAATCTCATTCTTTAAGACCCAGAATCAAATGTCATTTCTTCTGTAAGGGCTGCCTCAACACTGTCATCCAGCAACTTAGTAACTCTCTCCTCTCTACTCAATTACAAAGGACTTACAGAATGTATCACACAGTGTGTACATTCCCTGTATACATGTAGTCTACCTCATTAGAGCTAGAAGGTAAGAGCCATGTCTTCCACTCTTTTATTTCCCTACCCTTAAGCACCAATTGTAGTGACTACAACATAGTAAATATCCAAACCTGTTTGCTAAGGTGGTGAAAGACAATGAAAGAATGAGGAAGTATAACAGACTGGAGGAAACAAAGAAGAAACAACAATTAAAGGCAATGTGGGATCTTGGATTGTATCCTGGGAAAGAAAAAAATATAGTAGGTGAAAAACTGATAAAATTCAAGTAAGGACTGTGGTTTAGTAAATAGTATTATACCAGTGAATTTCTGGTTTCTAATTATTGTACTATGGTTACATTAAGTGGTTAATGTTAGTAGAAGCTGGGTAAAAAGTATACAAGATCTGTCCAGAAGGTATCCAGCCTTGTAATATGAAAAATAAGAGACATTTATTGAAGAAGATACAAGAAACACTGTACAAGGGACAATGATGCCTCAGTCCCTTTTCAAAGTAGGCACCTTGGGACCTCATACAGTTCTCCCAGTCGCTATCAGCTGCCCTGTCATATTTTCCTGAATGTCCTTGAAGGTCTGAACTCTCTTCCCTTTCAAAGGTGATTTTAGTTTTGGGGACAGTCAGAAGTTGTGGGGCACCAAATCTGGGCTGTACAGGGGCTGACTCACCTGGATGATTTGATGTTTCGCCAAAAAACTGCACGAGTCATGACTCATGAGCACTGTGATGACGCTCCAATCACCGTTGCCCATAGCCTCAGCCTTCTGAATCATACAAATAGTTTTCGTGAAGAATGTTCAAGCTTAACACAAAATCTGATGCAGATTCGTTGCTCTACTTGCTCAGTCATTTTGAATACAACAGCCACACAGTTCACATGGTCACTCAACAGCACCTATCACCCTCACTGACTAGTACAGCGAAGTCATCATTGTTCACATGTGCGCAATCCAGTCCACTCTCCCTGGCTGCCAGGTTACATCGATGTCATGCGAATCATTCTTGTTAATAATGACTGGATTTTTTCCAGACAGACCTTTTATATAAATGTAACTATTTTTATAACTTTTCCATATCATTTTCAAAATAATTTTTTAAAAGTATCTGAGTTATCAAATTGTAAAAATATCACAAAGAAATGCTCAGTTTTATATAAAGTGCTCAGATACGCAATGAAATAAAGAATGGGAGAATCAAAGAAATCTCAGTTTTACCAAGAATGAATTCATGTACAACATGTATCAAGTATAATTTAATAAACCAGCCAAGCCCTGGCTGAGTAGTTCAGTTGCTTAGAGTGTCATCCCGATATGCCAAGGTTGTGGGTTTGATCCCCAGTCAGGGCACATATAAGAATCAACCAATGAATGCATAAATAAAAGAACAGCAAATCTCTCTCCCTCCTCCCCTTTCCCTTTCTAAAATCAATACATAAATTTAAAAGAAAAACAAGGCCAAAAAAATAAATTATGTGAAGAGTACAAAGCAAGTTTGATATACCTGCAAGTGTGACTATGGCCAGTGCAGTCAATAAAGACACACAGCTCTGAGCCACCACTATAGGCACTCTCCGGATAATGTGAAGTCGGTGCCATACACAAGAATATGTAAATCATAACACATGAAATTCAGTACTACTGGGCAGGTATTTCATTCTGACATACAGCTGCACTTGAAATCAAGCTCTACATGAAGTACTGTGACATACTGCAGAATAGAAAAAAATATGTCTCTGATAAAATTGTTGAGATCATAAAAATACAAATGTGAGAGGTCACTTTAACTTTAGAAAAGAATATGAATTTTTAAAGAAAGCACCATTCAATAAGACATTGAGAACTATAGATACAAGTGAATGACGCAATAGTGATCTGCAAAACAAGTTACCATTAGGGTATTATGTTGTCTCACAGAGTCACTACAATGGCAATACATGTAAAAAAATGATAGATTTTAAATACCATCATTATAAGCAATGTAAGTGGATTTTAAATAATCTTTGGAACACTGGTAGCAGTGGCTACACACAACCATGCTGGAGCTGTGGATCTGAATTGATCCATCAGCACATGTAACCTTTTTAAATTGTTTTAATTTAAGACAAAAGTAACTAGGTAATTCTTACTTAAAAGACCAATACGATGAAACACTCATTCTTTACAGATATTCACTGCAACTTAATGTGTCAGGCACTGTGGTAATGCTGGGGATACAGAAAGATATAGCTCCTGCCTTATTGGGTTTTCCATTGAGATAATACTAATAAATGTGATGATGTTATTTTAGTGAAAAACAGGAGGCAATGGAAGGAAGCTGAGAACACAGTAGTCAGGGAGGGCCTCCCAGAGTCTACTTTCACTTAAACTGAAATCTGAAGGATGAGGGAGGGAGTAAGCTAGTCAAAGGGAGTGGAGGTATAACATGGGATCCCAGGCAGGAGAGGCACCATGTGAAGGAAGATTTGAAAGTACATGGAGCATGATCCTCAAACATCCACGTACAGACTTACACGGATACTTTAAACAACTATTCCCATAGATCGCATATAGTAATAGTTTATCATTATGATTATTCCTACTTTTACCAAGGTAGGAGCGTTTTAATGAAAAGCTGCATTTCAAAAGATGTTTCCCTTGCTTTTAGGGAAATGGTAATAAACTAGACTTTGAAAACAAAGTAGAATGTGTCAACAGAAAAATTCAATTTGCACTGAGTGTACACTGGAATCATAATCTAACTAACTATGCAGGCCTCTTAAGTTCCTGAATTTAAAAAGATCGTTCATTATTACAGAGATTCTTAATTTCTTCAGTCAAAGCTGGCAAATTTTTCAAGCAGCTGGCTCAAGTCCCTCACTCATAAGATCCAAAAATTTCCAGAAGAAATAAATTACTTTAACTTTTGCAGTAAATAAGAATTAAATGATAAATATGAAATTAACTAAATCCAAATTAGTTCTAAGCATCTAATACTGAGAGAATTATGTTGAAAGCTACCCACAGAATACTTCTTCAATTTAAGAAGAATTCATTCAAATTATAAATATGATTGTATTTAATTTCTCATTTTTTGTGAGAAGAGCATCTGTTTTCTGTCACAAGACTTTTAATTTCTGGATTAACTAATTATACTTTAAGAAAGCACAGTGAACATTAGATGAAGAGAATGCTACAGACCTGCTACATAAAGGCGCTTAAAGCTCTTGCTTGGCTTATGGACAGGTCCACTGTACCCCCCAAGAAAACTGGGTAAGCAGGAGATGCAGGTACTGGGCGCAGCTCTCTGCGGGGGAAGCCCTAAGTCATTCCTGCAGGCCACGTTGCTTCATGTCTGTGGAAGCAGATCTGTCAGCGGGCCTTGGGTATACAAGTTTTCTTTCACCTTTGTGCACTCTCTCTGCAAACGGCAAATTTCTAAAATACAAGTTGTTGCTTGACTAATGTCAGGTAATGCACTTCTTTAGCAAGATCCAAGTCTAATTCAATCTTTGTGAATTCTAGAAGCAATGAACATTTGTGAGAATATTTAAAAATCTATTTCAAAGTTTACCAGGGGGAGGCCTAACTTCAGATTTCCCTAACAAAAAACATCTGCAGAGTTCCCTAACATACAAAACAACCGCACTGAATAGCTTGTTACACCACATTTTTCCCTCCGCTTATTCGCCTATTCCTTTCCTTCTCTTCACACCCAAATTCAAGTAATACTTCACATGACACTTATTTATCCTCAGGATTATCATGTAACTACCATTTATGGTTAGACCCTTTTTATTCCCCACTTGACTGAACAACCCAATCAATAGTAACAAGTACACTCTGCTGTCAAAAGCAGACAGCTGCTCCAGCTGCTAGCTCCCCTGGGGCTGATGTTGGGGAACCATGTTAGAGAGTCCTGCCAGGCTGGCATAATGTGACAAGATCACTCTGCTCCATCACAGAAACATGGAAACATGGTTATGAGGTAGAACACTAAATCACATGGGCCATTAATGAACCTGGCTGTAATTAGGCAACACCACAAAATAAGAAATGAAGGAAAGTGTCCCAATATGTGTATAAAAACAGGACAATATATCATATCCCCCTTTGTTCTTGGAATTTAGAAAATCTAAAAACTGGATATGGCTGCCCCTGTTATAAACTGCATTCACCACTGTTACAACTGCTGTTCAAGAGAAATAGGAGAAAGCAAAATGCTCACATAATAAATAACCTTTCTACAATACAGGCAGAGTGCTAAAAACAAGACATATGGCTGAACTTTCTGCATAAATAGATTCACGATTACAGGAGTTATATATCTGAATGACTATTTAATAGAAAGTCTACTGGAAGTTAGAACTCCTCCTCCTCCAACCCTATGCCCACTTAGTCTAAGCAAATTCTGATGAGTTTGATTCTGTCTGTAATTACAGTAAATAATACAGGTAGATGTGAAAGAAATATATCCCAAAAAGAGAAGGGGAAAAGAGAAATTCACAAAGGCAAGAGAATGACCATTTCTGCCACTTTCAGCTCACCCTCTGCAGAGTCCTGCCTTTATCAAAGTGACAGCTCAACCAACATCTGCGGGCCGGAGGAAGTATGGGCCCGAAATGTAAGTGCTGTAAATGTAAAGGAAGAATTCAACACCACTAAAATGCAGTAAATGGGTCTGGAATGGAAGGCATCACTGAGCTAGAGGGACTAAAACTGCACAACTGCGATCAGATAGGTTTGGGATGGCTAGTTTGGAACAGGCAGAGCGGAGACACTCCAGGGGCTGAAGCTCAAGAAGCCCAGCAGGAGCAGGAGACAATAAATTTAGCTGGAACAGACAGTCTGGGTGATGAGTCAGGGAACGTGGGCTGAGGCCAAGGCTGGGAATCATCTTGATTTCCCAGCTCAGGTTTACACTGTAAATTTGTTCACTACAGTTTTTTAAGTGTAGTTACAGACAAAATGGAAGACTGAAAAATAAGTGAAGGAGTTATTTCATATGTTCATGTATTCGTTTGAAATGTCACAATGTTTTTAGGATCTAGACAAAAAAAAGCAAAAACATTTTTAACAATCAGTTTTGCTTCATTTTTCTATTTTTTAGGTCAGATTTTGCTACATTTTACTCTTAATGGTTTATAAGCCATACTAAACATGTCTCATTACTTTTATTACACAATTTTTTCTACACACTATCACAAATGTTATTAGACCAGGTTTACCTATTATTTCTTCTCCAATGAAAACATGCACCTCACCTCAAATGTGAGAAGAGCAATAACAGCATACATTTTTGAGCACTTATGTGCAAGGCAGTGGCATTTCAAGGGGTGGATGGAAGGAGTGGTCTACCCAGGGTGCAGGCAATAAGGGGGTATTTGTTTGTAGAGAATTTAAAAACAGTAATAAACCGACTAAAAGTCAGTCTGCTTTTTATTATCCCTTTGCACTGGCAATTCTAACCAATTCTAACTCCTCCCTGCTGAGGCTGATGGCTCCCATCACAGCCACCTCTCCTTGGTCCACCACTAGTACTGGTGCTCAGCATCATATTAAGTGTTTTACAGAGACTCTCTTTTAACCCTCGTTTTACAGACAGGAAAAGAGACGCTTAGGAGACTGAGGTAAATGGCAGAATGAAGATTTACCGCAGGCAGCCTGATTCCCAGGCATGCATGTTTAACCTAAAAGCTACTACTACTCAGAGAAAATGAGCAAAAAACCGCAGAAACCCTCCATTCAGCTCAGCTCAGAGTCAACAGCTGAGTTTGAATGTCATCTTCCATTAACCTACCTCCTACCTTTTCCATCAGTCAATCACCAACTGACTGCCTATAGCTTAGAGAACACTTTTTACCTGTTAATTCATTGCCTATTTTTTGACAGTTTCCCTAGAGAGTGAGACAAGTTAACTCTGCCACATCCCTGGCCACTGTGGCCTGAGGCAATGATCTCTCACAACACAAGGGCAAGGGTAAAAATCTACCCTATAAAACCATTCTGGACTCCTTAGCCTTCATTTTAATAGGCAAGGGCATGCATGTTTATGTACTGTCAAAATTCCCATAATAGAAGATTTTTTTCTTAATTGCTTTAACTTTAGGCTATACCTTTTACTGAAAGTCATACTGAGAGAATGCAGGAGATAAATAAGAAACAACTGGTATTTCTTCAATGGCTAATAATTTAACTGTGAGTAACTCATTTCTCTTACCTTCTCCATCTATTAGGTAGAATGTTAAGTAACAATCCTCAAAAGTTCAGTGAGGGTAGAATTTCTCTAATAATCTAAAATCTTTAGGCCATAAAACTACAAACAGAGGCCACTGCTGTCAGGACCTTGGAAACTACAGGGAAGACATTCCCCCCCCCCCCCGCCCGATCCTATCCCCCAACTACTAAAGGGGGAGAGACAAGAACGATAAAATTCCTTTCAAAATTGAAACTTTAAAATTAATACATACTAAATATAGTAGTCTATAATTAGTCTACTCTATAGTAGACTATGTAGTCGCTACAGAGATGCAAAATAGCTTCCAAGCCTGGACTTCCAAACGCTGGAAATACTAACACAGCTAAAGAAGGGTATCGGAGAGCAAGGTCAGTAATGAACACAGGGACTAAGGTGAGATGGCCCCCAAGTCTTGTACGCGCCTCCTGTGTAATTTCCTCCTCTAGAATGTGGGCAGGACCTAGAGTATGGGATTTCACCCCCATGATTAGGTTATGTTACAAGACAAAGGTAGGTATTACTAATGCAAATAAGTTCCCAAATTCATTGATCTTGAGCCAAATAAAGAGAGATCATCCAGAGTGAGCCTGACTTAATCAGACTGAGTCTTTTGAAAGGATCAGAGATTAGAAAGATAGAAAATATATAAGAGATTCTCAAACTGACCTTGAAGAAGCAAAAGTATGCTGTTCAGAGGTGCCTTGTCACAGGCCCGTCTCTAGAAGCAGAAGGCCGCAGTCCTACAACAAGGAATTGAACTCTGTCCACAGCCAGTGAGCTCAGCAAAGGACCAGCGGCAGCCTCAGGTGAGATCACAGCCCCAGCCGACATCTTGATTATAGCCTGGTGAGACCAGGAGCACAGGACCCCACTAACCCACCAGTCCCAGCCTGGACCGCTGACCCACAGCAACTGTGGATAATAAATGCACTGTTTTAAACTGTTAAATTGAAAACTAATACAGTGAGTCTCCAGACAAGTTGGCAAATGCCCAGTTTAAACACTGTCATAGGGAAGGCCATTCCTGTTACGAGACAGAGACACTGTAAACATCTAATTCTTTTTAAGATGCCATGTTCACTAATACAAGCTTGGCTTTCTACACTGGTCTGCCTTTAAAGAGAAAATACACTGACCATTCAAACTGATCATCTCAGTCCCCGGGACAATTTACTGCATTTCGCTGTGTACAATGCGCTTCCACGTAGAGTGCACACCCATGTTTTTGGCCCAAACTTTCAGGGGAAGGTATCTTTTGTTTTAATTTTTAACCCAATCATTTATTTATTTATCTATCTATTTATTTATTTATATTTAGATACTTGTTTTTGTATTATAAAGGAATTTTAGCATTTATTTTTAACATGTTATGGCACAAGAAATTTTATGTAACTAATAATTATAAAACACAAGAACAGATACAAGGTATTTCACGTACCACCCATGTATAATGCACACCCTTATCTTTCCCTCAAAAATTGAAGCAAAAAAGTGTACATTATACATGGCAAAATATGGTACTCCTCAGGCAAATAAACAAATAAATAGAGTGGTCTCTTGATTTCATATATCAGTTTCTTTAGCTAGGCTACTATGAGTCTGTCTGTCTGTTTAAGAGAGCTCCGCCCTTGATATCCAGTGAAAATCAGGATAAAATTTGATGAAGTCAAGAATCATCCAAATCCTTGACTGCATTAGTTTCCTGTTGCCACAGTGGCTAAAAATACGCCCACTTAACTGGCTCACAGTTCTGTAGGTCAGCAATCCAAGCAGACTCAACTAGGGCCTCTGTTTAAAGTCTCAGAGGGCCAAAATCGAAGTGTTGGCCAGGATGGGCTCTTACAAGAAGGTTCTTGGAAAGAATCTACTTCCAAGCTCACTTAGATTGTTGGCAGAATTCAGTACCTAGTGGCTGTAGAACTTAAGTCCCCATTTCTTTGCTGGTTGTCAGCTGGGAGCTACATTCAGCTTCTAGAAGCTTCCTCCATTCCTTGGCCCACAGTCCCCCCACTCCATCATCAAAGGCAGCAATAATACATTGAATTGAATCCTACTAATACTTTGCATCTCACCTTCTTCCCACTGGCAGAAAAAAATCACTTTTAATGAGCTGGGGTTATTAGATTGGCCCACCTGGACACTCTCCCTTTTGCCATACAAGGCAACATCATGATGGGAATGAGTGCTGTCTGAGTGCATTCACAGGTTCCGACCATGTTCAAAGGAGAGGGAGGTAATTCAAGGAGCAAGGACACACTGGGTGTCAGTCTTAGAGTTCTGCCTACCACAATGGACACTGACATATGCAACGAGATAATGAGGGCTACCTTGGAAGGGCTCCTAAGAGAAAAGAACCAGCCAGCTTCAATTGCCTACAGGAGACAAGCTCATAGACCAAACAGGCTGTCAAATTCCCATTAATTTTAAAGCAATTACAGTATTTCCCGATTCCTTTCCATAAAGCTACATATTGTTACTTTTTATTTCTTCTGAACTGGAACTTCATCAATGCATTTTGAAGGCATAAAAATTAAGTTTCACAAAAATTAAGAAAAAAGCACAGACCAAATATTTACTGGACATCTACTTAGTATGAGGCCCTGTATTAAGTACAGTGAAAGATGGAACTATACATAAGTTAACTCCTCTCAAAGGGATTGATAAATAATGCAAGTCAAAGAGAAGATAATATAAAATGAGTAATGATGCCATACTTAATATTAGTCAGAAGGCCAAGAATTAATAAAATATTCACACCAAACTGCGCAGCTTTTAATACATGTCTCAAAGACAGAGTATTCCTATAAATGTCACTGGTAAAAAGTAGGTATGAAGATATTTAAAATATTACCAATATGATTTTAAATTTTGGAGGTGTTTAATGTATATATAATTTTATGTGTAAACAAGAAAAAATGTAAGATGAAATATACCCAAGTGGTTAGCTATTTGAATAATGGAATTACAGGAGATTTTAATTAATTTTTAAAATTTCTCATTTTTTCCAATAAGCATGTAGCACTTTTATAACCAGAAAAATAATTATATATAAGTGTATGTGTATGTTTATACATATGTATTTATAAATACACACATATGGGCATATATAGAGGGTCCAACACAAATAACGTCCCTGTTTTATTAGAAAATCTTGTATTACAAAATCATACGCATGTAATTCTGTAGTATAACAATATCACACTCAAGCACACCATATGACATTTTAGGTGAAATGTTCAAATTAAAACTCTAAATTATTACACCCATATTATTACCCTGCCAGCCACACTCAAGCAGGCCTTACTTCTGCTGGACTCATGTGTGTGTGTGTGTTTGGAAAGTCATAGTATTGGGTTCAACCAACCTTTCCTTTGAGTCAAAACCTGTTCTGTGCACAGCCCCTTGCTCAAGAAACACAAGCAAGTTGACATGGCACAAAAAAACATTAGTGGAAACCCTGCTATGTGGAATTCAAATGAGGAAACAAACTTGTTACCAGCAGAAACAAGAAAGGTTAAACTAATAAGGGCCAGACAAACTAATGGCATGAGAGAACAGAAATGATCAGTACACAGCAGCTATGGGGGAGAGGAGAAGATATGGAATGGAGAGTGAGGAAGCCACTGATGGGTGCAGAGAGCAGAGCAAGCAGAGACAGAGAGACCAGGGGGAATAAGAGGGGAGTGGGTGAGCAGATGGGAGGATGGGTCTGTGGACTGGGTGGTGGGCAGAAGAAGGACGCACAAAGGAATGAACAGACAAACAGAGAGAGCCAAAGCTAGCATCTCCTAGGGCTCCTCTAATTTCTGAAGATTTTCCAGCCCCTCCTTTTTAATAAATGATTTTTCATTCAACAAAAAATAAGCCCAAGTAAAATTACATTAAAAACACTACTTTCATAAGGCTAAAAATTAAAACAAAAACACAAGTTTTTAAAGATGTTCTCAAAGGTGATTTCTTAATTTAATTTCTTCTTTTTTAATTCTTCAAATCTAGTTCCTCCCCAAAGCTGGTAGGAATCTGGGAATCTCAGAATCTCCCTCCCCACCCCTCCGCCAGCATCCTAGCCAGAGAAGGATTTGCCTATTAGCCACACTATCTCCACCAAGATAGTAGCCTTATTAAATTACAACAGTCTGAACAAGGTCAAGCCCTCAGAGTTTAATTCAAAGTGTTTCCAGGTATAATGCTATAGGGTCAACTTAAACAAGCCAACAGAGGCTTGGAGGCTGATTAAATATTAAAACAGAATCTTTCACATCTGTTTTTACCCAAGGATGAAATTACTGTACATCACTTCAACCAGCTCATTAATACACGATATACACGTCGTGCCTCAAAGGTTACAGGAATATCACTGCTTCAGAGGCTTTCAGTAAAATCTGCCCACACAGCCAGAAGTGAGGTCACGGCATACTTTACAGGTCGTCAATATTTCTTTATAAAATGTGAGAGATAATCAGTTAGACATAGACACATTTTAAAGGATGAAAACCTCCATGAGTTCAGTCAGTTGCTTTTGATCTGAACCTTTTAATCATTCATTCAGCTGGCTTTGATAGGTAACTTGATAGCACATGTTGAACAAAAATTTTGATTCAACAGTAATTATTTGATAAAATAGAGGGTTGTCACATCCAAATAGCATATTTTTTGGCCCATAAGGCACACCTAGGTTTTAGAGGAGGAAAAAAATTTGAAGCAAAAAAATATGGTAAAAAATTTAATAACATAAACAACACAATATTTTACCAATATAAATGTAAACAGAACTCAACAGCAGCAATTAACAACCATTTTTTTTTTAAATATATTTTATTGGTTATGCTATTACAGTTGTCCTATTATCCCCCTTCATTCCCCTCCACCCTGAATACCCTCTCCCACCCACATCACCCCGCTTTACTTCAGTCCATGTGTCATAAG
>CM052542.1:108368010-108438939 GCA_028533065.1 Trachops cirrhosus
ACTTCAATTTTCTGTCAGTTCTGGTTGTTATTTTGTTTCTATATCTTTGTTGTCCCTATCTTGGTTGTGCGAGGAGGCACAGTGCGTCTACCTATGCCTCCATCTTGGCCGGAAGTCGCAATTAACAACCATTGTTCCTCCCAAATTTGGGGTGGGGGGCGAGAAGGGAGGTACTGCATCTTATAGTCCAAACAAATAGGTACCTGGCCACAGTGGTTGCATTTTTTTTAACTTACAAAAGCACAGATATAAAGGTATATATAAGTATTTCAAAGCACAAACACTTGGGACAATCAGAGTAACATACTTTCATGGTATGTTAGGTAAAAGGGCTGTGGAAGACTTGGTACCTTAAAAACTCCTACAACAGGGAATGATACCTGGACAATCTAGAAGTACTTAGGAGTATTTCTCTGTTTTTAAGGGCCCCATACTGAATTCAGCGAACAATTTTAAAACTGTTTTGTAGTATTGGGTTGGCCAAAAAGCTCGCTTGGTGTTTTCCATAAGATGGCTCCAGCAGTAGCTAGTTGTCTTTAACTTCACTCAAAACAATTTTGTTAGATTGTGCTGTGACAGCTGTTATCAGCATGCAATTAAAAAAAGCATCAAAACTGGTATTTTTGTGTACCCATTTTAATATTAAAGATGGAAGAAAATAAGTTTTATTATTTCAAGAAAGGTAAAAATGCAATTGAAATGCAAAAAGGATTTGTGCAGTGTATGGAGATGGTGCTGTGACTGACTGAAAGTGTCAAAAGTAGTTTGCGAAATTCTGTGCTGGAGATTTCTTGCTGGACAAGGGTCCACAGTGGGTAGACCAGTTGAAGTTGGTAGCAATCAAATTGAGACATTAAATGAGAACAATCAACGTTATACCACATGGGACAGAGCTGACATATTCAAAATATTCAAGTCAATAAAGTTATTGGTGAAAATGAAAAAATGTGTCTTTTATTTTACTAAATAAACTTTTTGGCCAACCCAATACTATGTTGTGAGCTGTAGTAGCTATTATTGGTAGCTCCTGTGTACATTTCATCTCTTCTTCTAGTATATCACCCCTTTTCTTCTGGGTAACCTAACTTCCACCCTTGGTCCTGGAGAACTGTCAATAACAGTGTCATTGTCCCCTAGCCAAATGATGCACATGTCCTCCAAACCACGGCTCCCAGGTCTCTTATGACAGTGGCTGGTCTAAGGGCTAGGCACATGCCTCAGACAGGCTGTCTGTATATGCCTGTTAGAAGTAAAAAATTTCATGGGGGACGGAATTGCTCCCCTAGCAGGATATATGGGCAGCAATCTTGCCGTTCCCAAGGAGGAAGCCAATATCTCAACAAGCTCATACGTCATATACAGAGGGAACAGTTCAGGATGCAGAGAAACAGCACTGACCACATCCTCTGAGCAAGTGGAGCCAACTGCGCCTAACCCACCTCTACTTTGTCTTCAACATTATGTACCTTTAGATGATACTAACATTAACATTAGTTCATGTCAGACTTATCTGTGGTTAGATATTAGCAATAAGATAATATAAGGGGTAGCTAAACTCACACTTCCTCTAAGGATCCTACTGATGTCTTGTTTCTGAAGTTCTCCAGAACTTCAACTTCCACATTATTTAGAGATTTTATCTTCCATTGGTTTCTTACTGTTTCACATGTATAACTGAGTTAGTTTTAAATCTCTTGTTGCTACATATTAAAAAGAATATAAAGGCTGCTTAAATCTAAGATATTTTAAATCAGTTCAATATACACTAGAATAAGGATGATAAATTCTAGCTTTGCAGTATTGGATCACAAACACTTGTAGAGTCAGTCTCATTGTGATGTTGCCATAACTCATATAATCAGGTCTACGCTCAAGAAAAGAGAAGATCAGTAACTTGGAGTAGAGGTCAATTTCACACCTGCAGAAGTGTGGTTACATGCATAGTCCTGAGCAATAAAACCTTCACAATCAAACATATATGCAGGCTAAGGAAAAATTATTCAAGAACCATTTATTGGATTATAAAGTTATTAAAACCCATTTAGGAGAGCAATATATTCTAGCTTCTCATAGAAACAGCAGTTGCTTCCATGAATATGTGAAAACATTTTCTTTCTTGAGACTAACTAACTATATATAAAGGGATGATTTCAGATATGACAAATAAGATTCATTTGTTTCCCTAAAGATAACAATTAGATTGGAAAATAAAGTTGACCAAAAGCAGAAAACTTTTCCTTTGAAAAGGAAAAAGTTTTGAAAAGGAACAAGAAAACTTGTTCCTTTTTTTTGCCATAGTACAACATTAAATAGCATTTCAGTAAGATAACCATGGGACATGGAGCCAGGAAACCCTGGCTGGAGTTCTTGCTGTCTCTCACTGGCCATGTGAAGATAAAACAGACAAGGCACAAGTTCTCTCGAACTTGTTGTCTTAGGGGCACAACAAGAGTAATGCCTGCCTTACCCACCATTTAAGTGGGTAATAAACACCCAATGAGATGAAGTTTTGAAAAGATAGCATCATCTGAAAGCAAAACACAAGTAAAAATTGCTGTCCAGAGAAAACAAATTAGTGAATATCATGTGCTATGTACAAACATGTTCTTAATCTCCCAGTATTATAAATGAGAAAACAAAATTCAAAAGTGTTAACCTGATTTCCACAAAGCCACAAGGCAGGTACAAGAAGCGGGTCAGTCCACAACCCACGGCCTTCCCATCACGACCCCGAATGAGCTGACTGAAGGAGCTACACACCCTAATTCACAAGGAAACTAACTCTAAGTGACTGCCTTTTTTACAAATGCATTGCACGTTGTTGAAAGATAAAAATTCTATAATAAGCATTCTATATTGTTGTCCAGCAAACATACACAAGAGGTTATTGTGTTTTGTTGAACAAAATAATTTTAGAGTGCCTGTCTGCCATGCTTGGTACGGTTAAAATCCTAATTTAACATGGCAAAAATAACTGCAACGGAATTACAGTGCCTTTCCTATGAAGTCTTCAAGTTCTAAAAAACAAAATAGCCCCCAAATTTGCAATTTTCGGTGTCAAAACAGCAACACAGATCTCTGCTTATAGGTTCATAGTGTTCATTTACTGAATGTAAACTGTGATGAATACATTTAAATTTTTAATAGGATGTTTTAATAGAAAAGCAGAAACTTCCTGATTTGTGATTTAAACCCTGATGCAAGCTGAAATCACTTAAAAATCAAATCCACCTTGGAGGAAGATCACTAAGACACAAAATAGATGCTAGCCTTCTTTCACATTCTGTGGGATGCAAGCACCCGCCTCGTTAGGAGGTAAGAGGAAACAAAAGTCTCTAGATAGTCCTGACTTACTGGACTCCCCTACCCACAAGGATTAACGCAAGTAAAACTAACTAATCCACCTAGTGGGACTGAGAGATAAGAGGTCTGCTTGTGGGACCCTCCGAGGAGGAGAGGAGCTGCAGCACAGGGCCAACAGACTTGGGCCGCTGGTGTGGACGCCCTACACTAGGTACACATCAGACTACCTGGGGGACAGACATTTTGTCACGTTGGGGTTCGGAGGAGGGAAAAGGAAGGAACGACCTGCTGGGGTGCCTGCCGCAGTGTGTGCCTGTGCCTGGGCTTGTTTCAAGGGTGGAGAAGGATGCAGTAAAACCAGAAGGTCAGGCTGCAGGATTACAATAAAAGCATTTGAGTACTTGTGAAAAAGGCTTTTGAAATCCTAAACCATTAAATTTGAACACCGGTAGTTAATAAAACACAAAGCAATTTAACAGAAAATAGAATTCCAATACTGCACAATCTTATTCTACATACAAATTCACACTTGAACAATATAATTAAGTAAACAACACTAAATGTAAAGTCAATAACTTCTGTGTTGATTGTTGAGTCCCCCACCCCCGCCAACCACCACCAAAGACTGTTAAGGAATTTAACAAAAGGAAATTAATCATCGTAATACTTTGGTTCAATACTGATCTACAGTGAAATAATTTGGGCATTAGTACAGTTTACTTGAAAGAAGACATTTAAAAAAAGCAGAATTCATTAAGCAACCTCTCAAAAGGATCATTTCCTCTAATTATTGCTTTTATAACAGAAGACAAAGGCAACCCAAAGTAAGTTCATAAAATCTACAATTAGCTGCCAAAATCTTACCAGATAAAATTAGAAGAGAAAGGATATTAGAAGCACAATTGGTTTTTAAAAAAAAGTTATTTCTAAGAAGGCACTTGCTCTTTCTTTCTGCCCATAATCATTTAAAGCAGACAAACAGTATGGGCTAGATATTGTGGTAGGTCCACAGAAGTGAAGAAATCAAAAGAAAAGACCAAGCTGAGTGCTCCAGAAGCTTACGAGTGCCAGGGTGGAGGAGAGCAGGGTTATAACAGTCCTCACAATACCTCCGAGAAGAGGTCTAACCTGGTCTGGAAGTAAGAAGCTGTGGGAAAAGAAACTGCTGGTTGACTGGAAAATCTTCACATCTGAGATGAGTCTTAAAGAAGAAGGAGAATGAGCCTGAAAAAACACAGGAAAGTGGCATTCCATATTCCAGGTTAAAAACAAAAACAAAAACAAAAACCCAACAGTGTGTGAAAGGGTTCAAGGGGATGAAACAAAATATTTGTACGGAATCTTTCTACAGGGAAAGAGTGGGGGAGGACAAGCAGGAATGATGATGGGGCACCTACAGCTGGAAAGGAAGATGGGAGCAAAGTTGTAGAAGGTTTCAATCAAACTATGGGAATTAATTCAAGCTTTATGCCTTATGCAATAGGGCTTATTGGGGAGATACAGTACACCTAATCAAAATGTGCCACATTATTTTCCTAGACTTTTCAGTATTCCAAATATTTAATAATTATAATTCATGTTTTAACTGCAAAAAATATGATTAAAAAACAAGTGCAAAGGCAACCTATGAATGGGAGAAAATATTTTCAAACCACATATCTGATAAGGGGTTATAACCAGACTATATACAGAACTGTTACAACTAAACAACGACAAAACACCCAACTGGAAAATGGAAGAAGGACTTGAATAGTGATTCCTTCGAAGATACACAAATGGCCAACAAGCATATGTAAGAAGGCCGACATCACTAATCTTAAGAAGGATGCAAATCAAAACAACAATGAGAAATCACCCATCAGGATGGCCACTATCAAAAGAACAGAAAATAACAAGTGTTGGTGAGGATGTGGAGAAATCAGAACCCTTGTACACTGGTGGTGGGGATGAAAAATGGTGCGGCTACTACAGAAAACCAGGTGGAAGAACCTCAAAAAATTAAAAGTAGAATGATCGTATTATCCAGCAATTCCACTTCTGGGAATGTATCTAAAAGAACTGAAAACAGGATCTCAAAAAGATATTTGCCCACCCTTCTTTACAAGAGGTAGAAGCAACCCAACTGCCCATCAATAGGTAAAAATGAGTAAAAAAATGCCGTATATACATATAATGGAATATTATTCAGCCTTGAAAGAAAGAAGGAACCCTGTCATATGCTACCATATGGATAAACCTTGAGGATATTATGCTAAGTGAAATAAGCCAGCTACAAAAACACATATATTGCATGATTCCACTTAATAGAGGTATCTATAAAGTGATCAAACACTTAGAAACCAAGAGTAGAATGGTGGTCGCTAGGAGTTTGGGGGATGGGGAAGAGGGGAGGGGAAACAAAAATGTGTTGAGTTACACTGCTGTACTATACATTTTAACACGTAGTGTACTTTATACTTCAACAATGGTTAAGATGGTAAACTCTGTTGTTTTTAACCACAATAAATAAATATAAACACACAAATATACCAGTAACAATAAAACCAAAAAATTACAATTAAAGGTTGCAAAGTTTCAGGCTAAGCCACGAGGGGTCGGTACTCAATGCCAGGATGGAGACACATCCTGTATGAGCTATGTACTGAGTTAGCAAATTGACACTGTTTAGCTTATAGTAAAATTTCAGCTTAAGAAGGCACAGTAATTGCTGGCAAGCTGTACACCTGAAATCTACAGGGTACAAAATAAGTGAAACTGCCCTTAGTTATAAAAGTGAGCTCTAGTCTACCTGGTGCTAAGATGACTACGCCATCCCGGATATTTCAAGGCTCAGTGACTTAGAACTACTGATAAGTAGCTAGAGTTTAAAAAAAGAAATCATTATCTTAAGTAAATAAAGCCAAACTTTCAGGTATTAAAAAAGTGCAAATCAAAACTAATTTCATTCCATATGAAACTCTTCCCCTGAGCCCAACAGCGAAAAAAGGGCGAGGGGCCAGAGCATGAAAAGAGGCAAATGTGAGGAAAAGGAAACAGAAAAGTCTATCCGTTTGTCTGTAGTCCTCTGGTCTGTAAAACATCTGTCAATTGCAGGAGTCCAATAGCTGGTTCTCTCTGCTGAGTCCTTTTCACTGGGACCTCCAAGCTGCCTGATGCTGCCAATCAGGGCCCTCTGGCTCATCTCTCACAGCCTCCTATCAGCTCCTGCCCCTGTGGTTCACCTTCAGCCTCTGTCCTACACCTGGCTGCCAGTCTTGGGAGACAGGGAAAGTCTTTCAAGATGATTCACAGCTGCTGCCCTTAGGCAGACCTGCTGGCCAGCAGGAAATGTCAAGTCACACAATGCCCCTCCCTGAAACCCCCACTCCCAGTTCCAGCAGCCACATGGCTGCTTTCAGGCTTTCAGGTGAGGGGAAGATACCAGTCTCTGTGTGCGGAGATGTCTCCAAACTCCAGAAGCAACACATAGCATCACCTGGCTGGTGCCTGCAGTTCAAAAAGATATCTGTCTCCTCTCTTGTAGTCAACTCTAATCTCTGTGTTATTCTCTGGGAGCCTTTCTCAAATTACTGTAGCGGGGCGGGGGGGCGGGGGGGTGTGCGGTGATAGAGGGAAGGAAGAGCACTCTACTCCCAGGAGTTCCTTGCATGGAATCCATTTCTAGTTTTCATGACACAGATAGGTTAAAGGATGGAAGGTGCAATAGTTGTTAGACCCATTTGGCCATCTCTTGACAAGTCCTACAATGGGAGCTTCTAAAACCTTTCTTCAGAGTGTGTGGGTACTTACCACCTATTGGCTATAGCTTTGGGATGTTGGTCAAAATTTTAGACAACAGGACAACTCCCATTTAACCTAGTGTATATATTTGTACAGTAACAGGATAAAATAATGAGTACATCGTATTGAGGTGCTATGTTATCAGATGTCCAAGCTACCACCACGAAGTCTAAAATTCCTCGGAGGACAACCTGAAATTCAACTCCATTAAACATTTAAATAACTGTGCAAATAAGCACTGTTGCACAGGAAAGGATGTCTGAACCCAAACTGTTGGTTGGCAGGCAACATCACCATACAACAGCCCAAAGTATATGTCACCCAATGCTTAAAATTCTGATTATGCGTACAAAAGGTTAGGGGTATCAGTGCAAAATGCACAAAAGTAAAGGCTAAGCTCACCTGTATTAATACTGATGTGTGCAACTAGAACTATCCGGGAAGGAAATCTTGGTAGTTTTAGTAACTCTGCTGCCACTACTAACTGTCCCCCTCTAGATTCAAATTCCAGGGTAAAAGCAATCAGCAAGCTGAGCTAAGTAGTGAGCCCGACCCTAGGAGGCAAGAGCGGGAAATGCCCATTTGACCTGCACCAGCTTCCAAGCTGAAGGTAGACTCTACCACTGCCCACCAGTGGACAACCTACAGTGAACAGCAAATGTCCATTTACAGACATTCCCTATCATCTTTAAAGAACCCAGCATCTAGGTCAAAACAACACTGACAATGATAAACAATGTTATTTCTGCCAGTCCACATTGCATGTCAGTATCATCCTGACAAAAAACAATTTATAAAAGCATATCACTACTACAATCTGCCATCATCAGTCAGAGTCAACCAAAGAAAAATGAAAGCTCTCAAAAGGGCTAAAATCATTAATGCAATGCTGAGGACAATAACACCGGGAGATTATTTAATTTCTTATGTCAAATCACTGTAATTGTCATGTTTAAATCTATAAATTGTTACTTATTCAAAAATTCATTTACTAAAATAAATACATATTGTAACATTAGTGAAATTATTATTTCTTAAAGCATCACAGACACAAATGAATCACCATTTTAGTGCAACCCCTTCTACTATTTAGGAAAAAACACGAGGATCTGATGAGTTACATCATGATAGAAAAGACAAGAATTGTCACATTTCCCTATCCCAAACTGACCCTCCACATTACTAACTCCTAAGGTCAGCTCAGCTCAGCAAGGCACCTGGGCAGCCAAAACCAGAACCCAGAAGTTGACTGCAGGCTTCCAGCCAAAGGCAGCACTGGAGCAGCAGCACCAGCTAACACTGAGGTCGAGCTGGCAATGGAAAGGTGGCCAGGTTTAAAAGCAAGGCTGTCAGGGATTGCCAGGACAAGAAAAGCTGTTCCAAGCCTACCGTAGCAAACACAACAAGGACCACAGCTTTCCCTAAACAATTCATCCATTTTCACCTCCCACTAATCTTACTCAATAAATCTTTCATGTTCAATTTAACCTCTTCATACAGGGCTCGGTTCCTTACATTCATTGCACGGGGATAAATGCTAGGACCTCCTACTGACCTCCTTTGAAAGAGAAATAGTTATTTGCAAATGTTGGCAGGCATATAATAAAAACAAAGTTTGTAGGATAAAGGTAAGTTTGAAATTCAAACATTTATATGCCCCCAAAAAACCCCCCACACAACCCAGCCCTGTGTTCTATATACTTAACAAAAGATTTTAATATATATCATAAAACCCTTAGAAAATAAACTTAAAGTGACCAATTTTTTTTAAATCAAACTAATGATGGCACAAAAATACTTGGTAAAAAAACAATTAAACATAAAGCATGAGCCTACTGAATCAAAGTCAAACTCCTAAACCTGACATTCTCAGCTCTTTGTGGTCTGCTCATAACCCACCTTTTCAAACTGTACTACCTACTGCTTTCCCTTTCCATATCTGTTCTATGAACCTGTTTATATGGCTGTATTGTTCACAGTCCCACACATTGTCCTTTGTGCCTTTGTCCAAAGTGGTGAATCCTCCTTCCTTTCCTTCCACATCCCTTCTTAAAAATCATAGGTCCAAATTCTACCACCCAAAATGACATCTTAGCTAAGAATTCTTCCTGGATTTCCCAGGGAGCATTCTCTCCTTCCTCTAGCTCCCACAGATCTGGCAGTCCTCTTACAGCAAGATACACTCTGTACCTTTTTAATAGTTACCTGTGTTTATATTTTATAGCATCACCACTGAACTCTCCGTGTTTGTCTTCCAAAGGTACTCTTACTAATGGAGACACACCCGCACTGTACTCTGTTTACACACAAGGATCCGGTCTCCAGAGCAGAGCAGACCAGGCCTCCAACCTCATCTCCTACCTGCCTGTTACAACCCTCAGATTTAAAAGTCCGTGTACTCCTTTGGCTCTTCCCCATTAGGGGAAGTTCTCTATCCAGACAATGCATTTTCTTTTTAATGGCATTGGCTAATGCTACTTGATTGGACCTATTTTCTGCCTCATCATACAATTCCCTATCCAAACAGTGGAAGGGGCACCACCAAGCAGGTTTGCCCCAGGGGACCTTGAGTTGGTGGATGGGTAATCCTGCAGTAATTACTCCTGGCTGACCTGGTGCCTCCTTGTTGACTGAGACCTTCAACTTCTTCACACTGAGAGTAACTGATGGAGCAACTGGCCCTGGGCTCAAGTCCTGCTCCCCCTTTTCTTAGACCTCATTGCTCAGTTCTCTCCCATTGAATCTTCACAGCTACTTAACTTCTTCATGGAGCTGAACAATCTCTCAGTCATCCAGGCCTTAAAGTTCTCAGACAAAGCTGAGTATCAAGTAAAATAACAGGTAGAAAAATGGTTCAGATTACACAGATGTCCAGCCAACTATATCTCCTCTAAGATAGATAAATGGATAGACAGATAAACTTTATTACACAATAGGTGAATATAATTTCACTGTTAAAATTTTAACACAGATGATATAGATGAAATCAAGTCTCTACTGACACCTTAATCCCATCCCATTGCTTTCTTAGTCCTTTGTCAATACATTTATATATCATTTTTCATTAAATCTAAAGTCTTGTAACTTATGTTTATGCTTCACTAAGGATGAAAAGTTTACTAAACTATGTCACTAATTGTTAAATACATTGATTTCAAAGATGTTCAAGTGTGAAAAACATGTTTTAGAATCTATGAAATATATATATAATTGAAATTATTTATATATAAATTTCAATGCACAATCATATAGACTCTATAAAATACAATACATTTAGAAAGAAACAGATCGAGTTTTGAGGAAGTTTTTCTTTTTTTACACAAATGTGATAATTTTTTTTTCTTTTTCTTACTAAAAAGGTATCTGGGACAAAGTTTCCAACAGAAGTTGTATATAGATCTACCACACTTTTTTCAGGTATGGCACAATATTGCATATGCTGGCTGTTCCACTGTGCAGTTAGTTCTACCAATATTTCACCATTACTAACAATGTTGGAATAAGTGTGTGTCCATATGTATTTTGCTAAACACAAAATTACATAATCAAAGTATACGACTTTATTGTCACAGATACTGCCAAACTGACCCCAAAAAGGTGTGAACAATTTATATACTCACTATATATAAAGTATACCCATTTTTCCTCACTATTGACAAAACAAAATATTATTAATCTGTTTAATTTCTGCCAACCTAATGGGAGAATATTCTGATTGTTTTGCAGAAGGTTCCTTATGTTCTCTATATGTATCCTTTGTCTATTCACATGACCTATTTTCTCCTGGTCTCCTGTTTGTCTTTTAATTATATTTGCGGTTTTATCTTTGGTAATACAGACATTGCAAATCTTTAGAAAGTCAAATTTACTCACCATTTTCCATCTGTACCCAAGATCACTCACATATAGGTAATATTTTATTCTAACAGGTGACCCATTCTTAGCAAACCCCACTGGGTTCTGGCTGTGCTTGGGGGGGACATGGCTGTATACTCCCATAAGCCATACACTGGAGAATTTCCACACAGCTCACCACTAAAAATGACAGGTGCCAGCCAGTGCTCTCTGCCAACCTGTGAGCGCTATTTCAGGAAGGACTAGCCAGTTCCCTTCCTTAATGTCTTAGACAGAAGCCTACCCTGTTCCAGGCTTGTGTACCAAACCAGCCTGGTCAGCCTGACATTGTGGCCCAAGGCCAGAGACCAAGGACCAGGCACAGAGAGGAAAGCATGGCATGCCACCGTCCACGGCTGAGCTCCTGAGCCATGAGAGTCTAGACATCTTGTGTGAACACTGCCAACCCATCCCCCACCCCTCAGTCTCGATGCAACAGGCAAAAACAAACCCCAAGCGCTACGCAATTCTGGTGACTAGATCCTGACAGGCCCAGCTGCCAAGACACAGTCCATGTGACACAGTCCCCTGTCCCCAGGGAACCAAAGGGAAAAAAAGGCTAGCTCTTCTCCCTTCACACATGCACCATGAGATCAGACCATGAATTCCTGTGTCCAGCTCTCCTCTCTAACTCCATAGCTTACTGCTCCTCACCTGTCTAAGCTTCATCACCCAGGTCCTCATAACTCACTCAACTGCCAGAAAGGAGCCCAGGACAGTAAGACTCTGAGTTCTCTGACTCCAAGCAGCTCAAAGTGACCTCCGATTAGTAGCTTGGTTGGAAGACATGGGGCTACAAGTTTGTAGTTACTTAGCAAAAAACACAAAACTCAGTGGTAAGTAAGGTGGCTATACAGAGCAGGAGAAAGTGCAGCCGATTTTCTGTGGCTTTTCTGTTGTCCTTGGGATTCCAACTAAGAACAGAGCCAACTGAATCAGGAGGGGTTGCCAGTTTGAAAAAAGCTGAATTCTTGTCATGACTTTTTAAAAATTTGACTTACTTAACAATCTCTGTTTAACAGAATATTTATATGCATTAGATACTACTGCTTGTTGAGCCAAACTCAGTGTTAGCAAGAATTCCTCCTTACTTAGGTGAGAGGTAGTATTTGGGAGGAGAGTCCGTATCCAAGGTCTCTACCTCCAACTTTCCAGAGTCTTGGGAAAGTCCACCTCTCAGAAGTGGTCAAGACTGAGGGGTGTGCTCAAACACATCTGGAACTCAACAAAGCGTCTTGAAGTGCACACTTTGGGAAATCCCAATCCCACCCCAATCCTCTCCCACCCCAAGTTAATCTTGAAAGACAGAGTTGATACACAACTCAATGTCTCCAGATGCGAACAGTTCCTCCTTGTGCTGTAACAGCCCCAGTCATCCTGCAAAGTACTGAAGCCACATCCTGATGTTAACAGCCTGATGCTATTACCCCCGCTAGGCATTTTGTGCTCTAAAAGGTACCCCCTTGGACAGAGCTTGTCTCTTGGGCTATCAAAGAGTCCCAAGGAAGACTCCAATAGAAAGTTCCTTGAGGGATGACCCAAGCTCTGTTCACCTGTGGCCTTCACATTTAGTACAGTTCTTTACACATAGGAAACACTTTTAAACATTTGCTCAATTAATTATACTGGAATTATTTTTGGAATGAATACCTGCCTTCTCAAAGAAATTCATTTCTAAGGAACTTCTGATGAATTTACATCTTTGTGAAAGGAGTTTCTCCCTATGGCTAACAGCAACACTATCCACTATCCACTTCAAATTTAACCAGCCTCAACTTCCCAACCAAAAACAGGGAAACTTGAGAGCCCAGGATTCCACTATACTAAATAGAGATTTTCTACATTCTCTAGATCTGTGTTATCCAGTATGGTAACCACCAATCACATGCAACTATTTAAATTTTAATTTTAAAGAAAATTCAAAATTTAATTCCTCGGCTTCATTAGCCACATTTAAGTGCTTAACAGCCACAGGCGCCTCCCATATTGGACAGGCAGACACAGAATATTTCCATCATTCTTTTGGTCAGCACTGCTCAGGATGCACTATAAATCTTGAAAACCCCAAAATTCTTAGCTTGTAGCCAATAAATATCAGATCATCAAAGTGCTGTAATTAAATTTAAAAATACACTGCTCCTTTACTTAAAACAACAAAAGGAAACACTCTCACAGATGAGCAGAGCTTTTATAGATTTGTCTCATCACAATGAAAAACTTAAACACAGAGTAATTCTCATCTATCTCTGGTCACCAAAATCAGTATGCTATGCAGGAGGCAATGCATACTTACAACTGCATGAATCCTCTTTCTGGATTTAAAAAAAAAAATCCGGTTAACCCCCATTTAGGGAACTAATTTTTATATAACCCTTAAATACAGCATGTAAACATCTAGAAACTTTTCAATCCAGGGATTTCAAAATGTATGCACACAAAACCAAAAATATCCAAGTTTTCTTAGTGTTCATAATTTGAAGCTAAGAGAAAAGTTGCAATAAATATGTTAAGTATGTAAATTAGAACAAAGGAAACCTCTATGTGGGGCACCCCCTCCCCCTCCCCACTAAATGACAACATTCCTTAACAGATAATAAACACATATAATGAGTGAGAGAAAAGAGATCTTTCTATTTCTGTTACAGACTTCGAGGAACATTGAGACTTCAAGATAAAAGTCCCAGGCAGCAAAGTCTTCTAGCACTGCAACAGAAAAGTCTTCCCCTCACAGTGAGACAATGAGAGGGATAAATGACAATATAAAATCGATCAAAAACCCAGGTGGATGATGATGGACAGAAGGAAAGCCTGGAGGTAAAAGATAAAGATAACTTATTCAGGAGTGTCAAGGTATAAAACAGCGCATTAAGGTCTAAATTTCACACATTTTTGGTGTTTCTGATGTGCTTTTCTTTTTGGGATGTGCACCAAACTGTCTAATAAATTGAGCTCTAATTACCCACAGTTATTTGCCAGTTCTTACTAAGATGTGCTCTACCTAACGCAGGCATATATTCAAGTGGGTCACAAACAACTTGACTTTCTTTAGTTTTCTACTGGATCCTAAAGCCTAAGACTTCCTACTAATAGAAAGGTCAAAGAAAATACCGATTGGTAAATACTGCCAGGAGGGCAGCTGGAGGTATCAGGGGCAGCCAACAAGTGGTCACTCCATGATGTCACCGTTTTCCCTCCACACCATCTCACAGCCCGAAAACAATGAACATCCTTTTAATACCTGACTCCAGTGTCCTTGAAGAGCTATTCATCATCATGAAATCAAACTGTATTTTCTCCTTTGGGAACATACATGTTTTGTGAAAAGACAGGAATCCTTAGACCATGGTGGATAGAACAATCCTGGGCTCACATACTGACCTTGACTTTATTAGAAAATTTTAAGTGGTAAAACTTTCATCAAGGTAAGAGAGGAACAAATAAGAAAACTTTACCCTTCCACTCTACACATTCATTACTTCAACTCTGTTGCCAATTGCTTGTAATTTTTTTTTTAACTCTCAGGAACTCAAACGAAAACAGTGCATGAGTCACTCTCTTAAAAGCATTTAAATGATGAGGAATACATTACCATATGCACACTATAACTCACTGAAATTTTTATTTAGCTGTTTTTAATAGTGAAAATCCACATGATCATCAAAAGTGTATTATAAGCATGTTACAGATTCTGATACAGATTTTTTAAAGACTTTTTAAAATTTATTTGTTTTTAGAGAGAGGGGAAGGGAAGGAGAGAGAGAAACATCAATCAGTTACCTCTCATACCCTGCCCCCAGGGGGCTTGACCTGTCAATCAGGCATGTGCCCTGACCAGGAATCGAACCAGCGACCAACCCACTGAGCCACAAGAGTCAGGGCTGGTACATATTTCTTAAAATTTGGAAGAAAGTGTGTGAGCCAAAAAAGAATTAACATATTAACCCTCAGAAAAGAGGTTTAAAACATTAAAAACAAAATATTTTAACTAGAATTTATCAGATTTACTAAAAACTTCTTTATCAGGACATTAGAAAAGAAATTAACTTTTTAAACACAGACAATTTTTAAAAGTAAGCAACCTTACAAACTGTTTATGTAACAGAATCCAGGCATGCCGGCCACAGCATCTCTGTTGACAGACCCAAACACCACAAATTACTATGAAACAGGTCTGGAAACATGTGGCCCAGGTAGAAGAAGTCTACCAAAGAAACATTTCTTTCTAAATTATATCAGTATTCATAAAGTGGAACAACTTGTTATAGATGCATAGCATTAGTTCCATATTTAGTAATACCTTTACTAATAAGAGAGTATGTCCAAATATCACACTTTTTTTTTTCTTTTAACAAAACTTGATTATCAAAGACTAGAACTGAAAGGCACAGGGATGAGTTCCAGGATATCAGATAAGAGGGTCAGTGTAGAATGAAATTACTGTTAAATATTAACTAAAAGTTAAACATGCAAGAAAATATAAGATATGCATCAGACAGCTGTAGGATGAAGTTAAGGAAAAGAGGCAGTGAGCTAGGTTAATTTAATAGTAAGAGGAGAAATAAGAGGAATGTGTTCAAAAATGGAAGGGGGTCAGAAGAGGAAATCTTAACGAAGGGGCAGAGCTCCAGGCTCTAAGTGACGTGAAGAAGAGGATCCCCATTCCCACAGCCGCAGCAGACACATCCAGTTCAGGTCACAGCTTCAGGCAAAGGAGTAGGGAATGAGTGAGAAAGTTCTGACCCGCTCCCCCATCCCATGTCACCCATCAAGGGTCTAGATAGAGACTGCTTTCAAGGTCAAGACTGCTTCCTTGGCAGGAAGCCTGGTGTGATAGGAGGGCTTCTGTAAAACTGTCCCCTCACCTGTGTGGTAGCTGGTACATGCTAGCAACATAGCATTTAACATGTAAATTCTGTCTGAGACAACATACAGTTGTTTTTAGTATAATCAATCAATTAATCATAAGTATCAGTGAATGATACCAGATTCTTGTGGATTTTTTATTCTCACCTGCTCTGAGAGAGGGAGAGAGAGAGAAACATCAATGTGAGAGAGAAACATTGATATGAGAGAGAAACATCGATCTGCTGCCTTCTTGTACACACCCTGACCAGGGTTTGAACCCACAACTTGGGTATGTGCCTCGATCAGGAACCAAACCCGCAACCTTTCAGTCTATAGGAAGACACTCCAACCAACTGAGCCACACAAGCCAGGTTCTTGTGTTTTGAAAGAAAAAAAGCAGACTGTCCAGGTTATAGCACTGAAAGCCCTACATCCAGGGAAATCTTTCAGTTTCAGGCAAACCAAGACAGGTGGTCATCACATGTAAGATCCCGAAGTTGGTTAACTAAACCAAGATGACACCCTAACAAGGGCAGGCACTGTGTAGACTGACTAATACAAACCCATTCATTGCCACTGCCTTCTCCTTTGCCTTCTAACCAAACAGACTGAAAAGCTAAATTCTTGACCTCTCAGATTACTGGCAGCTAGTGAGGTCATGTGACTCAGCTCAAGGCAATAAAATATATGCAGAAGCCCCTGGGGAGAAGAGGGCTGCCTCTTCCTGAATAAAAAGAAAAAGCCTCACCAGAGGAAAGCTTTGGCCTACCCTTGGCTGCTTCCCTCTTTTCCCTGCTGGTGCAAAGAAGTGATGCCTAGACATGGAAAAGAGATTTTGTGAGTATGAGAAGAGCATGATGAAGGCTGCTACACTAAGGATGGTGAAGCAAAAAGATGCAGAGACCCTGGTCCCGATGGTGTTGTGGCATCAAGGGCAGCTAGCTACGCCAGCCCTGGCTGCAGTGCCTATTCCTGACTGCTGCCGGAGACAAAAGAACTGCTAACTGTCCCATCTCCACTGAAGCTTTCTATTATTTGACTTGAACGTATCCCTAACTTGTATTATCTGTGAAACTTCTTAAGAAAGAGCCAGCAGGCCACTCCAGGCTTAAAAGTAGTCACGGGAAACAACTTAAAAAGAGTAAACTATTGTCATATTTTAAAGCACTTTTTAATAGCAGGTATATGTATTTTACCAAAAAATAAGTAAAAGTTCAAGGATGGAGTAACGCTTCAGTGAGACACAGGATGGGGAGATGCTGGGTACATAACTAGGTAATCTTTTAAAAGCTGAAAGGTTAACAGTTTGTTTTCCAAAACAGGAAATATGTGTGAATGGCAAGTCTACAACATTAAAATGACCTCAAAATCTCATGTAACTTTCTTGGAGATATCCCATTTTGAATCAATAAATACTTTTTCTTTTAAAAATTATCCCTCCTGCCCTGGCTGGTGTGGCTCAGTGGATTGAGAGCCCGACTGTGAACCACAGGGTCTCTGGTTTGATTCCCAGTCAGGGCACATGCCTGGGTTGCGGGCCAGGTCCCCGGTGGGGGGCATGTGAGAGGCGACCACACATTGATGTTTCTCTCCCTCTCTTTCTCTCTCTCTTCCCCTCTCTCTAAAAATAAATAAATATTAAAAAAAATTATCCCTCCTTATATGCTTCCATATCTGACAATGAGAATCTCATAAATCGAACTTTCCCTTTTCTCCTTGGCTTCCATGATGTTTAGAACTAAATTATTCATTCTAAACATAAGATTTGTCTGCTTTCATCATAATTATTTTTGTTGCTCTGAAAAAAAATTAGTGATCAAAATTAGAACTAAACTACAGAACAACCATCATTCAGAACCATCTGAAATAGAGCTGAATGGTAGTCCTACAACTAGGGATATAAAGAAGCCACATTGAGGCTGGCAGGAAGGGCAGAGAGAATGAGCTGGTCCCACACCTATATGTGGTGGATAAAAAGTGGGAGGGATATCTTGGCTATGGAGGTCCCCCCGCCGAGGAGTGGGGATCCCAGTTCTGCACAAGGCCCCCTAGGCCAGGGTTTCGGTGCCAGGAAGGTAAGTCCCCATAACTTCTGGCTGTAAAAACCAACAGGGATTGAGACTGAAGCCGAGGGAGATGGAGGCTTCTGAAGTCCCAGGCAGTTCCTCTTAAAGGGCACACACGCAAACTTACTCAGACTCACTCCCTCTGAGCTCTAGCGTGGGAGTAGCAGCTTGAAAGGCACCAGAGATATACCAGGAGAAACTGAATTTTCCGGCATCAAGCTCAGAGGTGGGGGGTGGTGTGGGAGGTAGCTTTCCACCAGACAGAGGTGCTGGCAGAGGCCGTTGTTCCTTTCATGAGCCCTCCGTGCAGGGCGGGCAGGCAAGCACCATATCTGAGACTCTATCAACCTGGCTCTCACTGTTTGCCCCACTCTGTGATTTCCTGAAGCCCTGCCCCATTCAACTTTTGGGTCCATCCAAGCTGTTTCCAGTAGCTTTTCCATATGAATGCCCTGTCTTGGCTCATGCTTCAGATTTTCCTAAAATCTCTCAAACAAGCAGCATCTGGCCTCAGCATGCCCAAGTACCTCTCACTAGTAGCCCCAAGCCTGGTGCTAGAAGCAGAAGCCTTGGTTCACAGCTTGGCCTCAACTGAGCACCTCCAAGCCTGGCACAAGTAGCAGCCATCTGCAGATTGCTTTGTAGCCCCAGGCAGAACAAAGGTGGTAACTGATCTTGGCCTGCACCTCCTGAGAGGAACCAGAGCCAGTGTACCCAGTGGACAGCTTCAGAATGTGTTGAAGCACCAAATCCACAAGCAACACACTCAGGGGGTGGATGCAGCAGGCACTAGATCACTGTTGAAGTAAGTACTGTTCTGTGGGGTAGTCTCCTGCTTAGCTGATCCTTCACAGTCATCAGAGGTTGGTGGTCAAGTGTTACAGCCTGTCCTTGTGCTGACTGGCCTGCAGATAAATCCCTCCCACTGATGTGCCAACAGCAATCAAGGATCAACTACAAAAGGAGGGTGTACACAGCCCACACATGGAGCACACCTCAAGTGCCCAACATTACTGAAGGGGAGGCTGTGCCCCTGGATCCTATAAGAAACCTACTACATTAGGCCACACTACCAAGACAGAGTCATAGCAGCTCTACCTAATACATGATAACAAACAGGGAGGCTGCCAAAATGAGGAGACAAAGAAACATAGCCCACATGAATGAACAGATCAAAACTCCAGAAAAAGAACTAAACAAAATGGTGATAAGCAATCTACCAGATGCAGAGCTCAAAACACTGGTTACTAGGATGCTCAAGGAACTTAGTGAATACTTCAATAGCATAAAAAAGGACCAGTCAGAAATGAAAGATACTCTAACCTAAATGAAGAATACATTATAGGAAATCAGGGATCTGGAATATAAGGAAGCAAAAAACCACCAATCAGAACAGCAAAAAGAAAAAAGAATAAAAAAAAAAATGAGGACAGTGTGAAGAGCCTCTGGGACAACTTCAAGCGTACCAACTTTCACATCATAGGGGTGCTGGAAGGAGAAGAGATAGAGGCAAAAAATTAAATCTATTTGAAAAAATAATGACACAAAACTTCCCTAATTTGGTGAAGGACATAGACATACAACTCCAAAAGTGCACAGAGTCCCAAACAAGAAGAGTCCAAAGAGGCCCACACCAAGACACATCATAATAAAAATACCAAAGGTTAAAGATAGAGAATCTTAAAATCAGCAAGAGAAAAGCAGTTACCTAAAAGGGAGCTCCCATGAGACTGGCAGCTGATTTTACAAAAGAAACTTTGCAGGCCAGAAGGGATTGGCAAGTAATATTCAAAGAGTTGAAAAGCAAAGGACCTATAACCAAGATTGCTCTATCCAACAAAGCTATCATTTAGAATCATAAGACAGATAAAGAGCTTCCCAGACAAGAAAAAGTTAAAGGAGTTCATCACCACCAAGCTAGTATTGTATGAAATGTTAAATGGTCTTCTTTAAGAAGAGAAAAGTTTAAAAATATGAACAACAAAATACAATAAAGCCCTGGCTGGGGTGGCTCAGTGAATTGAGTATCTGCCTTCTAACCAAAGGGTCACTGGTTCAATTCCCAATCAGGGCACGTACTTGGGTGGCAGGCCAGGCCCCCAGTAGGGGATGCTCAAGGAGCATCAGTGGTTACACACTGATGTTTCTCTCCCTCTCTTCGCCCCCTAAATAAATAAATAAATAAAATCTTTTTCAAAATGGCAATAAATATATATCAACAACTGAAACTACAAGACAAAATGAACAAACAGAACAGAAACAAACTCATAAATACAGAGAACATTTTGATGGTTGCCACATTAGAAGGGGGGTTGGAGGATGGGTGAAAAAAGGTGAAGAGATTAAGAAATACAAGTTGGTTGTTACACAATAGTCATGAGGATATAAAGTACACTATAGGGAATACAGTCAGTAATATTCTAATAACTATGTATGATATCAGATGGGTGCGAGATTTATCAGGATGATCACTTAGTAAGTTACGTAATGTCTAATACTGGGGTGCATACCTGGAACTACTATAACAATGTATGTCAGTTGTAATTGAAAATTTAAAAAAGATTAGTGTATTAAATATCTCCTAATAACCTGAGTGACCCAAAATCAGTTTTGGATGCAGGCATTGTAGAACCACCACCTATAATAGCTTAAATTAGGCAGGGCCACTTTTTGCAGCACCAAAACTGCAGTAAAGCCTTGAAAAAAATTATATATCTTCCAATCTTGGCCAAATCATCCCCCTTTTCTAAATTTTTTCAATGCATTTTAATGAGCATTGAAATTTCATTTCTTTTCATTTCACTTGGGGTTTTTAAACCATCACATATTTAAGCATCATTAAAAATATTCTTTTGTAAAGCATTCAACTGCCCACATAGACACACAAAACCTAAGCTCTACATTATTCCTCTCCCAGATACCCTTGTGGTTGGCTAAATTTTACCTTGGAATAAAAGGTTTACTTAAATTTGAAGTAATTCTGTATGATAACTACTAAAGCATAACTCCTCAAAATAAAATTTTGCCTTACTACCTAAAGATGCCTAAGAAATAGTACTTCAAAAAGCACAAAGAAGACTAGCATTTAAAATAACTCTTTGTATGAAAAAATGTCATGTCAGTCACAAAGAAAGAACACATATTTATATACCTTTTGCATTCTATACATAACAGAACAGACATCATCCTAAGATATTGAACCCTATTTTTCCACTGCCATCATAAAAAAAAATGTGATATATATTTTCAGAACTCTTAAAATAGTGGGCAATGTTGACATGAAGTTGTAAATGCAAATATTTGTTCCCTTCTTGGCTTATAAGCTTCATGATTATAAAATTCTATATATAGAGCCATTATTTAAAAAGAAATCTATTTGCCTTGTAGGATGCTTGAGGTTGTATATTTATTTGAGATGAATAAAATGGTGCATACTCCAAAGAAATGGGAATTAAAATTTTGAATTTTATTGGTTTACCAAGTTCCTCCTGGGAAGGAAATAAGATTTCATTTGTCAAATCTAAGAAGCTCCTTCAGATGATAACTTGCAAGAATATGTAGCAGTATAGTAAAAATCACTCTCCCCCGACCGTGAAAGTAAGGAAAGATGATATATGATGAAGAGACAGCCAAATGTTTGAGAAAAAGGAAGACAATTTTTCATTACTTTGATTTTAGGGTTACTTGATATCACCATACTGGTAATCTAGTAACAAGGTTCCCTCATTGTTTTGGTTTTTTGTTTGTTTGTTTGTTTTTAATATATTTTCTTGATTATGCTATTACAGTTGTCCCATTTTCCCTCTTTAATTCCCCTCCACCCTGCATACCCCATCCCACCTGCATTCCCCCCCTTTAGTTCATGTCCGTGGGTCATACATGTAAGTTCTTTGGCTTCTACATTTCCTATACTATTCTTAACTACTTATTCTCTGTACATTTTCCTCCTTTCTCCTGTCCCACTCCCCCACTGATAACCCTCCATGTGATCTCCATTTCTGTGATTCTGTTCCTGTTCTAGTTGTTTGCCTAGTTTGCATTTTTTTTTAGGTTTGGTTGTTAACAGCTGTGAGTTTGTTGTCATTTTACTGTTCATAGTTTTTATCTTCTTTTTCTTACATAAGTCCCTTTAACACTTCAGATAATAAGGGCTGGGTGATGAACTCCTTTAACTTGACCGTATCTGGGAAGCACTTTATCTGCCCTTCCATTCTAAATGATAACTTTGCTGGATAGAGCAATCTTGGATGTAAGTCCTTGCCTTTCATGACTTGGAAAACTTTCCAGCTCCTTCTTGCCTGTAAGTTTTCTTTTGAGAAATCAGCTGACAGTCTGATGGGAACTCCTTTGTAGATAACTGTCTCCTTTTCTCTGGCTGCTTTTAAGATTCTCTCCTTCACTTTAATCTTGGGTAATGTAATTATGATGTGCCTTGGTGTGTGCTTCCTTGGGTCCAACTTCTTTGGGACTCTCTGAGCTTCCTGGACTTCCTGAAAGTCTATTTCCTTTACCAGATTGGGGAAGTTCTTCTTCATTATTTGTTCAAATAAGTTTTCAATTTGTTGCTCTTCCTTTTCTCCTTCTGATACCTCTATGATTCCAATGCTGGAATGTTTAAAGATGTCCTGGAGGTTCCTAAGTCTTTCCTCATTTTTTTTGAGTTCTTGTTTCTTCATTCTATTCTGGTTGAATGTTTCTTTCTTCCTTCTGCTCCAAACCGCTGATTTGAGTCCCAGTTTCCTTCCCGTCACTATTGGTGCCCTGTACATTTTCCTTTATTTCTCTTAGCACAGCCTTCATTTTTTCCTCTAATTTGTGACTAATTTTCAACCAATTCTGTAAGCATCCTGATTACCAGTGTTTTGAACTGTGCATCTGATAGGTTGGCTATCTCTTTATTGCTTATTTTTTCTGGAGCTTTGATCTGTTCTTTCATTTCAGCAATTATTTTTTGTCTTGGCATGCCTGTTATGTAGTAAGGGGCGGAGCCTTGTTTTCACCAAGGCGGGGCAACCCACATCACTGCATTGTGATGCTGTATGTGGGGGAGGGGTCTGAGAGGGGTGTGTGCTGCTTGCTCAGATCTTGGTCGGCTTTCAGTTACTTCATCTGCTACCCACAAGCAAAATGGGCCCTTTGGACACTGATTTCTGGGTGGGTTGGTTTGTGTACATTCTAGGACCCTGTAGGTCTCTCCAACGAACTCTCCTGTGAGGCTGGAAGTTTCTCCTGCTGCCTCAACCCTCACAGGATTTTTTTAAGTCAGAGGTTTTGAGGCTTTATTTCCCCTCACTGGAACTATGAATTGAGTGGTCTGTCTCACTCCCCAGTTGTTCCTCCCGGTTTATCTGCACGTGAATGTGGGACAGACCAGTCCACCAGCCACCACCTTGCCTGCCCCAGTCCCTCAGCCGCTGCCTTGCCACAAGTCCTGTTCGCTCGTCCCTCCTACCAATCTGGATGCATATTTCTTCTTTAACTCCTTGGTTGTCAGAGTTCCATATAGTTCAATTTTCTGTCAGTTCTGGTTGTTTTTTTTCTTTTAAAATTTGGTGTTGTCTTTCTTTTGGTTGTGTGAGGAGGCACAGTGTGTCTACCTACGCCTCCATCTTGGCTAGAAGTTCCTCACTGTTTTAATATGCCACTCAGACATCTTGCTGAACAAAATAGAGGAACAGCCACTGCTACTGTTTACTTCTACACTAATCTGGAATCTAGACCTTAAGCCTGAATTGATTTCTTATAATAACCACCACTATCACAAACTAACAGTTACTGAGTTGTTATGTGCCAGGGACTGCTCAAAGCAGCCTGTGTGTGTCAACTAATTTAATGTACCAAACACCTCTGGGAAATGAGTACTATTATCCCCAATTTATCAAATAAAAAATGTTTAAATTAAAAGTACATATATCTCACACACAAAAGTAAATTCTTAAGATAAGTAACTTCACTTACTACTAGTAGGTCTGGGACTCAAAAACAGAGTCACCTCTACCTGAAACTTGTTTTAGTTAAACATGTATATATGTACATTCTAGGCCATAATGTAATATATTATTAACTTTGAATTACCATAAAAAGTTGGAAAGACATACATGCACAGGATTATTGTAACCAGTGGTCTTACAGTCCCCATGGGAATGAGAAAGCAGAAGATAAACTCACATGGGTGGTTACTGATGGCTGTCCTGTGTTCTTTATGTCTTTAATGATTGATAGGCTACAGGTCAGTGTTTTCTTAAAAGACGTCAGTCACCCTCGATGTCCAGTCTTGAAGCCAACAAATATTGAGTGCCTGCTGTATGTCAGGCATTTTTCTAGGCACTAGCAGTGAGTAGAACAGACATGACCCTTTGAGAGCTTACATTTAAACATGTTACCAAGTGAAACCACGATCCCTTCAGTTTATTAAGTGATAGGTACTCTAAAGATTTCATAGGACTAGTCTGGAACAACCTGTCTGAAACTGTGACATCAGAATTCAGACCTGAGTGAAACTGAAGATGTGTCTTTGCTTCCAGGAAGAATGTTCCAGGCCGAAGCAGCAGACCAAGCAAAAGTCTCCTCTCAAAGGCCTGCCTGCCTGCCTGCCTCACCTCTCATCCCTTATATCCCTTCCTGCACACAGGAGCCTCAGCGACCTTGAAGTTTGTATTTTGAAAAATTTCAAACCTACAGAAAAGTTGTATAAATAGTGCAATTAACACCCACATGACCTCAACAATTTGCCATCTTCTATTCCTCTTTTTTCCCAAACCATTTGAAAAGCTGCAAAGGTCAAGATCCTCACCCCCTTAAGAAAAAGAACATTCTTTTCATAACCACAATGGGTTACCAAACTCAGGAAATTTAACACTGATACGATACTATTATCTAATAATCAGTTCATATTCAAATTCTACCACCTGTCCCAATACTGTCCTTTACAGCAACTTCCCCCCAATAACAGGACCAGACATTTCCTTCAGCTGTCATGTCTCTCAGGGATTTTAAAAACACAAATCAGATTGTGTTGTTCCCCAACTTTAAACTCTGTGCTGTTCTCACCTGGTTCTCTCTGCTCTAGCCACATGGACCTCCCTTTTATCCCACAAACACCAGTACTGGACCCTTCCTCACTGAGCCCATCAGCCCTTCCCACAGCTGACCCTTTCTCTGACTCTTTCGTGGTCCTCAGGAACTGTCCAGAGCACCGTGTACAGTTCACACCTGGTTTTTCTCTCTCTTTGCTTCACTTTTAATTTCCTTTATATCACTTAACACAGTCTGGAATTACCTTGTTGGTTTATTTGCTTATCATTACCTCTCCCAATGGAATATAAATTCCATGAAAGCAGGGGTGTCAGTGAGAACAGTGCCTGACTCAGA
This sequence comes from Trachops cirrhosus, assembly GCA_028533065.1. NCBI lineage: Eukaryota > Metazoa > Chordata > Mammalia > Chiroptera > Phyllostomidae > Trachops > Trachops cirrhosus. Next base: position 108,393,270 of record CM052542.1, read on the forward strand.
GTAGGCACTCAATAAATATTTTTTAATGAACAAATGAAAGAATAAGTAAACACACTGATAAAAACAAGTGGTCATGTCAAGGACATCAGTGTGTAAGGCTGCACAGTGAGAGGCACAAGTCAGTAAGACCCCTTCTCTTCCACAGGACAGTACAGTGCACAATCAGAGCCGGCTGCATTCAACATTAACATTCACCCTTAGGTAAGTAAGCACTGTGAAGGCTACAAAAACGAGTAAGAACAAGATGATTTAGCATGCCAGAACAAGGTGGTTTAGTGTGCTAGAGAGACACACACCCTCAGCTCGAAAGAGGACAAGTCCACAGTGTTATAAAGAGCTGGCTCTGGAGTCAGAAGACAGCATTTGACTCCGATCTGCAGGCCTCTCACTCTCTCTAGGCCCCAGTTTCCTCATGTTTCATAAGGATAAGGCCTACTTCTTAACCCATCTGAGGAAAAACTGCTGCAAGAAAGAGTGGGTGGCAGGCCCTTTAAAACTGAAAGGAAAACAGGCTTCTTCACAGAAGTGAGGAGGAAGTAAATCATGGCACACAGTTGAGCAACAGTAAATTATTCTTTTTAACAATAACTTAAGTGAAATGCCCGGCATCATGTCTGACACAGACTAGGTACCATATTTTCCTGTGTATAATGCGTACTTTTTTGCCCAAATTTTTGAGGGAAAAATAAGGGTGTGCATTATACATGGGTAGTACTAATTTCATAGATGTTTTTAATTCTTTTATTTATGCTTATGTGTTAAAAGTGCAACTCTAGAAAGCAATAATGATATCCATATGCAAAATAATACTTTAGATAATACAAAAAGTATCTAAATATAAATAAATATGCAAGTAAATGCTAACAAAACCTGTGGACAAAAGCTGCTTCTGGGCACACAGGTTCCCATCCCTGCAGTGGTTGGAGGCTGCACGACCATTGTGAGAATTCCGCAGAAGCGATTCAAGCACGGGCTCAGCCTCATGACCCATTAAGGTCTCTTTCAACTCTGAGATTCTGTAATTTTTTTTAGAGTTACTTATTTTTAGAGAGAGGGGAAAGGAGGGAGGGAGAGAAAGAGAAACACTGATGTGCAAGAGAAACATTGATCAGGAAACATCGATCAGTTGCCTCTCACATGCCCCCAACTGGGGACCCAGCCTGCAGCCCAGGCAGGAGCCCTGACTGGGAATCAACCCAGCAACCTTTTGTTTCACAGGCCAGCACTCAATCCACTGAGCCACACCAGCCAGGGCTGAGATTCTATAACTCTTTTAACTGAATTATGTATGTCCCTATAGTAGGCAATATAAATGATATAAATAAGTTTAAGATATCGCCCCTACCTCTAAGGAACTTACAACCAGCCTTAGAATGCCAAGGCCCAAAGAACCAAAGAGTTACACACAGTACCAATGAGCAGGTGGACAATAAAGATCACGATGCCTCAGTGGTTCGGAGGAGGACAAATGACTAGAGGCTAGGAGACTGTCAAAGAAGAGGTAAAAAGTCCACTAGGATGTGGAGGCCGTGTAACACACAGCTACTTGAAGAGTGTATTCTCTGCTAATTATCGTTCGTGGTGGTTTTTCTTCTGCTGCTGCTGATTCTGGCCTTGACGTGACACACACAGCCATGAAGTGACATCTCCAGGACAGACGGCACATCTAAGTATTGCTTTAATGTCCACCACAGGCTCCAAAAGCATGTGGTTACTTGGCAAAAATTTTGCTACAAAGAGCAAGATAACATGGGAGAGTGCAAAGGAGACCGGAAGGACTGTGGAAGAATCCCTTACGAGAGCTGGAGGAGAGGCGTGAGCCTACAGGACAAACAACAGGGCTCTAGGAGCAGAGTGTACAGGGAACGATGACTGCAGATTTAAAGAGGGAAATGACTGGGGATTAACACCAGTTTCCATTTGCTTCCCAAGGACTCAAAGGCAAATTATGTAACCCTAAGAAGTGCAAAACTAGTTTTTAAAATGTCAGAGACTGAAAACAAACTTTGTTTTTATTTGACTCATTCTACATTTTTCCATCTGTAGGTGTCTACAGATTACCTTAGGAATATTTTTATAACACTGGGTGACTGGCTTTCTTATATACCTAAAGTATCTGCCCCAGGGTTATATAACATAGGCTCTTCTTTTAACCAAATTCTAGCCTAAGACATAGAGAGAGATCATGTCTCTTCTTCCACTACAAACATTTGCATTGTTTAATTTCTTTCATTAGCTCACAAAAGTGTTTCAGAGAAGAGAAAGAGCAATTAAAATTATCTGTTTCAGTAGAAAATTTGATTAAACAAGCAAAACAAAAATGAGAAAATGGAATGGATCTATTTGAAGTTAGCTAATAGCTGGTGGGGAGAGTCACCGGTGATCAGTAACTACATAGGTTCTTGTTTCCACTCATCCTAGGTGGAAATGTGGAGTAACCCAACCTACTCAACTCCAAAATGCACACCAAGGTCTACGATTCCAGTAACCTGCCCTTGGACTTTCAACTTCAGTCTCATGTTTAAAATCTCTGTACATTTCTTACCCTTAACAAAGGATCAAAAATATATGATCACCCAAAAACTCTCCAAGTTTGGTGAAAACCTGTCTAACTATTTCTGGACAGATTGTATGTTTCTGCGATGGGGTAACACATGGAAACTTAAGTTTAGCTGATAACATAACCATTTGTACTAATTCAACAGAGGTGAGCAAAGAGATAAGGTCTCTGTCTTTGTGGAGCTTTTCCATCTAGAAGGGACACCTGAAATTAAAAAATAACCAGAAAAATACATAACTATATAATAACTGCTAATAAGAAGTATAGCGTACTTTGTTGGAATTACTAAAGGTACGTCGCTCAGATTGAGAGGTTCAAGGAGATTAGGGAAAGCCTTTTCAAAGAATGACATGTAAAAATGGAAAATACTGATGAAATAATAGTGTGCTTTTTAAAAAGCAGAATACACAGCTGCAGGTATGTTTTACAGTTATATATTTTATGCTTTAATCTATATGCTTTACAGACTATATAGTTAATGTAAAGGATATACACATAAATCTGGAAGAGGAAAAAACAAAACAGCTGTTAGAGTGATTAAGATTATGGACAGTGTTCACACTTCCAAATTGTTCTTTAATGTTGTTATATTATTTTTACCACAATTAAGACAAGCATACACATGGAATCTGATGTCTTAGGCTGGAATTTGGTTAAAAGAAGAGAGTGTGTATTATACATAACCTGTGGGATATAGATTGATTATTAGTAAGATCTAAAATAAATCAGGTACTTCAGGTATATAAGAAACCCAACTTCCTATTATATTATTTTTACCATAATTAAGACAAGCATAGGCATAGAATCTGAAGCCCAAAACTTTCAGTTTACTCTTAAGCTTGACTGAAGAACTGTGGCTTAGTAACAAAGCCAATCATCATTAAAGTAACAGTGTGGCAGAATGGAGTATGAGCTTTGGAGACTGCGAGCCCTGGACTACAATACAGCCCAGGCACTAACTAGCTGTGTGATACTGGACAAGCTACTTACCCGCCTTGGAAGGCTGTTTTATCACCTCTAAGATGGAGCTAACAAGACTTGTTGCCTCATGAAGTTGTTGTGAGGATAAAATGAAAGAGCATAGATGAAAGGCCAAATCCAGCAGCCAGCACAGAGTATGTGCATAATAAAATTAGGTAAACATTATGATCATTACTAGCATATAAGTTTGGATGAAAAGTGGGCTTTGAATCAAAAGTCTCCTGGGACAAACAGATGACCAAACTAAAGAAATTAGATGGCTCCTCATCAATCACTGTTAAATTATTTTTTTTATGACAATAAGTAAATCAAATAGTGGCTACAGTCATTTTCTCTGAGGCCACCTACACTGTACCCAGAGCAAAACCAAAAGACCAGTCCAAGAAAAATTCTGCTAAAGGAAAAATGAACCACACAATTTGGCAATTTACTGAAAACAATTAAGAATCTCTTTATTAAAATAAAGCCTCTTAAAACAGCTTCCAGAAATTAGGACAGAATCTATATAAAAAGAATGTCAGATTCAAAACAAAACAGCCCTACAAACAAAAATTATACAGCTGAAATTTGCCAAGAGATCATATCACTAAGGCATGCTTTTAGTTTCCAGAATATTTGTAAAAAATAAACTAAGAAAACAACAACTCCATTAGTCTATCACACATCTTTAAACACAGACTCTGTCATAAAATGTGAATGCTTCTAACATCAAAGATTATGCTATTTTCTTCAACTTAAACATTAGGTAAAAAAAAATTTTTCAAGCATTCATCCACACTCAATAAACCACTGCTTTAAGTCATTCAAATGAGCAAAAAGTAAAAATGTTTCTGTTAATTGAGTTCCATAGGAATAGAGAACAGTGTGAAAAGAGGAAGACTTTCACTGTTGCTTTGTTGAATACCTGGATTAGACTGACCACCCTTTAAGATAGTCTTTGTGTACTTCGAAACCCAAACGAGCCCACTTGGAGCAGCTGTTCACTGACCAACTGGTCTGCAGAACTCACTGAATGACAAAAGGTTACCTTAATTCAATAAGATAATCAGCACACATTTACCCACCACCCAGAGTCTAACCATCTGCAAGGCGGCGGAGCCAAATGCCTATAAAACAACTGGCAGCATACAGACATGTCCTTGTGTCCCTCATGTCAATATAATGTCCCTCATGACAATGAAATTTCTCTCTTAGCAACGGCTAAAAAGAAGCTGAACTTTCAGAAAATTTCAAGATATCATGATCCAACGACTTGTTAGTAAGTTATTTTTAGTGCTACTGAGATTTCCAGGCCAGATGGGTTATGTGTTTTATTCAATTGAGTCTTGTCCTGGGCTAACAAAATGTGAGACACACACGATCTGGATCCTTTCATTGTTCAAAAAGCAAAGCGACCTAGTGGCTTCTAAATAACAGCAGGAACAATGTAGCAGAAAAGAAAAGAGACAAAGGGGGAAAAAAACAACAACAAAAACCCAATACTAGAGCAACTTCAAAAAAAGAAATCAGTAACAATTTAAATTGCAAAATCTGACATCTGCCTTAGGCCAGGAGACCATTCAGTTAAACATGCTGTAGTGATCAAAACTACCAAATAATAATAATGATCATAATTCAACATTGAAGGTTTAAAAAAAGACACAATGGGCACTATAAACACAATTTACTACAGAAGTTTATATTCTTTCAAACACATTACACTCAAATCAGCAGATGTGGTATTTCCCAAAGTGTGGGGGATTCAAGAAGCTTTGAGGTGAGACTTGAGATATTTGAGGTGATCTGAAAAAGGTAAGAAAGCTGTTCCCTTTTCGATTTTCTCTCAGGAGAAAGTCTTTTGGCACTGGCATGTTTTTAACACCTCTCTAATGTTTGCTGATCTTCCTTTTGAGGGAGCAGGCTTCAGGCTCTAAACCTTCGCGGTAACTGCATCCAGCCACATTTTAATAAAACATTTTAAAATAATGTTTATACTCACCTCTGTTTATGACAACGAATACTTGATTCCCACTTATGGTGATGATATAGTTCTCTTTCGGCAGATTCACCAATTGTTAACACTTTTCCTCACACCTTTACACCTGTGTCTATTTATACACACACATTTACACGCACACTTTCGGCTACGCTTTCTGCTGAACCATTTGAAAGTAAGCAGCCGCAGCGCGACACTTCGCCATTACATATTTCAGAGGGCACTTCCTAACTCACAAGGACATAACTATGGGTCACCAAAACACCATCATTATACGAAGAATATTAACATAAATGCATTAATGTCCCCTAATATCTGGTCCAAATTCAAATATGCCTAGTGACCCCCCATTTCTGGTAGAGAATCCAACCAAGGTCCATGCATGGCATATGGTTGTTTGCCTTTTTACTAGAACAATCTGGAAAAAATTAATATAGACATTATATGAAACAGGCAAAAATTGTAAGGGAGGCACACTTTGGTTTGAAAAACACCAAACTAAAGGTTTAAGGGAAGTATGGGGGAAATCATCTAAATACTTAACAAAGAACACCTCTGCTATTGAACTCATTTACAGCACACAAAGCTCTGAAGGAAAACATGTAAGACCTCTTTGTGTACATACAGGGCCTTAAAAGGGATGAAGTCTAAAGATCACTGTCAGACCATGCAGATATATGCCAAAATGTGCTTCAAAGTTCAAATAACTAGCTCGACTCTTTTGTTGAACAGGCACTGTGACCGGTGACTGTGTTAGGTGCTTCAATGCATTATCCTATTAACTCCTTATTGACAGGCCTATGAAAAATATTTTATTATTCTTATTTTACAGATGAGATGATTGAGGCTCAAGAAGTTTAATGGTCCTTTGTTTTCTACTAGAATTTTTCAAGAAGAATGTACTCAAACATTTCTTTTGCTAATTTTTTTATTTTTGGGTTTAGAGAGAGGGGAAGGGAGGGAGAAAGGTAGAGAGAGAAGTATCAACATGACAGAGAAACATCAACTGGTTGCCATCCGTCCGCACCCCGACTGGGGGCCAAACGTGCAACCCAGGCATGTGCCCCGACCAGGAATTGCACCAGCGACCATTTGGTTTGTGGGGAGATGCCCAAGTGAGCCACACCAGCAGAGGTTCATCCATTTCTTATATATCTAAAAAAATAAATTTCAAAAGAACAAAAAGTACCAAAAGTATAAACCTGTTCTTTCTTAAAATGGGTATACAAATATCTGCATGATATTTACTTACCAGTGCTTTAAAGGGTCTTGGAAGAATACATACAAATTACTAACTATAACTGTCTTTGGAAAGCTGTTTTAGGGGAAGAACATGCAGGGCCAATGAGGAACAACTTTTATTTTTCACTTTATATGTTTAAATTTAAAATGCCCATATTATTTCAATCACGCAGCCACCAGTATGTTTCAAGTGCTATCACCCACTAGACATGTTTGGTTTTAATTTTAGGTAAAAAATATTGTTTACATTATTTTACTAAAAAAAATCATTCTACTATAACTTGTTACAATAAAAATTTGGATATACCATGCATTAAGTGTATTACATTATAGCTCCTAAAATCCAATAATGTGTTTTATGTCATTTGCACAAGATTTGTCTTCTCTCTCCCTCCTTCCTCCCTTCTCCCTTCTTTCCTTTTCCCTCCCTCCCCTCCCTCCCTCTCTCTCTCTGTCTCTCTCTCTCTTTCTCTCTCACACACACACACACACATACACACACACGATCTGGTCCCCTAATGTGAACATAACAACAAAAGAACGGACAGCAAGAAATAACTTACAAACACTTCTTTACTGAATAGACAGGCTTCTAAAATTTTGTAGGTGAATTTATTAAGACTACAGTTATTGCCCTGACCAGGTGGCTCAATTGGTTAGAGTGTTGTCCCAATATGCCAAGGGTGTGAGTTTGATCCCCATCAGGGCACATACAAGAATCAACTAATGAATGCATCAGTGTTTGTAAATGGAGCAACAAACTGATGTCACTTTCCCTTCCTTTCTCAATCTCTCTCTTAAAATCAATAAACAAAAAAAATTTTTTAAAGAAACCAATTATTATAATTTATCATATTAAAGATCAAAGGAGAAAAATCTTGTATTTCCATAAGTATTGAAAAGATATTTGATAAAATTAAAAATCCATACCTAAAGAAACTTTAACATGAAAAGTAAATAAGTCAGCAATGTGTTTAGTGGGGAAGATATTGAGGAATTCCCCCAAAACATACCCAATATCACCAGTATTCTTTTACATCATTAAGGAGGTACTAGAGCAGATAAAACTCACACAAGAAAAAGATTTAAGACACATAACTAAGAGACGAGAAATAAAATTTAAATGATCATTATTTGCAGATCACAGCATTACATACATGCCTGGAAAACCCAGGATAATACACTAAAAAGTATTATATACCAAAGGAGAGTTTGGTAAGGTGGCTAGGCACAAAATTAATATATAAAAATCAATAACTTTCCTGTATTAAAAAAGAACCACTAGAAAGTATAATGGAAGAGTCCATTTATAATAGCAATCCAAAAAACCATACCCAGGAATTAATTTAACAGAAAATTAAAATCCTTCAATACATACTACCCACACTCTATACACCTACACTCATATAACAAAAGATTCTAATGGAGGATAATGGTTATATTACAGAAATATTTATAGATAAAATGAGGTAATACCTGGGATTTCCTTCAGAACAATTCAGTAGTGACAGGGGCTGGGGGAAAGGGTAGGGGTGTAACTGAAGCAGGTGTGGTCATGAGGTAATTATTGTCACAGATGGTGAAAGTGAGCATTGCTCTTGATTTTTTACATATGCTTAAATGTGTTAAATTAAAAATTTTAAGTAAAATAACAGATTAAAAATTGGAAAGATATACCTGTTCTTCAATATTTAAGACTCACTATTATAAGAATACCATTCTGTAAACTGAAAACTCCAATAAAATTACAAAATCTTTTGAATACTAGTCACCTGACTCTAACATCTATGTGGAAAAGCAAGAAAGCACAATCAGTCAAGAAGAATCTGAAAAAGAAAACAAGGGCTCATTAGCCTACCAAAAAGGGGGGGTAACAAATGTTGGTGAGAACGTGGAGAAACAGGAACCCTCATACATTGATGGTAGGAATATAAAATGGGTCAGCTGCTGTTAAAAGCAGTTTGGGAGTTCCTCAGAAATGTAAAATTCCCATATGATCCAACAATTCCACTCTTGGTTTATCTTCAAAAGAATTAAAAACACATATCCAAACAAATACTTTTTCATGCATGTTCATACCAGCACTGTGTGTGTTGTCTACAAGACACTTTAGATTCAAAGACATAAATAGGTTGGAAGTAAAAAGAATGAAAAAGGATATACCATGCAAACAGTAACCAAAGAAAGGTGAAGTAGATATACTATATCAGATAAAGGACTCTAACACAGAAATTGTTACTAGAAACAAAAAAGGACACTGTGTAATAAGGAAAGCATCAGTACATCAAGAAAACATAACATTATAAATATATATACACCTAAAAACAGAGTCTCAAAATACGTTAAGAAAAAGGGTCAATATTGAAAGAAAAAACAGACAATACAGCAGTAACAGCTGGAGTCTTCAATGTTACACTTTTAATAATAAAATAACCAAGCAGAAGATCAGCCAGAAAACAGAAGTTTTAAGCAGCACACACACCAACTGGACCTAACAAACATCTCTGTGTCTCTACCCAACTGCAGCAGAATCCACATTCTTCCCAAGGGCACATGGAACATTTTTCAGGCTAGACCATGTATGTTAGGCCGAAAAGCAAGCCTCAATAATGTAAAAGGATTGAAATCATACAAACTTTGTCCTCTAACCACAATGGAATAAAATTACAAACCAGTAACAGAAGTGAATTTAGGAAATTCACAGGCCAGTGTAAACCTCTGGTTAATACTGAATGAGAAGCAGGTGGCTGGAGAGGTCAGACAGCAAAGTACAGGCCAAAGTCTGATGGGCAACAGTTTAAGGCATGCCTAACAGGTAACCCAATCTCTTCCAACTGTGTAAGATTTAATAAAGCAAGGATGTCTGACAAATGAACTTTTATGCCATTAAAGCCAATAGCTAACCAGCTACAATAAACCCTTTTCTGAACCCACAGGTTCCTAAAATGATCATAAGAATTTAGTGAAACATAGGCTGACATATAGCTAGGTGAGATGTCTAGAAACCCACAGAATTTGGGGGCAAATAATTTCAAGTGGTCTGCATAGAATTCAGAAATTCTGGGGAATGAGAATACTGTACCAGGGAGGCCACTTGCCTCTTGCCTCCTTCCCTCCTCCTCCCTGCCTCCTTCCCTACACTCCAAAGCAAAACTGGAGACAACCCCTCAGGTTAAATGAGGTTAAGTAAAATAAAAGTTGGAAAGTTAAATGAATTAAAATTTCAAGGGCAAAAGTAAAGCTAAGTATTAAGAGAGATCCCGATTTCTAACAGACATAGAGTTATGTGATTTTTTTAAAAGGCATTCTAAATTGGTGGGAGAAGAAAGAATTTTATTTTTTTCTTTTTAGATTTTATTTATTTATTTTTAGAGAGAGGAAGGGAGAGAGAAAGAGATGGAGAGAAACATCAATGGTTGCCTCTCGCATACCCGCCACTGGGGACCTGGCCCACAACCCAGGCATGTGCCCTGACTGGGAATCAAACCCGCAACCCTTTGGTTCGTAGGCCACCACTCAATTCACTGAGCCACACCAGCCAGAGCAGAAAGTAAGAATTTTAATATATGATCCTGGAACAATTAGTCAGCTATTTTTTTAAATAAATGCTTTCACCACTTACCAAAATTAAAAGTTGCAGATAATTTTAAGGACTTAAACATATCACTAAAGACAAACAAAAAACTAAAAGGATGCCCTGGCTGGTGTGGCTCAGTGGACTGAGTGCTGGCCGGTGAACCAAAGGGTCACTGGTTCCATTACCAGTCAGGGCACATGCCTGGGCTGCGGGCCAGGTCCCCAGTGAGGGACACACAAGAGGCAACAATGCAGTGATGTTTCTCTCTCTCTCTTCTTCCTTCTTTCCCCTCTGTCTAAAAACAAAAAAACAAAATCTTAAAAAAAAAAACTAAAAGGAAATATTAGTAGATGCCTCTCTGAACTAAGGATGGGGAAGATCTTTCTAAAAATAACCAAGAAAAATCACAAAAATTGCTAATAGTATACTTCATGGTTCAACTGAATAATATCTGCATATTCCCAAAAATATCAACACAATAAAATACTGACCTAAGCAAAAATGAAGACTTAATTACACTGAGATGAGAAGAGAAATAGGAAAGAAAAGGATATATGTGTATAAGAGAACTTTATCCTTATTCTTCCTATATTAAATAGAAAATATCTAAAAATAAAATTCAGGAAACAGCATTATAAGACTCTTGTTTTTAAATACAGAACTCTGCCCTGGCCGGCGTGGCTCAGTTGGCTGGAGCATCACCCCGTAAAGTAAAATGACACAGGTCAGATGCATGGTCAGGGCACATGTCTGGGTTGTGGGTTTGGTCCTAGTCTGGACACATGCAAGAGGTAACCAATCAATGTTTCTCTCTCATATTGATGTTTCTCTTTTTCTGTCTCTCCTCTCAAAGCATGTCCTCAAGTGACGATAAAAACAACAACAGAACTCTAACTTCCAGAAAAAATAACTAAGTATACTTGAAAAGTTGAACATGGTTGCCTCTGGGACATACCAATGAAGGATGGGGAGATAACTACAACACTATAGTTACTAAGCAAAAACAATTAAACATTAAAAATGTTCAAGTCATTCATAATCAAAGAAATACAAAGAAAAGAAAGTAATAAGGATCCACTCTTCTCTCTCCCCCATTAGCAAGATAAAGTAAGGGCTAAAAAGCAAGCAGATGTCTAAGGATCTCAGCTTTTACCCAAGAGTACAAATGGGTGCTACCTTTTGGACCAGTTTTTGACAACATGTTCCAAAAGTCTTAAAGAAAGAGTTCATGTTTTAGCCCCAGTATACCTCCTCTAATAATCTATCCAGGAAGAAATAATTACCCATGCATACACAAATTTTTAGTACCAATATTATCTGTAATAGTTAAAAAAGTAGGAACATCCTAAATGTTAAACAGAGACATGAGAAATCCTAGCAGCAATTTAATGTCACACTTCAAAGAATAAGGGGAAAGGCTCACAACAGATTGTAAATATAGAAAGCAAAATACAAAATTATATAGCTAACATACTCCTCTTTTTATTTAAATATAACAAATATAATAAATAAACTTTTGACAATAGGCATCTTTGGGGTGAAATTTTCAGTCATAGTGTTATCACCCCTGAACCCACCTGTATTTTGCAGTCTGTACAAGGAGCATGTGTTACTCTGAAAAGAGTGAGCTTTTTCTGACAATTTAAATAACAAGAAATGAAGGAAAAAACAACACAGAAAGGAGGACTTTAGCCACTCATGGACTCTGTTATCAGAGCAAGTCTTCAACGGGAGAGGGAGTCTTCATTAGAAAGTGATAAGGACATCAATTTACACTTTTCTTTCAAGAGCAGGATGGCCAGGGAAAGGGTGCGAGGGTCTGCTGCCCTTTCCAGAGCCCTGGACTCTGCTCAACTGCCCTTTCTACCCAGGTTCAGAAAAAGCTCACTCACTACCTTGCTATCTCAGGCCCATGTGGTTGTAGTGAACTGTCCCTATGCAGGCTGTGCTATTGTTATCTCCATGCATCTCTCAGCTGAGCAAACTAGGACACAGACTATATTTGCCCAGGGGAAATGTCAGAATTTGAACCTAAGAATTCTGGCTCCAGAGCCACTTCCCCATAAGCCTCCTTTACAAGGATCTCTAAGATCCCTAGCAAGAACTAGGGCCCTGCCCAATTAACACATCTAGACTGTTTCCTGGACCACATAAGCAGACCCTGTTTGCTCATCTATAAAAAAAGAAAGTTAGCCTCAGGCAGTGATTCCCAAACTTTTGCTGCACAGTGGCATTGCCCAAGATATTCAAAAACTTCTAATACATTCTGATTTAATGGGTGTGAGAGTTAATCTAGGAATTGAAATTTTTAACAGCTCTTCAGATGATTCAAATGTGCAGCAAAATCTGGGAACCACTGGCCTGAGTCAAATGACCTGTTAAAGGAGAGGAGAGGCTAGAGCCTCCAGAAAAATACTCATAAATATATAAGCCCAGCATTCTGAATACAATTTCAGGGGTTCACAAAACCCTGAGGAGTTGTCAGACCTCAGCATAAAACTCCTAAACTTGGTCACCTCAACAATCACCTGCAACTGAAATGTTATTCTCCAGCTGAAAATACCATACAACAGTTTTATTAAATTAATTCATTACAGACAAGGTATGAATTTGATGACTTTTGGTTTTCTATTCTGAAGCACAAACACCAAGTTCAATTAACCAATGGTTTTCTTTGGGATGTGTATTTGGAAGAAATGAGGAAAGGGATTACCAGTATAACCTTACATCAAAACACAATCCAAAGTATGTTACCAAATGCAAAAATTTCGTGAATGGCTGTTGTGAGAAGGGGACAGGAGAGGGCCCATCACTGCATCATCTTGGGAAAGTGTGGGCTAAGCCAGCTAAACTTCAGAACTTCTCTGGGATTGAAATCTCGGGATATTATCAGCATCACTAACATCTTTTTTTTTTTAAGACAGACAACTAGACCTACGATGGTCAATTTCTTAAAAAAATTTATTTACTTTTAGACAGAGGGGAGGGTAGGAGAAAGAGAGGGAGAGAAACATAGATGTGCCAGAGAAACGTTGACAGGTTGCCTCTTGCACACCCCCTACTGGGGACCTGGCCCACAACCCAGGCATGTGACCCCACCAGGAATTGAACCTGAACCACTGACCTGTCCGTTTGCAGGCCCACGCTCAATCCACTAAGCCACATCAGCCAGGGCAGCACCATTAACATCTTAAAGAAAACTTTACTTCCTTCTACACTTCAGAACACCATTTAGGAAAAGCCACCTTAAATGAATTTTAACAAGTTTTTTTCAGTGAGTCCTATTAAAAACACTCTAAAAAATTATTTTAGAGAGAGAGAAAGGGGGAGAGAGAGAGATCAATTTGTTTTGCCACTTATTTATGCATTCATTGGTTGATTCTTGCATGTGTCCTGACTGGAGATCAAACTACAACCCCAATATATCAGGACAGCGCTCTAACCAACTGACCTTCCCAGCCAGGGCTTGTAAACACTTTTTAGTCACTTAGAGGTCCAGGTTATAAGAACCTGAGTGTAATTCTTACCTTTAAATTTTTTTTTCTTCAGGAGAAAAATAAGAGGCCAGGTAGCATAATGGTTACGTGCACAGACTATGACGCCAAATGCCTGGGCTTGAATTCTGGCTCTACTGCACAACAGCTATGTCACTTTGGGCAAGTCCTTTCACCTCATGTGCCTCAGTTCCTTCCTTTGCAAACCAAGAATGGAAAGAAGTACTACCTCACAGTCAAGTTATCATAATCGAAGCATTTTAAGGAGTGCCTGACTCATAGTAAGCATTATATAAATGCTGGCTGTTATTACCCATTCCTAAAAAAAGAACATTTTATTCACTCTGAAAAAGATCATTGCCCTGGTCATTTGAGGAGGAATCACATAGCTGCATATCTTGGTATGTTTCAAATGGTAATTTTACTTATAATTTGAATATAGTTTATATTTTGTAACTTCTAAAGTGCTCGGTACAATGCTTTATATGTTACAAGAATTCAACAGACATGCTTTGATTTCATCCAAATAAATGAGACACCTAGAAGGTGGTGAAGTGGCTGTGCTCCAACCCGAGTGCCAGGATTGAAATACCAGCCCCAACACTTCCTGTGTACTCTCTCTTGGGCAAAGTACCTTATCTGGCCAGTTTCTTCATTTGTAAAATTCCATTAGTAGCAGTACTATATCTCAGGTTTTATATAAAATTATTTTGTATTAAATACAAATACTATGTATTAAATACTTAAAACACCACTTGGTACATAGGAAGCACTAAGTTAACATGATACTAATATCTCTGTTTTTATGTCTTTGGTAGAGCCTTCAGGTCTAATATGAACTGTTCATACGCACATTTACAAGACACAAGTACATATTTTAACCATGTTTTTTCGCATTTTGTTGTATAGCATATCTCCTGATACTACAAAAGAGGAGATGGTGAACTAAAATGGTCACAAACACAAATCATGGATTTCAGGAGAGTCGGGCACTTTCCGTAAGACGCATGGTGATCTTCTGCTACGTCAGATTTAAAAACAACCTAAAAAGAGGTGGTCCCAATAATGACAATTTATTTTATTTTGCTCTGAAATCTTTAGATACTAGAAAAATACATACAATTTGCACCTGATCAATGTTCTGCAAACTGCCTGCAGGCTTGTATTCATATCCAAACAAGATTTATTGCACAACATGTCGTGGTAAATTGAAATCAAGATATTATACAATTTTCCAATAAAGAGGTGATTTTATAAGTGGGTATAAATGTTTTGTGAGGATGTAATTGTTGGCATCGTGTTATATTTCATAGCTGGTGGAAAATGAGATAAGATGGAAGGTTTACAGAGAGTCAGAGCTCATCAGATGAGAAGATCTTTTTTTATCAGCTCTAAAAAGTATGTTTATGGGCTGATAACTAAACAGTTATTCTTTAACAATTGCAACAGTATTCCAAAGCATTCCAACTAACTACAGCTACTGCAAAAGATTCTACTAAAATAGAGAAATGAAAGGGAATGGAGGATTCTTAAGGTTAACTGCTTTTATGAATCTTGATTTGATATTTAGGTTTTTCTGAGTTTTTACTAAAACCTGAAAGAATGTAATATGCATCCACCTGCATGATATTTTTCCTTTTTGCCCAACTTTATTGAGATATAATTTACATATAACATTGTAAGCATGATACTGTTCTTTTTCAAATAAGTCTTTATTTTTCAGCCTACCTAGAGTTCTCTAATTAAACATTATTCACATTTAAATAATAGACATAAAATTACTCAAATGTTACTTAAATCATTAAAATGTCACCAAAGAGCCTACCTTATTAAATTGTCTTACATATTTTCATGCATCTGTGGCCATTTAAATGAAAGACCCTCCTCTACAACTTTATGGGCACTTCTCAGAAAACATTTTGGATATCAAAACTCCAGTTGTTAAAAATTCTCAAGCTAATCGTGCCAAATCCATTTTTAAGTGCTTCTTTTGACTGGTGAGTAAATAAACTCAAAATAGAAGAAAAAGGTAATCCCTGCTTCTGCCCCCTTGGAAATGTTTGAGGATATATCATCAGAACTAGAACTCAGGCCTCTTAATTCCCAGCTTCAACTAGTGTTACTCCCATAAACTATGATTCATTCCTTTCTAAGCAGACTTAGACAATGTACACCACAGCCCCAAAATCTTCAAAGATTTGCAACCTCCAATGCAAAAAAATTTATTTAGATGAGGGTATTGAAACCACTGTGTGGCAGGCAGGATATTGCCCCCCCACCCCATACACACAGATGTCCACTTCCTAATGCCAAGAACCTATAAATCTGTCACCCTGCATGGCAAAATGACCTTACAGTGCAATTAAGAACTTTGAAATGGGGAGATTATCTGGGATTATATAAGTAGCCCCCACCTAATCACAAGAATTATTTAAAAGCTGTCCGGGCTGTAGTTAGAGAAAAATGTGACTATGGAAAAACAGAGAAATGCGATGTTGCTAGCTTTGAAGATGGAGAGAAGGGGCCGGGAGCCAAGGAATGCAGGCAGCCTGTAGAAGCTGGAAAAGGTGAGAAAACAGATTCTCTCCTAGAGCCTCCAGAAGAATGCTGCCTTGCTAATACTGTGATTTTAACCAAATAAGATCCATATCGTACTTCAGACCTACAGAACTGTAAGACAATAAATTTCCATTGTTTTTAGCCACTCGCTTATGGTAATATTTTGCAGCAGTAACAGGAAATTAATACACCGTGGATAAAAGGCTATTCACATGGTCTCAAGGTGTTACTGCACAGATTACTTATTAACTACAAAAGGGGAAAAAAAGTGCCTTTAGTAAGAGATCTGGTAGCCACCACCTCAACCAACTGATGAAAAAGCACCACCAGTAACAAGATAACCTAAAAAGATGTATCTCCTTTATGACAAAAGAGTAAATACACAACATAACCTATGCAGTATTCTTACCAAAATGTTTACCCTGAATCCAATCATGAGGACACAATCAGGCAATCACTAATTGTGTTGTAGAACATCCTACAAGACAACTGGCCTAAATACTTTAAAAATGTGACTGACAGGAGAAGCAAAATAAAGAGAGAAACTGTTCTCTATTAAAGGAGATATGACAACCAAATACGATGTGTGATCCTTGATCAAAAGCAAAAGTCTGAAGTGACATTTTGGGGTCATTTGGGGAAATATGGAGTATTAGATAACACTCTTGTTTCACTGCTGAATTTCTCCATGACATAATAGTATTGTGGTTATACCGGAGAATGTTCCAAAGTCTGTCTGGAAAAAGTCCAGCCATTATTAATATAACGAGAACAGTTTGCACAACATTGTGTAACCTGGCAGTCAAGGAGAGTGGACTGGAATGTGGATGTGTGAACAATAAGACTTTACTGTCCCAGTCAGTGGGGGAGGTAGATGCCATGTTGAGTGAGCGTGTGTACTGTGTGGCTGTGACATTCAAAATGACTGAGCGAGTAGAGCAACGAATTTGTGTCAGATTTTGCATTAAGCTTGAACACTCCTCTCCAGAAACTATTCAGATGATTCAGGAGGCCAAGTCATGGGCAACTGGTGTTGGCAGCTTCATCACGATTATGCGCCCACTCATGTATCATGTCTTATGCAGTTTTTTCGCAAAATATCCAGTCACCCAGGTGACTCAGCCTTCCTACAGTCCAGATATGGCGCCCTGTGACTTCTGGCTTTTCCCAAAACTAAAATCACCTGTGAAAGGGAAGCAATTTCAGACCTTTAAGGAGATTCAGGAAAATGTGACAGGGCAGCTGATGGTGACTGGGAGAACTGTGTGAGGTCCCAAGGTGCCTGCCTTGAAGGGGACTGAGGCATCATTGTTCTATGTACAGTGTTTCTTGTATCTTCTTCAATAAATGTTTCTATTTTTCATGTTACATGGCTGGATACTTTATGGACAGACCTCGTATACAGTTATTATTATAACTTAATACCATGATATCTTAATATCATTATGCTTGCTATGTATTTTCAAATAGTTCAGCCACAAAACAGGAGTAGGTTTATGTATGTGTGTAAATACATACCTACATGAAAACATACACACAGGGAAGAGAACAAATGCGGCAAAATGTTAACAACTAGTAAATCTAGGTAAAAGAAACAGCACTTATTGAACTGCTCTTTCCACTTTTTGGAAATACTACAGTCTCGTAAATTACAAAGTTAAAGGGGAAATATCTTCCTGGATCGTTCCACTGCCTGCCTTTCCCACTCTCCTCACATCTTGCCAGTAGTCTAACTACATGAGAGAGCTTATGTTCTTCAAACAGTCCTTACTCTTCTATAGCAGATCCTGTTTGGGGCTGCTTTACTCACATCTCAAAGCTCAATAGCTAGAGATGGGTTTTGATTATAAGATAGAAGCTTCTACATGGTATTAAAATACCAGTTTGGGGAACAAGTTGATTAAATATCAAATAGGAGTCATCATTTGATGTTCTTAATACTGATATTTAATCTGGGCATTTTTTACTTCTCTTACTATTGTTTCTCTTACCTCATATAATCTTTGTTTTTTGAATTTCATCACTCCCTTTCATGATCTGAGGGTCACAAGCATGGCCATAAACCATGGGCAAAAAGCACGACCAGCCGCATCAGAAACTATTACAGAAACATTTAAGTGCCGCCTCTGGCGCCCAGCCCACATCACTCTGAGTATCACAGGCAGCCCAGACCACAGCTTACCCCTTTCCTGTAGGCCTCATTGCTTTCCATATGGTAGCTTACTGACATCAAAGAAGATGGAAGAAATTATCTAAATTCAGCAGGCTGGTCCCATTCCCTCCCTAGAACTGTGGAAGAGTCATTGATATCTCAATTACCTTTTCTGCAATACCTTTTCCCTGCATGCTAAGATTTTGCAACGCTAAAAAAACTGTGTGGGGGTGGGGGCAGGGAAGGAATATACTGGACTAACAGATGGAGGATTAAGAATAAAAGACCTCCCTGACAGGGGGAACAAGAGCTAAAATATGTGTATATACAGCAACAATATACCTACAATAATAGTACAGAGGCACAAAAATTGAACTTGTAAATAAAATTAAGTTGCTCTTCTGAAACGCCTGTCTAACCTCAGACAGGAAAAGGCCCAGCATGGTTTCTGTGTGTGCTATGCTGTTTCTAATAGAAAGGACACAATCAAGCCAAAACAAACATCTGTTAACCAGTTAAGTTTGTTAATGAAACAAAATTGCAGCTGGTTTTATCAAAGATCAAAAGTGAGGCAAATTAGAGAAAGGATGTATGAACAAAGCTGGTTTCTAAAAAATAATGACTAAAGAATTCTAAACCCATTTGTCAAATTAACACAAATCCTTCCTGGATTTTACTTAGACCATTGATTAGTATTTATTTTATAGCTTTGTAGAGCCCAGCCTCACAGTTTAACTCTAATTGCATTCACTCTAGAACTTTGTCTATATAGTTCATTTTGCAGATTTTTCAAAATATTACCTTTCATAAAACAAACCCAAACAGTTACAGTCTACATTAACATCCTGCTAATTAAAGGTTCACTCATGAAAGGAACAACAATACACATTTGGAACTCCTGAAGACTGCTCTGGGAAAGCAGTCCAGTCCCAAGCAGAAGCATAACAACAGTGGTTAGCATTTCACCAAGTGTACTGCATACCTCCTTGTCTTACATGTATAGCCCCCACCCTGCTCACCTAAAGACAGTGAGATAAGAGCACCCACACACAAATAAAACATACTTTCCTCATGGCCCTGCTAACTCAACATGCCACAAATTACATGGCTGACTCATTTGCTGACTTTAATTTAGTGAGCTAATTGATGTTTATGTACTTAGAAACATTAATAGATTGGAGAGATCAAAGTATCTGTGAAGATGCAAATTCACATTTTAAATAGTGGTGTAACTAAAGAAAATAGTTTCATCAAATTTATTGTAATTTAATGTAGAGGCCAAGAAAATTAAGTTTATAAACAAAACAGAAAGTCACGAATTTTAAAGCTAAAATTAAAGTTTGCTATTACAATGGTAAAACAATCACATTTTCTTGTGTACCCTTGTATGCTATCATGGTACAAAGACAGAATACATAAAACAAACACCCTTTCACTCTAAGAAACATTAAATGTGTTATTTACTAAATAAAGTTAGAAAGGGAAGGATAAATATCTTTGCCACCCAAAATACAATTAGAACAAACTAGCAAATAGCACTTAACTGTTACATAACTTCAAAGCTATACAGTACAGCTTTTCTTAGCACTGACTGAAAGTGTAACAAATGTAGCTGTAGTAATCCAAATAGGTATATGGAATATAACAGTAAATTCCTGAAAACTGCTGAAAATATCCGAAGTTAGTCAAGAAACCACACCCTTTGCATCCTTAATGCTCGCAAGGAAATACCATTAGGAAATCAGAGAGCAGAGTGATCATTCACGTCAGGATTCCATGTAGAAAATGCAACTACAGTATCAAATACATCTAAGATCTGAAGAGTAAAAAGGAATGTTGAACACTCATTTTAAGAGTCAAAACCTCCTAACATTATGTTTCTAGTTTACCTGAAGCCTATTTCATTAGAGCTCTAGGCAAGTCCCATCTTGATAAAAGCTCTAAAGTGGAACAAGCTGTCATGCCCCAGAGTGCAACAGAGAGACTCATTCACTCTCCATTTTATCTTTCGCTGACTCAACTAACTAGTTTGAGACAATCCTAGGGCTCTTTCAACAATGCCTCAACAACTACTATCTGCTCACAAAAGTTGTCCTCAGATACTCTGCTAATTTTGAGGGACTTCAGAAAATTAATTAGCAACATGAACGACAGTCTTTTTCCTTCCCTGACCCTGGAACAGCAAGCATTTGATTCACCTATTCTTTCACACCGTAATACGCTACTGACTTTAGTCATTCTAAAACTGACTTTCATCCATACCAATTCCAAAATTCAGGTCATATGGAAGAATATATTTTGTAATATTCAGGGCTTTATGCAACTTTCAGTTGAATACACTTAGCTAAGCATTCTCTGAGAAATGTGACATCTGCAATACAAAGGACACCAATTCAAAGGAAAACTAAGGACAACTGAGAGGAGGACATTTGAACTCTACATAATTAGCAGGTAAAAAATGCACACATTTCTTCCAAAACGATGCAGAGTTGTCTGAAACTAGGAACAATTCCCCTTAGGGCTGACAGACTTCTGGAAGCCTCTGCCCTATCAAAGCACAGTATGGACAAGTGAACGGTGCTGCAGAGAGTACAGGCAACTGGAAAATTCCCAGAGAGAGATAAGGAGGTTCTCTCTATGGCAAGGATAATGGGATGAGAGATTAGAGGACGAATGGAGAAAAGTGAAGGAAGGAAAATCTAAACTTCTTTTTTAATTTATGACATTTCTACAACCCAAGAAACTGATGCATGATGACATTCATCTTCTATTTATGGAAATATTTCATACTAATAACACTGCCAAAAACCGTAATAAAATAGCTCTGTAAAAAGGGTGGGGACAACTAGAATAAACAACTGAATAAGCCAAGATCACAAAAAATGAAACACACTTATTTCTTAGCCTCACCTCTGATCATCTGTGCTGCTTTTTAAACCCATCTTTTTCTTCTTATTGACAGCATCATTGTTTTTGTAATTATATTTGAATGTTTTTGTAAAATGTAAGTCGTTTCATTTCTTAAAAAAAAAAAATCAAATGCCCTACTTGATATTAGAAGTACCTCCCTTTTTCCTGAATAGTCTAGAATGAAAGGTCCCATTTATTAAGTACTGTACTAGAAACATACTAAGATTTGACACAAAATAAATTTTAGGAAGGTATTCCTAATAAAGTGAAATACCAAGGAATCTGTTCAAAATTGAACTAAGTCGATTTTATAAAAATGCTGAAGCCCAAATGTTCAAGTGGAATCTTAATGCTACGAAGTCTGTGGTGATAACTGAAGTCTCTCTTAGAATATTTGACTTTCCAAAGTCCTAATAATCTGACCTAATTGAGCTTTACCACTTTTAATGAGAAACACTAATACTACCCTTTAGGAGTTCCCTCACGAAGTCAAAGATAGAGTGTTATCTTCAGCGGTTTAATTCATTTCTATATCACCTCACCAAAGGAGCTTTCTTAAATAAATACAAAGAAGTCCCGCTAAGAAGCCAGTGTGGTAATATCCAATTTGAACTCTCTATCAGAAGATGTGCAATTACATTTCAGAAAGGAAAGCAGCCTTCTACTTTAACTTGCATTGTATTCTTCTTGGCAGTCATGCATAGGAATGATGATAATATTAAATCTAATTAGACAAAGATTTACTATTTTCCCTATTGCTTTCCCATATTGCTAATATTATAAATAATATGTGCTTTAAAAACTGTAATAGGCTCCTTGCAGCTACCAAATTTAAAATGCCAGAAATCTATTTGTTCGGGGAAAACTGCCTCTAAGAATCTGTGGAACTAGAAGGGATAGTTTTACTGTTAGTGGAAAGTCACTGCTGTGGACCAGTATACAGCCCAGCAGGAAAGAGGTCTGGAGTCAGACTCTCATTAGAATCTTGGCTTTACTACTCGCCAGCTCTTTGAGTGAGCTTGGACAAATTACTTAGGCTTTTAGCCTCAGTTTTTCATCAGTAAAGTAAGGATTATAATCTACAGCCCTAACAGTTATTGTGATGAGGAGATAATAAATATAAAGCACTGGGAACAGTACCGGCATTTAAACCTTAAGAAATGTTATTTTTTTTTACTATTTTTTATTCTTCTTTACAGTTAAATGAAACTGCTCAGCCAAGTAACTAGAATAACAGCTTCTCTGAAAGACATCAGTTGACTAAATTGTAATTGAGATTACTCTCTCTGTACAAACAGCTGCTATTTATATCATAAATGTCCTCCCACAATGCAAACTCTATAGACTTCTAGCACAAAAACAATGATAATCTGTCTTTCAAATACATTGAAATCCCATATACAAGAAACTACAGTACAACCAACCAATACAGATCCAAGTTCAGCAGTCAAAGCAAGATAATCATTAGCGTATTATGGTTTTAGAGTAAGAAATTCAAAATATTTTCTGCAATACAAGAAAATGTTCACACTGGCTATTTAACACTTTGGATCCCTTTGGAAAGCTGATAAAAACTTCAGACCTTGACCCTAGAAAAACATGTGGATACACGTAACTGTATGATTTCAGGAGGTTTGTGGTGTACCTTCCCCACACTCATTCATGGAGCCAGGTTAAGAATTTTTATTTCATCTACTTAGCAACTTTGCATGGTTTTCAACTATTTACCACTTACAATCTCAAAGGGCAATATATTATGATGTAATTTTTATTGCATTTTATTAAGGAAAAATGCTATTATAATATACAATACAAACAGCATAATACATTGTGGCCACAATGACTTTACTTCATTTTCATTTATTGTTATTCTTAAGAAGTAGATTATAACTATTCAATACAACTGATCTCCAAATGTGATCAAGCAAAAATTCTGGAACACATTTTCTCAGCTTTCCTTGTTATATGATGGTGCTAACCGGACAATTTAAAGATCAGCATCACAAAAAGAGCAGTAACAATTGCATGCTAAGCAATAAATTAAACTGCTCTCAATCCAAGACACTTTCAGAGATGAATTTTCCTTTAGACTAAAAATACTTTAGTACAGATGCTGTAAGAAAAAAAAATATGATAAGGTTGGCAAGAAATGGTGGGCAAGGTGAAAGAGGACAGGAAAGGAACTATGGAAAATCTGCATTGACTCCTCTATCAGAGCAAAAATATCCCCTGGATCACAAAATTATTGAAACATACGATCAAATTGCCTAAAGCCGCCTGAATTAGTCCACATACCTGATCACTATAAAACCTTAATATACCTTAGGGTAATGTATATATTTTAAAAACAAAGATATTCAAATCCATCAAGAAATGGCTCTACACTCCCTTGAGGAATTTTCTAATGTTGTAAGCTTTTATAAAAATATTTAATGAGCAACAAAAGTGCTTAGTGTGGCTATGTCAGATATAGGAATTAGGATTTAAGTTACTTGCTGTATTTTTTTAAACAAATGATATTAAAAAGAAATTTTTATAAGTTAACTTCTTTGCTTATGCCCACATTCTCTCACAAAGACTTGGGAGTTGCTTACACAAAGACAAATACCACCAAAGGATAACATAAATGTTGAGAAAAACTGATAAAATAAACATGAAGTTAAGATATAAACGCTAGGGTTCAGATTAGTCCATGGGAAGGCAAACCACCTGGTCCCACCCAGTTTCTCGAGCCGGGTTCCTATCAGCGTAAACCACTGAGGGAAGCAGGGTCTACCTTAAAGGCTGGCAGTATCCAAAGAGAAAAGTACGCCATGAGTACACCTTTCCTTACATTTGTTTCTATCACTTCGAAAAATGTAGTTAACGTTACAACCACCCTTTCTAGCAACAATGATTAATGATACATGTTTACAAGATGTAAAGTTAACTCATATGAATGTATCCACTCGCCCAAAGGACAGACAACAAGCCCCAAAACGAAGGATCTGGATTATTATAAACAATTTGCTGTTGCTCTACTTTGGTTGTAGTTTGGACCATAATTTCAGTAACTTTGAAAGAGTAACTTAAGGAGAAATCTGCCATATATGTATAAATACTCCAGAAATTACATAAGGCCCAGAAAAGTCAAAGAGTATACGAAAAGAAACATTTTGCGACAAAATAAACATTCAATTTCAAAATAAACACCCTCGGAGAAGCAGGCAACAATAAATGACTTCAAATTGAAACAGACAGGACTTATGTCACATATTAAAACAATTACAGGAATGCATAGAATATCAGTATTAAAATAATTATTCTGTAAATTCTTCACTGAAAATAATAATAAAGAGGAAAATATACATTATACCTCAATAAAGCTGAAAATGAAGATAAATAATAAATAATTACAAAGAAAAACACACAGTGGTCTTCCTTACATGTTTAAAAACACATGTGACCCTGCCTTGAGGGTGGAGGATCGAAGCTATCTTTCCCGATCACTCCACGAACTCGCCAGCTAGCACGTCAGCAATTTGAGTTTAAAAAACAGATCGCACAATCACGTTAAGTTCTTCATCAACCAAGGAGGAAGTCCCCAATACATTGTAAAATAATATAAAATACTTTATACTATAAGACAATATTTACATTCTAAAATATAAAAGCCTGCTCTAAGGCAACAACATTTGATTTGATCAAACTTTACTCCGAACTTTTGTCCACATAAAATTTAACTGAAACTACACAAGTCAAATGGGCAATATGTAGAATGCATTAACATTCTCACTTACCTGGTCTTTCTCATGGGGTAGAAGGCTGACAGGTGGAAGCGAGGATGGGAAAGCACTGGGATATTTGGGAGCCCCTTTGCCATCTGAGCTCCCATAATTGACCCTGTACTGCGGTCCGTCTTTCAGTAACCTCCCATTGTTCACTGCTCGTTTGGCCCCCAGTCGCAGCCGCTGCTGAAAGGCTGGGTTGTTGGTGGTGCTTGTGAGATCATTTTGACTTCTGAGATACTTCTCTATGTTCTTCAGGGAGGAGCCATTTGGCTCCTCAAGTCCTTCAATTGCTCTCCTTAAAAGTTTATTCCAATCCACATTGCGGAGATCATTACATGTTCCTCTGGACCCCTTGGTTGACTTAGGAAAAGTGCCTGGTTTAATTGATGAAAAGCGCCCAGGGTTGTCTGGGTCCTTATAGGAGGCAAGGCCTTTGTTGGTGACTTTGAGAACTGAGCCATCCTGAACACTAAGCTCCAGCTGTTCAGAGACTGTCTTCTTATCCAACCCATGGGAAGTACTGACTGCATGGCAGATTCTCTCCTCAGAGGGCCTTTGCTTTTGCTTTTTAATTTTCTGTATAGCTTCAAGAATCCACTCTGTATAAAGTGGGTTTGCAAGTTTTACCATGGTTGACAAATGACTTCTTCAATACAAAAGTTACCCATAGAGGTTCTCCTTGTATTTAACAGAACTTGGACATTTAAAAGTCATTTACAATTCAACGAATGAGCAGAGTATTCCAGAACACAATAAGCAACATCTTACAAACAAACATCCATCCTTAAGAGATTAAAAAGAGATATAACAGGCAATGTTGATAGTTGTCTTATTTGACCAACAGGAAAGACTGCATTTGTGCGAAGAACATCTCTAAGTAGGAAACCAAGACCTTGAAGAATAAAAAGGGGAGAAGGCTCTTAATAAAGGGACTTCTAAAAATAAATTAAAAGACTCTTCAGTATTACTTTTTTCCAATGCAAAATGACCCCAGAAGTAATGACAGGCAAGTACTATGTAACCAACTCTCACTGACAATATTTTCCAACCAGAAATTGGGTCTCAGTCTGAGAAAGAACTTTTCTTAGGACTTTTCACTTGTTATATACATGAGGTCACTTTTGGGGCATTTAAAAGATCACAACTAAGTTATATGTTTAATGGATAACCTTTATTGAAAGTAATAAAATTACATAAAAGTGGTTCAAGATACATCTATCATAAACATAAAATCAACATCAAGTCTATGATACAAAAAATCTGATGGAAGTACCTTAAACTTACTTTAAGAAATCCTAAATCTAAAAAAGAACAATAATCCTGATTCTTCTACTTCAACTAGATATTTCTCAAGCCTCGCACATAAGAAAATTTCTCATCTAGCCACTTCTATAGAATCATATCCTCCCATCTCTTTAAAGAGTCTGTGACACTTTCTAACCCACAGGTTGGAAAACTGAAATGAACATAGTAACATAAGCCTTTACCTTTTAAACAATGTAGCATTTTAAGTATCTTACTACCCAGTTAACTCATGAAACTCAGTACACGGAAGGTTCACACAAATCTGATTCCAGGCAGACAGTGGTGCTGCTCTGTGAGAGTCTCTTGGTGTACACAAGAACCATCCTGGACTTCTAATCTCATCTTAAGTATACCTGCAAAGAGCACCTGGCCTAGGAGTTGGGTCAAATCTGGGCTCTAAACTTGCTTCTGCACTGACAACACCCACATCTTAACTCTTTTTATAGTTTAAAGTTTAACACTGTGCTCACATATAACTTATATCTCCAGGACAACACTATGGGGAGACTGAGGCTAAGGGGAAGATGGAATTCACTCAAGGTAACAGTCAACAGCTGACTTAAGGCTCAAACGCCATTATTCTAAGTCTAGCACTATCTTTACTGAGTCACAGTTGCCTGCTCTGGCTAGTTCTCCCTCTGCCATCAGACTAATGGGATGAATGCCAGCTCTACCAATGTCTAAGAAAGAAACCGTGGGTAAATGACTTACATTTCAGTCACTTCATCTGCAGGGTAATAATAACATATCCCTCACAGAATTATTGAGAAAAATAAGTGAGCATAGCACCTAATATTTGATATACAGTCATCACTTCCATCAAATGTGATGTCTACACACTGAAAAATGTCTCATAAAATATAAAATTAAAGTCGTCTCTGGTTATTTATTAAGATTTAATGTACCTTAAAAAGAAAATTACTGCTTTCCTCAAAACTTCAGCCAGATATCCTGAAAAATACAACATCTGTTCACAAAGATTCTATTGCTGAAAAACAACTGGGCCACTGACCTATATATTTATTCAGTGAGCCTGAAAGCCGCCATTTAAAAAGGACTGTCCTCCTTGCAGCAGACTGTAGGGTCACTTCATTTTCCCCCCTCAGATTCAGAAACTTATGGCTGAAGGCACTGTTAGAGGTCCATCAGCCCAATCTTCATTTATCCAGTAAGAAGATCCCTTGTCTAATATCTCCAACGGATGGGCCATAAAGTCTCAAAATACTTCCAGTGATTGAGAATTTGTCACTTTTTCAGCCAGCTCACTCCACTATTGGACAGCTCTAATTGTAATATATTTCTTGTTCAAAGGAGCCAAAACCTGTCTTCCTGTAATTTCTACCCAGTAGTCCTAGTTCCTATGGAACGATCTCAAGAATTCTTAATATTCTTTAATATGACAGGCCTTCAAATATTTGAAAACAAGTATCTTTTCAAAACCACTACAACCAAAACCCATTGTCCTGCCAGCCCCACTTTAGACCATTCACATCCCAGTTCCTTACCACTTCGACACATCACATGGCTTCCAAACACCTCTTTCTTCATTGCTCACTAGTGGCTCATGCCCATCTCAAAATCTGGCAGTCCAGGCATTATCCAACTATAAATACAATCCAAGGTTACAGGAACTTTCTTAACAGGCCTGCCATACAAGTGGCTATGCTAAGCATGCAGTCCAACTAAAAATCCCAAATCTTCTTTCAAAAATGCTGTCAAGCTGAGTCTTTCCATTCCCTTCCTTTTGCAAATTTAAATGCTGAGATTTAAATTTTATTACAGTTCAAGTTCATTCTGTCAGTTTGAATCTATCTTCCAACCTATTATAGACTTTTGTTTGATTCTGTCATCAGTGTCTATCTGCAAATATAATAAGCACATCCTTCTGTGCCATTATATAAATCACAGACTTGGAACATGGTGTCTAGGAATGAAATCATAGTGTAACCATTTTCACGGAAAAACACCAGAATCATTCTGTATTAGAAAGCTTAGAACAGAAAGCCGATCTTTCCAAAGTAAAATGGTTTGGGGCAAAATTTCATCAGAAGACATTTTACTGTGACCCAGTAATTATTTTATCTTTCATCATTAATTCAGGATGAATCAACTAAAATAATTTGCACAAAAATACAAATGGAGGAGCAAGAAAAGAGGTCATAGAAAAGTATTCAATACTGCAAAGTTGCTTTCAGGCATCTTGATTACAAAAGCAAATGAACATACATTAAAACAAAACATGGATCATAACTAATAAATACCCAGAATATACCTTCATGACAAGCTGTTACCACAGTCTTTACCCACAATCAACAGAATTCTTCACATCCATTACCAACACATTTCAGTAAGACTGACATTTCATAGAAAAACATAATAAAATAAGGGAAAATACCAGAATTGGAACTCCTAATGTTTTAATAGTCCATGACAGAAAAAGAAGATTGTCCAGATCTTCAGGAAAATCTGCCAAAAGAAAAAAAAGTAAATGTTAATTTGGGCACAAGGACATCCCTTAAATTCAGCAACCAACTATGGCTCTCCACAACTATGCAATATACTCAGCTACAATGAGTTTATTAGTATTGGGTTAACCAAGAAGTCAATTTAGTTTTTTCCAAACAATGGCTCTAGTAGTGCTTAGTTGTCTTTAACTTCATTCAAAACAATTTTGTTAGACTGTATTGTGACAGCTGTCATATCAGCATGCATTTTTTTACAAAAATCAAAATTGGTGAATTTTTGTGCAGCCATTGTAATACATAAGATGGAAGAAAACACACATTTTCAGTGTATTATGCTTTAATACTTCAAGTAAGGTAAAAATGCAATTGAAATGCAAAATAAAAGATTTGTGCAGTGTATGGAGAAGGTGCTGTGACTGATCAAAGGTGTTGAAAGTGGTTTGTGAAGTTTCTTGGTACTACTGACATTTCAGTCAAATAATCCTCTGCTGTGGAGCTGTCTTATGCATTAGAAGATGTTTAGCAGCACCCCTGGCCTCTACCCATTAGAAGCTGATAGCAGGAGATAGCTGACACACTCAAAATATCTAAATCAATGAAATTATTGGTAAAAATGAAAGATAAGTCTTTTACTTTATAGAAAAAACTAAACAGACTTTTTGGCCAACCCAATACACTACCTTTGGTGATACATTAACTCTTCCAATTACTAAAGTGTAATTAAGAACAGGGAATTCAGGAAAGGAAATGAAGCCCCAAAGCAAGTGACTAAAAAGGTAAATTCTGTTCTTAAGGCCAGACCTGCTCTCCAAATATTAGAAATCACTTTGTGATAGAGTCTACGAAAGAATCTTACCGAGTGAAAAAATATCCTGCTGTTACTCAAATAGCCAGGCAGCTATAACATTTTATCTGGAGTGGGGAGGGGTGGAGGTGGGGATCAAACATTGTTTAAAAGTCAGTATTAACTTTTCCCAGGTAATTTTCACTATTTGTCGCAAGGGTCACCTGGCATCTAGGTACTGACTGATATCAAGATCAGGCCTATAGCTGAGACTAAGAGAAGGACGCACAAGTTTCCATCGTAGGACAGTGATCATTTTTACTTCAAAGGCAAACACTGTGAATAAGTTTAAAACAACACTGTGAATAACTGCATGTTGATCTTATACAAAACCAAGCAACCTTAGAGCCTCCTTTCCCCTCCCCCAGCCGCAGACACACCCCACTCCTCAATTTAATCTCAAAATTAGCTCTCATCTGACACCAACTAACAGAGCTAATTAGGCAGAAGCAGATGTAACTCAGCAGCTCTCTGCTACAAGCAGAATCAGGGTTAAAGACACACATAGCTAGTTAGGAGAGGAGCAAAATCAGAAGTCTCTTTTCTGTAGCCAATTCTCAACTAAACACATGTATATTATCCACCGGAAGTTTTTTAATCTTAGGCTGGTTTGTTTCTGACTCCACTGGCTCCACTGTAAATTGGTGTACCCTAAGAGAAGA
The DNA here is from genome assembly GCA_028533065.1 of Trachops cirrhosus. NCBI lineage: Eukaryota > Metazoa > Chordata > Mammalia > Chiroptera > Phyllostomidae > Trachops > Trachops cirrhosus. Next base: position 108,423,766 of record CM052542.1, read on the forward strand.
GACTGAACACCAGTTTAATTTTGGTCTAAGCAGTATCTAACTAGAAAGACAAATCTACAGGAAAGAAAATGCATAATTCATTCACAAAACAAACAGAAATGCTTTTTTTCCTCCTGATTTGGAATCACCCACACGGCTTCTCTTTTTAGAGCACTAGGGTTTGTTTCATATGTAGACAGGATATTCTATCAGTACAACCCTAAAAATCCTTATTCTCCTTTCATTTTTCTATAAAAACTTGAAAGTTTACCAAAAGGCTATCAAAAAGGGAGTGAATCATTCCAAATTAATTCTGGGGACTTGTACTACATCATATTAAATTATTCTATCTTCTGAGGTTGTGAATCATTTTATTTTTAACTACCAAATAATATCAGTAAATTATATGGTTGTATCATACAGCCTTATAATAAAACACTATTTACACCACTCATTAGAAACTATTCTAAACAGATCTAGAGAAATGCTTAGTCCAACACTGAGCTTTTGGCTTCATTAGTATTATATAAATATCAACACTATTCAGAGATATTCATGTCAGCATAAGAAGAGTCAAAATACCCTGGATCATAAATATTATGTGAAGCTTCCTCCAAGCTTTTACTAAAGCTATGTGTTGTTCAAAGCCAATGTCATAACACTCAAGTCACGAGATTATGGATGAGCCAAAAACAGTGGTAGAAAAAATAAAGATTAATAACAGAGTCTACTTTTTTTCATCCCAAGTTGTACTTGCTAAAAGTTATTTTTAGCTCTCACTTTTATATGCTCCTGGATTTTTTCATAGCCTATTATGTAACTGAGTGAGGATCACAGATCTTAACAGTATCTTCTGAAACAGAACATACACTGCTTAAGGAAAGAGACATTAACTGCTTCTATAACCATCCAGTACAGACTATTGGCAGTTGCTCAAAACAGCATCCTCGCTCAACAAATATCTGCTGTCTGACAACATAAACGTCCATAGGTGACAGCTGTTAACTTTTGGGTCCTAGATGCATCTATTTTCCCTAAAATTACTGCTTGAGGCCCAGAACATGTGAACTGGGAGGTAAGGTTATAAATACTAATCAAAACAACCAACAAATACCTCTGGAGATGCTTGTCTGGAGGGCAGTCCCACGGTAGCTGTTACAGGGATGAAGCACAACTAAGCACTGTCTGGTGGCTCCCAAAAAAATTAAACATAAAATTAACATATGACTCCACAATTCCACGTCTAGGTATATAACCCAAAGAAATGAAAACAGGTACTCAAATAGTAAAAGTACACACATTCATGACAGCACTATTCACAACAGCTAAAAAGTCAAAACAGCCCAAATGTCCACCAACAGAAGCATGGGTCAACAAAATGTGATATATATATATATATATATATATATATATATATATATGTCCATGCACTGGAATATTATTCAGTCATAAAAAAGGAACAAAGTCTTTACTAATACATGCTATAATATGGATGAACCTAAAAAACATGTTGTGAGAAGTCAGACACAAAAGGTTATGAACCATATAATTATATTTATATGACGCATCCAGAAGAGATAAACCCATAAATAGAACACAGAATAGTGGGGCTTGTGGGGGAGGCGGAAGGGTTTATTTTGGATTGAGGAAAATGTTTTGGAACTAGGTAGAGGTGGTGGTCACGTAACACTGTGAATATACTAAGTGTCACTGAATTGTTCACTTTAAAGTGGCTAGTTTTATGTTATATGAATTTTGCCTCAATAAGTTACTTTTCTTAAGAAGCACTAAATTTTAATAATACAAACCATTTTCTGACAAGTATTGTGGACCAGTTACTTTCCACATATTATCAATAAATTTTAAAATAACCCTGTGGGGTAGCATTGTTTTGCAAAAGAAAAATGGACACCAGACCACTGAGTCCTGAAGAGCGATTCAGATGTTAAAACCCACACTTTCCCCCTCTCTCCACTGGTTTTCAAACTGGGATCCCAGGATCTCTTGTGAGAAAGTGCCCCATGTGGGTTAAACACTACGGCCACCTCCCCTGCATCAAAGCAAGCACCTCCACCTTACCTGTTATATCTATAGTGGGCTTCTCCATAAAATTTATTCTAAAGAAAAGTTTCCTCTGATTACAGAAGGAAAAAGTCTGGAAAAAACTGTGACTCTACCTTGCTCAGTGTGGATGAGGAGAACACCCCTTGGACGGATGGGACTTAAACTGGACCTTGAAAGACAAGGCAGAACTTGGATCACGGCATGGTCTCTTCACCCACATTCAAATCCTTTATGGCCCAACGCAGACACCACTTTCTTAGAAGCCCTAGTGTTCTTTGTATAATAGGAAGCTTTTAGCTTTCTTAATATTTTGGCATTTATTTTCTGCTTTATATTATGCTTATTTATGTATTGACCTCATCTCCCTTACTACACTATATAAAATTCTTTTAAAAAGGATTGTTTGATTCATCTTTGTATGTCCCAAGATTTCCCAGGACCACAACTTGAACGTAAGAGGGGTTCATTTCCTATTTGTTAAACGAATGAATCAGTGGATGAATGAACGGAATCTAGAAAGCACAGAAGCTGAGAATGAGCTGTCAGACAGAGGGACACTAAGTCCATGTGCATGCCCACCGAGGGTATGTGTTACAGGTGAGTCAGAAACAAAGTTGGCTGTGACAAAAGCTAGGCTGAGGCATGTGAGCACAACGGATGAAGTGATAAAAAGCCACTGCGGGAGCAGTGACACAGTAGGACATAATGGAGCACACGAGTACACATGCACACTGTTGAACGTTTGAATCGCTCTGGGTCTGGTGCCCACCCAGTACAGGTTGGAGGAAAGGATAACTGAAGGAACAAACAAAAGCAACCAGTATTTCATTTCTTCAAACATCAACCTGGTTCAACTTGTAAGTCTAACTTAGCAGCAAGCCCAGAATAAGCACTCAACAAATGTTAGCTAAATTGAATCCTTAATTCCCCATCTTTTTAGAATAATGCTAAATTCTTTCTCACTACTCGTTAACAGAGAGTTTTTTAATTCATAAGCTAATAATGTTTTCCAAGGATTTCCAAAAGGCTAAATCACCATGAAAATTATCATTTCAACTAATACATATCATATTAATTGGAAGTTTAATTTTTCATGTCATGCTCTCCTAGTTGACAATATCCTGGTTATGTCATTAAACTATAATTGTGTAAATCTGCTTCAACAAACAATAACTGAACCATCAATAAACTATTATGGCTTCTATAATCCCTAGCAAAGATTAGTTTCAACATCATCATCATAAATTAGTACAGACATGTCCCAAATCTCCTGGTGAAGCCCATGAATTAGGTCTGCACAGTCACCCCTGCATTTAAGTGCTCAACCGTTTATCTCTAAAGTTTAATCACACTGTTAGGAACCTCACAGGAAATTTGATCCCTGGTAAAACAGAGGATTTTAGAAGCTAGATGAAAGTCATTTAAAGTTATCAGGCCTTTGGAGCCAGGATACACTGATTAGTAATGATGATATTATAACTAAGCACTTTCACTTAAGAAATAATCAACTAAAAATTTACAGTGTCTTTTTTTCCTTTGGCCTTTAAAAAATTCCCATTCAATCCTAGATTTCTTCCTCATCACAAATTAGCTTCAGCTGGGTTTTAGTGACAAGGGCTGAAAACAATATATTAAGAAAAAAATCTAACATCTAAATTTGTGAAAGATTATCTTGAAAACACAGATCATTTAACTTTATCACAGATGTCTTCAAACAGGATAACCAGTACAGCCTGGAAACAAAATAGGGTTCCCCTTTGAGACTCTCAAGAAAATTATAGATCTAGTTTTTTAAATGAACACATATACATACAGACATTTGCAGACAATTTCAAGGGCTTTCATAACCTCTCTTGCCCATCCAAGAGGATCCCTTGAGGTACCCTGTCTACACTAACTGTACCCATTTTAAATTTATTTTTTTATACACAGAGAGGTCAATAATTTTATCCAGTTTTACAATACATAATTATCTCTATGTGCTTTAATTAGGACATGTTACACTAAAACTATTTTCATTGCTTTGGTTTTGTTTTTGTTTTTTAGAGAGAGGAAGGAAAAGAGAGAGAGAGAAACATCGATTTGTTGTTCTACTTATTTATGCACTCACTGCTTGCTACTTATATGTGCCCTGACTGGAGATCAAACCTTGACATATCAGGACGATGGTCTAACCAACTGAGCTACCCAGCCAGGGCCTCATCGTTTTGGGGTGTTATCAAACAGGCTTCTGAAATCTTATTCCCCAAGGACGTGTGCTACGATGGGAGGTATCCAGAGTGTTCAGGGATTAAGTCCTCACTTTGTTATCTACCTAAACTGTGGGTATCGGACATGTTACTTAAGCCATCTAAGTCTCAGTTTTCCCATCTGTTTTTGCAGAACTGTATAAGAGGAATACTTGAGATAACAAATATGAAAGAACCAAGGATGGTGACAGACACATAGCAGGAACACAATAAAATGCTAGCTCATAAAAGGAAAAAGGGCAATACAGTCAGCTGGAGACCTGTAAAATCTAATCTGGCTGAACTTGTCTATGTGACCATTTTCTCCTAAGAGACAGGAGAAGTCAGCACGTAGCTCTTAGTTATAGCTATGGAGAAGTAAAAAATCAAGGAAGAAAACAGAAGAAAGTGACAAAAAATAAAAATAGATTTATAAAGGTGAGGATGGGATCAAAAAAAGTATATTTTACTCATAATCACACATCTTTTAAGGTCAATAAAGGTTTTAAAAGATAATACTACATAGAATATCTATTTGACCTAAGGGTAGGAAAAGTCTTAAAACAAGACACAAAAAGCACTAACCATAAAGAAAGACCAATAAATTTGACTCCATTAAAATTAAGAACTTCGGTTCATTTAAAGACACTGTAAAGAGAGTGAAAAGGCAAACCACAGAATGGAAGAAGGCATTTTGCAACAAACACACATGACAAAGGATTTGCTTCCAGAGTAAATAATGAATTTCTAAATAACAATAAAAGACACACGGCCTGATTAAAAAAAATAATAATGGACAGACTTGAATAGGAACTTTACAAATGAAGAAATTCAAATAGCCAACAAATACATGAAACGCTGTTCCACTTGATAATTAATCAGGCAGATGCAAAGTTTACCAGATCGGCTAATTTGAAAAGCTAACAAGACAGAGTTGGAGCGGACAAGAGGCAATATATCACTGGAGGGACTATAACCTGATACAACTTTAGGAAAGTTTCACTGGTACGTAGCAAAACTGAAAACATGCATAACCCTGTGACTAGGGAGACCATACAATGCATCATCCAAATCCAGTTTTGAGAATTAAGGGTATTATATTAGTGGTTACACTAGGACAACAGGCTTAAGCCATGATAAATGGTCACCCTACCTATGAACCAGCAATTCCAACTCCTAGGTGTACAACTAGAAAAACACGTACACATGTGCACCAGATGACCGGTATGGGAACGCTCATAGCAGCTTTGTTCACAATTTCCCCAAACCAGGAGAAACTCAAACATCTAGCAACAGTGGAATGGATAATACAAAAATTGTACAGGACTGTGAGAGTCCTATAAATAGATGCTTAAAGGTGCTTTGGAAATGCAAATTAAAGCACTGTAAGGAAAAAATGTCCCTTCATCACACTTCTCCCATCATGTATCATTTACTATTCTGCAAGCAAATTAATTACCTCTATAGCTCATACATCCCTACTTTCATACAACAATTTCTTTTTCTCTCACTTTATACTAATACAGGCATCGGTGTACAGGAAAACTGAAGGTATTTTGCAAAGAACTATCTAAAAGACTGAAAAGTCATCTGTTAGGAATCCTGGCATTTAACAAAACCAGGTTAGTTAAATCTTCTTCTAACCAGTATAAGAAAGTCCACGAAAGTTTCTGAAGTACATTAAAATTATTTATCAAACTTTCTCAGCCATCTTCCAGTACTCACTCTATTTTGCTTTCCTTCACGTCATGCCTCACATCTGACAGTTTCCACCTTATCTTCACAAATAGAGTGAGAGAAACATTTGGTGTAACGGCAATGACACAATATCCACTCTATTCTGAGGCCGGGGTATGGCTGGGAGGCAAACTTCTACTGACCAGTCATTCCCCTAAGTTCCTCTTTTAATGTTAAAACCTTCCTCTGTCTCTATCTTTTCTTTTCTTTTTAACCATCCCTTCACCACCCCCAACTTTCAACCCTAAGCAGAAGTTCACAGGTAAGAATCATATCCTTTACTGAAACATGTAATGTTAATCTTTCCTTCTTAAAAACATAAAAAGACTGTCCCAATTCATTTTGATACATGTGTGAAGAATTTATCAGTAGCAAAAGAATGGGGTGTTTTATTTCAGGGCTACCCCAGAAAATCTAGGGTACACAAGTAAGACAGAAAGAGTGCACTTCACTCATAGTCATACCAAAAACAAACCAACGACACCCACACCTTTTTTTGAGTGCCACAGAACTAACTCTATCCCACCATTACTAATTCCCATATGCTACTTCCACCTCCTATCCATAATGAAAGAGTCTTCATATACTCTTTACCTTGAATTTTCTGGTACCTCCACCCCAAACATACCTGGTTCATTGGTTTCTTTAGCATATCCCAAAACCCCCTCCCAACTGCAGGGTTTAAACTCCTTCACAGGGGATTTGTAGCCCCTCCTCTGCCTTTACCCATCTGTCTCCCAGCACTCCTTGCACTCTGCTATACCAAAGTCTTCCTGAGACAGACACCCTGCTCCTCTTCTCCTGCCCCACCTTCAAGACTCCAGCTCAGGTTTCACCCAAGAAATCCAGCCTATCAAACAACCTTGTCTCCCACACTAACACCTTTCTTTGCCCCATCCTCACTCCTGATGCAGTCCCCCAAATTACATTCACCCAGACCTATTGCCCAACCCTACTCCTCTTTCTTCACACCTCTGCTTCTTCTCACCCTCCTGAATCCCCCATTCCCATGAGATTTTCTGCCATAACTATATTTTACAAGTTTTAAGTTGCCTCCCTTCACATTTATGTCAGCTCTGCTGTCTTACCATCTTTCTGAGATTCTCCCAAGCATATCCATACCACCCTGCCATGTTTTTTTAATGCTTCATATACTCCAAAGCTAGCAAACCTTTCTATCCCAGCATGCCAATTCATTCCAACACCTGCCCACCACAGCAACTGTACCAGCTCTTCACATTCCCTCAATACTTCTCCCAATCCAGTGTTTACTATGCGTTGCTTTCTCAACTCTGTTCCATATCCACCACACCCAAACCCACTTTTACTCTGGCCTCAGATAACTGCAATCTCACCCTTCTGCATCGTTTCACCTGCCCTCACATAACAGCCCTCGATCTCCCTTCCACATCTCCAATACTGCACTTCTCCATATTCTCCTTTCTGCACCTGCTTGCACACCTTCAATTTCCCCTCCCAACCACTCCCTCACCAGTCCTTCCCAGGCACTAGCCACCGCCCCCCCCCCCCGCGCGGTTCCTACCAAGTCACTCCCACTCAGAAAACCCCTCCAAGCCCCCGCCTACCGACCACCCGAGCCCCACATCCACTCCGATATTGCCCCGCCCCCTCTACCTTAGAGCCCCGCCCCTTGCCCTGGAGGCCCCGCTGAGGGGCGGGGACTGTTCTCCCTCCCCTTTCCCCCGCCCCCTACCGTCACGCTCAGGGGCAGCCTGACCCCAAGCGGCCCCGCGGTGACCCTCGCGCACAGGCCTGTGGGAGGGGCATAAGAAGTACCCTTCTTCCCCTCCTTCCGGCCCCCTCCCGCTCAGTCTCCACCCCCTGGGAACGCGCGGAGTGGGTGACAGACCTGGCCGCACGCCACTGCCACAGCGCCTGCTGGGGGCGCTGCCGCTATCTGAGAAAGAAGCTGCGGCTGCCTCCTGGAGGAGGTACCCGCCACCGCTGCCGCCGCCGCCAGGGGTAGGAACTAAGCCGCCGCCATTTTGTGTCCCCCTGTTGTTGTCGTTGACATGAATCCGACATGACACTGATTACAGCCCAATGGAGTCTCATTAAACCCGGGCCGTGGCCCCGCCCCTGCGCTGTTCCATTGGACAAGCCCGCCGACACTTAGGGCCACTCGTTGGCCTACGGGTCTGTCCGTCACCAACGCACTAGCCATTCTGCAGCCCATTGGGGCAGGTTTCTGCCAGTCATCGCGCCTCCGCATAGACACACCCCACGACCCAGCATCCCCCCTACTCCGGCACCACCCCGGGGGAGGGTTCACAGCCAGTACCAATCGACAGACGTATGGGCCCGCCCCTTCTGGGCACGTATTGGCCCAGCCTTTTTTCTCTCTCCCAGACACCACGCCACCTCTACTTCCACCTACCCGCCCCCTCTACCTCTAGAAATGGATTGGGTCTACTCGCAGGAAAGGCACTTGGCCTTATTGGCTGCAAGACAACGCCAATCAGAGGGCCTTTTCCCTCTCCCCTCCCCCACTCAACCCCAAACCCCCTAGCCCGCAGCTAAAGTTTGTGTGAGAGCTGATCGCTGGCGGCGGCCGCAGGATTTAGGGGTGGGCGCGGGCGGGCGCGCGCGGGCGGGCACGCGAAGTTAAAATTCGAGGTTCTCAATCGTCAGCTCCTGCGGTGGAGCGCGCGGACGGGCGCGCCGCCCGGAGCGTTCCATCCCGCCCCCTCCTCCACCCTACCCCGTCCCGTCCCGGGCGACTAGTCGCCCGCCCCCTGGCTCGCATCCTTACCCCCCACACACCTCCTAACCTGCAAGCCCCAGGCCGAATGCAGGCAGAGCGTTGTCGCTGCAGCCTCCTTACCATCCCATGCCGAGGGGGAGCAAGCACCTACCCGCCGGGCGTGCACCCCCCGGCTCCACACTCGCCCGTGTCTGCAAGCACGTGCACCGTTCGCTGCTGCCTCCAGCCACCCTGGTCCCCGGCTAACCTCGCCTGCAGCCCGGCCAATCGTTTGCTGCCCTTTGTTGCTGCAGCCTGGGTCTCCCCGCTGCCTTCCTCAGCCTCCGCCTCGTCCTTTGCCAGCCGCCCGGGTCCGCAGCGCCGCGCTCCCCCCGCCCGGGACCCACCGCCGCCGCCTCCTTCTCCTCCTCCGCCTCCTCCTCCTCGTCTCGGGGCTGCAGCGCACAGAGCCCGAGGCAGCGCCGCCCAGCCCCGCTCCCCCCGCGCCGCCAGCTAGCCCGCCCGGCCCGGCCGGGGGCGCAGCCTGGACCCCGCCCGCCCCAGTCCCCGCCCCAGGGGTACCTGCCTCCGCCCTGGGGGGCTCCGCTCACCGCCCTCGGGGGAGGGCGGGGATGCCGGTGTCCGCGAGAGGATGGGAACGTCTGGGCCGTTTGGGGCGGGGAGTGTGCTCGCCAGGGCTGGGACTGTGAGGTGCGGTCCTCGCCAACGCGCCCCCCTCCCGCTGTTGTGGGCCCCAAACTTCTTCCTCCGACTGGGCCTTGCACCCTCGGGCGATCGCGGCAGTTTTGGGGTGGGGGATGCCTCGGAAGCTGTTTCTACCCTGATCTGGAGGAAGAGGGAGCAGTGACATTCAGCAACTGCGGACAGGGCACGGCAGCGGCATCCTTGGGTGGGAGTGGGGATGTCAGAAGTGGGCTGGAGGGGGAAGCTGCCCCTCAAGATGCTCTCTCCTGGCCTGCGAGGAGCTGAAGAGCTCTGAGCTGCGTTCTAAGTGCTTGCTAGGGCTATGCAGCAGGATGGCAGGGGTGCAGGGGGAGTCGGGGGAAGATCGCTGGGGGGCCCTTCCCCCCTCTCCTGTAGCCAGCACTCGAAGGAAGGCTGATGGCGAAGGTCGGTTTTCCAAGCTTCCCCTGGGCCCCCCGAGTTCCTGAGGCCCACATGGGGGAGGCTGGGGGCTCCTCTGGCCGCCCAGGCAAGGCCACTGTGACGCTGCCCATATGCCTCCCAGCGCCCCCCAGACTCTGAAGTGTTCTTCCCCGGAGATGGGTGGGATGATGGCAGGGGAGACTTAAGAAAATAAGAAAAGTAGACTCGAGGAATGGCTCCTACAGAGTTTGAGTACGAAGTTTCCCTTCCCCGGCGCCATTTCTTTGAGAGAGAAAAACTATGGCTTTGTAAATGAACCAAGTTTCAGGCATGGTGGCCTGGGTGGAAAACCACCTGTTGACTGAAGTCTGTCCCTGAAGTCAGGGAGCTCTTGGGCCTTGGCAGGATGATGCAAGGTGCCAGGGAGAGGAGGCCCCAAGCTTTCTGCCCGGTTGACATTCTGGCCATCCTGATGCCACTAACACTGCAGCCACAGCATCTTCAACTCCCCATTAGAAACCACTGTACAACCTAGGTAAGTACTTTGTTAGAGCAATTTATCTCAAACAAAACGAGCAGCACAGCCTTGTCCTCAAACGCAGAGCACAGTACACATTACGTTTTAAAGATGGTCTGCGCCTTCAGGGGTGTGAGCTGCCCCTGCTTATATGCTTCTTGGCAGCAAGGTGAGAAGGGAGCTAAAACAAAGGACGCAGAGTTGGATGAAAGGATAGAAAAAGGGAGAGGGAGAGCAGAAGAGTTGTAATTTTACACTGAAAACTGTCACCGGTTCCATTATAAACCCCTTTTATAGGTGTTTTATTACTTGGTTGTTAGTTTTTAAAACACAAACCTCTTTAGATTAAATCTTGGCATTCAAGGGCTCAGTCCAGGGAGCAAAACACTGGGGAGAGATCCTCCACCCGCCATGGGCTTGGCTACTTTTGAGTTACATTACTGATCAAACAAACAAACAAACAGTAGGTTGGGTTTCCTCAGAGTCTCTACTTCTTTTATTTATTATCTTCAGTAGCTGGCTTAAGGTGAATTTTTACAAGCCATTAGTTCATAATTCCGTCTAGTTCATTTAGATATTTCAAAGAGAAGGACATTTATAAGGTGTGCTTTTTTTTATAATGCAGGTGCTGGAATTTTTATTTTCCAAGAAGTTACTAAGTAAACTTAAGAATCCTGGCAGACACTTTAGCCTTTATGTTCTTTTTTTTCTCCCTATGGTTTGCCCAGATGCACTTTATTTTGTGACTTAGGTTTGAGTACCCCTGCATTTTTATCTCAAGCAATAAAAGTAAACCATGCCTTAATTAAAAACAAGTTTCAAAACTCCAAATCTGTACACTCAAACTAAAGTATGCTAAAGAAGCAACTAAAGACAATAAAAACCAAAAAGTCCACATTTAAGATGTCTTCAGCCAATGAATTGTGGGAGATTTATGAACATCTAACACTCATTATCACTAATGAGTTAGCCACATGGATTTCCAGTGTATCAAGAAGTGAAATGGGACTCGTTTGCCTGAACTTGTACTCCTGTAACCTCGGGACCTAGGAAACACAGAAGAGGGAAGTATTTTTTATCTAATATCTTGACATGTCTTCTGAGATTCTTTTCTTAATAAACAAAGTTCTCTAACAGGGGCATGGCAAGGAAAGGGAATGTGTGGCTTTCCCATTGATACTCCCCTCTAAGGTTACTTGTCCTTTGAGAAACCCTGTCTCTTCAGATAAGTAGAACTGGGAAAGGATAGCAGAGACACAGCCAGAGATACTTAATGCTCACTCCTAAACCTCTCTTATCTGTGGTATCTCAAGTCCTCTGCTGAGCCAAACAGCTCAATTAAGAAGTTAACCTAGAAATAACTTGAATTGAAAATCGAGCATTGTGCAAAATTTGCAAGCTGACTGTGCTGAAGGATTATGAATTCAGGGGGCTCATCTGACCAGTCCTCCTTCCCCCAAACATCTACCAACATCCATGACTGGCCGTAACTACTGAAAACTACAGTTACACTGCTTGGTTCACAGATTACTGGCGTCAGAAAGATCTGGGAATGAGTGCTTAAAACAGTTTCTTTGGCCTAACCCCAGAGATTCTGATTCAGTAGGTCTGGAGTAGGGCTCCCAAATCTACATTTTTAGCCCATGACTTTACTTGAAACTTATTGTCACTGAATTTGAGAAGAACTGGCATTGGCTGAATCCTCTTTTTCCCCAACTGCAAAGGAATGTTTCTTCTGTGAGTGTTTTAGCAAGAAGGTTATAGTCCCTAGTACTAGGACTCTTCCATGGACCTATTTGTCCTTAGTCCTGAGTAAGGATAAAAAAAACCGCAAAGGAGCCCTGGCTGGCTGGCTCAGTTGGATGGAGTGTTGCCCCATGCACCAAAAAGCTGCAGGTTTGCTTCCCAGTCAGGACACATGCCTAGGTTGTGGGTTCCATCTTAGGGTGGGGCACATATGGGAGGCAACCAATCAGTGTTTCTCTATCACATCAATGTTTCTCTCTCAAATCAGTAAACATGTCCTCAGGTGAAGATTTTAAAAAAATGCAGAGGAGCTGAAGGAAATCTGGAGGGTTTAATTTTGGGGGTCTTCACTTGCTTCAAAGCAAGTCCGAAAAACAGGCTAATAAGAGATATCACATCCACAGATGCACTAACAAGTCCTTCTGAAGGAAATTGGGTAGGGAGACAGAGACCCTGAACTGATTTGTTCAGGCCTCAGCCCATGATGAATTCTATTACATTCAATTAGTTAGTTAAAAAAAAAAAAACATTGGTCTATACCCCCACCTCCTTTCCAACTGCCACATGGAATTAATCCTCTCTCCTCATTGACAGGAAACTGTATCCCCACAACATCACAGTGTCTGTTTACATCACTCAATGGCAGAGGGGGTGGAAGATGATCAGTAAAGCTACTCATTTTAGATAGGGTAGCAAATCCAAGTGGTAACTTTGTGTATGACAGTCTGTATTAAATACAGGTAGTCTGCGCCTACATCCCACTTGTGCTTTCATGCTGAAAAACCTTTCATATCTTTCACACTCCTTAGTCTACCGGTAGGGCTGTGCACATCTACATCCAGCCAACATTTCCTCTCTAGCTTCTGCCAGCCCACCACATTCCTACATGCCCAGCACACTCTTCCCTCGGCAGCCATGTACACCCTTCCTACCTTATCTGATGAAGAACTTCAAGAAGGATTCCTCCAAATTCTTGCTCGGCTTCTGCATCCTCTGTGATGTTTTCCTGGTCTTTGCAGGGAGCCCACAGAATTTGAGTATATCTTTACTCCAGCCCTGGCACTTGTTAAGTGCTCTGTTCATATTTGTTGAATTACAGAACAAACAAAAGCACTTACCTCACTGTGTTGTCACATTTTGCCTGTTTTCCTAATTAGCTTTTTTACTGCGTAGACCAGCTTGTTCATCTGAGTAACCGCCCTAGTGCCTGGTAAATAAAAGCTATTTGATAAAGAAACACCATCCATATCTGGCCGCACATAAGAATCACCAAAGGAACTTTTGACCCAACCAAGCACTTAAGTCCCAACTGAATCAATTTAAATAAGAATATCTGGGAGTGGGGCCCATTCATCAGTATTTTTTAAGCGCCCAGTGCAGAATAGAGAAGCCGTTGATATATATATATATATATATATATATATATATATATATATATATATATGTGTGTGTGTATATATGTATGTATATATGTGTGTGTGTATATATATAAATGTGTGTGTGTGTATATATATATATATATATATATGCAGAATGCCTCAAGTAAGAAATTCTGAAAAAGAAAGGAAAGTAGTAAAAGATAGTAAAATTAGCTAAATGTTGCTGAGCAATCTGAATTATCAGAGATCTTTTTGTTTTTGAGACTCAAAGGTGTGGTGGCCTTTCACTAATCATCATAAGAGAGTATTAAGAACCAGTTTTTAGCACCAGGCTATCCAAAAAGAAAACTTGGACTACCCCAATATTTTTTTTTAATTTTTATTTTTACTCCAATATTTAATTCAATGATTCTAGTCACTTGGATTTTCACATTTGGGAGAAACTGACAGTTGTCCACTTTAAGTCTTGATGATAAGGACATTTTTAAAAAGAACTAACTGCCATTCACTATTTGCATTATTTCAAGAAGAAAGGGCATTTCAACCCTCAAAATAGTAAGAACATACTCTCTGAATGGTAGCCCCGCCCAGGCAAAGAAAGTGGGTGACTTTACATCAACATGTACATTTTTTTCTTCCTCTTTTTTTGAATTTTAAAGCAGACATTGAAACTTTAAATTTGGCTACCTGATCAGGGTACATTCAGGAACCACTGGACTATTTTATACTTTCCCAGGAATGAGAGAGTCCCAAGGAAGTTGGACCTAAGCAGGAACACACCAAGGCACATCATAATTACATTACCCAAGATTAAAAATAAGGAGAGGACTTCCGGCCAAGATGGAGGCATAGGTGGATGCACACTGTGCCTTCTTGCACAACCAAGATAGGGACAACAATTTAGAAACAAAATAACAACCAGAACTGGCAGAAAATTGATCTGTATGGAGGTCGGGCACCCAAGAAGTTGAATTGGACACGTTCATCCAGACCGGTAGGAGGGGCGGAGTCAGGTAGCCAGGCACCCTCCCGGAGCGGAGAGCAGAGAGCTTTGGGACCAGACGCTTGTAGGGCTACCAGGACGCGCAAGGCAACCGGGGTGGCACGCATGACTACAGCGGGCAAACCCTGGGTGCATAAGCGGTGGCTGGTGGGCCCTGGCTGGGGTGGTGGTGACCTGGGGTGGTGGCGACCCGAGGACCTGGCGAGGCAGCGACTGTGAAGCGAGGCACTGCCCAAAACTCAGGGTCCCAGCACCAGGAAACAGAGCCTTGAGGCACTGATTGAAAAGGAAGATCCCAGGGGGTGTACAAGCCCACCCACATGGAAATTGGCACCAGAGGGGCCCAGTTTGCTTGGGGAAAGTGGCTAAAGGGTCGGAGGTCCGACAGAGAGTGGAGCAAGCGCCTTGTTCCTTCTCAGCCCCCGCCCCCACATACAGCATCACAACCAAGCCACTGGGCTGCCCCGCCCTGGTGAACGAACACCTGTGGCTCTGCCCCTCACACATAATAAGCGCAACAAGACCAAAAAAAAAAAAAACCCAAAGAGATGGCTCAAATAGACCAATTGAAAGCCCCAGAACTCATCCTTTTAAGTGACCAAGAGATAGCCAACCTATCAGATGCACAGTTCAAAGCACTGGTGATCAGGGAGCTCAGAGAATTGGTTGATTTTGGTCACAAACTAGATGAAAAAATGAAGGCTACAATA
>CM052542.1:108439439-108456540 GCA_028533065.1 Trachops cirrhosus
TTATTAATGACCACACCTAAAACAAAAACAAACTAAGCAAACACCTAGAACAGGAACAGAACCACAGAAATGGAGAACACATGGAGGGTTAGCAACAGGGGAGTGGGAGGAGGAGAGGGGGGGAAAGGTACGAAGAATAAGTAGCATGGATGGTAGGTAGAAAATAGACAGGGGGAGGGCAAGAATAGTAGGGGAAATGTAGAAGCTAAAGAACTTACGACACATGGACATGAACTAGAGGGGGGGAATGTGAGTGGGAGAGGGTGTTCAGGGTGGAGGGGAATGAAGGGGGGTAATGGGACAACTGTAATAGCATAATCAATAAAATATATTAATAAAAAATAAAAATAAGGAGAGAATCTTAGAAGTAGCAAGAGAAAAGGGGATAGTTACCTACAAAGGAGTGCCCATGAGACTGTCAGCTGATTTCTCAAAAGAGGCCTTACAGACAAGTAGAGGGTGGAAAGAAGTATTTGAAGTCATGAAAGGCAAGGACCTACATCCAAGATGACTCTATCCAGCAAGCTTTCATTTAGAATGGAAAGGCAGATAAAGTGCTTCTCAGATAAGGTCAAGTTAAAGGAGTTCATGATCACCAAGCCTTTATTATATGAAATGTTAAAGAGATTTATCTAAGAAAAAGAAGATAAAAAGTATGAACAGTAAAATGACAGCAAACTCACAGTTATTAACAGCCACACCTAATACAAAAACAAAAGCAAACTAAGCAAACAACTAGAACAGGAACAGAGCCACAGAAATGGAGATCACATGGAGGGTTATCAAGAGGGGAGTGGGAGAGTGAGAGAGCGGGGGGGTGGAACGTACGAAGAATAAGTAGCATGGATGGTAGGTAGAAAATAGACAGGGGGAGGTTAAGAACAGTATAGGCAAAGGAGAAACCAAGGAATTTATATGCATGACCCATGGACATGAACTAAATTGGGGAAATGTGGGTGGGAGGGGGTGTGTAGGGTGGAGGGGAATAAAGGGGGGAAAATGGGACAACTGTAATAGCATAATCAATAAATTATATTTTTAAAAAAGAATCAACCAAAAAAAAAAAGAATCAACCAGTGAATGCATAAATAGTGGAATAACAAATTGATGTTTCTCTCCTTGTCTCTCTCCATTCCTCTCTCTCAAAATCAATAAAAAATTTTTTTTAAATAATAATAAAGTAGCTAAAGAATTGATGAAAGAGTGATTTAATTATATTTGTCATAGAAAGTGTGGATAATAAAGAAAATGAGAGGAAAAAGGAGAAAAGTTAGTTGTAGATCCTGACACTGAAATATAGTATTTTGGCACGTATTCTTCAGTCTTTTTTTTTTTTTACGTCATTCAATATTTCTATTGTGACTGAAGGCTGAGATTAAATTTTCAGCTTAGGAAACCTGAGTATTAAAAAATAACTTACTAGCCCTGGTTGGGCAGCTAAGTTGGTTGGAGCATCGTCCCAATACACCAAGATTGCAGGTTTGATCCCTAGTCAGGGCACATGCAAGGAGCAACCAGTGAATGCATAATTAAGTGGAACAACAATCAATGTTTCTCTCTCTCTCTTCTATCCCCCTTCCTCTCTCTCTCTAAAATCAATAAATTTAAAAAAGCTTTGTAAGAAGACACAACTAATAAATAATGAATGAGTAGAGCAGCAAGTTGATGTTTCTCTTTCTCTAATATCAATTTAAAAAATAACTTACTGGAACTTACTATTTAGCCTCCTCAGTAGATTTGCGTGTATCATAATCATTCCATTTCTGGAAATTTTTCAATTTTTCAACAGAATTGCAGAAAGAGGGCCTAAATTAACCTTTCAAGCTATAAGGTGCTCAATGCAGTCAATAGCTCATCATTCAAACAATCACAGCAAGTCTAAAACAACCCAAAGAAGGCTGAGGGGATCAGCCTGGTGAGCGCTCTTACAAGCTTGATCCATTTTCTGGTATTAGGGACTACAGATGGCGGGTGGGAGAGCCTGGTTAGCTTGATTATAACAACCCGGTCCAGAAACCCTGTCCTTCAGGGCTGGGATTGGGTTGGGTTCATCTTTATATTCTGCAAATTGCCGTGTGTGTGGTAGTAATAAATAATGTCGAAAAAGTTTAACGATCTGTTAACTATCTGCTTATCTAAAGCTTATCTTTTAAAATTCATAAAGTAGACTGTAAACTCTTAGCTTAAAGATTTTTCGTATACTGTCTTATACATCATAGGCATTTGTGAATTATGGTGAAAGCATGATAAATATATTTCTTAGACACTATAATCCAATCTAAAACTACTTTTCTAAGTTATATATGTTTGTTGGGGAGTGTCTTTAAAACATTTAACATTTTAGCATTTGACCAATTGGTGTCTTATTTATTATATGCATTTTTTCCTAATGTGTATATATGTGTTTACATCAACTTGGAACCACTCCCATTTATTTTTCTCTTTCTAAGTTCAAGAGTACCATACTTTGAGGATATACTCTCTCTTCCCATAACTGTTTTAGCTGCCCCTTCTGGAGTTTGTGGCCTATTAACTTGCTCCATTGCCTCACTTCAGCGGCTGATGTTATTTGACATATATACTAGCTAGAACTGAGATCTTCTGTTTTCTTTCTACTGCAATGCCATGCATCAGGTGATAACCTTTAGTAAACAATCTATAATGGCTCCTAGATTTTGTTTGCTGAGTCATAACTAATGATCCAAAATAACAACTTCTAGTTCTGTTTATTTGGAATCTATAATATCTCAGTTTGTGGCAGGAAGATTGTGTTCACCTCCCCTACATTTCACAGCCTTCCTTTCAATAGAATCATGTGGCTAGTTTCAGTCAATAGATGGTGAGCAAAAGTAGTTTGTATTACTTCGGGCTTAAGGAAGTGAAGAACCAGGGTGGTCTTCTCAATTCCTCTTTCTTTTCCAATGCATCTCAGAAGCCGTGTGTTCCAGATGAGGAAATATAAGTTGGCAGAGCCACTATTCAACTGGCCCCCTGTGGTACTGAATGGACCAGACTCCTCCCACCTGGCACTTGCTTTGACATGTAAAGGAAAAATAACTTTTGTTGTGTTAGGCCTAAGAAACATCAAAGTTTCTCTATTCCAGTAGGTAGTAGTGTTGCATAACTTAAATTAATATATTCCCTAAGTATAGTACTTTACAAATACCTTTTTTAAATCTCTGTGACTATGTCCTTGAGGTAAAGCACTTACCTCCCCACTAATTAATGTCTTTCTCCAAGCTGACTACCTATTGGTCATGGCTGTGATGGATATATCAGATACAACATGTTATGTTGGAACTGTCTCTGTCGTACGTTAGTAAAACTATTGATGAGATGGAGTGTGTTAAAAAGTGGACCAGTTTCTCTGTGTGAATAAAAGCTGTAAAAGCCCAGGGTAGTCATTTTCAGGTTAGAATCTACTGTCTTTTGCCCTGAAAGGGAAGAAGAGCAAGTCAGAATCACCTTAGTGCTTCAGCGTGACTTTGTTGGCTTCCAAATAATTATCTCTCTCACCTCTCATGTAATTGCTACAAGAATATTATATTTTGGAAATAATGATGTTTCTTGGAAATATGGCAGCTTCTTAAGAGAAAGAAGTTCTGCCCCCGTACATTCAGTGTCCTCTTTGCAGCTTCTTAGCTTCATCTTGAGCTCCAAGAAATGATAAATGACCTAGGAGCTGATTTGCAAAGTATCTAGGAGAAGCGCATTTTACTCCTGTCAATTAAAAGAGTAAGGGGAGTCATGTTGTGCATGCTGTTGTGTAATTCTGTGGCTCCACTCAAAATCTCTAAGAATAAATAGTGTGGGAACTCAGGATGTTGAAGTGGACTGAGGAAGAGTGTTTGCTGAACGTGGCTTTGGAGTGCTTCGTGTAACCACATTATTAATGATAGCTACCACTCATGTGCTACTTACAATGCTAAGTGATTTCCCTTAATTGGCTCATTCTATCCTCACAAAAATCCTTCTAAAGGTGGCTATTATCCCCCATTTTACAGACAAGGAAACTGTCGCCCTGAGGTGTTATGCAGTGGGCCACAGGTCAGAATTTCCACCCAACTGCATCATCATTACACTTTGTCTGCCTTTCAGTGAGATCTGACCTCAAAGCCTAGGCCTTAAGCCACTGCTCCCTGAGGGTGGACCTGAGGAGTTTTCAGGAGTCCAGGAAGTCATTGAGTGACCTGCTGTTCCCCACACTGCCAAGATGGCTGTGAACCAGAAGCAACCCAAAAGTGCCCATGACCTCACCCTGGCATCTTGGCCAGAGAGGAGGCATGAAGGCGGGAGCCCAGGGAGGGTTAAGTGGCCTCTGAGGCAGAGGAAGGAGTCCTGGCACTTGGTGGAAAAGAGAGAAGATGCTACTGGCAGTGACAGAGAAAAGAGCTGCTCCAGGCCAGGCCTTGGGGACAACTGAGGCCCAACCACTTCCAGACTGTCAAGGACACTGAAATAACCACTTTTTGGCTTGCTACAGGAATATTTTATAGAGAGGCGGATGGAGCAAGGACACAACTGCTCCCCCAGGCAGCTGCTGGAGGGGGTGCTCCTCGTGCAAGCCAGGCGCCCTGAGTACCCTCCCCCACCAGGTTTCACCATCCCCCACCCCCCACCCCCCCACCCCCGCTCCCGCGATGCTGCGCCTTTGTCATTCCACATCCCACAGTGCCAGCTAAGTCACTCAGCTGTCACAATCAGGCCTGGAGCTGCAGGGTACAAAATAACTCCAAGGAGACCTCCCTAAACTGGGCCATGGGCTGGAAGGCTCGGCAGGTTCTGAGCAAAGGAGCACCAGCTGCATCTTGCAAGTTGCTAAATTAGCCAGGCTGTTGTTTTGCTTTTAATTTTTGTGTGGATTCAAGAATAGGTCGTGGATGTCTTGGCAGTGTGTGAATGAGACCTTTTCTGAAACAATTCACCTTGCCGAAGGGCCGCTGTCAGGCAGACAAAACTGGCAGTGAGCAGCAGACTTTGACATCAGCCTCCTGCTCACCATCCCCTTGACAGGTTTCCCCTCAGGTCTACCTTGCGGAACCCCATTCCTTGGGGCCACCATCTGTCTAGCCTTGTCAGGCACCCTGCACCGGCTTCCTTCCAACCGGTAGGCCCAGCGTGGCTTCTTGGTGCTCCACAGTCAGGGAACCTGCTTGGCTGGGCATGACACTAGTTGCCTGAGCAGAAGGAAGCCAGGACCTCCTGGGCAGAAGGTCCTGGAAAAGTGACAGGCTGGCTCCTGGAGGAGCTCTGCCCAGCCCTGAAAATGGGTCTGCCTCCCTCCATCCCTGTGGGCAGCCCGATGTCACCAACCCAGCAGAAGGAAAGGGCCGTTCCAATGATCAGGGCCCAGACAATTGTTGCTGTAGCAGAAAGCAATATACCTTCATGTTGGTTTTCTTTCAACAACACACACAACTCCTGCTGCCACATTTTCTCAGTCTGAATGAGCCTGATTCCTTCCACTCAGGCACAGGCTCCCTGAATTTGGATTTCCAGGTTAAAGCTAAGGACACACCAACCAGAACAACCCATGTGGTTGCCTTGGCTTCTGTTTTTGTCCACATTAGCTGTGGCTTTCCTGAGACTAGATAAGAATCAAGATGTTCCTTTAAAAAATATTTTTATCCTCACTTGAAGACATTGTTATTGATTTTTGAGAGAGGGGAAGGGAGGGAGAAAGAGATGGAGAAAAATATCGATGTGAGAGAGAAACATCAATCCTGTATGGGTTGCCTCTTGCACACACCTCAACTGGATACTGAACCTACAACCCACGAATCGAACCCACAACCTTTCAGTTTACCAACTAAGCCACACCAGCCAGGGTGACAAGTTACATTTTAAAGAAAGTTTTATATATTTAAAAATATATACAGTCCAAGATGAACACTTAACAAAAGAGGAAAAGTACAAACATGAAAAATGTTCAGATTCACTAGTTATAGACAACCTGTAAGTTGCTATTTTTTACCTTCCAAACTAGGAAAATGAAAATATGGAATTCCTCTGGAGTGGGTAAGTTGGAGGGTGGTAAGACAGTGTAAAATGAAATGAAGTTCCTGGAAAGTGTTGATGTACAATAAGAAATGTCCAAACCCGTAGAGTGTTTTTATGAGAGTTTATTTGGGCCAAATTAATGACACACACTGCCGGTCTGTCTAGAAGGTATACAGCCACATAATATGAAAAACAGAGACATTTATTGAACAAGATACAAGACACAAGAAACGTTGTACATAGGACAATGATGCCTCAGTCCCCTTCAAAGTAGGCACCTTGGGACCACACTCAGTTCTCCCAATCACCATCAGCTGACCCATCATATTTTCCTGAATCTCATCGAAGGTCTGAAATCTCTTCCCTTTCAAAGGTGATTTTAGTTTTGGAAAAAATTGGAAGTCCCAGGGCACCAAATCTTGTCTGAAGGGGGTCTGAGTCACCTGGGTGATTTGACATTTCACCAAAAAACTGCACAAGACGCAATGCATGTTGTGGTGATGAAACTGCCAATCACCAGTTGCCCATAGCTGCGGCATCCTGAATCATCAGAATAGTTTCCGTGGAGGAATGTTCAAGCTTAATGCAAACTTTAATGCAGATTCATTGCTCTACTTGCTCAGTTTTGAATGCGATAGATGCACAGTACACATGCTCACTCAATAGCGTCCACTGCCCTCACTGACTAGGACACTATCTGCATTGAGAGAGGGGAAAGGAGGGAGAGAGAAGGACACACATTGTTCATGAATGCACATTCCAGTCCGCTCTCCTTGGCTCCCAGGTTACATCGATGTCGCCCAAAACATTCTTGTTATATTAACAGTGGTTGGAGTTTTTCCAGACAGACCTCATGTATGGGGGAGCAAGATCTCCAAAGCTCTGAAGTATGACAGTTTTGAAGTTACTTTCCTGCATTTGAGATTAAGGAGGGAACACAAGGAAGATTACATGAAGCGGGGAGAAAGCCAGGCAGGGATTGGATTATAGGCTAGTTAAACTCACACTTTAGAAGGAGAGGTCTGAAACAGGGCATTTCACAGGTGTGTTAACCTAGATGCACAGAAACAATGGACAGGGCTTGCTTAAGACAAAGATAAACCTTTTACTAAAAAGTTATATGCCTGGGGCATGACTACCCACCATGACCTGCCCAGTTAGGTATTTATGATCAGATCATCCTGTACGGTTACTCTCTATAGAACCCCTTTTTATCATTATTATGTGGAAGTAATTTGACAAGAGCCCTACAAATGACCCATGCAAATGAGTGGGCTCTGAAGCAGGGCTTAGGAGCCAAGCAGATGTGAGTTCTGATCCCCACAATTCCAGCTGTGTGCTCCAGAATAAGTCACTTTGCCTCCTTTAAGTCTCTTTCCTTGGGTATGAGGAGAATGGGGGTTCTCCTCCCTACCTCACAGGGCTGTTGTGAGGATGAAGAGAAAAAATAAAGTCTGCTTAACAAATGATGACAGTTGCTGACCCAGTAATCTGGATTGTCACAGGAAATAATATGAGATACGGACAAAGATTCATGCACAAAAGGTGTCTATCCAGCATTACTTATAATCATAAAAACATGGAAACAGTGTACACAGTATCAGGGGAAAGTGAAGAAAATTATGGTACTGCCATGTTTTATATATAAGCTCTGTTGAAAGCATATGCTATGCACTGTTCTTTACCATGCTTTTTTCACTTAACAGTATGACATTTTGCAAGTTTTAAGTTTGTCTTTGGGATAAGTGCCTAGTATTGGGATTGCCAGGTCACAGGATATGCATTTTAAATATGAACAGCTAAAGCCAACTTGTCCCACAGGGAGGTTGTTCCAGTGCTCACTCCTTGGAGAGAAATCTTGGGAGAGCAGGTTTCTCCAGCTTTCTCTAACAGTGGAATCAACCTTTTGTTCTTGGCCAAGGTGAAAGTGGTATCCCATTGAAATTTTAATTTGCATTTCTCTTATTGTGAGGTTGAGCACCTTTTCATATGTTTACGAGCCATTTGTGTTTCTTTTCATTGAATGATTTTCTCAAGTCCCTTTGGCTTCCTTTTCTAGGAAGAAAACAACCTTTTGTGTGGTAGGGTTGGTTTTTTTTTTTTTTTTTGCATAGATTTAGCCCTTCAGCTAACATATGCAAATTTATTTTCCTCCAGTTTACCGCTTATCTTTTAACTTTATTGGGTGGTTTTGCTCTCCAGCTTTAAAAAAGAAAAACAATAAACGTATTGTCTAGGTTCTAGGCAACTGCTCTTTGTGTGCTGGGACACACTACATTATACTGTCCCAATCTATTGGCCCTTTCTGTTCTCTCAGAGTTCTTGAGGGCAGAGCCATGATTATCTAGTTCATTACTTGGACCCCTAGCAGGCACCCAATAGTTCAGTGACTGTAGTTCTACTTTGTGAGTGAGTGCCAAGAACCTGTGGCCTAGTAGGTAAATTTGCATAGTAATCAAGAAAAAAACATTTTGGGTTCTATCAACTGCTGCTGTGAAACAGTTATGTTCAACTTGTGACAAAAATTAAATTGTATCGACTTTTGATGCAATTGTCAATGTATCATTTTGAAAATACATTTCAAAGTATTATCCCAGCCTCAGAAGTCTTGGCAGTCTCAACATTCAAGGGCATGTGAGAGTCAAGAAGTCCACCTCCATCCAGCCTACCACATGGCTGAGTCCCAGTCTGGCCCCAGGTCTGACACTCTCCCAGCCCCTCTGGCTCCCCATTAAGTGGGCTTGATGGAGGACTCAAAAGTTGGAAAATTTTAGTTTAAGTGATAAGCTTAGTAATCATTTTACAATGCAAGTCAAAGCTATTGTTCCAGGAACTGAAGATAGGACCCACCCTGACTCCAGGAGACCACAAACAGTTCCGCCTTTGTGCCTCAGGAGGACTGCAAGCCACCAGGATGGTATCTGGGCCATTGTCCTCTAGTGTGAGATGCCCACAGCCCAGGGCACAGATGAAGACCACCACCCAGGACGAGAATGCTGCAGGGTTTTTTTAATTCAATTAATTTTTCCCTGAATTCCAAACCCCTTACCTATACTTTGTTCTCCTGATAAAAAGGGTTGGTTTAAAATGGAATTTCAGATGGTCTGTTAGGGCTGTTTTCTCAGATCACCGGCCATCCGAATAAAGTGCCCATAAAGATTCAATCTCTGTCTCTGTTTATTGGGTCTGGTAGGTGACAGGCAAAATGAACACCAGTTTTTCCGGTTTCAGGCTGAGAGGCAAACCCCATCCACAGGGCCTACATAGCTTCAGAAGACCCTCAACTTCTCTGGGGCCTAGAAGGAAGGGAAGAGTTCCTTTCTGACAGCAAGGTACAGGGTGGCCCAGATTGTGTCGTGCTAATGATTAACTCTAATTGAGAGAAACTTCAGATCATTCCCAGCTTCATCAGGAAGAGCCAAGAAAATTCAAATTTAAAAAAGAAGAGAGTACAGAACAATACCCAGCCTTTAGTGAAGATGGGTCAGGCTAGTTATTGTTGCCGGAGTCCCATATATTGCTTGATGTTCAAGGGGCAAAATTGGGCAGAGGTACAAAGTTAAACCTGACCCCAAAGCTGATTTCATTTTGGAGCTTGGTCATTGGTATTGTTTTCCTAAGAGCCACATTCCACAAGCTAGGTGTTAGGGCGGTTGGTGATGTGGGCTGTGAAAGAAGTCACAAAGAGAAGAAAGTCTAGAGTAAAGCTTTTATTCACTCTCCAAGAAAGGAGAGGGGCACAATGTGGAGGGACACACTGGCATTGAAGGGTGTAAAAGCTTTGAGCTTTTATTGGATTATAATAGAATTTAAAAAGGGTGTGGGGGTTGCCCTCGTGTGTTCCCAGGGCTTTCTGGGTGGTAACAGGAGGCTGCAGTTTGTTCCAATGTTATCTTCTGCTTGTGGCTGTAGGGAGCGATTAGTCACATTCTGTTCTTGCTTTCCAGTAATTTCCAGTCCTGGGGACATTAGCTCAGAAGAGTGAAATGGCAGTCATGTTTAACAAGGTCATAGGCCTGCTTGGCAAACGGTGCCACAATAGCAAACGGTGCTGGCTTTATCTTTTCACAAGGGATGTCGATGTGACATCAGGAGGGCTGTATTCAAGCATCTAACACTCTGCTCTACTCACATGGTTAGCCCCCTCCTCCCAGAGAGCATGATGGAATCACTCTAGACAATGGCTTCAATCATACCAGATGCCTGCAATGTTGTGGACAAAAACGGGGCTGTATACAAAACCTGACAAGCTCAGGGGGTCCACATGGTGGGCTGTATAAATCCAGAAACCAAAGTAATCACATGGGGTGGTTTGAAGGTAAAATATTCCTAACCAAGCCCGGACTGGTGTGGCCAGTGGGGTGGGCTTCACCCCGCAGACAGAAGAGTCGCCATTTTGATTTCTGGTCAGGGCAGGTGCCCAGGACCGAACCTGCAACCTAGGCATGTGCCTGACTGGGAACTGAACCAGGGACTTTCTGCTTTGCAGGATGACACCCAACCAACTGAGCCACACTGGTCAGGACTGTTCAAGGTTTTCTTTATTCTTAACTTTCTATGTTGAAAAACATCAAGTTTACAGAAAAATTGCAAAAACAATGTGGTGAACTGACATTTTACTCCTCACCTAGATTCACCAATTGTTGTTATTGTTTGCTACATTTGCTTTATCACAGCATACAATGTATGAGTATACCATTACCGTTTTAATGAACTATTTATGAGCAAATTGTAGACTTTTACCCCCAAATAGTTCCATCTTTGCTGCTAACATTAAGAACATACTCTTAAATAATTATAATAAAATTATCTTTCAGAAAATTTAATATTGTTAAATTACTTCTATCTAATCTGTAGTTCATATTGAAATTTCACTAATTGTCCAAATAAAGCCCCTTTAGCTTTCTTTTCCAGACCAGGGCCTAATCCTGGTTGCATTTAGTTGTTTGTCTTTTAATTTCCTTTCATCTAGAAGAGTTCCTCAACCTGGTCTTTATGACCTTGATGTTTTTAAAGATTACAGGCCAGTTGTTTTGTAGAATTTCCTTTAGTTTGGGTTTGTCTGATGTTTCCTCATGATTACATTCAGATTATGCATGTTTGATAAAAACTAATTTTAATTGCTCATGATTCTTGTATATTATAACTCAATTATCAGATGAGTCACATTTTGAAACAGATTTTTTCATTAGTTTACATTCATTTGCAGCTACTTTCTAAAACATTATTTTCTCCATTTTTTGTACTGTCTACTTTGGTAATCTTTGAACATGGTAAAATAATTTTTTGAATTTAGTGTTTATTCATTTGAACATAGATCAGGGAGTCCTTTCTAGCTCACTCTATTTTCATTAGATCTGTTTTTTTGAATCTGTTTATAATATTTGGATGTTGACAGTTTATTTTGAAATTAAAACATCTTTCCCCCCAGACCAAGTCTCTCTTGTTCTCCTTGCATCCCTGTATCTAGCAACAATCCCTGGCAAACCTCAGAAGCCTTCAGGAAACAATGTGGACTCCATGAATGAATTCAGTGGCTAACATGCTGAATTTTCGGAATTCAGGTTCTATGCAGGAAATAATTTTGGTTGCGATTAATTACTGTACACATTGAGAAGTATAAGAATTTAAGTGTTACAGGTTTACAAAAATTTCTTCCACTAATGATTTAGGTGTCTCAACCTTCCGATGGGCCCAAAGTCCCCAAATCTTGGACTAAAACCCTACTAGAGCACGAGTGTACTTAAAGGGGGAGAGCTTGAGGTACAGGTGGTTGGCCTGAATCCAGGCTTCTCTGGGGAAAGGCTCCTCCCAGAAACAGGCAGTAGGCAGAGGCAGGCTTTCTGGCTCTACTAGAGGACACCAGGTTTGAAGGCAGAGAATTTGACCTAGTCACCCTTTGGTTTGAACCTTGCAAGTTTTTAATATGGTCCAGCCACGTCAGCCTGATGCTGAAGGTACTTACCATCTATAGCCAGGCCACCTCTGCAGGCTGACTGTTACAGAAATCAAGGGTTTCATTGCTTGGGGTGCTGATTTCAAAAAACGAGACATGGTCGTGGCAAGGTAGTTTTATTTACCTGAAGCAAGTAAAGGAGACAGGGGATTCATATGCAAAGCTCTGCCTCCTCAAAGGGAGGCTTAGCCATTGCTTATATACACTATGTGGTCAATTATATGTTGATTTATTCTTTGCAGTTGGCTCCATTTATCCTGTTGAGTTCCTGTCAGCTCATCCTGTTTACAGCTGCATCTCCTGTGCTACATTTTAACATTTCGAAAGAAACAATTTTTAGCCCTGGCCAGGGGCTCATCTGGTTGGAGCAGTTTCCTGGTATCCCGTACACCAAAAGGCTGTGGTTTTGATTCCCAGTTGGGCACATACCTAGGTTGCAGTTTCAATCCCTGGTCAGGGCACCTAGGGGAGGCATCCGATCGATGTTTCTCTCTCACATCAGTTTCTCTCTCTCTCTCTCTTTCCTTCTCCCTCTCCTTCCTTCATTCCCATCTTCTCTTTAAAATCAATAGAAACAAATCCTCCGGTGAGGATTAATAATAATAATAATTAATAATAATAATAATTTTTAAAAAGAAATAACATTTAGAACTACCAGACCTTGAGATCTTTGTCCTAAGAAGATGCTCCCTCACCATTGTTCCTCTGACAGTAACACAGCCTCCTCCACCCCTCTCTCTAGAGTTCTGTTGGGTTAGCATATGGAAAGATGCTCAGACTCACAGAGAATTAAACAAATTTGTATTACAATAAAATTTCAATTTATCAGTTTGACAAAGAGTGATCAGTTAATTATACCCAGGAATGTGGCAAAAGAAGTATATTTATGTACTTTTCCTACATTTTACAGAATCTGTTTAAACTTCAAATGCTTATACCTGTGGGCCAAGCAATTCCACTTCTTGGACTCTTTCCTATAGAAATACTTACACAAGTACAGAAAAAAAGATGTTCACTCTAACCTTTTTTTAATTATTTTTTTTAATTGTATTCTTCCCATTACCATTTGTCACCCTCTCCTGCCTTCATCCCCCGTCCCCCAATAACAACCACACCACTGTAAGCATTTGGGAACAATGAAAAAATGGAAACTGATCGCTCAACTGTTTACTGACAGGGGCTGCTTAAATAGATGATGGCACCACATGTAGCGTAACTCAACCTGGCTGTTAAAAGAACAAGATAGATCTGCATGATCTAATATGACAGATATTCAAGATACATTGTTAAATGGAAAAAGCAATTTGCAAAACAGATTAAATATGGTTATTAAGATTTTGAAAACAGCCCTGGCTGGTATGGCTCAGTGGATTGAGTGCTGGCCTGTGGACCGAGAGATTGCAGGTTTGATTCCCAGTCAGGGCACATGCCTGGGTTGTGGGCTAGGTCTCTCCAGTTGGGGGCATGAGAGAGGCAACCAATTGCTTTCTCTTGCCTTTCCCCTCTCTCTAAAAATAAATAAAATCTTTAAAATAAAAAAAAAGATTTTGAAAACATTAATTAGTTTATATGCTAAAATATAAATAGCAAAAAATAAAATCTGAAAAAAACCCTACCCTAAACTATGAACAAGTAATGTTGGATTATGGGAGGCTTTCACATTCTTTGTTCTATAATTCATGATGTTTGAAATTTTTATAAGAAATATTATTTGAAAATCATTTTTTAAAAAACAAAGATTTAAAAGGGCCATAATAAAAAAAATTTGTGTGAGGTCAGGGAGTTGGTGGGTGTCCAGATGCAACAAGATTGACCGTATGTTGACATCTGCCAAAGCTGTGGACACAGTACATGAGGGTCCCGTGTGCTTTCTACTTTTGTATGTATTATTTCATAATAAAATGTAAAAAGCAAAATACAAAAAAAACCCAGGACAGGTACAAAAAGAGCAAGCACAGCCTGTATGTCAATGTAAAAGGACAGAATTCTTTGGAGTTCTTTAAGCATCTAAGTTTAGATTTTAGTGGATAGAGAATGAGGCTCATTGACTTTTTAAAAGTATGAAAACTTATTTTTAGAGAGATTACTTTGTATAATTGGGTCTGAAGAGAGAAGGATTAGAGGTGTGGACCTCAAGAAGAAAGACTTGATGTGAACCCCAAGAAGAAGAAAGACGATGTGAACCCTGAGAAGGAATTGCTCTTCTGAGATGGACTCGCCATGGACAACCAAGAGACCAATTTTACGAATACTAAGAGCCGAGTGGCTATTTGCTGAAAGAGGCCCCTCAGGTACGCTCCATACCAGGAAGAACCTCAGACTGAACTCTCTGCTTCCTGTACAATGTCCTGCTGAGTTATGCAGTCTGAATCAACTATTGTAGGGAAGCCCTGGTTTTGTCTTTTGATTAACAGACTAAGACCTGCACTGTCCAATCAGAACTATGCAAATTATATCCTCATTTGCATCTATACTGATCAATCAGAACTGCATGATTTAGACCAATCAGAACTGTACAATTTGGAAACCTCATTTACATGAAACTGGAAACCATTTACAAAATGGGAATTGTGCCTGGAAAAATTTTCTTTTGAAAGGTGACTTTGTTTTTGTCTTGACTGAGCACACTTTTGGTTTCTGTCCAAGGCTGTGTCTGCTTAGTTTACAAACTGTTCCTTGCTCCAGTGCCTATTTTGGATTCCTTAACAGAGGTGAGGAGACCAACTAGAAATCATTCTCCTACAGGTCAATGGCAGTTAGGTAGAAAACAAGGGTCAGTCACAGATGGGATGTAGGTCATGTGAAAAGTCGTGGCAACTGTTGGGTAGTGGGGAGGTGAGAGAGGAGTCCCAGGTAACATCTCAGATCTTCCTCAAAGGACCTGGGAGGCTCGTGTGGCCGTGAACAGAATCAGATGGAGATCGGATTCCTGAGTGGGGCCACATTCCATTCACTTTCCCTTCAGAGTTCTGGGGCTGCCCTGGAGCTGGCTTTTGCGGAGCTCACACGGGTTTGAACGATGACTTCTACCTTGGTTCCTCATTTTCCTCTCCATTCTTCCCAACACCATTTTCCATTTCTTGTAAGGTTCTCTACTTGGTTATAGGGGTTAGCAGGAGGATTTTTTAATGTATATTCACTTGTTCATCCAATTTCTTTAAGTACCTGCAACAAGCACAGGTATTGAGTACTCACAATAATGAATAGAATAGACAGGTGACTGGTTTCCTGAAGCCTATGTATAGTTCATTCTTCCACCATCACATAAATAGTTTTGTTTGTTTGTGTTCTTCTTTAAAGATATTATTTTTATTGTGGCAAAAATACATACAAAACGTATTACTCTAACCATTTTTAAGTGTATAGTTTTGTGGGGATAATTATATTTGTTTTTTGAGAGACCAAAACTGTACCTATTAAATAATAACTTCCTGTTCTACCCCACCCACCAGCCCCTGGCAACCACCATTCTTTCTGTCTCCCAATTTGATTATGCTAGGTACCTAGTATAAATGGAACCATACAGTATTTGTCTTGTCATGCCTGGCTTATTTCACTTAGCATACAGTCCTTAAGGTTCATCTATGTTGTAGTATGTGTCAAAATTTCCTTCATTTTTAAGGCTGAAATAACATTCCATTATATGTACAGTTGACTCTTGAGGAACAAGTTTGAACTGCACGGATCCACTTATATGTAGATTTTTTTCAATAAATACTTACAGTATTATAATTATATTTTCTCTTCCTTATGATTTTTTCAATAACATTTTCTTTATCTTATTGTAAGAATTATTGTAAGAATATAGTATATAATACATATAACAAAAATAATGTTAATCAACTGTTTATGTTATCAATAAGGCTTCCAGTCAATAGTAGTCCATTAGTATTCCCTGGCTGGTGTAGCTCAGTGGATTGACTGCCAGCCTGCGAATCAAGGATTTTCCGGTTCGATTCCCAGTCAGGGCCCATGCCTGGGTTATGGGCTAGGTCCCCAGTAGGAGGTGCATGAGAGGCAACCACATGTTGATGTTTCTTTCCCTCTTTTTCTTTCCCTTCCTCTTTCTCTAAAAATAAATAAAAGTCTTAAAAAAAAACCCTAGTAGTCTATTAGTTAAGTTTGGAGGGAATTAAAAGTAATAAACAGATGTGTATGTGTGTAGGGTCAGTGCCCCTAACTTCCCCTTAGTTCAGGGGTCAACTGTATATTCCATATTTTCTTGGGTTGCTTCCACCTTTTGGTTATTTTGGTAATGGTGGTATGAACATGACTGTACAAATATTCTACGAATCCCTGCTTTCAAGTCTTTGGTTATATACCCAGAAGTGGAGTTATTAGATCATAGGTAGTTCTATTTTTAATTTATTGAGGAACTGCCATACTATTTTCCATAGTGACTGCACTATTTTACTCTCACTAACAGCATACCATAATGGTTCTAATTTTTCCACATCCTTGTCAACATTTGTTTTATTGTTTTTATAGTAATCATCTTAATGGGTGTTAAATAGTAGGATGGGTTTTAAAATATAAAATTTATTTATAATTAATATTGCTCAAGGATATATGATTTTAAAGTACATTTTATTGATTGTTATTACAGTTGTCCCAATTTTCCCCCCTTCACCCCCTGTGCCTGATACCTCCCTTCCCTGCAGCAATCCCCTTGTAAGTTCATGTCCATGGGTTGTACATATGAGTTCTTTGGCTTCTCTATTTCCTATACTATTCTTAACAACCCCTTCTTTTTTGTACTACCAATGCTTTTTAATACCTGCACCTTTTCCCCCATTCTCTCCCTTTCTCCTCCCAGCTGATATCCATCCATGTGATCTCAATTTCTATGATTCTGTTTCTGTTCCCATTGTTTGCTTAGTTTGTTTGTTTGTTTCTTGGATTCAGTTGTTGATAGTTGTGTATTTGTTGCCTTTTTAATATTCATAGTTGTGATCTTCTTTTTCTTTTTTAAAATTGAGTTTTAAAGGATCCTCACAAAATTGGTTGATTTTGGTCACAAATTAGCTGAAAAAATGCAGGCTACAATAAGTTTAATGAAGAAAAATGCACAGGGAACCAATGGTGATGGAATGAAAGATGGGTCCCACATCAATGGAGTGGACCAGAAGGAAGAAAAAAACATAC
>CM052542.1:108457040-108489367 GCA_028533065.1 Trachops cirrhosus
GTGGGACCTTCCTTTTCAGTCAGTGACTGAAAGCTCTATTTCCCGGTGCTGGGACCCTGAGTTGTGCGCAGTGCCTTGCTTCACAATGGCTGCCTCGCTGGGTCTGCCAGTCGCCACCCCCTGGCCGGGGCCCACCAGCCACCGCTGCTCGTGCACCCAGGGTCTGCCTGCTGCAGACTTGCACGCCGCCCCGGGTGCTCAGCTCTCCACTCCGCGTCCCTCACCCGGCCGGACTCCGCCCCTCCTACCGGTCTGGATGAAAGTGTCTATTTTTAAATCCTTGGTTGTCCGACTTCCATAAACTTCAATTTTCCATCAGTTCTGGTTGTTATTTTGTTTCTATATCTTTGTTGTCCCTATCTTGGTTGTGCGAGGAGGCACAGTGCGTCTACCTATGCCTCCATCTTGGCTGGAAGTCTTATTAGTCTATTTTAGAGAAGCACAAAGAAGTTATTTGTTCAAAGTCATACACACTGTTAATTTAACTGTGTGGATCTAGGTTTAAACCAGGTTCAGCTGAATCCAAAGCCTGTGTTTCTAATTACTACACCCTTGTTAAATATGCCTCTGTGGTAGAGAAACGGATTTGGCTCCCTTTTCCTCTCTGGGCACACAGGAGAACCACATTTCCCGGCACCTTTGTGGTAATCCGAGACTACATTGCTATTTGTAGCCAGCGGGCTGGGAGGAGGACTTCCAGGATGAGGCATTCGAGAGCAAGTGAGATGGCATCAATAAAGCAAAATTGACAAGTGCCGGCCAGGATGCAGAGAAAAGGGGACCCTCTGCACTGTTGATGGGAATGCAGACTGGTGCAGCCACTGTGGAAAGCAGTATGGAGTTACCTCAAAACATTAAAAATGGCCCTGGCCAGTGTGGCTCAGTTGGTTGGGCGTCATCCCACAAAGCAAAACGTCTCCTGTTTGATTCCTGTCAGGGCCTGTGCCTGGGCTGCAGGCCTGGTCCCTGGTTAGGGCACCCGAGGGAGGCAACCAGGTGATGTTTCTCTCACATACTGATGTTTTCCTCGCTCTCTTTGTCTCTACCTTTCCCTCTCTCTAAGATAAATAATTATTTTTTAAGTGTTAAAAAAATTAAAAATGGAATTGCCTTATGACCCAGTGATTTCATTTCTGGGAATTTATGTTCAAAACACAAAACACTAATTTGAAAGAATATGCACACCCCCATGATCACTGCAGCATTATTTACAATCGCCAAGATTTGGAAGCAGCCCAAGTGTCTATCAGTAGATGAGTGGACAAAACAGCTGTGGTACATTTTCACTATTGAATACTACTCGGCTGTAAAAAAAAGAAGGAAATTTTACCTTCTGATGCAGCATGGATGGACATGAAGAATATTATGCTAAGTGAAATAACGCAGTCAGAAAAAAACAAACACCATGTGGTTTCACTTGTATGTGGAATCTAATGAACAAACTAGAGACAGACCAATAGATAGAAACCAGACTGACAGCTGTTGTGGGGGGTGGGGATCAGTGGGGATGTAGAAGGATTGAGTGAAAAAGAAAAAAAAGAGAGGAAAAACTCATAGACATGGAAAACAGTATGGTGATTGCCCTGGGGGTGGGGGGATGGAGGGAAGTGGAGGAAGGGATGGGGGGATTAGTGGTGTTGGATGGACACGTGACTCAGGGAGGTGAGCACACCGCACAGTGCACAGATGATGTGCTGTGGAACTGTGCACCTGAAACCTGTGTAATTTTGTTAGTCAGGGTCACCTCAATGCATTCAATAAAAACGAAAAACAAATTAAAAAAATAGAGCAACTGCAAGTTCTCCATTCTCTTTCTCTCCTGTTGCAGGGACCCTGGAAACACTGTTTGGAGACGGTGGAGCTGTGAGAAGAAAGGTGCCTGGATCCCTAAGTCTCGGCCTCCGGGGCCCACATTTAATTTTGCACAAGTAAGATACAAACTATCATGTTAAGCCTCTGGGAGCTCAAGGTTTGTTTGTTCCTGTAGTGTAGACTATCATGTCCTGAGTATTAAGGCTGAATATTATAATTGACTCTGTTTATTTTCCTCTTGATTGGAGTTCTGCCTTCCAGGGCTATACACAAGGATATGCCACATGATCTCAATTTGGGACACTTGCCATGTTGGGTTGTTTTTTTTTTTGAGATTTTATTTATTTATTTTTAGAGAGAGGGGAAGGAAGGGAGAAAGAGAGGGAGAGGCGCATCGATGTGTGAGAGAAACGTCAGTGGGCTGCCTCTCGTCCACCCCCAGTGGGGGACCAGGCTGCAGCGCAGGTGTGTGCCCTGACAGGGAATTGAGGGAATTGAAATGGTGACCGGGTTTGCGGGAGGAAGCCGAACTCACTGAGCCATGCCAGTCAGGGCGCCATGTTTTTAAATTTTTTACTGTCTCCTCTGTGTTGATCTCACGTCACTGATTAGCAATGATCTCCTTAGCAGATAAGAGATTAGGTTTTATATTTTTTATCCTAGTAGCTCTAGACACAGAATTAGTGCTGAAGCAATGCTAGTTAATTGTTGAATCTTTATTTCCCAGAAAAAAAAACTATTCATATTTACCCTGGTTTAAAAAGTTAATATTCATTAGATTAAGTTCAATTAAAGGCCCTATTCTAAGTTTATAAAACTTTAGCAAAATTTTTAAGGACTTTTTAATAATAATTCGGTCCCATTTACAGACTCAGTTAAATAACCTCAACTATTTAAAAGGCCATTCATAGTCCTGACCAGTGCGGCTCAGTTGATTGAGTGTTGCCCCCCAGAGCGGAAGGTAGCTGGTTCCAGGACCAGTGGCTCAGGCCCGGGATGGGCGCCTACGAGAGAGGCGACTGACTGATGTTCCTCTCCCTCTCTTTCTCTTGCCCTTCCCCTCTCTCTAAAAATAAAAAAAATAAAATCTTTAAAAGTAACAAATTTAAATCAATGACTCAATTACACATTTCTGATACAAACACATTTATAGAAAAGTTGATAGTACAGCACAAAGGATTTTTTCTGAACCACTTAAGAGTAAGTTGCCAATCTGATGCCCCATCACCTCTGAATATTTCACAGTGCTCCCCAACCTCTTTGGCACCGGGGACTGGTTTCGTGAAAGACAATTTTCCCACATACCAGAGTTGGGGGATGATTTTGGGATGATTCAAGCACATTATATTCACACTCCCCTCCTTCCATGCTGCTGGGTTCCTAACATGCACGGACCGGTCCCAGTCCTCAGTCTGGAGGTCAGGGACCTCTGTTTTAGGTTTTCTTGCAAACAAGGACATTCTCCTGTATAACCGCACACAGGCATTAAAATCGGGAAGTTAACACTGCGATGTTACCACCATTAACCTTCAGACTCCATTCAAACTTTGTCTACAGTCCTGGTGAACTCATTTACAGCAACACTATCAAGTTCAGAATCACGTGCTGGTTCAGTTGTCGTCTCTTTGTTCTCCTTTAGTCTGGAACAGTTCCTCAGCCTTTCTGCCTTTCATGTCCTTGATATTTCTGAAGATTGCAGGCCAATTATAATATTTTGCAGAATATTCTTCATTTTGGGTCTGTTTGATCCTCATGATTAGATTCAGGTTATGCATCTTGGGCAGAAATAGCACAGAAGCAATGCTGTGTGTTCCTTACTCCTGTCGATCAGCCGGCATCTCAGTTTCTCTCAGTAGTAGTCACGTTCACATTGATTAAGGTCATGTCTCCCAGTCTTCACTGTAAATTTAACTTTTTAGTTTCTTCGTAACTAAATCTGTATTTTGAAGCTATGTAAGTATTCAATTTTTGGAAAAGTTCTAATAAAACTTCAATATATTCATGTACTTATTTATATCTGCATGTCTCCTATTTTACTCAATGGATTATAATCCATTACTATCCTTCCTTATTTTGATTTTCATATTATCTCTAACCCAGCTAGCTCATTTCTTTTGACATTCCCCCATAATTTTTTTAACACTTCTTTGCTTTCTGGCACAATGAGATGTTTGAGGGTTATAATGCATTGCCCTGCCCTGGTGCTGGAACCATCTCTTTCTCCAATGAGCCATGGAAAATTGTATTTAGAAGCCAAGACCTGGGTTTTAGGTGTGCTCATTGACATTGGGTCCTCTCAGTGAACATAAACAAAGAGAAACCTGGCTTCCATGACCCTTAACATGTTTATTTTTTGGAGCAATACCTATGTACTTAATTAATCTCCCAGCTGGGATGCCACCTTCTTTTCCCTGCTGGGACTCGGGATCTCCACCCTGAGCCTCCCACTGCAGGGGTCCCCGCCTCATCCTGCTTGGGATCTGACACTCAGCCCTGGGCCACTGCAGCTCCTCACTCTTTCTGAAGATATGATTGATTCTCGTGTGACGTAGTGGTGTTCTCAAACACTGAATTAGTGACCTGAACCAATGCTTCTCACGGTTCCTGATTGGCTCCTGAGAGCCTCTGGTTACAACATTTTTGTCAAGCAATCAATAAACACCTCATTTTATGTGTATTTCTGCTTCAAGTACCTTATTTAGTAGACACTGTTGATTTATTAACATCGAACTCATAGCCAGCAGCACAATATCCCATGCCTCAGTGAAGCTCGCCTAACACATGTATTTTTTTGTTTTTTGTTTTAATTTTAATCTTTATTGTATTTTCCCCCCATTACCATTCAGCCCTCTTAGGCCCCCCTTAGGCCGCCCTTGGCCCTGGAATCTCCAGGCTCTTGTCCATGTCCACGAGTCCTTTATCTTTTTTGCTCAATCCGTCCACCCCCTTACCTCCTCCCTCCCTTAGCTGTCATCTGCTCTCCATCTATGAGTCTGCTCCCATCTTCCTTGTTAGTTCAGTTTGTTCATTAATTTCCACATATGAGTGAAATCATATGGTATTTGTCTTCCTCTGACTGGCTTCACTTAACATAATATTCTCCTTGTGCATCCATGCTGTCGCAAAGGGTAAACTTTCTTCTTTTCTACAGCCAAGTAGAATTCCGTTGTGTAAATGTTCCATAGTTATTTTATCCACCCATCTACTGATGGACACTTGGGCAGCTTTCATATCTTAGTGATTGTAAATAATGCTGCAATGAACATAGAGGTGCATATGTTCTTTTGAATTAGTGTTTTGGGTTCCTTTGATATATTCCCAGAACTGGGATAGCTGGTGTGAAATGTAGATCCACTTTTAATTTCTTGAGGTATCTCCACATTGCT
Organism: Trachops cirrhosus; assembly: GCA_028533065.1. Lineage (NCBI taxonomy): Eukaryota > Metazoa > Chordata > Mammalia > Chiroptera > Phyllostomidae > Trachops > Trachops cirrhosus. Next base: position 108,462,239 of record CM052542.1, read on the forward strand.
CTCCACAGTGGCTGCACCGGCCTGCATTCCCACCAACAGTGCAGAAGGGCTCCCCTTTCTCCACATCCTCACCAGCACTTGTTGTTTGTCCATTTGTTGATGCTAGCCATTCCGAGAGGAGTGAGATGGTACCTCCCTGTGGTTTTAATTTGCATTTTTCTGATGATTGGTGATGTTAAGCAACTTTTCATATGTCTATTGGCCATCTGTATGTCCTCTTTGGACAAGTGTCTGTTCAGGTACTTTGCCCATTTTTTTGGTGTTGAGTTTTGTAAGTTCTTTATAGATTTTGGATATTAATCCCTTATCAGACATATTGGCAAATATGTTCTCCTATTCTGTGGGTTGTCTTTTTATATTGTTGATGGTTTTCTTTGCTGTGCAAAAGTTTTTAGTTTTACATAGTCCCATTTGTTTATTTTTTTCTTTTGTTCCCTTTTCCTGGGGAGATAAAATATTGCTATGAACAATGTCTGAGATTTTGCTGCCTATGTTTTCTTCTAGGATGTTTATGGTTTTGAATCTAACATTTAAATCTTTGATCCATTTTGAATTTATTCTAGTGTGTGGTGAAAGAAGGTGGTCTAGTTTCATTTTTCTACAGGTTTCTGTCCAATTTTCCCAACACCATTTATTGAATGGACTATCTTTAGCACATTGTATGTGCTTGCTTCCTCTGTCAAATATTAATTGACTGCAAAGGTGTGGGTTTATTTCTGGGCTCTCTATTCTGTTCCATTGATCTGTGTATCTGTTTTTATGCCAGTACCATGCTGTTTTGATTACTATGGACTTATAGTATAGTTCATATTAGGTAGTTTGATTCCTCCAACTTTGTTCTTCTTTCTCAGAATCATTATTGCTATGTGGGGCTTTTTGTAGTTCTATATAAGTTTTTTGAAATATTTGTCCTAGTTCTGAGAAATACATCATTGGAATCTTGATAGGAATTGCATTGAATCTATAGATTGCTTTGGGTAGTATAGACATTTTAATGATGTTAATTTTTCCTATCCATGAACACAGTATGTGCTTCCTCTTATTTGTATCTTCTTCAGTTTCTTTCTTCAGTGTCTTATAATTTTCCAGATACAGGTCTTTCACATCCTTGGTTAGGTTTATTCCTAGGTATTTGATTGTTTTTGTAGCAATTATGAATAGGATTGTTTTCTTAATTTCCCTTTCTGTTAGTTCAATATAGGCATATAAAAATGCCACTGAATCTAGATATTAATTTTGTGTCCTGCTACTTTGCTGAATTCATTGATCAGTTCTAGTAGTTTCTTGATGAAATCTTTGGGATTCTCCATGTACAGTATCATGTTATTTGCAAATAATGACAGTTTTTACTTCTTCCTTTCCAGTTTGGATGCCTTTTATTTGTTCTTCTTGTCTGATTGCTGTTGCTAGGACTTCCAGTACTATGTTGAATAAGAGAGGTGATAGCAGACATCTGGGTATTGTTCCTGAACTTAAGGGGAATGCTTGTAGTTTTTGCCTGTTGAGTATGATGTTGTTAGTGAGTTTGTCATATATGGCTTTTATTATATTTAGGTATGTTCCTTCTAATCCCACTTTGCTGAGAGTTTTTATCAAAAATGGGTGATGTATTTTATCAAATGCTTTTTCTGCATCTATTGATATGATAATGTAGTGTTTATCCTTCATTTTGTTTATGGGGTGAATCTCATTTATTGATTTGTGGATGTTGTACCAATCTTGCATTCTTAGATAAATCCTACTTGATCATGATGTATAATCATTTTGGTGCCTTGTTTTATTTGGTTTGCTAATATTTTACTGAGGGTTTTAGTGTCTATGTTTATCACGGATATTGGCTTATACATTTCTTTCTTTATGGTATCTTTATCTGGTTTTGGAATTAGGATAATTCTGGCCTTGTAAAATGAGTTTGGGAGCTTTCCCTCCTCTTGAATTTTATGAAATAGTTTGGGAAGGACAGGTGTTAGTTCTTTCAGGAATGTTTGGTAAAATTCACCTGTGAAGCCATTCAGTCCAGGGCTTTTGTGTGCTGGGAGGTTTTTTTTTATTACTGCTTCAGTTTCACTAGGTATAACTGTCTATTCAGATTCTCAAATTCTTCCTGGATTACTTTTAAAAGATTGTATGTTTCTAGGAATTTATGTGTTTTGTCCAGGTTGTCCAGTTTGTTGGCATGTAGTTGTTCATAATATTTTCTTATAATCCTTTGTATTTCTTTGGTGTCAGTTGTTATTTCTTCTATTTCTGATTTGATTTATTTCAGACCTCTCTCTTTCTTTCATGATATGTCTGGTTAAAGGCTTGTCAATCTTGTTTGTCTTCTCAAAGAACCAGTTCTTTGATTCATTGATCTTTTGTATCATTTTTAAGACTATTTATTTCTGCTCTGATCTTTATTATTTCCTTCCTTCTACTCACTTTGGGCTTTGTGTGTTGTTCTTGTTAAGTCCTTTAAGCATAAAGTTAGATTGTTTATTTGAGCGTTTTTATTTTTTGAGATAGGCCTGTGATGCTATGATTTTCCCTATTAGTGTTGCTTTCTCAGTGTCCCACAGATTTTTGGATTGTTGTATCCTCGTTTTCATTTGTTTCAAGGTATCTTTTGATTTCTTCCTTGATCTCATTGTTGATCCACTCATTGTTTAATGACAGGTTATTTAGCTTCCACGTCTTTTTGTGCTTTTCAGTGTCCTTCTTGTGATTGATTTGTAGTTTCATAGTATTGTGGTCAGAGAAGATGCTTGATATGATTTCAATCTGCTTAAATTGTTTTAAACTTGTTTTGTGTCCTAACGTGTGGTCTATCCCAGAAAACGTTCCATGTGCACTTAAAAAGTATGTATATTCTGGTGCTTTGAGGTGAAATGCTCTAAAGATATCAATTAAATCCATTTGATCTAGTGTGTTGTTTAAGGCCACTGTCTTCCTGTTGATTTTCTGTTGGGAAGATCTATCCATTGAAGTCAATGGGGTGTTAAAGTCCCCGACTATAACTGTATTGCTGTTCATCTCTCCCTTTATGTCCATCAGGATTTGCTTCACATATTTAGGTGCTCCCTTTTGGGTGCATAAATGTTTACTAGGGCTATATCCTCTTCTTGGATTATTCCCTTTATGTTGTGTCCTTCTTTGTCTCTTAATGTAGCCTTGGCTTTAAAGTGTATTTTGTCAGATATAAGTACTGCTACCCCAGTTTTTTTCCCCTTTCTATTTGCATGAAATATCTTTTTCCATCCCTTTACTTTTAGTCTATATGTATCTTTTGATCTCAGATGGGTTTCTTAGAGGCAGCATATAGATGGGTCTTGTTTTCTTATCCATTGATCTACCATATGTCTTTTGGTTGGAGCATTTAAGCCACTTACATTTAAGGTGATTATTGATTGATATGTATTTGGTGCCATTTTATTGTTAGACTATGTTTCTCTGTTATTTTTTTTCTTTCTCCTGAAAGCAAGCCCTTTAACATTTGTTGCAGTACTGGTTTGGTGTTAACAAACTCCTTTAGCTTTTTCTTGTCTGTGAAATTTCTTATTTCACCTTTGATTTTAAGTGATAGCCTTGATTATAGGTCCTTGCTTTTTATCGCCTTGAATATTTCACATCATTCCCTTCTGGCCTGAAATAATTCTGTTGAGAAATCAGATGACTGTCTAATTGGTACTTCTTTATAGGCAACTACCTACTTTGTCTTGTGGCTTTTAGGATTCTCTCCTTGTCTTTAGGCCTTGACATTTTAATTATGATGTGTCGCAGTGTAGGCCTTTTTGAGTCCAACTTGTTGGGACTCTCTGAGGTTCCTGGACTTGTGTGTCTTTTTCCTTCACCAGATTAGGGAAGTTTTTGGTCATTTAACAGATTCTTGATCCCTATCTTGCTCACTTCTCTTTCTGGTATTCCCATGATGCACATGTTGTTATGCTTCACCTTGTCCAAAATGTTTCTTAAGCTCTCCTCATTTTTTAATTCTTTTTTCTTTTGGCTCCCCTGCCTAGATGTTTTTTTCTACTTTGTCTTCTAAATCACTGATTTGACCCTATGCTTCATGTAACCTACTGTTCATTCCTTCCAGTGTATTATTTATTTAAGATATTGCATTCTTTATTCCTGACTGGTCCTTTTTTGTGGTTTCTATGTCTTTTTTCATGCTGTTGAGTATCTTTATAATCATTACTTTAAACTCTCTGATAAATTGCCTGCCTCCATTTCATCTAGCTCTTCTTCTGGAGAATTCTCTTGTTCTTTCATTCAGGGTCTGTTTCTTTCTCTTCCCACTTTGGCTGCTTCTTTGTATTTGTTTCTACGCATTGGGTAGATCTGCAAAGTCTCTGGCAGAGACCTTTGTCAGACACTGCTTGTGACTGGCCCTGGTCAGTTTTGAGTTATCAGGGATTCATAGTGTGTGGCTCCCTCTGCTTGGCCTGTTTGTGTGCAAAAAGAACCAGGCTGTGCACCAACGTTGGCTTTGATCAACACTGAGCCCTGGGCAGGGTCAGCAGAAGTTTCATAGAGCTCCCAGAGACCCACCTTTGTGGTTTAACTAATCAGTGATATAGAGTCACACTATAATCAGCAGCCTCGCTTAAGCTCCACAGGATGGGGCAGAGTAATTTTTGTGGGCGGTGCTATTACTTCCCCCGAGGCTGATGCCATTTGGAAAGAAGTGCTCTGCCTGAGAAAGATGGCCTCAGCAGTATGGGGGATGAGGCAGCACAGGAAGACTGGTTGCTGTTCCTTCAGTTCTCTTCCCCAGGGCCACCAAACCCAGATTCTCCTCAAGTTTCCCTAGCCCACTTTGCCCTCCCTCTCTTGGAGCCCAGGGTAAGTGGCTACAAATGAAATTTTGTGTGTTGACCCTTTAAGCGTCTCTCTGAGTCTCCAGCTGTCTCTCCCTGGCAGACAGGATCCCTGCTGCTTTTCACAGCTGGATGTTATCTGGGTCCCTTTCTGGCTCTGGTGCTGTAGGCTGGGGAGCCCAGCTTGGGGTTAACACACATATTTTTTCTGTAAGGCATCTGGCCGCCTTTCTGCATTTAGGAACAGTAGACAGCACTTTAGGGCTACACTTGGAGGCTATTTTGAACAGCAAAATCCGAAACAAAAAGGACAAAAATATGAAAAAATGTCACTATATATGAAACCAGAAAAGCCAGTGTTCATGCTGCTGTCACCTACCAGACCCAGTCAGCACAGACAGGGATTGAATCTCTATGGGTGCTTTACTCAGATTGCCAGCAATCTGAGAAGACGGCGAGTTTGTACCCTAACGTTAAATTCCATCTTAAATTCCATTTTAAAATGGGCTTTTTTTATAAGGAGTACAAAGTGTAGGTAAGGGGTTTGGAATTTAGGAAAAAAGTTCATTAGATTAAAAAAACTGCAGCATGCTCACCCTGGGTGGTGATCTTTAGCTGTGTCCTGGGCTGTGGGCGTCTCGCCCTGGAGGACAAGGGCTCAGATACCATCTTGAATTGCTTGCAGTCCTCCTGAGGCACAAAGGTGGAACTGCTTATGGTGTCCTGGAGTCAGGGTGGGTCATACCTTCAGTTCCTGGAACAATAGCTTTTACATGCATTGTAAAATGATTACTAGCCTTATTAGCTATTACTTAATCTAAAAATTTCCAGCTTTTGAGTCCGCCATCATACAGATCAAGAAAAGTACACCCATTTACAGTAGGAGAGTTGGAACAGGAAGGCAGAGCATCACCTCGTTCAATCTCAGCTGCAGAGGTGCAGTTGGGGTGCTCAAATGGTTTGCCACTCTGTGCTTGTCCATGAAAGACTGTGAAAGCATTGTGAGTGTTGATTTTTGGTGTTACAAATAAATTTTAGTTACTAGGCAAGTTTGCAAATATGGGATCCACAAATAATAAGGATTGACTGAGTCTACCCTGCTGTTCTTCACCAAGTGGCTTTTGGGCTGACAGGGAAGGAAAGGGGAGAGAAAAGAGGAAGAGCTTGAGTGCACAGTTGAAACTGAAGTCATAGTGGATGGATCTTGAGAGTATCATGCAAAGTGAAATAAGTCAGATGGAAAAGCACAAGAACCATATGATTTCACTCATATGTAGCGTATAAAACAGAAAAGCAACAAATGAACTAACAAAACAAACAAACTCATAGACAGAAGCAAGGGGTGTGAAGGGAGAATGAGAAGGGTTAAGGGAGTCAACTGTCTCGTGATGGAAGGTGACTCACTTCAGGTGCGGACACACAATGCAGCATGCAGATCACGTGTCGTAGAACCGCACACCTGAAACTTACATAATGTCACTAACCAGTGTCACCCTCAGTACATTTGATTAAAACATTGAAATCACAAGGCTAGATTCTAAATCATACCACATTTGAAAGACATTTACCCATTAAGGAATTATTATATCATCTCACACAATTTTGGGGGTTATCTTCTTCTCATATAATATTTAAGGTTGCCTCATTGACTTACTTAAGGTTGCAAATGTACCAGAGAAGTGGGCTACCGACGGGATTCTTGGTGATCTTGACGGAGTTCGGGGAGTCAGTGTGGGCCCAAGCCCCTTGCACGGGTTCGCGAGAGCCAGCTATGCAATCTCTTCCCGATCCAATATTCTGGGCCTCACAGTAGTAATCTGAAATTGGCCTTGGTGGGTACCATATATTTACACCAAGGGAATCTGTGATTGCTACAAGTTAGGGCTTTTTTGAACTGGTTGTTAAACCTCAACCAGCACACTGCTGCCATGAACCCTATTTAGAGTTGCAATACCGATGACTTCATCACCCAGAAAGGGAGTGCTCACATAGCCAGATACCCTTCTAACCTCTACTCACAGAGGTGTTCAACCCTTAGGTCACTTGTTTGGATTGTGTATTTCTTTGGCTCTTAAAGTATATACCCTCAATTCTTTTCCCTTTTTAGGGCCATACAACTCTTACAACCATGGAAAAAAATCTGCGTCTAGGCCTTCCCTCTCTGCTTTGCTCGGGTCAGTCCTGACTTTCAAGGTCATTCTATATTCCCCTCCTGCCCACCAGCCCCCAACATCAGCCTCCAATGCAGAGCACACCACCCGCAGCATCCAGGCCAGGATCCTCACACTGTAAACTTTCCTCATTTTTTTTCTTGTTCATCAGGGTCCAGATGAAGGGTCCTTTTGCAGTCAAGTCCCCTGGCCTCACAGTGTGGGGCACAGGCACCCCTTCCCCCACCTGCGGGTCTCCTCCAGGCCGGTGAGCCATCACAGCCAGTTCCCTTAACACCTGGCTCCAGCCTGTGGACAAAGAACTCATGCTTTTGTGCTGAGCCTGGTGACTCAGGCTGTAAAACTGCAGGCCAAGTTGTTAAACCAGAGTCAGGTAGACAGCCAAAGAGGGCCCAGGCTGCCCTGCATCTGGGTTTTGGCAGACAGAGAAGTTTCCCATCTGTGGGGGCTTTGGTGTGGCCTTTCCCTCCAGGAGGCAATGTCGGGGTAATTTATTGGGCCATAATTGTTGAAAGGAACAGTCCTTCAGGCCATTCAGTCGGGCCAAAAATGTTTCTTTATTGAGCATTCTCGGTGTTCTCAGCCTTGTGCTATGTGGGGTGGTGTGTGTGTTGAGGGGAAAGTCACAAAATAGCCAAGACCCAGTCTGTCTTCTGCAGCTAAGCAGTCAAGCAACAATAGAAAGTAGAATACGCCAAAAGCCAAATAAGTAGTAGAAACAGAAAATGCTAAGGAATTCCAAAGGAAGAACTCATAATGGCCTTGAATTTCACAAGGGTTTGAAGGATGAATGGGATTTAGTCAGTGAAGGGCACCTCACCTGGGAGAAGAGGTCACAGGATGGATGTGGAAGGCCCAGGACAAGTCCAGGGAAGTCGCAGCTGTGGAATTCCTAAGGTGGGGCTCTTGGGGAGGGCCTCCTGAGAGGAGAGCTGACGGTGTGTGGGGGGGCCACATAGGAGAGGACCTCAAAGACAGGCAAAGGGACTGAACTCCATTTTATAAGGACAGGAACTCTCATCGAAGGCTTTAAAGGAGAGGGGCACATGATCTGGTTTACGTCATTGGAGGGCAAAACTGGGATCTCCCACCTCACCTTCGGGGCATTTTCCCCAAGAGGAGCTTTATGGATGTGCCGCAGTTGCCAGGTGGAGGGGTCACGAGTGAAGGAGGAAGGCTGGGTGTGTTTCCAGGATCATCTCTTCTGTGCTCACTGGGCTGTTCTCATTTTCCAGTTTCCATCTGCAGTAGATGTCATAAGGTAGTGTGATTCTTCATAATAATAACAACCATCAAAGTAAAAAATATAGGTAAAATTTACTGAGTAATTCCTATGTGCTGGATCCAGAACTGAGCACTCTACACGTGTGATTTTGTAAAATACATCATCTCTATGAAGTAGATACTGTTATTATCCCCATTTTACAGATGAGAAAACTAAAGCACAGAGAAATAAAGGGATTTATCGAAGGTCACACAGCCAGGAAATGGCAGGGGGAAGATGAGAGCCCAGCACTGTGACTCCAGAGCTTGAGCTCTGCACCCCTTCACTGAATGTACCCCCCTCTGAGATGCGGCGCTTCCCTTCTGAAGCAGTTCCCGGGGTATCTGGGCAAGACAGTGAATGGGAGGCTGTGTGTCCACCACGGAGGTGGTCTGTAACTGGCTGGAGGACCACATCCAGTGAGCACTGGAGAGTGAATTCAGGATGCCTTGTAGAGTAGTTCCCAGTGTAAGCCACAAGCTCTGACATTTTTGTCACACTTTTGTCCCAAATGCTGTTAAAAAAAACATAAAGTCAAAAAATCAGGGGATTTTTAAAAAATTCAGAATCCTAGATTCCAAAAGTCAGCTGGAGTAAGCAGCAGTTTCCCCCACGCCAAAAGGTGTTGGCTCCCCTGCGCACTGAGCCCATGTCACTCACCCAGAGTGCGCCCTGACATCCAGCCCCCTCCATCCACCTATGTGCCCTCATTGGTCTCTAGAGGCTTAGGGTTAAGGGTAACTTTGAGGCCCTGTTGACAGATGCTTCCCCAAATAATCACAGGGGACATTACAATGAGAAGAACAGCAGAAAATGGATAATATCAAGACCCAGAGAAATGTAATCAACAGATATGCATCTAGTCACAGTTCAGTAGAGATAAATGTAAAGTCTTGTAATTGTTTGTTAAATCGACTACATTAGTGAGGACACAGGAATATGGCTTAACAGTAATAAACAAACCCCCACACAAGTTTTAATGATGAAAACTTCAATATAATTCAATAGTATGATGTGAGTGTCAAAAAAGCTGTGACTTTTGCTACATTAACACAAGTCTAGAGCAAATGTTTGGCTTCCTTGCAACAGGGATTAGAGGTAGAGTGCGCAGCCTCCCGGAAGAGTGTGGATAACTTCACAGGGTAGGGTCTGAGGGAGGACAGACGCTGGCACAGCACAAGGAAGCCGCCAGAGCTGCCCAGAGACAGAGTAGCTGCTGGGGAGGTATGTGCTCCCTGGAAACTGGAGGGTTCGAGCACGAACAGGATGACCACTTGGCAGAAAAGGAGTAGCAGACGGGAACCATCAGAGGATGATTGGTCCTGAAGACTTTTCGGTTCATTATGACCCTTACATTCTGTTTTTCCAAGCACCTGAAGTGTCTTTGGAGAAAGGGCAGTGAGTATTGAAGTCTTTGTTCACTGTCTGTATGCAAGCCACTCACATGGCCCTAGCTTAGAAGAAAGCACTGGCCACTATGAATGCATGCGGTGATCCTGTCTCTGAAAGTTGAGGATTCCCTGTCTTCGCCTCACCACCTTAGGACCCCCCTGGTGCTTCAGAGGTGAGTGGAGCTGAAGACGGCATTTTGCTCCACCTCCTAGGTTTGTGCCATTGCCAAATTTTCAATGCAGACATGGCACACATACAAGAGAAGCAGAGACTTCGAGGAATTAAGTGACAGCTACTGTACACAAGCAACTTGCCAATCACTGGGGGTGTCTCTGAAGTCTCAGACCAAATCGGGACGTCTGCGCCTTGAGGGCACTTTGTAGCTGCTGGGCTGGCGGGGGTCAGCCGTCTCCGGCGCACCTGCTCACGGCACACGGGTGATGCTGTGGAGCGGGAAGAACACGGCCTCCAGAGCCAGCCAGCCTGGGCTCCAACGCTGATCCAGGCTGCTCAAGTGTGTGATCACACCTACATACAAGAAAATATGTAATGTGTTTGTGATTTAGACAATGATCAATGGAAAATAACCAAAGGCTTGTTTTTTTTACAATCACTTTTAAGACCAGACTTCTTTTTCTTGTTTTCATCCTGCTGTGGCTTTGCCTGTGGAAATGCTTGGATTTCAGCCACTTTGATCCTTTAAAAAATACATGTTGAGAAGACCGGATGGAAGGATTCAAAGATAGGAACTCCAGTTACGGGCAGGATCTGCCTCCATCACATGGAGACATCATCACTAGCAGTTTTAGTAAGAAGCCCCTTATTCACCATTGAAGCCAATATCCCCTGTGAGAGGCTCCTCAGAAGTGCCACCTGCAGGCCCTCACATGTGCCAAGCACTCCTCCACGCAAGGGCTTTGTCGTGCTGTTTCTTCTGCCTGAAACTCTCTGGCCTCAGATGTTCATAATTCAGTCTCTTTCCTTGTTTGCATATTGCCTTGCCAGAGGAAACCTCCCTGAGTAGTCCAACGGAATAGCATCTGTCCCCTTGTCCTGATTTCTCTTTCTTGCCCTGAACGCCCCTGACACACCCCGGATTATTTACTCTCTCTCTTGCCTCACTGAGTGCGTGTTCTCTGAGAGCAGGGACTTGGTCGCAAACAGAGCTCTTTCCCGGAGCCAGGAACCTGCTGGCATACGTTAGGTCTCAACAAACACCTTCGGACTGTGAGGTTCACAATGGTTTTCTGGCTTCTCAGAAAAGGTATACCCAAACCATCCTTCGTTCTTTCTGAGTAACGGGTTTGCAGCCAAATGGCTGTCCCTTCAGAGAGAACACTGCTCTCCGGGTCCTGGGATGGGCTATTTGGTGGTTGGTTTTCTGCTGCTGCTCAGGTGGAACAATAGCAGCAAGAGACTGAGAGCAGGAGCAGGGGCTCCTAGGAGAATAAGACGTTTACTCACATAAAGGGGAAGCAGGGCAAAAGCCCTGCTGCTGCTGAGCCCACGGAGTAAGCTCTGGAAGTGGGGAGTGCTTACTAGCCCTCTATTTCAATGGCCCAGCTGCGGCATTTGCCCGGGTTGCCGGAGCGTGCCTTGAGCTGACGAGGGCCACAGAGACAGCAGCTCTCCCCTGAGAACTCTCTTCCTTCAGGATGGCGGCGGGAGTGGGCAAGCGTGTGTTTGGTACTCCTCGTACAGTTGTTGACTGTTCGTTCACTGGACTACAAAACTGGCCGAGATGCAGAAAAGAGATAGGCCGAGATCGTGGCCTGTTCGTTAAGAACCTTCAAGCATATTATAAATAAACTCTGGAACCGCATACACACGCCCATTCCTACCCTTGGGCGACATAGCCTGTTCCACTCAGTATTGGGGGGTGTCTGAGTCGCCCCCCTGGGCCTGCACGGTGCCTGGCACAGGCGGCTCAGTGAGGGCTGTTGAATAGAATTGAGTGATTACAAAACAGGATTTTTAGAAATGGAGGGACTTCAGAGATTGTCTCGGCCAAGAAACTGATTTCATAGAGAAGGGCCTGAAGAGGTAAAGTAATTTGCCTTAGATCTCACAAAGCAGGCAGCCACTGACAACCAGGCCTTCAGCTTCCTTGCCAGAACTTTTTCTGCTAGGAAAACAGAAGTTTCAGAGCTGGAAGTGGCCTTAGCATTGATGAAACATCTCTCAGCTGTGTGTGTATGTGTGTGTGTGTGCATCTACCAATTTCTTTCTGCCGGTAGGATATATTTAAAAAGTGAGATGACAATCATTGTTCTAAACTTGTTTCATAGATGAAGATGTTGAGGCCCACGGTCACGCGTGGCTGCTCAGGCTCATGCATCTGGGCAGGTGGCAGACAGAGCCTTGTTCCTCAGGGCGAAGCCTGGGGTCTCCCTGGGCGATGGAGCGCCAGGTCCCCCAGCACTGGGTACCTTCCAAAGTGACCTTGGGAAGGTGAGACTGCATCACCCACCTGCAGCAAAGCACCCCCTGAGGGCAAAGATCTGGAGGACGCGCATGCTTAGCACAGACTGGGTGCTCAGAAAGTATTTGTGGGCTGAAGGTAGTACTTAGGGTATTTTAAGGTGGACCATGTGGACAATGGCTATAAAATTACAGTGTAAAAAACAACATACACTTTAACAGAACATTTACATCTAAATGAGTCCTATCTTCCAAAGAATCCACCTTTTGAGGTTATGTACATTTCAGTATGCTGCTTTGTTCAAAATACTTTTGAAATCGCTCTTTTGGTATTTCCTCCTGATTTCTTCGTTTAAGTCATATAAAACCAAGGTCTCATTACTTTATAGCCACGTGTTTTTGACCTAACCCAACTTCTCAGTCAAATCCCCCATCACATTCATCATATTTTATTTACTCAAAGACGTTTATTAAATGTCTTTTGTATGCCAGCATCCCTGACTTCAAGATTTAGAATCCAATCACACTACAAAAAGGAATAATGAATATTCATTGAAGGCCAGGCACTGTGCTTATAAGCACTTCATATAAAATGATTGATTAACCCCCACAAGAAATTCAAATGGCAGGTATGGAAACTGAGGCGTGGAGCGGTTAAGGAGATTGCCCTGTGACACAGAGCCGGGAAGAGACGGGCGTGAATCAGGCTCTGGCTCCAGGGCCCAGTGCTTGAATGCTCGGATATTTACCAAGTCAGAACACACTCTTCAGCATGATTTTTAAGGGCTCTGGGATATTCCATCATATGCCTGGACCATAACTTACCAAACAGTCTTCTATTGCAGAATGTCTAAATTATTTTCCTTAAAAATATTTTGAGGATTTCTGTGATGAATTGGACATAAATCTTTACATATGTCACTTGATCTTTTCTCCAGGGAAAATTTTAGATACAGCATTTCAAGGCTACATTTTTAAGGCTTTTAACTGCCTTCTATAGTATATGGAGTCTTTGTTTCTCAGTACCTTCCATTATTTAAATTATTGTCAATCTGAGAGGTATGATGAGATACCTTCTTATTTTGACTTGCATTCTGTGTTTATTAGTGAGGCTAAACAATGGGTTTCATTTGTGTTCTTTTCCAAATTACTTTTTGTTCACTTTTTTCCTAGTAGGGTATGTGTCTTTGTCCTTCTGTTTTGCAAGAGTATTTTTAAAATTAAGGACATCAAGTCTTTGCCTATCTTTCACACTGCCAACATTTTATCCTTGTTTGTGGTTTGCCTTTTCATTTTTTAAATGAATTAAATTGTAAAGTTTTATGTAGGCAAAACTATGCATTTTTATAATTTCTGCTGTTGGCATTATGCTTTGAAAACATTTATGATTAATTATTTTTTAAAATACCTTCAACAAAGTAACTAGAATTGCAGGAAAGATAAAGAGATGTTATATTCCAACAATATCTCAATTAAAAAATCAGAGGTGAAGATACTATTCAGGCAAACAGTGCTGGGATAGTTGGTTTGCATTTGGAGTGCAGTGGGAATGTTAGCCTAATTTTCCCGAATGAAAACCACTGGAACTGAGGAAAGGCTCCAGGTTTCCTGAATCTCAGACTTTTGAAAGAATTTATGGAAATGGAACAGAATGGAGCTTTATACAACAATAAGTCAGATGACAAGAAAAGTATTTCTTTTATTTTGGTCCTGTTCCTCCTGGGGGAAATAGCAACCTCCTAAGTTCACTTCTTGAAAGGCCTGGCTCTTTTCCCAGCGAGGACACCAAGTGCGCCCTCACCCCAGAGCGGTTCCGAGAGCTCGTGGCCAGTATGAGACGGGACTGATGCTTAGGGCAGGGGTGACTGGCTGGCTTTGTATGTGGTGAGTAGACAGCTCTGATGACAACAAGTGGGGGGGCGGCAAGAAGCAGCAGCCCTGCTCTTCCTTTCTCAGGGAAACTCCGGACCTCAGACACAATTGAGTCTAGTATCTCCCACTTGTCTCCTTCCTCTGCTTTTTTTCTGAATTCGTACAGTTGAAGTTAAATCTATCAGGCCAGTTCCATGCCTACCGTGGAGTCCAAGGTCAGGGCTGATCTGTGAGTCCGAAGCCCTTGTTCTATGGTACATTAATGATATATTTCTTCTCACAGTGTTTTTGTTTATATCCTTGAGTGTGTCTTCCAATTTTTAAATGTAAGCACCTTCCCTGACTAAGAACATTTTAAGCTCAAAGGGCTGTTAAAACTCTTTCCAATAGCTCTTTTTTAAAAGTATATTTTATTGATTATGCTATTACAGTTTTCCCAATTTTTCCCCCTTTATCCCCCCTCCTCCCTGCACTCCCCAACCCTCCAGCATTCCCCACCCCTTAGTTCGTCTCCATGGGTTGTACTTAAAAGTTCTTTGAGTTCTCTGTTTCTTATACTATTTTTGACCTCTCCCAATCTATTTTATGCCTACTAATTATGCTTCTTCTTCTTCCCTGTACCTTTTCCCCCTATTCCTCCCCTCCCCATCCCCACTGAAAACCCTCCATGTGATGTCCATTTCTCTGATTCTATCTCTGTTCTATTGTTTGCTTAGTTTTTGTTTTCGTTGTTTTTCTTTCTTTGTTTTAGGTTCATTTGTTGATAGTTGTGTTTGTTGTCATTTTACTGTTCATATTTTTGATCTTTTTCTTAGGTAAGTCTCTTTAATGTTCCATATAATAATGGTTTGGTGATGATGAACTTCTTGAACTTGACCTTATCGGGGAAGCACTTGATCTGCCCTTCCATTCTAAATGAAAGCTTTGCTGGATAGAGCAATCTTGGATGTAGGTCCTTGCCTTTCATGACTTGGAATACTTCTTTCCAGCCCCTTCTTGCCTGCAAGGTCTCTTTTGAGAAATCAGCTGACAATCTGATGGGAACTCCTTGTAGGTTACTATCCCCTTATCTCTTGCTGCTCCTAGGATTCTCTCCTTCATTTTTACCTTGGGTAATGTAATTCTGATGTGCCTTGGTGTGTTCCTCCTTGGGTCCAACTTCTTTGGGACTCTCTGAGCTTCCTGGACTTCCTGGAAGTCTATTTCCTTTGCCAGACTGGGGAAGTTTTCCTTCATTATTTGTTCAAATAAGTTTTGAATTTCTTGCTCTTGTTCTTCTCCTTCTGGCACCCCTACAGTTTGGGTACTGGAATGTTTCAAGTTGTCCCAGAGGTTTGTAAGTCTCTTTTCACTTTTTTGAATTCTTGTTTCTTCATTCTGTTCAGATTGGATGTTTCTTTATTCCTTTTGTTCCAAATCGTTGATTTCAGTCCTGGTTTCCTTCCCTTCACTGTTGGTTCCCTGAATATTTTGCTTTATTTCATTTTGGGTATCTTTCATTTTTCGACCAAGCTTAATCAGTTCTGTGAGCATTTTGATTACCAGGGCTTTAAATTCTCCATCAGATAGGTTGGCTGTCTCCTCATCACTTAGCTCTCTTTCTGAAGCTTTGCTCTGTTCTTTCATTTGGGCCATATTTCTTTGTCTCGGTGCACCTGCTAAGGTGTAAGGGGCGGGGCCTTAGGTATTCACCAGGGCAGGGCAACCCTCTTTGCTGCGCTGTGGCACTGCCTGTGGGGGAGGAGCCAGAGAGGGAACAGTGCAGCTCTCCTGCTCACCTCTACCGCACTTTCCAACAAACTCTCGTGTAAGACTGGTAGTTTCTCCTACCACAGCAACCCCAGCTGTAGCCCACAGCCAGCTCTGAGTCTCAGTTTCTCCTTAAGTCAGCCCCGCCCACAGGTCTGCTGCCTCACCCTGAGTTCTCATTGTCTGCCACCTTACTGGTCTGGTAGTTCTGTTTGACTATTTCTTTAATTCTGTGGTTGTCGAAGTTCCATTCAGTTTGATTTTCTGGCACTTCTGGTTGTTTGATTTTAATTGGTTGTTATATTCCTTTTGGTTGTGTGAGGAAGCAAAGGGTTTCCACCTACGCCTCCGTCTTGGCCAGAACTTCCAATAGTGCTTCTATTACTTTTCTATTGCCATGTAACAAATTGTCAAAAACTTGGAAGCTTAAAACAATACTCATTTGTTATCTCCCAGTTCTGTGGTCAGAAGTCTGGTGGACTTGGCAAAGTCTCTCCTTCAGGTCTGAAAATGCTAAAGTGGAGGTGTCAGCAGGGTTTTTTCCTTACTGGGGGCCTGGGGGAGAATCCACCAACGAGCTCATTCCGTATATTGGTGAAGTTCAGTTCCTTGTGGTTGTAGGTCTGTGGTCCTGTTCCCATTCTCGCTGTCAGCCTGGAGCCCCTCTTGGCTCCTTAAGGTTTCCTATGCTCCTTGTCACCTTGCTTTTACATCTTTGCAGCCAGCACTGCCGCATTGAGTCCCTCTCACGCTTGGAATCTGACATCTCCCGCTTCATCTTTTCTGCCTCCTGCTGGAGGAAGTTCTGTGCTTGTAAAGGCTCATGTGGTGAGACTGGGCACACCCAGGTCGTCTAGAATAATCTCCTTATTTCAAATTCTGGGACCTTAATGATACCCACCATGTTCCTTTTGCCACGTCACATAACATGCCGGCAGGTTTTGGGGATTAGGGCATACTTACTGCGGTGGGGTCACCGTGCTCATGAACGCTCCCATCTCTTTATTTTCTAAACAGGATATTTTAGGCTCATCTTTTCTCTTGAAGAGGAAGGGGAAGACAGTCCCATCCTTTCAGAAAAAATAAACCGCCAGTCAGCATCACGCTTAAAACTCACACAGACACCACGCTTTTAGCTGGTGACCATAAAGTTGTTTGATTCTGGCATCAAACTCGGTACAACTCATTCGGCAGACGTAAGGTCTGAGGCAGCCGATTACGACACACCGTTAGGTGGCACTTGGTAGGAAAGTTTGCTTCTCTCTGAACTTCCCCAGGGCCGCAACTGGACATGAAGGGACGAAACGCTGGTGTAAACAGGGCAGACTCGGAGGGTCTCCTTCATGATCACCGCAAAACTTTAAACACAAAAACTACCCAAGACTTGAAAGTAACTTGTATATTTAAGCTAACTTTAGAGAATTTAATTATTTGTTAACAAATGTAAATGGAGCATTTAAAATCTTTTATGCATGATAGTTTAAAAATTCTGGGGTCAAAAATTACCTCTAATATATTTTTACTGGCTGCAACATTTGCCCTATGACGACAATGAGCCAATATTCATGGAGCAAGTATTACATGCAGGGCAGGCGTTTAACGAGCACTGCTATGTCCGCCTGCTTGCCGCTGGCCCACGCATTGCACCAAGCGCTGTTTCTCTGAAGTGGTGCTGTCCAGCAGAAGTACAATGGCAGCCACACGTGTAATTTTTAGCAGCTTTTTTGAGATATAATTTACACCCAAAAAGTTTATCTGTTTAATGCATATGATTCAATGGTTTTTAGTATATTTATAGACTTGTACAACCATCACCATAATCTAATTTTACAACTTTTTCATCATCCCCAAAAGGAAGCTTGTACCCATAAGCAGTCCCCTCTCTTTTCTCCTACCCCAGGCCGAAGCAACCACTGATCTACTTTCTGTCTACTTTCTGTTTGGGACTTCTTATATAAATGGGGGCATGAACAGACACTTCTCTAAGGAGGACATACAGAGGGCCAGAGACATTTGAAAGGAATCTCAGCATCACTAGTCATCAGAGAGATGCAAATTAAAACCACAGTGAGATACCACTTCACACCAGTCAGAATGGCCATCATAACCAAATCAACAAACAACAAGTGCTGGAGAGGTTGTGGAGAAAAGGGAACCCTCATGCACTGTTGGTGGGATTGCGGACTGGTGCAGCCACTGTGGAAAATAGTATGGAATTTCCTTAAAAATCTAAAAATGGAACTACCTTATGACCCAGTGATTCCACTTCTGGGATTATATCCTAAGAATCCTGAAACACCAATCCAAAAGAACCTATGCACCCCAACGTTCATAGCAACACAATTTATAATAGCCAAGTGCTGGAAGCAACCTATGTGCCCATCAGTAAATGAGTGGATCGAAAAGCTATGGTATATTTACACAATGGAATTCTATGCAGCAGAAAGAAAGAAGGAGCTCCTACCCTTTGCAACAGCATGGATGGAACTGGAGAGCATTATGCTAAGTGATATAAGCTAGTTGGTGAAAGACAAATAAATACCACATGATCTCACCTTTATGTGGAACTTACTCAGCAAAACAAACAAGCAAGCAAAATATAACCAGGGACATTGAAATAAAGAACAAACTCACAGTAACCAGAGGAGAGGTAGGAAGGGATAATGGGGGACAGGGGGAAGGGTTGTCAAGGAACATGTATAAAGGACACATGGACAAAGCCAAAGGGGGTAGGATTGAGGGTGGGAGGTGGGGGTCAGTGGGACTGGGGAGAGTGGTGGGGGGAAAACGGAGACAACTGTACTTGAACAATAAAAAAAATTGAATTAAAAATAAAACTAAAAATTGGGGTCATATTATAAGCGGTGTTTTGTGATGGCTCTTTGTTACAGAAACAAACCCCCTCCCCTGGGGTCTCTTGTTCCACAGTTCATCTTTGCCCGCCGTGTTAGGACTGTAGCTCTCAATGCCAGAGTTGGGTAAAAAGGAAAGGAACTATTTATTCAAAAGTTATACAGGTTTAGAGTAATGGCGGAATGTCACGTTAAATCACAAAGTCCCTTTAAAACACCCATAAACGTACACACACAGTCCTGCCTCCCCTTGCCAAACCAGGCCAGTCAGGGGTACCGTATCTCAGGAAAGGAAATAGAAGTCTGTAGCTTGGCTAGACTCCTCTTCCTAATCTAAAAGCTCATCCTCATGGTGGGCCAGTGGGAGTCCTTCTGCATTCTTTCAAACCACTGAGAGAGAGCTGAGTGGCTGCTAAATCTTGCTTTCTGCTTCCTAAGCCTCCCTGGTCTAGGGAGCCCACTCTCTGCTCCCAAAACCATGTGGTTAAGTGCCAGCAGGCTGCTGGGCCTGGGTTTCAATCCTGGTGCAGATCTTCCTCCGGAACCCCATTTCCGACTCCTCCCACAATCGGCTACACCTGCCAGTCAGTAGTCTGGTTTCTTCTGCTTTTCCTGGCTGCTATTCTTAGTCCAGGCAAGTGTGGGCCCTTGGCATGGAGCGAACCATCTCCAAACTCTTTAACTGGGGAGTTGCCTGCCAGCTACATCAGGGGTCAAGGTCATGCATACCTTCCTGTCTCCAAGCAGGCTAGGAGGCCAGTCTGCTGTTATTGATATGCAAAATAACACTCAATCCCTGCATTGCTGCTTTTCCCAGCCCCCAAGCTGGGGGGTGGGGGGGAATCCTGGGACCTCTCAGCTTCCAGCCCCTTAAGTCTACACCCCATTAAACCTACACCCATTACACTTTCACTTAGCATAACATTTTGTTTATTTATTTATTTATTTATAGAGAGGGAAAGAGAGGGAGAGAAATATCAATGTATGGTTGCCTATTGCGTGCCCCCTACTGGGACCTGGCCCACAACCCAGGCATGTGCCCCGACTGGGAAGAGATGGGCGACCCTTTGCTTTGCAGGCTGGCACTCAGTCCAGTGAGGCACACCAGCCAGGACTAGCATAACATTTTTGATGTTTGTTTTTGTTGTAGCATGTATCAGTTCTTGATTCCTTTTTACAGATGAATAATATTTCATTGTACAGACATAGCATGTTTGTTTATCCATTCATCAATTAATAGAAATTTGAGTTGCTTCTGATTTTTGGCTATTATGGATAATGCTGCTATATGGATTTATACACAGGTTCCTTTGTGTAGACATATGTTTTCATTTCTCCTGGGTAGGTATAGAAAAGTAGAATTGCTGGATTAGACAGTAACTCCACATTTGGCTTTTTGAGGAAATGCCCATCTGTGTGTCCAAATGGCTGCACCATTGTATATGATCAACAGAAGTGCAAGTTAAAAATGGCTTTGTTGAGATACAATTGACATATAATGCCATATATATAAAGTATATTATTTGGTAAGTTTTGATGTATGTGTACCTGTGAAGTCAAGATAACGATTGTATCCATCACGCCAGAATTTCCCTCATGCCTCTTTGAAATCCAGCCTTCCCACCTCTCCCCACTCCAAGTCTTTGTGCGAAGGTATCAACTTTGTATGAACTTTCAGTTCTCTTGGGTAAATACCTGACTGGGATGTTTTGATTATGTTGTAGGAATGTATTTCACATTAAAAAGAAACAAGCTCCAAACTTCTTTCCAAAATGGTTGTACCATTTTATATTCCCACCAACAATATATGAGAGTTCTAGTTCCTCCACATCCTCACTGATACTTGATATGATCATTTAAAATTTGATTGATTCTATCAGGTGTGAGAGATACTTCTTTATGGTTTTAATTTACATTTTTTAATGACCATTGATGCCAAGCATCTTTTCATGTGCTCATTTGATGAAGCATGTGTTCAAATTTTTGTCTACTTATAAAACTTTTTTTAAAAATTGAGTTTTAAGAGTTTGTTATGTATTCTCAATACAAGTTCTTTAGCAGGTATGTGTTTCTGCTAATATATATTCCCATTCTGAAGCATAGCTTTTTATTCTTACCAGTGTCTTTTTTCTTAATTAAATTTTTTTCATTTATTGATTGATTTTAGAGGGAGAAAAAGAGAGAAAGAAAGAGAAAAAGAGAAGCATCAATGTGTTGCTCTGCTTATTTATGCATTTGTTGGTTAATTCTTGTCTGTGCCGTGACCAGGGATCAAACCTGCAACCTTGGTGTATCGGGACGACTCTCAAACCAACTGTGCTCCCTGTCAGGATGCTTACTGGTGTCTTTTTTAAAAATTTTAATTTCCACCCAAGAATATATTTAATGATTTTAGGGGTGCGGGGACGAGAGCAAGAGAGAGAAACACAGACATGGGAGAGCACTGTCAGCTGCTTGCCTCTGCTAGTGCCCTGACTGGGAACCAAACCCGTGGCCTTCCCTGCACAGGACGACACTCCAGCCCAGGGGCCTGGCCGGGGCCTTGCCGTGTCTTTCCAAGAGCACAGCCCTTTAATTTTGATGAAGTCTAAATTATTGCTTTTTCTTTTTGGGTTTAGGCTTTTGGTGTCATACCTAAGAATTTTTTGTCCAACCAATCACAAAGTTTTTCTTCTGTTTCTTTTGTAAAAGTTTTACAGTTTTAGGTTTTGTATTCAGGTCTATGGTTCACTTTGAGATAATACTTTTACGTAAAATACATAAGATATAGATTGTGAAATATGGATTGATGGTTTATTGTTTGTTTTGGCATAGAACTATCCACTTGTTCCAGCACCATTTGTTGAAAAAAACTATTCTTTCTCCACCAAATTGCTTTTGGACTTTTAACGAAGTCAGTTGCCACAGAAATAAAACTTTAGAAATAACCCCATACAATTATGATCACTTTTTTGCCTGACAATGATGCAAAGACAGTGTACTCAATTATAGTCTTTCAGCAAACAGTGCTGGAACAAGTGGACAAGAGTGCAAAAGAGTGAAGTTGGACCCCAACCTCACGCCAGACACAGAAATTAACTCAAAATAAATCATAGACCTAAATGTAAGAGCTAAAGCAATAAAATACTTAGAAGAAAATTAAGAGGTAAGCATTAGTGACCTTGGGTTAGGCAATGGTGTCTTAGATAAAAAGCACAAGTGACAAAAGAGAAAAATGAATAAATTGAGCTACGTCAAAATTAAGATATTTTGTGTTGCAAATTATACCATCAGGAAAATGGAAAGACAATCTACAGAATGGGAGAAAATACTTGCAGATCATATATTTGACAAAGGAGTGTCATCCAGAATATATAAAAAGAACTTACAATTTAACCATAACAAGACAAATAACCCAAATAAAAAATGAGCTAAATATTTAAAAGTATACTTATACCAACAAGATACATGGCAAGGATGTGGAGAAAATGGAACCCTCATGCACTGTTGGTGGGAATGCAGACTGGTCCAGCCACTGTGCAATACAGTATGGAATTTCCTTAAAAATCTAAAAATGGAACTGCCTTATGATCTAGCAATTCCACTTCTGGGAATTTATCCAAATATACCTGAAACACTGATTTGAAAGAATATGCACACCCTATGTTCATTGCAGTGTTATTTACAATCACCAAGATTTGGAAGCAGCCCAAGTATCCATCAGTAGATGAGTGGATAAAAAAAATAGTGGCACATTTACACAATGGAATACTACTCCGCTGTGAAAAAAGAAGGAAATCTTACCCTTTGCAACAGCATGGATGGACCTGGATAGCATTATGCCAAGGGAAATAAGCCAGTCAGAGAAAGACAATTACCATATGATCTCACTCATGTGGCATCTAATGAACAAAATGAACTATGTAACAAGCAAAACAGAGACAGACTCATAGAGAACAGGCTGATAACTGTTGGGTAGAGGGAGTGAGGGGTTGGAGGGTGGGAGGATTGAGCAAGAAAGAAAAAAAGGGAAAACCCTTATAGACAGGGACAACAGTGTGGCGATTGCTGGGGGGTGTGGAAGAGGTGGAGGAGGGTCGGGGGATTAGTGGTGGTGGATGGAGACGTGACCCGGGGTGGTGAGCACACCGCACAGTGCACAGATGGTGTGCTGTGGAACTGTGCACCTGAAACCTGTGTAATTTTGTTAACCAGTGTCACCCCAATAAATTCAGTAAAAAGGAAAAAATAAATAAAAGGCTGATAGTCTATGAAAAGATGCACAACATCATTATTCATTACAGAAATGCAAATCAAAACCACATGAGGTACCTACTAGGATGGCTAGTGTAATAAAAAACATCAATAACAACCAGACCAAAAAACAACCATAGCCAGAAAATAAAAAATGTTGATGAGGATGTGGAGAGACTGGAAAGTTTGTGCATTGCTTGTGGAAATATAAAATGGATCAGCCAGATACCCTGCAGCCCTCCTTTTTTAAATCCTCACCTGAGGATATGTTTTATTGATTTTAGAGAGAGAAGTGGGCGGAGGGGGAGGGAGGGAGGGAGAGAGAGAGAAGAAAGAAACATTGATGAGAGAGAGAAACCAGTTGCTCTCATATGCACCCCAACCGGGGTTCAAACCTGCAACCTAGGTATTTGCCCTGACCAGGGATCAAACCTGCAATCTTTTGGTGTATGGGACGATGCTTCAACCAATTTAGCAATCCGGCCAGGGCATGAAATCCCACTTTTAAGTATATAGTCATCCCTCAGCATCCACGGTGATTGGCTCCAGGACCCCTGTGGGTACCAAATCCAAGGATGCTCAAGTCTCTTACATAAAATGGTATAGTATTTGCATAATTTATACACAAACTCCTGTATACTTCAAATCACCTCTACATTACTTATAATACCTAATAGAGTACAAATGCTATATAAGTAGTTGTATACTGTATTATTTAGGAATAATGGCAAGAAAAGCGCTTGTACAAGTTCAGTATAGATATAACCATTGTAGGCCTAACTACAGAGTACATGTCAGCAACAACATAACATTTTTTCCTAATAATTTTGATTTGCAGTTGGTTGAATCTATGAATGTGGAACTTGATGATACAGAGAGCCAACTGTATAGCCCAAAGAACTGAAAACAGGGACTCGAGCAGCTACTCATATGCCAATAATCACTGTAGCATTATTCAAAATAGCGAAAAGGTGAAAATAATTCAAGTGCCCATCAACTGAAGAATGCGTAACCAAAATTTGGGAAACAGATACAATGGAATAGAATTCAGCCATGAAAAGTAATGGCATTCTGATACATGCTACCCCATGTGGAACCTTTGAGTGAAGTGAGCCAGGGACAGAAAGACTAGTAATGTATGATTCCACGTATATGAAATATCTAGAATGGGCAAATTAATAGCAACAGAAAGTACACTAGAGGTTACCAGGGGCTGGGAGTGAGGGGGATGGGGTTTTATTGTTTAATGCCTCCGCTTGGGGTGATGGAAAAGTTTTGGAAATAGCAGTGATGGTTGTACAACATTGTGACTGTAATTAGCGCCACAAAACTGTATACTTAAAGTGACATGTTTTCTGTTACATATATGTTTTGTGTTACATTTTATGTTACCACAATAAAAAAATTAAGATACTACTTCACATTCACTACAGTGAATATAATAAAAAAGAAAAGCAATGATATGTCTTGAATCAGGTAATATAACCCTCTGACTCTGCTCTTCTTTGTTTTTTAATCCTCACCCAAGGGTATGTTTATTGATTTTAGAGAGAAACTGGAAGGGAGAGAGAGAGATGCATGGATGTGACAGAGAAACATCGATTGTTTGCCTCCCTTACACGCCCCAACGGGGGATTGAACTCGCAACCCAGGTTGTGCCCAGACTAGGAATCGAACCCCCAACCTTTTGTGTATGGGATGACACTCCAACCAGCTGAGCCACTGACCAGGACAACTGTGCTCTTCTTCTTCAAAGTTGTTTTGTCTGTTCCAAATCCTCTCATATGGGGACAACATATATCTTAACATTGTTGTCTTCTGCCCCAACAAGAAGGTGTATCTATTTATTTATTTACATCTTTTAAAATTGCTTTCAGCAGTGTTTTCTAGTTTCTAGTGTAAAGGACTTTCGCCTGTTTGTCACATTATCCCCAAGTATTTCATATATTTTAATGCTTTCATAATGGCATTTTGTTAATTTTGACTTCTACTTTTCACTGTTAGAATATAGAAATACAATGAATTGTCTGTACCCTTCAACCTCGCCAACACCACGGATCAGTTTCGCAGCCGTGCACCACATAATGACAGTCTGGCCCACAGCAGACCTCGTGTAGGACAGTGGTCCCATAAGCTCTCAACGAAGCTGAACAAGTCCTGTCGCCCGGCGATGTCAGAGCCTTCCCCACGTCATCGTGCAATGCATCACCTCGTGTCTGTGCTGATCTGGTGCAAACGAACCCGCTGTGCTGCCACTCGTGTAAAAGTAAAGCATATAGGTTTATGTGCAGCACGTAATATTCACTGATGTTAGTAATGACTATGTTGCTGACTTATACTGTTTTCATTCTGGAACATAAAACTCTTTTCAATTAAAGTATAGTTGAAATACAGTATTATGCTAGTGTCAGGTGTATGGCATAATGATTTGATATTTATAGACCTTACAAAGTGGTCACCACGAGAAGTCAAGTAACCATCTGTTACCAAAAAAGTTACTGTGACCGTATTGACTGTATTCCCTGCTCTGTGCTGTACACCCTGGTTACTGACTTGTTATAAGTTTGTCCCTCTTAATCCCCTTCATCTCTTTGCCCATCTTCCTATTGCCCAACCCTCTGGCAACTATCAGTAGGTTTTTTTGTATTTATGAGTCTATTTGTTTTGTTCGTTCATTTGTTTAGTGTGTTGTAGTTCACATATAAGTAAAATGATATGGTATTCGTCTTTCTCTATTACACTGAGCATAATACCCTCTAAGTTTACCCAGGTTGTCACAAAGGGCAAGCTTTCGTTCTTTTTCATGGCTGAGTAATATTCCATCACACACATATGTATATATACTTGTCATTTCTTCTTTACTCACTAATTTTTGATGGACACCTAGGTTGCTTCCATATCATGGCTATTGTAAGTAATACTGCAGTGAACGTAGAGGTGCATTTATCTTCTTGAATTAGTGTTTTGCTTTCTCCAGAAAAGTGCCCAGAAGTAGAATTGCCAAATTTCTTTATCTCTTGTTAAAACCTTTGTTTTTGATTTTCATGAAATATCTTTTTCCACCTGTCCTTTTAATTTCAGTCTGTGTGTGTCTTTTGATCTTAAGAGTCTCATGTAGGCTTGTTTTTTCTTTCTTTTTTCCTGTCCATTCAGCTACCCTATGTCTTTTGAATGGGGCACTTATGTACTATACTTTTTATCATTATTTCAGAGTTTACTGTTTCTACTTATAAAAAACATCTGCTGTAAAACAGTGTGACGCATTGTGACGGCAGCAGCCTCACACATCTTGTGTTCGCCTCCTCCCTTGATGGCATCATTTTCTCTTGTGCTTGACTTAATCTGCGGTGTTTTATTCATTGTGGCCCCTCAGTACAAAATCCACTGCTAATGTTGTCAGTAAGAGGCCACATTGAGTGACTGACCTGGAAACAAAATTAAGAGGGATTAAGGATGGCGAAGGTGGAAAGTCAGTGGTTATTGCTCACCAGTCAGGCATATCTCATGCCACCACAAGAACAAAGAACAAAGGGACAGGAGCTGGTAAAGGATCTGCTTCATCAGAGGCAGCAAGACTAACAAAAATTTGGGAAGGGACTTCCGGCCAAGATGGAGGCATAGGTAGACGCACTGTGCCTCCTCGCACAACCAAGATAGGGACAACAACAATATAGAAACAAAATAACAACCAGAACTGACAGAAAATTGAAGTGTATGGAAGTTGGACAACCAAGGATTTAAAAATAGACACTTTCATCCAGACCGGTAGGAGGGGCGGAGTCTGGCTGGGTGAGGGACGCTGAACGGAGAACTGAGCACCTGGGGCGGCGCGCAAGTCCGCAGCAGGCAGACCCTGTGCGCACAAGCAGCGGTGGCTGGTGGGCCCCAGCCAGGGGGTGGTGATCGGCAGACCTAGCAGACCCTGGGCACATAAGCAGAGGTGGCTGGTGGGCCCCGGCCAGGGGGTGGCGACCGGCAGACCCAGCGAGGCGGCCACTGTGAAGCAAGGCACTGCACGCAACTCAGGGTCTCAGCACCGGGAAATAGAGCTTTGGGTCACTGACCGAAAAGGAAGGGCCCACGGGGTGCACAGGCCCACCCACACTGGAATTGGTGCCAGAGGGGCCTGGTTGGCTTGCAGAGAGTGGCAGAAGGGTCTGGGGTCCTATAGAGAGCAGAGCAAGCACCATTGTTCCTTCTCGGACCCCGCCCCCACATACAAGGTCACAACCCTGCGACTGGGGTGCCCCGCCCTGGTGAACTCCTAAGGCCCCGCCCCTCACTACAGGAGCTCAACAAGACCAAAAAACAAAACAAAACAAAACAAAAAACAGCAAAAAGATGGCTCAAACAGAAGAAGAATGGAAAGCCCCAGA
>CM052542.1:108498198-108532146 GCA_028533065.1 Trachops cirrhosus
TAAAGGAGTTCATCATCACCAAGCCCTTACTGTATGAAATGTTAAAGGGACTTACTTATGAAAAAGAAGATAAAAAACATGTGTAGTAAAATGACAGCAAACTCACAATTATTAGCAACCACACCTGAAACAAAAACAAGAAGAAACTAAGCAAACGACTAGAACAGGAACAGAACCACAGAAATGGAGATCTCATGGAGGATTAGCAACAGGGGAGTGGGAGGAGGAGAGAGGGGGGAAAGGTATGAAGAATAAGTAGCATGGATGGTAGATAGAAAATAGGGGGAGGGCAAGAATAGTAGGGGAAATGTAGAAGCTAAAGAACTTATGACACATGGACATGAACTAAAGGGGGGGAATGTGGATGGGAGAGGGTGAGCAGGGTAGAGGGGAATGAAGGAGGGTAATGGGACAACTGTAATAGCATAATCAATAAAATATATTTTTTAAAAAACCCAGTGGGCGAAAAAAAAACAATGAATGGGTCAGTAATGAGATCAAGGAAGAAATCAAAAGATACCTTGAAACAAATGAAAATGAGACAACAACAACTGAAAATTTGTTGGACACTGGGAAAGCAATCCTAAGAGGGTAATTCATAGTGTTACAGTCCTATCTCAAAAAAAAACCCCAAAAAACAAGAAACAAGAAAATGCTCAAATAAACGATCTAATTTCACATTTAAAGGACTTGAACAAGAACAACAAACAAAGCCCAAAGTGAGTAAAAGGAAGGAAATAACAAAGATCAGAACAGAAATAAATGAAATAGAGTCTAAATATCGATAAAAAAGATCAATGAATCCAAGAGGTCATTCTTTTTTTTTTTAAAGATTTTATTTATTTATTTTTAGAGAGGGGAAGGGAGGGAGAAGGAGAGAGAGAGAAACATCAATGTGTGGTTGCCTCTCATGTGGTCCCCACTGAGGACCTGGCCCGCAACCCAGGCATGTGCCCTGACTGGGAATCAAACCTGCAATGCTTTGGTTCGCAGCCCATGCTCAATCCATTGAGCTACGCCAGCCAGGGCCCAAGAGGTCATTCTTTGAAATGAAAAACAAACCTTTAATCAGACTCATCAAGAAAAAAAGAGAGAGGTCCCAAGTAAATAAAACCAGAAATGGACAGCAGTGGGGACTGTGACTCAGGTGATCCCATCCAGAGGCATGTTTCTTGCAGGTGTGGTGCACCAATCATAAGGAATGACTTTTCATGGTCAAGCTAAATTGGCATTCAAGAGCTAGACTCTTGGCTTCAAGTACAAGATGGTGGAGTAGGAAGATCCTGAGCTCACTTCCTCTCATTGACACCAAAACTGCAACTACATGTAGAACAACCATCTCTGAGAACCACCTGCAGACTAGCAGAACAGGTTTTCTACAACTACAGATATAAAGTAAAAGCCACATTGAAAAGGGTAGGAGGGGTAGAGACTAGGCCTAGTCAGGACCTATCCTACTCCTCATTCTTCATGCAGTGACTCCTGAGTGGGAAGGTTATCACAACTGCAGACATCATACCTGAAGAGTGAAGGGTCTGAGCCCTACCCTGCTTGACCTGAACAAGGAAGTGGAGCCCTCATAACATATGGCTTTGAAAACCAGCAAGGCTTACATCTGGGAGAGCCAAAGGCTGTAGGAAACCCAGGTTGTGCTCTTTCTGAGTTTTGACACAGAGGCATCAGTTTGAAAGGCACCCAGGTTGTACATGAAGGTGATACATTGACTAATTTTAGGGAGTGTGTTGGAGGGACAGAGATCTGTTGGAAGTTGGTCATGTCAGAGGTATTGGTGGGCAACATTTATCCCCTTTCTTCAACCTAGCTGGTCTGACCCTGGCAGGTGACACATCTGACACTGTCCATTAGCCTTGCTAACACCGCATCCCAGCATTTCCCTGAGCACCTACCCAGGGTAGCACCCCTCCAAAGCACTTCCTGCCTTGCCACACCCAGTGGGCAGCATCTCTCAGCACCCGCACACAACAGTGTGTCTGCAACAGCGGGGGTGGGCTTTGCAGCCAGCCGCATCAAAGCTTTACCCTGCACACCAGTGAGCCTGCAACAGTTGTGGCCAGTCTTCACGGCCAGCAGGCCAGAAACACTCCTTGCCTGCTAGTGTGTCTGTAGAAGTTGTGGCCCAACCATGACAGGAGGCTACATTAGTCCACTCTCTAGAGCACTTGGCTCTGGTGACAAGGGGAACATCAAAATAAGGGCCTCACAGGAAAATAAGGCCACTTTTTCAAGACCAAGAGATTTAGCTTATCTACCCAATGCAATGCATAGAAACAAATGGGCAAAATGAGAATATGAAAGAATATGTTCCAAACAAAAAAGCAGGACAAAACCCCAGAAAAAGAACTAAATGAAACTGAGGTAAGCTGTCTACTAGATGAAGAGTTCAAAGTAACAGTCATAAAGATGCTGATTCAACTGTCCAGACAAATGAAAAAATTCAGTCAGAACTTCAACAACTTGAACAAAGACATAACAATTCTAAGAAAGGACCTATCAGAACTGAAGAATAAAACAGTTGTAATGAAAAATACACTGCAGGGAATCAACAGCACATCAGATGACACAGAAGAACGGATCAGCAATCAGGAAAACAGGAGAGTGGAAATCACCCAATTTGAAGATTAAAAAGAAAAAAGAATTTATCTTTGGAAGAATTTTCCATTTTTATGA
Source organism: Trachops cirrhosus (assembly GCA_028533065.1). Taxonomy (NCBI): domain Eukaryota; kingdom Metazoa; phylum Chordata; class Mammalia; order Chiroptera; family Phyllostomidae; genus Trachops; species Trachops cirrhosus. The sequence continues at coordinate 108,500,887 of CM052542.1, forward strand.
AGATAGCATAAAGGACCTTTGGGACAACATCAAACGTACTAACATTAGAGTCATAGGGGTCCCAGAAGGAGAAGAGAGAGAGAGAGAGAAAGGGACAGAAAACCTATTTGAAGAAATAATGGCTGAAAACTTTCCTAACTTGGCAAATGAAACAGATATCTAAGTCTAGGAAGCACAGAGAGTCCCAAACAAGATGAACCCAAAGAAACCCACTCCAAAACACATTATAATTATGTTATTAAAAGTTAAAGATAAAGAGAGACTCTTAAAAGCAGCAAGAGAAAAACACCTAGTTACATACAAGGGTATTCCCATAAGACTATGAGCTGACTTTTCAACAGAAACTTTGCAGGCCAGAATGGAGTGGCATGATATATTCAACATGATGAAAGGAAAAAAGCCATAACCAAGAATACTCTACCCAGTATGGTTATCATTCAGAATTGAAAGGGAGATCAAGATTTTCTCAGACAAGCAACAGGTAAAGGAGTTCATCACCACTAAACCAGCATTACAATAAATGTTAAAGGGAATTCATTAAGTGGAAAAGGAAAGGCCTAAATTAGAAATAAGAAAATATATGAAAAAATATCTCACCAGTAAAGGCAAACATATAAAGATAGTAGACCAACCACTTATAAATGTCGCATGACAATTAAAACGGCAATAAATACCTATTAATAGTTACCTCACATGGAGGTTGACTAAGTGCTCCTTTGAAAAAACATAGGATGACTGAGTGGATTTTTATCCATTCACAACAAAAACAAGACCCCTACACATACTGCCTACATAAGACTGCACAGTAAAGACACATAGAGGATGAAAATAAAGGGATGGAAAAGATATTTCATGAAAATGGAAATGAAAAAAAACAAGAAGCTGGGACAGCAATACTTAGACAAAAAGACTTTAAAACAAAAGCTATTTAACAGGAGACAAAGAAAGATTGAGCAATTCCACTTCTGGGGGCTTATCTGAAGAAAAGCCCCCAAAAGTAGAAAAATTCAAAAAGATATGTGCATCTGTATGTTTACCACAGCATTGTTTACAATAGCCAAGCTGTTGAAGTGGCCCAGGTGTTCCCCACCGGATGACTGGATAAAGAAGAAGTGGTTGGGTGCGCATCACCTCACATGCACACACACACTGGAGTATTACACAGCCATGGAAAAGAAGTGGATTTTGCCGTTTGTGACAACATGGATAGACCTAGGAGGTATTATGCTAAGTGAGATTAAGTCAGAGAAAGACAATTATTGTATCATTTCACTTAGGTGTGGAATCTAAAAAAATAAAGAAATGAACAAACAGACCCATAAATACAGAAAAACTGATAATTGCCAGAGGGTTGGGCAATGGGGGTAAGGGAAAAAAGGCTAAGGGGATTAAGAAGTACAAACTTATAAATAAGTCATGGGGATGAAAAGTAAAACATAAAGAATATGAATAATGTCAATTTCACAATAACTTTGTATGGTGACAGATGGATAGTGGACTTCTTGTGGTGATCACTTTGTAAGGTACATAAATGTAAAATCTCACTATGGTCTACACCTGAAACTAATAAATATTTTATGTCAACTGTACTTTATTCAGAAGAGCTTTACATTTCAGAATAAAAATTAGAAATGAAGAAAAAAGAAATGAAAGAGTAGAAATAACGATTGACACTAAAGAAATAAAAAGGATTGTTACAAAATATTATGAACAACTATATGCAAACAAACTGGATGACCTAGATGAAATGGATAAATTCCTAATAATATACAATCTTCCAAAACTAAATCAGAGAATCTGAACAGACAGATTATAGCTAGTGAAACTGAAGAAGTAATTTAAAAAAACTCCCAACAAACAGATGCCCTGGATTGGATGGTTTCACAGGTGAATTTTACCAAACATTCTGAGAAGAACTAACACCTTTCCTTCTCAAACTATTTCATAAAATTCAAGAGGAGAAAATTGGCTATCAAGCTCATTTATGAGGCCAGCATTATCCTAATTCCAAAACCAAATAAAGACATTACAGCCCTTGCTGGTATAGCTCAATGGATTCAGTGCTAGCCTTTGAAGCAAAGGGTTGCCAGTTCAATTCCCAGTCATGGCACATACCTAGGTTGCAGGCCAGGGCCAGGTCCCTAGTATGGGGCATGCTAGAAGCAACCACACATTGCTGTTTCTCTCCTTCTCTTCCTTCCTTCCCCTCTCTCTAAAAAGAAATAAATAAAATCTTTTTTAAAAAAGACACTACAAAAAAGAAAATTATAGGCCAGTATTGCTGATAAAGAGAGATACTAAAATCCATAAGAAAACACTTAATATAGCAATGCATTAAGAAAATAATACCATGATCAGTGGGATTTATTCTCAGAATTCAAGATTGGTACAACATTTGCAAATCAATAAATGTGATTCACCCCATAAACAAAATGAAGGCTAAAAACCACATAATTATATCAATAGTGCACAGAGAGCAAATGACAAAATCCAGCACCCATTTATGGTAAAACTGTCAGCAAAGTGGGAATAGAGGGAACACACCTGAACATAATACAGGCCATATGTGACAAACCCACTGCCAGCATCGTACTCAACAGGCAAAAATTGCAAGTGTTCCCCTTAAGATTGGAACAAGACAGAGATGTGTGCTTTCACCTCTCTTATTCAACACAGTACTGGAAGTCCTGGCCACAGCAATCAGACAAGAAGAAGAAATAAAAGTCATCCAAATTGGAAACAAAGAAGTAAAACTGTCATTATCTGCAGATGACATGATACCGTATATAGAGAAACCCAAAGACTCCACAAGAAGCTACTAGAACTGGTAAATGAATTCGGAAAAGTAGCATGATACAAAATTAATATCCAGAAATCAGTTGCATTTTTATATGTCAATAATGAAGTAACAGAAAGGGAAATTAAGGAAACAATCCTGTTAGTTCTTTAGACATGTTTTCTTTTAGCTGAACACACTTAAAGGGCTAATTTATAGTCTTTGTCTAGTAAGCCCAATGTCTACACTTCTTCACGGACAGTTTTATAACTGTTGCTTTTTTCTCCAGGTACAGGCCACGCTTTCTTGTTTGTTGCATTCCGTGAAGTGTGGGGATGGGCTTATAGTAAATGAAAATGCCACAAAGCTCACTGCTCTCACCAAGATGCATCTGTTTCTCTTTAGAAAATGTTTCCAAAGTTGCTTCAAGTTTTTGGTGACTGACAAGAGTTCTGATAAAGTTGGTTCTAACTGCTTTTGCCAGTTTTTAGTTGCTCTTTTAGAGGGGTGCATGTCCGGTGTTCCTTACTCTGTAATTTTCGCTAATGTCTCTCCTGTGAGTCTTTAAAATCTGGTTTACTTTACACTTGTAACACTACTCTTCCACTTAGCCACATTTCTAGTGCTCAGTAGCTACATGGGGCTGGTAGGTACCATATTGAAAAGTGCAGGTCCATCAGAAAATTTCCAGGCTATTTAAAGGAATATGAATTATAAATGAGGACTCTAATCGCTTTCTTGTACTTGGGTTGGAATTGATTTTCACGGTAAGGTTAAGGTTATGAACTATAGGCAGCAAATGATAATAACTACCACTTCTTACACACTTACTTAATGCCAGGTAACACTGTAAGACTTACATGTATTAACACTTTTATTCTTTACAACAACCTAATGGGGAAGGTATTCTTGTGCTTTAGAAATGCAGAAAGCAAAAATCAAGAAGTTTAGTGACTTATGCAATGTCTCACAGCTAAAAAGTTTCATAGCTAGGATTCAAACCTTGAAAATCTGGCTTTAAAACCTAGGCTGCTAACCATCACTATACACTACTTAGCAGACCTTAAAGGAGAAATTCAGAGAAAAATTATTTTGGCTGAGGGAGAATAGAGTGGGGAGCAAACAGCTCTATACAGAATATTAAAAACATTACAAAGTCCGAAACACACTTGCAAGAAGGCAAACTCATGTTTTTATTGAGTGCTATATACTGTACATTTGTATAGCATGTTACTTGATACCTGTAAGCACTCAGTGAATATTTGTTGAATAAATGAATGACTGATGCGTAGTTATACATTGTGCTAGCTGTGTCCTACTGTCTCATGCCGAGTCATTTTACAGAGGAGAAACTGATGCTTACCTTAGAGTGGCGGAATCATTTTCCCCATTGATCGGGTTATTAGTTCAGGGATTAGAGTAGAGCCCAGTCCTCAGATTCCAGGTTGCCGACTCCACAGCTTTTGAGTTGAAAAAGGATGGAAGTCACAAAGGACAAAAGCTTACACCATACCACGTGGTCACATTTCATTTATTTGCATGTAGATTATGTGATTAGAGAGGGGAAAAGTAGGTGGTCCAGCTGTGGCAACCTGGGTACCCTTTTCTCTTGCACACTTAGGGGACTGAATTCCAAGAATGGAGAAGAAAGACTGCCAGTGTGCAGAACGTGAGCAGAAGTATAACCAGATAATGAGAACAATTACAGCTGTTCTGGCAGCTAAAGTCCTCGGTCACCTGCCATTCTGTAACTCACTGCAGAGATCTGGAGAAGTGTGTATGAACTTCACTGAGCAAACATTTACTCAGCATCTACTAAAAGAAGACATATTCACCAACTAACAATTGATGCTACATACTGATGGTATAAACTACAATAAGGAAATAGGCAATGTATTTTGCTAGAGAAAAGAATGGGAGCAGCAACTAATTTCCTGGAGGGTTTAGAGAAAACTTTTAAAGGACTTGACTTTTGAGCTGAATCTTTAAACACGAGTAGTTCTGAAAGGAAAGCAGTTGTCTGGATAGAGGCGTGAGCAGGGTTACAAGGTGCGTTTGCGCTGGAGTAGTGGGTCACATGGAGGGACGGCAGTGGGGAGACCCTGTAGGGTAGGCAGGTGAGGAATTTAAACAGGGCAGGGAATGTCACTGTGTTTTCACTTTAGCAAGGCACCCCTGTGTTGAGGGGGGACTGACTAATGAAGAAGAACCAGAAATTAGTTAGACATGATGAAGGCCTAAATTATACTTGAGAGGATGAAGAGGCAAGGAAGAGATTCGAGAGAGAGAGAAATGAGAGAACATGGGGACCAATAAGCTGGGTGGGTGAGAAAGGGGTCAAGTCGGGAAGAATTCTATTAATGGACACAGACAAAGTAGGAGGAATAGGCTGCACCTGGGTGTTCAGGGGAAGGTGAGTTCTGCTTTGACAATCAGTGTGCCTGCAGAATACCCCAAGGGGCAGACCTGTAGGTTCCGAGCCTAAACCTCAGGAGAGAATCAGGGCTAGAAACAGATTGGAGAGTTACCAACTGATAGATGAATTCGTGGGAGTTGGGGAGGCTGTGGGCATGCAACCTCAATGCAGAGGAGACGGAGGAGGTGTTCCCAAGGCAAAGGGGCTGTAAAAGAGGTGAGATGATGAGGAAAAAGTGGTTGTGTGAAAGTCAAGGGGGTAAGTTTAAGTGAGTGTGGTCCTCTAAGTCATGCTGAGAAAGGTGAGGTGGGGTGATGTTGGGCTTGACAATTAGAAATTTCCTGGTGGTCAGGAGAAGGGGTGCTTCCGAGGAGGCAGAAGCAGGTTGCAGAGTGCAGGGACCTGGATGGGAGAACGTCTGGAGGCATTTGCTGGGGTGGCTCATGAATATTCCAGTTGCCAGGTAGATTGTGGGGTGAGGTTCTAGAAGGTGGTGTTCCGTACGCAGAAGAGGAGCTTGGCAATCATGGTAGCCCCGAGAAACCTGCAGCAGCACGATTGGCTAATTTTGTTATGGGATTCATGAACAAAACTACAGTTTGAAGTAAACAGTGTATGTGGTTTTTATGTTACTGCTGTTTTGTTTTCTTGAGATGCTGCTATCAATTAAGTTTAATAGGTTTTCCTAATGAAGTACTTCATATTTTTCCCAACATTTGGAAAAACTTCAACTGTACAGAAAGGTTGAAAAGTATTAGGTAGCAAACATCCATCTATTTACTACCTTTCTACAATTAACATGTTCTTATAGTTGACTTATCATTTATCTGCTCATCTTTCCATTCATCTTATTTTTGGTGCAACTCGCTGTCAGTTGAAGACATCAATACTTTATCTTTCTTAGTGTGCATATCACTGACTAGAGTTCAGTATTTGCTTAGGTTTCTTTATGTGTGTGTGTGAGACTAAGGAAAAATCATGGAACTTAAGCAAAACATTCCCCCAAGTTCATCCATCTGTGGGAGCCCTATGATGATGTGGAACATCACTGCCAGCTGAGACAGTCCCACTTCCACTCCCGTTTTCCACTTCTTGCTTTTCCCACAAAATCAGATGCTTGTTTTGGCTTTTTTCACTATAGGTTGGTTTTGCCTGTTCTAGAACTTCACATACATAGAATCTTACAGTCTGCACCCTTAGACTGGCTTCTAAGGCTTCTTTCACTCAGTAAAATGCTTCTGAGATTGATTCATGTTATTTCATCAGTAGTTAATTTTTTTGCCAAGTATTATTCCATTGCTTGATTACACCACAGTTTTAATCTGTGTTCCTACTGTTAGGCAGCTACCCTGTTACTGGCTTTTGGCAATAGCACTGCTGTAAATACTCTTAATACAAGTCTTTTTGTGGTCACATGCTTTCATTTCTTTTGGGTGAACACCAGGAGTGGAACGACTGGACCAAAGAATAGATGTGTTTAATTTTATGAGAAACTTCTAGGCCTTCTTCCAAAGTGGCCGTTCCATTTTACACTCCCGCTACCAGTGCTGCTTCGTGTCCTCTCCAACATTTGGTGCTGCCATTTGCACTTCAGGCATTCTACTGCAGTTATATCTCATTTCTCTTATGACTACTGATGTTGATTAATTTTTATGTGCTCCTTGGCCATTCACGTATTTTCTTTTGTAGGTTATCTGCATTTGTTTGTTTTTTTCATTATTGAGTTGTAGGAGTTTTTAGTTCAGTGAGTCCTTACTTGCTGACAGGTTCTTGGAAACTGCTATGTTAACAATTTTGCCATAGACTGATAATAAGTAGCAGTTAAGTTCCTAAGGTGTGTTTCTGTATATCAAGTAGCCAATGGTAAAATTGGTTAGTGTAGCAGTTTTCAAGAAACTGTCAATGATGAAAGTTTGCTGTGCGTTCTGGATGTGAATTCTTTGCCAGAGGCGTTATGAATATGTTATTCTGGATTGTGGCTTGTTTATTGTATTCTTAATGGTCTCTTGGTGAAAAAAATACTTGCATGTTTTTGGAGTTCAACTTGTCAATATTTTTTATGGTTAGTACTATGAAAGTCCTCTTGAAAAAGTTTTGCCTACCCCAAAACTAAACATATCCTATGTTTTCTTCTAGAAGCATAATAGTTTTAGCTTTTATGATATGACCACAATCCATCTCTAAATTTGTGAGGTAGAGGTCAAGTTTCAGTCCCCACCCCCATATAGACATCAAATTGTTTTAGCATTGTCTATTTTAATGATGTTCCCTATTATGTTGCTTCGGTGCCTTTGTAAATAAGAAACTACTTCACATTTAAATTTATTTTACTATTTATAAACTATTTTTACTCACACATTATCTTAACACCCCCTCATATATCACTGGGGATGGATACATTGTTCTCAGTTTACAGTGGACAAAACCAAGGCTCAGAGCAGTTCCAGAACTTGTCTAAGGGGACATAACGCCAAGGACTTGAACAAAGAACTACTACTGAATCATAAACAAAGTGTTTACATTTTAAACCTATTTTATTGAGTGGAAATATCATTAAATGAATACCTTTTCTGAGAATGACTGAGTAACAGAAATGATGAAGTGCATATTTTTATATTTCAACATGGGCAGTATTTTTAGACTACCAACAAAACAATGCTTCCTTTGCAGTCTTGTGCATGTAAAACCATCTTTATATTATGCATCTGTTTTGAAAAACTAAAGAACTGCAATGCTTGCTTGCTTCAAATTGAGTAAGAAAATAGCTTTCAACCAAGGTTATTTGTAATTTTTCTCTTTAAGATGAAGAATGTTGCCCTGGCTGGTGTGGCTCAGTGGATTGAGTGTCAGCCTGCAAACTGAAGGGTCGCTGGTTCAATTCCCAGTCAGGACACATGCCTGGGTTGCAGGCCAGGTCCCCAGTAGGGGGTGATTGAGAGGCAACCACACAGTGATGTTTCTCTCCATTTTTTCTCCCTCCCTTCTCCTCCCTAAACATAAATACATAAAATCTTTAAAAAAAAAGTATTTCCCTCACCCTTATTTAAAAAGAAAGTCTTCCTCTTTTTGAGAAACAAAGCAGGATGAATGTACATATCATGAAGATAGATGTGAAAACTAGAACAAAATGCAATTGCCACTCTTGCTTTTTCCCTTCTCTCCTACTCTGCTGTATTAATATTTGGGCAGTGAGCCTGTCTCCAAATGCTTGCTACCACCCTCCTTTCCTCCTCACAGAAGAAGTTTTCTTGGCTACCTTGACCACTTGCTGAAACACAGTGTCCTAACTCTCCAGATCACAAGGCCTGTCCCTGGGTAGGAGTCTCCTGTGTACCCCCATTTGCCCAGCCGAGTCACACAAATGAATGGCTTCCATCGCTCTGGTTCACTCGCCAGGGAAGAACCACCTTTTCACACATACAGGGAGACAACATTGTTAAAACCACTGGTCCATAACATTATACATTAAAAATGTCACAACTATTTACATCTTGTGAATTACACAGAAGAGGGTCACACAGCTACTTGGAGCTACCCTGGGCCAGAACCCACATCTTCCTGACAACTTCATTATTTTTCGCCATTCTACACGTCCTCCCTCAAATATGTTAAACCAAGATGCTATAAAGTGGGACTAGGTTAACGACTCTTCCTTCCAAGATGACAAAACTGAGGCCATGGAGGGGACTGCCTACCCAGTCAGAGGCAAGTTGCCGGAGACCCTGTCTGTAGGCTAGCCATTTTTTCCTTTGTCTTTTATCAAAACTGAGAACTAAAACAGTATGCCATAACTCAAGGACAAAGTACACATATCCCAATGAGTACTTCTTGTTACAAGAAAGATATGTGATCTGTGTGTGTGTATTGGGTTGGCCAAAAAGTCCATTTCATTTTTTCTGTAAAATAAAATACACATTTTCTTTTTCTCCAATAACTTTATTGATTGAATATTTTTAGTATGCTAGCTATCACCTGCCATTGGCTTCCAATGGGTAGAGGTCAGGACTGCTTCTAAACATCGCCCAATGCATAAGACAGCCCCACAGCAAATGATTATTTGGCTAAAATGTCAGTAGCACCAAGAAACTTTGTAAACCACTTTCAACATGTTTGATCAGTCACAGCACCTTCTCCATACACTGAGCAAATCTTTTTTTGTGTGTTTCAGTTGCATTTTTACCTTGATAATAAAGCATAATATAATGAAAATGTTGCATATTTTCTCCCAACTTCAATATTAAAATGGCTGCACAAAAATTCACCAATTTTGATGAGTTTTTAAAGAAATGCACACTGATTGGACAGCTGTCACAATACAATCTAACAAAATTGTTTCAAATGGAGTTAGAGACAACTAAGCAAGACTTCCAGCCAAGATGGAGGCATAGGTAGATACACTTTGCCTCCTTGCACAACCAAAAGAACAACAAAATTAAAAACAAAAAATAACCAGACCTGCCAGAAAATTGAACTATATGGAGGTCTGACAACCAAGGAGTTAAAGAAGAAATATTCATCCAGACCAGTAGGAGAGATGGAGATGGGCAACTGGGGCGAAGAGGACTTGTGGCAAGGTGGCAGCTGGTGGACTGGGTGGTCCCACATTTGTGTGCAGATAAACTGGGAGGAACAACTGGGGAGACAGTCTATACAACTCAGGGTTCTAGCATGGAGAAATAAAGCCTCAAACCCTCTGGTTGTAAAAACCTATGGGCGTTGCAGCAGTGGGAGAAATTCCCAGCCTCATAGGAGAGTTCATTGGAGAGATCCACAGGGTCCTAGAGCATACCCACCTGGGAATCAGCACCAGAAGGGCCCAATTGGCTTGTGGGTGGCGGGGGAAGTGACTGAAAGCCAGCTGAGAGTCAACTAAATGGCATTGTTCCCTCTCAGACCCCTCCCCCACATACAGCGCCATAACCCAGTGACATGGGCTTTCCTGCTCTGGTGAATACCTAAGGCTCCACCCCTTACTATGTAACAGGTGTGCCAAGACAAAAAATATGGTCCAAATGAAAAAAAGATCAAAGCTCCAAACACAGAACTAAGCGATGAAGAGATAGCCAACTGATAGGATGCAGAGGTCAAAACACTAAGTAATCAGGATGCTCACAGAACTGATTGAGCTTGGCTGCAAAATGAAGGCTACCCAAAGTGAAATAAAGCAACATATACAGGGAACCAAGAGTGAAGGAAGAGGAACCAAGAGTGAAGGGAAAGGAACTGGGACTCAAATCAATGATTTGGAACCAAGGGAAGAAATAAACATCCAACTGGACAGAATGAAGAAACAAGAATTCAAAAAAATGAGGAGAGGCTTAGGAACCTCCGGGACAATTTTAAACGTTCCAACATTTTAATCGTAGGGGGTGCCAGAAAGAGAAAGAGAAAGAAATTGAAAACTTATTTGAACAAATAATGAAGGAGAACCTTCCCAATCTGGCAAAGGAAATAGACTTCCAGGAAGTCCAGGAAGCTCATAGTCCCAAAGAAGTTGGACCCAAGGAGGAACACACCAAGGCACATCATAATTACATTACCCAAGATTAAAAATAAGCAGAGAATCTTAAAAGCAGCAAGAGAAAAGGAGTCAGTTCCCTACAAAGGAGTTCCCATCAGACTGTCAGCTGATTTCTCAAAAGAGACCTTGCAGGCAAGGAGGGACTGGAAGGAAATATTTCAAGTCATGAAAAGCAAGGACCTACATGCAAGATGACTCTATCCAGCAAAGCTTTCATTTAGAATGGAAGGGCAGATAAAGTGCTTCCCAGATGAGGTCAAGTTCAAGGAGTTCATCATCACTAAGCCCCTATTATAAGAAATGTTTAAGGGACTTATCTAAGAAAAAGATGATGATAAAAAATACAAACAGTAAGAGGACAACGAACTCACAACTATCAACAACTGAACCTAAAAAAAAACAAAAACAAAAATGAACTAAGCAAACAACTAGAATAGGAACCAAATCACAGAAATGGAGATCACATGGGAGGGTTATCAGCAGGAAGGGGGAGGGGGAAGAACAGGGGAAAAGGTACAGGGAATAAGAAGCATAAATGGTAGGTACAAACTAGACAGGGGGAGGTTAAGAATAGTATGGGAAATGGAGAAGCTGAAGCACTTATATGTACAACCCATGGACATGAACTAAGGTGGGGGAATGCTGGTGGGAGGAGGGTGCAGGGCAGAGGGGAATAAAGGGGACAAAAAAATGGGACAACTGTAATAGCATAGCCAATAAAATATATATTAAAAAAAGACAACTAAGCACTTAGTAGAGCCATTGTACAAAAAAACTAAACAAACTTTTGGCCAGTCCAATAAGTACTACCAAATAAATAATTTGGAAAATCCTGTAAATACCGACTATCCGAAAAGCCTAGTTGGTGAGTGGTACTTACTCGATAGTCTTGGGGTATGGCATTTTCTCATCAAAAAATAAAAAAAAGAGTAGAAAAAAAGAGTAGAAAAGAGTAGAGTTTATCAGTGTCCTTCCTTTAGTCAAAGCTCCAGGAATCACAACAGTCTGGACTGGCTCAAGGACAGACATGCAGACCAACGGAAGGGAACTGAGAGCCCAGAAATAAAACCTTACATTCATGGTCAACTGATTCTTGACAAGGGTGCCAAGACAATTCAATAGTGGAGAAAATAATCTTTATAATAAAGTGCAGGGACAGCTGAATATTCATATGCAAGATAATTAATTCAGACCCCCTCCCTCACATACAAAGTAAACTCAAAATGGATCAGAGACTTTAATGTAAGAGCAAAAACTATAACCTCTCAGAAGACAATGTAGGTATAATTCTTTGTGACCCTGGATATGGCATGATTTATTAGATATGAAACCATAAACCCACTTGACAAAAAAAATATAAATTAGACTTCATACCAATTAAAACATTTCTGCTTCAAAGGATACTATGAAGAAAGTAAAAACACAACCCACAGAATGGAAATACAAGTATTTGTAAATCATATGTCTAATAATATATATATATCTACAATATATAAAGCATGCTTACAACTCAACAATAAAAGCACAAATGAAGAAGGGATCTGAATTGACATTTTTCCAAAGGAAAATATAATATAAGTGGCCAAAAAGCACATGAAAAGGTGCTCAATATCATTAGTCATTAGGGAAATGAAAATCATGCCACAATGAGATATCACTTCATACTCTCTGGCTATAATCAACAGATAATATCAACCATTGTGAAGACGTAAAGAAACTGGAATCCTCAAACCTTGCTGTGAGAAGGGAAAAACGTTTGGCAGCTACTCAGAAAGTTAAACAAGGTCAACACATGATCCAGCAGTTCTAGTCCTAGGTATATACCCCACCTCCAAATTGAAAACATTGAGTCCATACAAAAAATTTGTACAGCAATGTTGATAGCAGCATTATTCATAATAGCTAAAGTGTTAAACCAATTTCCTTCAACTGATGAATGAATAAACAAAAGATGCTATGTCTATACAATGGAATATTATTTGGCAAAAAAAAAAGAGATGAAGTACTGACACATGCTACAAAATGCATGAACCTTGAACACATGCTAAGTGAAAGAAGACAAACAAAAGAACACACATTATGTAACTCCATTTTAATGAATGTCCAAATAGGCAAAGTTGTACAGGCAAAAAACAGATTAATAGTTGCCAAGGGATGGGAATGGGGTAAATTGGGATGTACAGGGTTTCTTTTGGGGGGTTCTTGATTTAGATAATGGTTATGGCTGCACAATTTTGTGAACATACTAAAATCACTAATTTGCATACTTTAAAATGGAAAATTTTATGCCATATGAATTATATTTCAATACTCAAAAAAGTCAAGCAAGCATAGACCTTAAAGTTTACCTAAACATAAAGCAAAAACAAAAACTTGAACCCTTTTCTGTGATTTAATTTAGTTTTATAAATATTATCTTTTTCTTCTTCAACAATAACCATTATGATAAAATAGGAGGCATTCATTAAGCACTTATTAGGCATTGTACCAAGCATTTTATAATTGGGTTTCTCTCTCAAATCATCTCAGTGACCTTGAGCATAGGGGTCATTATCCCATTTTACAGAAAGGAAATTGAAGCTGAAAGAGACTGAGTAATTTGACCAAGATCATATAAAGGTGATTAAGTCTGATTCCAGAGGTTCTATTACACTATTTTGTCTTCCTTAAAACAGTGACTTACTGGTCTCCAATATTGTTATTTTTCAATGTATTATGTTGTTGTTCTTTCTATCCCAGTACCAAATTTGATGTCATTTCAGGGCCCAGTATTAAATAATGATCTTTCTTCCTTAGCTTGTTGAGCACAGGACAACAACAGAAAAAATTCCCGTATGACAAGTTTTTATTTGTATCAAATTACAGAGTACCGTAAGTAAATATAAGATTATGATTAGAATATTGTAATATAACTTATAATTGGCAAGTTATTTAATTATTAAAGTTTATTATTTCATTATGCACTGAAGAAATTATTTGGCATAACTTGGCAAGATAAATATTTCTGTACCTTATTTATGTATTTATTTATGTGTACATGTGGCACATATATGTATGAATGTGTACATGTACACACAGCTCTAAATTAATATACTTGTATAAAAGCTAAAGATTAATGTACTAGGATTAATTCCTTTAAAAATGTCTTATATTAAATTGCATCTGCATTCAAAGCAGAAATGTAAAAAACCTGATCAATATGCTAAATACACATGAATTTACAAAGTAATTGAAATGAAATAAACATTTCTACTGAAATGTTATACTGTTTAATTGACATTTAAGTGGCACTATCACACTAAGGAAATAAACATCATTTTTTTAGTTTGTTGAGAGTCTACTGAGCATTACTCTATCTGCTAAATTAAGAATGAATATTATATAGGAAAGGATGGCAGGTAATTTTCTTCTTTATTAATATGGGAATTCTCGGGACGCAGTCAGGGCAGTGTCTGTACTCCTGGGCCTGGGTTTCCTGCTCTTCCATCAGTGGAAGTCTGGCTTCTCAGGGAAGGTGCAGCCAGTTCGCTTAATTATGACGTTTGCGGCATAGTGGCCAGCACGGATGCATTCAGTCAGGGGCTTCTCAGAGACCAGCTGAGACAGGAAACCTGAAACACAGACAAAGGGAAGAACATGAGCACTGGGTAGCAGCTCAGAAATGTCACTGAGTCGGGCCAAAAGATGGTCTATATGCCTACCCCAGTCTTCAGTCTGTTATGGAGATCTTCCCCCAAACACCAGGAGCTTTCCCTAGTATTTCTTTTAAAGAGCTCAACGTGGGACATGACAACTATCTAAGCTTAAACTATTATTCTTTCTCCTTTAGCTTTGATATTAAAAGATTAAGAAATACTAGCCAAATAATATTTTCTTGGGTCTTTACAGCTGAGAAGTTATTACTTATCCTTTCCCCTATTTCTTTGGATTCCCTCTGTACTGTTGTTATTCCAAGAATGTTATTTTGGACAAAATGCTATCATCTGGATGTCTCTCTAAGTATAAACTTAGGAGTTGAAAAATGAAGGACAGCCCTAACTCATGTGGCTCAGCGGCTGGGCATCATCCTGCAAATGGAAAGGCTGCCGGTCTGATCCCCAAGGGCACATGACTGGATTGAGGCAACCTATCAATGTTTAGCTTGCACATTGATGTTTCTCTTTTTCTTCCCCTCACTTCCCCTCTCTCTAAAAATAAAATAAAGTCTTAAAAATATTTAAAAAAGTTATTGAAGGACTTTACATCTCCCTTTCACTCCCAGAAGCAAGAGTGAAGTAATCTATATAGTTAAGCACCATGGACCAGCTTGATACTAAAATAAATATAATAAGGTAGAAAACAGTAATGAGGATTTCTGCTTCTGACCAAGATGAAAAAAAGGAACCAGATTCACTCTTCTCCAGAAACAACTAAAATAAAGACAAAGTATATGAAACAAAGATTTTCAATTACTGTCCATCAGCCACGAACAACCCGTGAAAGAAGGACAAATGAGGGAAACCATAAAATTGCTCTAACTTACTACCAAGAGTCCCAGGCCACAACATGGGAGGAACAACCCAGGCAGAGCTCGGCAGTTCCCCCGAGTGGGACAGATGCAAGGGGGTGTCCAAACAGGACAAAACTGAGTATCGAGGCAGACTGGTCAGGACAAAAGAGACACGACATAAGTCACCGATGTTGGGAATAAGAGAAGTGATATCATCATAGAATCTACACTCTAAAAGGATAATAAGGAAACATTTTTAACAACTTTCTACCACTCGACTTGGCAAGTTAGATGAAATGGACAAATTCCTGGAAAGATGCAAACTATCAAAACTCACGCAGGAAGAAATCGATAACCCAAAGAGCCTTGTATCTATCCAATATATTGATTTTGTAGTTAAAAAGTTTCCTATAAAGAAAATTTCAGGTCTAGATGGTGTCATAAATATATAAGGAAAAGATAATATCAATGCTATACAAATACTTCAAAAAACTGAAAAGCAGGAAATACTTCCCAACTCATTCTTTGAAGCCAGAATTATTCTGGTAACATAATCAGAAAATATGCAAATATTATGAAGAAAATTTTAGCAAATCAAATCCAATAGTTTATTTAAAAAGATTATAAATTATGATCAGGTGGAATATCCTAGGAATGCAAGTTTATTTTAACATTCAAAAAAACATCAATCAATGGCCCAGTCTGGGTAGCTCAGTTGGTTAGAGCATTGCCCAATAGGTCAAGGTTGAGGGTTCAATCCTTAGTCAGGGCAGATACAAGAATCAACCAGTGAAGGCATAAATAAGTGGAACAACAAACTCATGTATGTGTGTGTCTCTCTCCCCTTCCTTTCTCTCTAAAAATCAATAAATAAAATTTTAAAAAAACCAATGCAATTTACCATATTAACTAAGAAAATCATAGGATTACCCTAATGATACTGAAAAAACATTTCACTAAATCCAACATCCATTGCTAATAAAAACTTTCAGCAAACTAAGGAAGAAAAGGAAACTTCCTCAACCCAGTAAAGGGCATTTCTGAAAAACTTACAGTTAATATCATTCTTAATGTTTGATGATACAATGTTTTCCCCTTAGGATTAAGAACAAGGCAAGAATATTCTTAAGAACAGCCTTAAACACTGTACTTGAGATTCTAGCCAGTGCAATAGGCAAACAAAAGAAATAAATAAAAGGCATCAAGATTGAAACAGAAGCAAAACTGTATTTATACGTAGATGGCAAGACTGTGTATGTCTTTGGTTCTCAGTAGTGGGCAATCCTGCCCCCAGGGCACATCCAGCAAGGTCTGCAGCCAGTTTTTTTTCACGCCTGGGGCCCGGGGTACTGCTGGCATCTAGAGTCTAGGAATGCTGCCAAATACCCTATAACGCCAATAATGCCCATATTGGGGAAAACCTGGTCTACGTAGAAAATCTTATGGAAAAAAAGTTCTAGAAAAAAAGTTACAACTTCTGTTCAAGATGGAGTCATAGGTAGGTACACTGTGCCTCCCTGCACAACCAAAAGAAGGGCAACAACAATTTGAAAACAAAAATTACCAGAACTGACAGAAAATTGAACTGTATGGAAGTCCGACAACCAAGAAATTAAATAAGAAACATTCATCCAGACTGGTAGGAGGGGTGGAGATAGGCAGCCGGGCAGAGAGGACTTGCAGCAAGGCCGCGGCTGGTGGAGTGGGCAGTCCCACATTCGCATGCAGATAAACTGGGAGGGACAACTGGGGAGCGAGACAGACAGCACAACCCAGGGTTCAGAGCAGGGAAATAAAACCTCAAACCTCTGACTGAAAACTCCTGTGGGGGTTGAGGCGGCAGCAGGAGAAACTCCCAGCCTCACAGGAGAGTTCCTGAGAGAGACCCACAGGGTCCTAGAATGTGCACAAACCCACCCACCCAGGAATCAGCACCAGAAGGGCCCAATTTGCTTGTGGGTAGTAGGGGAAGTGACTAAAAACTGTCAGAGAGCCAAGCAAGTGACACTGTTCTCTCTTGGACCCCTCCCTACATACAGCATCACAAACCAGCAATGTGGGTTGCCTGCCTTAGTAAAGACCTAAGGCTCAACCCCTTACTGTGTAACAGGTGAGTCAAGACAAAAAAAATGGCCCAAATGAAAGAACAGATCAAAGCTCCAGAAAAAATACAACTAAGCAATGAAGACATGGCCAACCTATCAGATGCACAGTTCAAAACACTGGTAATCAGGATGCATACAGAACTGGTTGAACATGGTTGTAAGTTAGATGAAAAAATGAAGGCTATGCTAAGTGAAATAAAGGAGAATGTACAGGGAATCAACAGTGATGGGAAGGAAATTGGGACTCAAATCAACAGTGTGGACCAGAAGGAAGAAATAAACATTCAACCAGAACAGAATGAAGAAACAAGAATTCAAAAAAAATGAGGAGAGGCTTAGATACCTCCAGGACATCTTTAAACGTTCCAACATCCGAATCATAGTGATACCAGAAGGAGAAGAGGAAGAGCAACAAATTGAAAACTTATTTGAACAAATAATGAAGGAGAACTTCCCCAATCTGGCAAAGGAAATAGACTTTCAGGAAGTCCAGGAAGCTCAGAGAGTCCCAAAGAAGATGGACCGAAGGAGGAACACACCAAGGCACATCATAGTTACATTATGCAAGATTAAAGAGAAGGACAGAATCTTAGAAGCAGCAAGAGAAAAGGAGTCAGTTACCTACAAAGGAGTTCCCATCAGACTGTCAGCTGATTTCTCAAAAGAGACCTTACAGGCAAGAAGGGGCTGGAAAGAAGTATTCCAAGTCATGAAAGGCAAGGACCTACATCCCAGATTGCTCTATCCAGCAAAGCTTTCATTTAGAATGGAAGGGCAGATCAAGTGCTTCCCAGACAAGGTCAAGTTAAAGGAGTTCATCATCACCAAGTCCTTATTATATGAAATGTTAAAGGGATTTATCTAAGAAAAAGAAGATAAAAAATATGAACAGTAAAATGACAGCAAACTCATAGTTATTAACAACCACACCTAAAACAAAAACAAAAACAAACTAAGCAAAAAACTAAAACAGGAACAGAATCACGGAAATGGACATCACATGGAGTGTTATCAGCAGGGGAGTGGGAGGAGGAGAGAGGGGGAAAAGGTACAAAGAATAAGTAGCATAAATGGTAGGTAGAAAATAGGCAAAGGGAGGTTAAGAATAGTATAGGAAATGTAGAAGCCAAAGAACTTATATGTATGACCCATGGGCATGAACTAAAGGTGGTGAATGTGGGTAGGAGTGGGTATGCATGGCAGAGGGGAATAAAGGGGGGAAAATGAGACAACTGTAATAGCACAATCAATAAAATATATTTTAAAAAAAGTTACTAGGTAAGTTTGGTAAAGGTGCAGAATAGAAGATCATTATATAAAAGTCAACTGAATTTCCATACTAGTAATGTGTATATATACAGCAGCTGTATATACTAGCAATGAACAATTAGAAAATGATATTAAAAATACTGTTTACCATAACATCAAATATGGAAAAACCTACTGATAAATCTAACAAAACTTGTGTAAGACCTGCATGCTGAAAATGACAAAACATGCTGAGAGAAATAAAAGAAATCTAAATAAATAGAGATATAAAGTATTCATAGATGAGAGGATTCAATATTGTTATCAGCCAGCTGGAGGGCTCAGTCAGCAGGAGCATTGCCCTGTGCGCCAAAAGGTCACGAGTTTGATCCCTGGTTGGGACACGTTTGGGAGGTAACCCATTGATATATTTTTCTCTCTTTCTCTCCCTTCCTTTCTCTCTAAAATGAATAAATATCTTCTCAGGTGAGGATAAAAAAATACTGTTATCAGTTCTATAGAAATTTTTCTACTGATTCAAAATACCAGTCAAAATTCCAGCAGGATTTGCTTATAGAAATGAATAAGCTGATTCTAAAATTTATGTGGAAATACAAAGGATTTAGATTAGTCAAAACACAAATCTGAAAAAGAAGACTACTTGCTTTAAAACTTACAGAACTAAAGGAACTGAGACACTGTGGTGTTGGCACAAAGACAGACATAGATCAACTGAATGGAGACCCCAGAAATAAATCTACTCTGTACAGTCAATAGATTTT
Source organism: Trachops cirrhosus (assembly GCA_028533065.1). Lineage (NCBI taxonomy): Eukaryota > Metazoa > Chordata > Mammalia > Chiroptera > Phyllostomidae > Trachops > Trachops cirrhosus. The sequence goes on from CM052542.1 coordinate 108,520,224, forward strand.
TGACAAAGGTATCTAAGCAAGCCAATGGGGAAAGGATAATCTTTTAAACCAATGGTCGTAGAACAGCCATATGTAAAGAAAACAAAACTTCAATCCTTACCTCATCTATATACTTATATCATCTATAAAAATTAACTTGAAATTGATCATAGATCTAAATGTAAGAGCTGAAATTATAAAACTCTGAGAAAAAAATAGGAAAAATATCTTAGTGCTTTTGAATTTGCCAAAGGTACTAAGACATAAAAAAATACAAACTTTTATAAAAGAAAACATAATTTGGACTTCGCCAAATTGAATACTTTCATACCTCAAAAACAATAAACAACCCAACAAAAATGGGCAATGGTGTTGAAGAAACACTTTAGTGAAGAAGATAAAGAGATAAAAAAAAACCACAGTGAGATACCACTTCACACAGGTCAGAATGGCCATCATAAACAAAGCAACAAACAAGTTTTGGAGAAGATGCGGAGAAAAGGGAACCCTAGTGCACTGTTGGTGGGAATACAGACTGGTACAGCCACTGTGGAAAACAGGATGGAATTTCCTCAGAAAACCAAAAATGGAACTGCCTTTTGACCCAGCAATTCCACTGTGGGATTATATCCTAAGAACCCTGAAACACCAATCCAAAAGAACCTTTGCACTCCAATGTTCACAGCAGCACAATTTACAATAGCTAAGTGCTGGAAGCAACCCAGGTGCCCATCAGTAAATGAGTAGATCAAAAAACTATGGTACATCTACACGATGGAATTCTATGCAGCAGAAAGAAAGAAGGAGCTCCTACCCTTTGCAACAGCATGGATGGAACTGGAGAGCATTATGCTAAGTGAAATAAGCCAGGCAGTGAAAGACAAATACCATATGATGTCACCTTTAATTGGAACACAATCAACAACAAAAAAAAAAAGCAAGCAGAATATAACCAGAGACACTGAAATTAAGAATAATCTGACAGTAACCAGAGGGAAGTGGGGAGGAGACAGTGGGGAGAGGGGTTTTCAGGAACGACTATAAAGGACACATGGACAAAACCAAGGGGAGGGAGGAAGCAATTGAGGGAGGTGGGTTTGACTGGGGTCGGGGAGAGTGGTGGGTGGAAAATGCAGACAATTATAATTGAACAACAATAAAATAATTAAAAAAATAGATGCCAAATAATCACATGAAAAGATATTCACCATCCTATTCATTAGAAAATGGCAAATTAAACCCAGAGCTAGATACCACTGCCCACTCACTAGAGTGGCCACTCCAAGTGCTGGCAAGGGTGTGGACCAACTGGAATACTACTATACTGATCACTGGAATATAAAATGATAAGATCACTTTGGAGAACTATTTTTCAGTGCCTTAAAGGGGTTAAACATGCACCTATCATATGACCCAGTTATTTTATTTCTAGGTATTTAACCCGAGGTAAATGAAAGCATATATCCGCACAAATAAGTGCAGATGAATATTCACAGCAGCTTTAGCTGTGATAGCCCCAAACCGGAAACAATCGAAATGGGCATGGGAAGGACGATCATGGGCATAATGGCTGTGTCCACAGCGATGGCTTCACAGATGTAGACCTACGTCAACATTTGTAATATTGTACACTTTAAATGTGTGCATTTTTGTATGTCAATTATACTGTAATAGTACTATAAAAAAAGAAAAGTGTTGTACAAATAACATACACCTTGTCAGGTAGAATCTGGGACTACCGCCCCTCTAGGGGAAACCTGAGCTGCTGCAGCAGGACTCAGATACTCAGAGGGACAGGCGATGACAGTGAGAAACCGCTCTGCAGCCAGACTTGTAGGCCTTCCCCGCTCCGTGGGCAGCCTGTGGGGTGGGGGTGGGTGAAGGTTAATTGCGAAGCTGTGGTATAGTGACCTGTAGAGAGCATTGTAACAGATTTATGTCCTTTCTCTCGTACCATTCTGACCACACAGGCTTTTTTCCCTGTCAGATTTGGGAAATGCTCTGTATCAGATAAAATAGGTAAGTATTCCCAACCAAAGAATAAAATTAATTTGGTAAATGGAGTGATGTATTTTGAAGACATTTGCTTAGAATGTGAAATCACTCTCTCAAGGGGTTTAGTAAGAGCATTTTATCACTGAGTGTTCAGGTAACAGTCAAAGGTCAATATTAACTTTCAGCCAAACTGTGAGACTAAATGCACAGCCCACCATAGTGAATGGAGCAGATGCCAAATTCAGAGTCAGATCAGCTTACAATGGAAACACGTCTATTAGGAGCCTTATAAGCAACATCTGTTTTCCTCATTCCTCCTGGTATAATCTTTGTGAGAAAAGGAAAAGCGCGTGTTTATGAAATATTTTTGTGAAGCATAGGCACCAGCATCCTCTCTCTAAGAGAACAGCTAGCTGATGACTGAAGGCAAGAACTCTGGAGAAACATCTGCTTTGACAACTGGAAAACCTGGAAGCAGAAAAAAGCTAAGACTTGTCCCAGGTGAATATCAGTTTTTCAATAATCTATTTTTAAAAACCAACTGAGATGAACTACAGATGGTACATAATCAATTATAATTGGAACCTGTAGTTGATGTGAATCTTAAAAGTTGTGTAAAATGGTTTAAATAAACAAAGGGAGCTTATAGTTGAAGAATTACAGAGAACCTCTTATAATATAACTAAACAACTCCAAGATAATTTTTTATTGTGTAAAATATACATAACCTAAAATTTACCATTTTAACCATTTCAGTATACTTATGCCATTAAATATATTTTGCAATGTTGTGTAGCTATTACCTCTATCAATTTCCAGAACTTTCCCAACACTCCCAAAAACTCCATACTAATTAAACAATAACTCTCCATTTCCCTCTACTTCTGGCCACTGGTAACTGCTGTTCCACTTTCCAACCCTCTGAGTTTGCCTGTTCCAGGTACCTCCTGTGAGTAGGATCATACTATTTGTCTTTTTGTGTCTGGCTTATTTCACCTAGCATAATGTTTCCCAATATAATTTTTTAAGTTTATATTTTTAATTAATAGCTGGTCTAAAGTGTTCAAAATATTTGGAAATAATTTCAAATTCAGAGAAAAGTTGCAAGATTAAAAATACTACAAAAAGCACTCATTTATCTTTTATCCAGATGTTTTTATTATTAACATTTTGCTCCTTTTGTGTACATATATTTTCTTTATGAAATTCCCTCCCCTGAAATATTGAGAGCAAGTTTGCATTTATCATGTCTCTTTTAAATACCTTGCTGTGTCTTTCCTGAGAATGAGGTTATTCTCTTACATAACCACAGCCATCAATTTCTGTAACACTGTTATAATACTGTTATCTAATCTACTGTCCATATTGCAACGACCCAATAATGTCCTTCACAGCATATTTTCCTCCTAGAATAGGATCTAGTCTAAGATTTATTGTATTTTTAGTCTTCTTTAATCTTGAACATTTCCTCAGTCTTTCTTTGACTTTTGTGACAGGAATATTTTTGAAGAATACAGTCATCTTTTACTCCTTCTTTAATACAGTGATTCTCATTTTGGGTTTGTCTGGTATTTCCTTATGATTAAATTCAGATTATGCATTCCATTATCAATAAGGAGGCAGAGATTCCAAAATACTAGAAAAATTATGTTTTTTTAAATTTTTGAATATTTTTTATTGTTTTTCAAGTACAGTTTTCTCCCTTCCCCCCACCCCTCCCCACCACACCAGCTCTCCCCACCTCCCCCTTGTTATGTCCATGTGTCCTTTATAATTGTTCCTGCAAATCCTTTACCCTTTCCCCCTATAATCCCCTCCCCTCTCCGCTCTGGTGACTGTCAGCCTGTTTTCAATTTCAGCGTCTGGTTATATTTTGCTTGCTTGTTTGTTTTGTTGATTAGGTTCCAGTTAAAGGTGAGATCATATGGTATTTGTCTTTCACTGCCTGGCTTATTTCACTTAGCATAATGCTCTCCAGTTCCATTCATGCTGTTGCAAAGGGTAGGAGCTCCTTTCTTTCTGTTGTGTAGAATTCCATTGTGTCAATGTACCATAGTTTTTTGATCTACTCATTTACTGATGGGCACGTGGGTTGCTTCCAGCACTTGGCTATTATAAGTCGTGTTGCTATGAACACTGGGGTGCATAGGTTCTTTTGGATTGATGTTTCAGGGTTCTTAGGATATAATCCCATAGTGGAATTGCTGGGTCAAAAGGCAGTTCCATTTTTGGTTTTCTGAGGAAATTCCATCCTGTTTTCCACAGTGGCTGTACCAGTCTGCATTCCCACCAACAGTGCACTAGGGTTCCCTTTTCTCCACAGCCTCTCCAACACTTGTTTGTTGCTTTGTTTATGATGGCCATTATTAATGGTGTGAGGTGGTATCTCATTGTGGTTTTAATTTCCATCTTTCGGATGGCTGGTGATGCTGAGCATCCTTTCATATGTCTCTGGGCCCTCTCTATGTCCTCCTTGGAGAAGTGTCTCTTCAAGTCCTTTGCCCATTTTTTAATTGGGTTACTTGTCTTCTTAGAGTGGAGTCGTGTGACTTTATATATTTTAGAGATCAAACCTTTGTCTGAGGTATCATTGGCAAATATGTTTTCTCATACGGTTGGTTCTCTTTTCATTTTAATGCTGTTTCCTTTAGCCATGCAGAAGCTTTTTATTTTGATGAGATCCCATTTGTTTATTCTTTTCTTCATGTCCCTTGCTCTAAGGGACATATCTGTGAAAATACTGCTGCATGAAATATCTGAGATTTTCCTGCCTATGTTCTGCTCTAGGACTTTAATGGTGTCATGACTTATATTTAAATCTTTTATCCACCTTGAGTTTATTTTTGTGTATGGTGTAAGTTGGTGATCAAGTTTTATTTTTTTGCATGTAGCTGTCCAGCTCTCCCAACACCATTTGTTGAAGAGGCTATTTTTACTCCATTTTATGCTGCTGCCCCCTTTGTCGAATATTAATTGACCATAGAGACTTGGGTCTATTTCTGGGCTCTCTGTTCTGTTCCATTGATCTATGTGTCTGTTCTTATGCCAGTACCAGGCTGTTTTGATTATAGTGGGCTTGTAATACAGTTTGACATCAGGTATTGTGATCCCTCTCCTACTTTGCTCTTCGTTCTCAAAATTGCTGCAGCTACTTGGGATTGTTTATGGTTTCATATAAATTTTTGAAGTGTTTGTTCTATGTCTTTGAAATATGACATTGGTATTTTAATAGGGATTGCATTGAATGTATAAATTGCTTTGGGTAGTATGGACATTTTGATGATGTTAATTCTTTCAGTCCGTGGACATGGTATATGCTTCCATTTATTTGTGTCTTCCTTGATTTCTTTCTTCAGTGTTGTGTAGTTTTCTGAGTACAGGTCTTTTACCTCCTTGGTTAGGTTTATTCCTAGGTATTTTATTTTTCTTGTTGCTATATCAAATGGGATTTTTTTCCTGATTTCTGCTTCTGATGTTTCATTGTTGGTATACAAAAATGCCTTTGATTTCTGAATATTGACTTTGTATCCTGCTGTTTCACCAAATTCATTGATTAAATTGAATAGCTTTTTGGTGGAGTCTATAAGATTTTCTATGTATACTATCATGTTATCTGCAAACAATGACAGTTTTATTTCCTCTTTTCCATTTTGGATGCCTTTTATTTCCTTTTCTTGTCTGAAGTGCTGTGGCTAGGACTTTCAATACTATGTTGAATAAAAGTGGTGAAAGTGGACAACCTTGTCTTGTTCCTGATCTTAGTGGGAAAGATTTTAGTTTTTGCCCATTGAGTATGATGTTGGCTGTAGGTCTCTCATATATGGTCTTTATTATGTTGAGGAATGCTCCCTCTATTCCCACTTTGCTGAGTGTTTTTATCATAAGTGCTGTACCTTATCAAATGCTTTTTCTGCATCTATTGATATGATGATGTGATTTTTGTCTGTGCTTTTGTTTATGTTATGTATTATTTTTATTCACTTGTGAATATTGAACCATCCTTGCATCCCTGGGGATGAATCCCATTTGGTCATGGTGTATGATCTTTTTAATGTATTGCTGGATGCGGTTTGTCAATATTTTGTTGAGGATTTTAGTGTGTATGTTCATCAGCGATATTGGCCTGAAGTTTTCTTTGTTTGTTGTATCCTTGTCTGGTTTTGGGATTAGGATGATGCTGGCTTCATAAAAAGAGTTTGGGAGTCTTCCATCTTCTTGCACTTTTTGGAATAGTCTGTGAAGGAGAGGGGTTAGTTCTTCCTTAAATGCTTTGTAGAATTCTCCTGTGAAACCATCTGGTCCAGGGCTTTTGTGTGTTGGGAGTTTTTTGATTACTGCTTCAATTTCATCTGTTGTTATTGGTCTGTTCAGGCTTTCTGCTTCTCTTCATTGAGTTTTGGAAGATTATATTTTAGAAAAATTATGTTGTGTCCTTCTCAGGATATCACACTGGGAGGCACATTATGTACAGCTGCTGTTCACTAGTGATGCAAATTTTGGTCACTTGATGAAGGTGTTGTCTTATTTCTCTGCTGTATAGTGATTATTTTTTCCCTTGCATATAATGGTGGTCTATTGATAGATACTTTAAGACCACGCAACTATTTTGTTCTTCATCAAAAGCCCCCTGTCCTATCCCAGATTCATGTTTTACTGAAGAAACTTATTACTGTGCTGGTTTCCTGACTCCAGCACTCCTTTCACATTTGCCAGTCAACTCTTGGCTGTGCACTATATGCAAGAGCTAACCCTTCTTGCATTTATTAGTTTTAATCTATTTGTTATCAATCAGGAGGCACAGATTCTTCTTTCATTAATGGTTTATAATTCATTCCAGTGTTTAATTTGGCATAATGTTCCAGGATCATCTTACACCCACTCTATCCCAGCCCTGGAATCAGCCATTCTTCAAGGATATGTGGTTCCTATTAGGGTAGAATGATATTAGAGACCAAGATGTTGGTGGTAGGTGCATTCTTTGCTTCTGGATCCTGTCAATGAACAGAACTAGGAAGCATGCATGTACACACTCACAGATACACATGCACGCTTATACACATTTCTTTGTTCAGTTTTATAATATACTGAAAAGAGCTTCAAAACTGCTTCATCCCTAACTCTACAGAAAAAAAAAAATCTACCAAAAGAGTAGTTCTCATTTGCTGTTCTCCCATGTACTCAAATACTGTGTTTAGTATGCTACTATCTCTTTTTTACCCCACTTCAGGGTGCCTTGTTTTACTTAAAGTTGAAAAAAATGCTGGGTTTTGTTTACTTTGAGTTTTAATACCTTCCTTCTATCTTTGTTAACGTAAAAAAAAAAAGTAAGTAGAATATTAACATGTTTCCAAAAGTAAAAACTCTAAAAAAGGTATACTCAAAGAAGTGTTACTTTCTTTTACCCTGTGCCCACATACCCCAATTTCAAGTCCCCAATTTCACTATTTTCTGGTTTGTCTTCCCATGTTTTTTACCCTAAAGGTAAGCAAATATATGTGTATTTTAAATTTCCTTTCTTCTTTCTTCACACAGAAGGAGGTAGCACTGTATATGGGCTCATTTGCACTTTGCTTTTTCACTTAAAAATATCTCTTGGAAGTCACTGCATATCAATTCACAGAGATCTTCCTTATTCTTTTTCTACAGCCATATAGTACCCGATTGTATGGATACACCATAGTTCACTCACACCATTTCCTATGTGTAGATGTTTGTATAGTCTCCAATGCTTTGCAATTAAAAATAATGCTGCAGTGAATAACCTTTTACATATGTATTTTTGTGTCGTCGGCATGTATATCTTTAGGACACATTTCTAGAAGTACAGTTTGTGGGTTGAAGGGTAAATACACAAGTAGTTTTGTTAGATATTGCCAAATTCCATTTTACAGGAGTTGAGCCATTTTGTATTACTACCGGTAATGTTTAAGAGTGCCTGTTTCCCTATAACCTTACCGGCAAAGTATACTGGCAAGCTTTTGATTTTTTGCCATCTTGATAGGTTAGAAGTGTTATCTCAGTGTAATTTTAATTTGTATTTCTCTTATTATGAGTGAGACTGATCATCTTTTTATATGTTTAAGAACAAATCCCTCTATGAGAATTTTTGTTCTTATCCTTTACTTTTTTTAAAATGGAATTTGTGGTCTGCTACCCATTTTTAAAAGTTCTTTGCATTTTTGAGATGCTATTCCAAAAAGGTATTTTTTAGGTAAGAAAAAATACCAACAATAACTATGTTATTAATATATACAAATACAGTGTCAGCAAATATAAACAAAGTGCTTATTCAGATTTCAGTCACTGAATGTGGTGAATTATAAACAGTGTGGCCAACAAACACTATAGTAAGTAAATATGGCTCATATATATATATATTTTAAAAAAGTTTGCTCTCTTTTAGTAAAAATTTTGGGCCTACCAAGAATTCAAGAAGCAAAATCTTAAAATAACTAACTTGGCGTGTGTCCTCATACGATAACATTGTTTAGATGTTTTTGCTGGTACCATTCATTACCTTATGGTCCTTGTCAGTACATCTTGAAAATGAAGGGCAAAGCACTGCATATATGCCTTTCAATGCCGCCAAGAGAACAGGAGTCGTAACAACGGAGAGCAAGAAATATCAACGCAGGTTTTCACATCAGGAGCTCATACGCTGAGGCAGTTGTTGTTGCCTTTCCACTTAGGTATCTTCTCTCTGTGACCTCTAACTCCTCTCTGACCTTTTCACAGAGGGGCTTATCCCAGGGCCTCTCAGACTTTTCCCAACTTTAGGCCATGTCATGGACCTTAGGTCTCCAGCTGCTGAGGCACAGGGTGGGTGAAGACTTCTCACAGATGTTGCATTTGGTTCCTGGGGCTTGTGCTGGCTAGCTCTGAATCTTGGAACAATTACAGATCTAGAACTCTCAGAATCAACCTCTATCCATTAACAATTTGTACATCTTATTATCTTCTTGTTAATTTCCCTTGGACTTTTACTGATGTTCAAGAGAGTGGTTGGTTTTAGCGTGACTAAATCGAGTGTTTGACATGAGTCCTGAAACATATATTTAAACTGCAGAGAAGAGGAGGAAGTGCTAAGCTAGCACCCTCAGAGCACACAGAGATGGAATGGCTGGTGTGGGCAAAAAGCAATGTGATTTTCTAACTTAAGTTGTCTATTCCACACAGTACTGTAGAAGAGATATAATGCCTAGAATCTTCTTAGTGTCATTTACAGAGAATTGAGAAATATTGTCAATAGGTATGGAAGTCTTAATGGAAACATTTAAGAGACAGGGATATTTTAGAAGGAAATGAACAAAGCCTGTAAGTCAATTCTTTTCTTTTCCACATATAGTTCCTTCACGAATAGTTTGCATGGTGGCTGGAACTAAAACCCAGTAGGCTCCATTACTGTTCATTCAACATTCACAGCAAAAAGGATGACAAATAAGAAAGCTCTTCCACACTGACTGGAGTTTTAATAATTCACTTTTTACAAGTGTTAGCATCTTGCTGTATTCAAATTGCTCCCTCAATGATACTGCCACAAGTACATACCAATGACTAAGTCTTTATTTCTTACATGGTCTCCAGAGAACTTTAACATATAGTATATCTCATATGTATATGTAGAATCGAACATTTTAAAGCATTTTTTAATAAATAAATATATATATGGCTTTTAAACCCTCATTTTGTACTAAATTTAAGTCATTATACATTTAGGTAGTATAGTACTTTGTTTGGCAACATATAATAATGTATATGTGTTGAAAATGGATTTTAAGCTGTGTAATTTAAAGGTCAGAGAAAAGTAACACTGTGAAATAGAGTAATATGTCACATGCGAGACCTGAAGCAACAGCAGCTTCATGGTCATGTGTATTACACCTATAATGACCTCTCAGGCCTTCACTAAGAGCCTATGTAGTTTGTGTTTAAGAAAGCAAGGAAACAATTTTCTTCTCATTGTAAAAGAAATACCTAATAATTGTATCAGAAGTTTGAAAACAGTAGAATTAAGAAATAAAACACACGCACAGTCCCATTACAAAGAATAATCGATGATATTTAACATAGCATGGGGATCCTAACAAGAGCACTGAGATTAATGTAAAACAAAATTAAGAAATGTAAGGGAAGATGAAAGTTTGTCATTATTTTTAGCTAAGAGGATTGCATATAGGAAACTCCAAAGAATCTATGCATTGTTGGACTTAAGAGTTTGGAAAGATGATTGGATACAAGAGAGATATACAAAATTATGCACATATATATTTTTTATATACACACATGTATAACAGCAACACTTAAAGGAAAGTAATTTGAAAAATAAAAAAACAACACAAGTTATGCCAGTAATGAAGAGAATAATAAACCCTTATTAAAAGACTTTCTAAAGGATCTAAAAAATAGAGAGATATGAGACTCCCAGCCAAGATGGAGGCATAGGTAGACACGCTGTGTCTCCTCGCACAACCAAGATAGGGACAACAACAATTTAGAAACAGAATAACAACCAGAACTGACAGAAAATTGAAGTGCATGGAAGTCGGACACCCAAAGAGTTAAATTAGACACTTTCATCCAGAACGGTAGGAGGGGTGGAGTTGGGCAGCCAGGTGAGGGTCTCAGAGCAGAGAGCAGAGAGCATTGGGACCAGATGCGTAAGGCAACCGGGATGTGCAAGGCAACCAGGGCATTCAAGACCTCAGCGGGCAGACCCTGGGTGTGCAAGTGGCGGCTGGCAGACCCTGGCTGAGGGGTGGCAACCGGCAGACCGAGCGAGGCGGTGATTGTGAAGCAAGGCATTGCGTGCAACTCAGGGTTCCAGCGCTGGGAAATACAGTCTTGGGGCACTGATTGAAAAGGGAAGTCCCACGGGGTGAACATGCCCACCCACTTGGGAATCAGTACCAGAAAGGCCCAGTTTGCTCGGGGGAAGCAGCGAAAAGGGCTGAGGTCCGATATAGAGCGGAGCAAGCGCCATTGTTCCTTCTCGGACCTACCCCTACATACAGCGTCACAAACCCAGCAACTGGGGTGCCCAGCCCTGGTGAACTCCTAAGGCTCCACCCCTCATACGTAACAGGTGGGACAAGACAAAGACAAAAACAAAAACAAAAACAAAAACAAAAACAAAGAGATGGCACAAACAGAAGATCAATTGAAAGCCCGAAAACCCATCCTTTTAAGCGACCAAAAGATAGCCACCCTATCAGATACACAGTTCAAAGCACTGGTGATCAGGATACTCACAGAATTGGTTGATTTTGGTCGCAAACTAGATGAAAAAATGAAGTGTACAATAAGTGAAATGAAGAAGAATGCACAGGGAACCAACAGTGATGGAATGAAAAATGGGTCTCACATCAATGGAGTGGACCAGAAGGAAGAAAAAAATATACAACCAGAAAAGAATGAAGAAATAAGAATTCAAAAAAATGAGGAGAGCCTTAGGAACCTTCAGGATATCTTTAAACGTTCCAACATCTGAATCATAGTGGTAGCAGAAGGAGAAGGGGAAGAACAATAGGCGGAAAAGATGTGAACAAATAATAAAGGAGAACTTCCCCAATCTGGCAAAGGAATAGACTTCCAGGAAGTCCAGGAAGCTCAGAGAGTCCCAAAGAAGATGGACCCAAGGAGGAACACACCAAGGCACAGCATAATTACATTAGCCAAGATAAAAATGAAGGAGAGAATCCTAGAAGCAGCAAGAAATAAGGAGACAGTAACCTACAAAGGAGTTCCCACCAGACTGTCAGCTGATTTCTCAAAAGAGACCTTACAGGCAAGAAGGGGCTGGAAAGAGGTATTCCAAGTCATGAAAGGCAAGGACCTACATCCCAGATTGCTCTATCCAGCAAAGCTTTCATTTAGAATGGAAGGGCATTGTACTGTACATGTTTTTTATCTTTTTCTTCTTAGGTAAGTCCCTTTAACATTTCATATAATA
>CM052542.1:108532646-108657434 GCA_028533065.1 Trachops cirrhosus
CTTTCCAGCCCCTTCTTGCCTGTAAGGTCTCTTTTGAGAAATCAGCTGATAGTCTGATAAAGAAGATAAAAAACATGTACAGTAAAATGGCAGCAAACTCACAATTATTAACAACCACACCTAAAACAAAAACAAAAAGAAACTAAGCAAACAACTAGAACAGGAACAGAACCACAGAAATGGAGGGTACTGTTAGCAACAGGGGGGTGGGTTAGCAACAGGGGGGTGGTTAGCAACAGGGTTAGCAACAGGGGGGTGGGAGGAGGAGAGAAGGGGGAGAAGGTACGGAGAATAAGTAGCATAGATGGTAGATAAAAAATAGAGGGAGGGCAAGAATAGTAGGGGAAATGTAGAAGCTAAAGAACTTATGACACATGGACATGAACTAAAGGGGGGGAATGTGGGTGGGAGAGGGTGTGCAGGGTAGAGGGGAATTAAGGGGGGGTAATGGGGCAACTGTAACAGCAATCAATAAAATATATTAATTAAAAAAATAGAGAGATACATGCCAAGTTCTTGGATAAAAAGATTTCATTAATGAAGTTCAATCAAAGTCTCAACAAGATTTTGGGGAAGTTGGCAGGTTGATCTAAAATGTGTGTAAAAAATGAAAGGATCAAGAATAGTCAAACACTCCTAACTAAGAAAAACAATGTAGGAACATCTTGCCTTACCAGATTCAACACATTATAACACAACACGGTGTGGTACTGGCATAGATATAGACAGATATAGATTTTAAAAAAAAGGAAAAGAAGAGGCACAAAACGTATCTATACAAATGTGGAAAACTGAGCTACAACAGAGTTAGCACTGTGCATCCACAGGGAAAGAATGCTTACTTAGAATATAGTGGTTAGGTAACTAGCTTTGACTTGAAAAAATAAAATGACATCATTCCATATTAAAAATAAAATTTCAGATGTATCAAGGAATTAAATGAGGATGGCAAAACTGTAAGGCCTTTGAAAGAAAATAAACAATATGTTAATGTAGAGGTAAGAAGATTTTCTTAAATAAGACAGAAAAAACACAACCTATAAAGTTAAAGGTTAAAAAGTTAAAATACAATAAATTAAAAACTTTGGGTCCTCAAAACATATCTTTTTAAGAGAGGAGAAAAAAAACAAATCAACTTTTTTCCTGGATACCAAGAGTAGAAAAAATAGTGAAGATCTTCATGTTCTTGAGAAATCCTCTAAGATGAGTGACCGATTTCACTGTACTTACACTGATATTTATAAAAGATGAGTCTCCAGAATATATAAAGATATTCTATAAGTTAAGAAAACAACCCAATAGAAAAATAGGCAAACATCTTGAACAGGCATTTCAAGAGGAAAACACAAGATGCTCATCTCATTAATGAAGGAGACTGCAAATTAAAACAAAAAAGGAATTCTATAAATCCACTGGATTAGCAAATATTTAAGTCTGACAGTGCCACTTGATGATGAGGATGCCATGTTAGCTTTATACAGAGTGGACAGGAGTTTACATTGGTACAGGAATTTGGTAACTGATTTGGCTTTACCTAGTAAAGCTGACTAGCATTTTCCACAACTAGGTTTACATCCTAGAAAAACTCCAGCCCCACTAAGACACGTGCGTAAGATTGTTTACAGCCACATTGATAATAATAGCAAAAAGCTAGAAACAACACAACTATCCTTCGCCACAAAATCGATTAGTTCTAGCATATTCCTTCAATGGAACTGAATAACTTATAGCTATATATGTGAGCCTGAGTGAGTTCTCACATTGTTTATGAATATATAACTATGTGGTAAATTTAAAAGAGAGTAAGAAGAGAATTGGGAAATAGTTACAGCTGGGGCTGGGGGATCCAACTGAGGTGGGGTGTACAGGGCTTTAAAGTAAGGAGCTTGAAAGGCATTAGTAAATGTTCTACTTCTCATGGGTTGCAATTAAGGCCTGCTCATTTTATTATTTGCATTTGGTTATACCTTCCAAACAGTATTCTATATTTTTAAAATGAGTCATTTCAAATTTTTAAAAACTTAGGAAAAAAACATATTTAACACTTCTCTGTACATTCTTCCAGACTTCATGTATATGAAGAACACATGCATATACATATTGCATACATGTGTGCGTATATGTTTTCCTGTGTGTATATGTAGTATATGTGTACATACTCATATGCATATCTTGATATTATATGTAGGTATTGTCTTACCGCCTGCTTTTCTCATTTAATAATATCTAAATATGTTACCATTTTTCACTTAAGAGATTAGTAAAGATAAAAATACTTAATGCACTGTATTGTCAGAGAGAAATGAACGTCTTACACACTGGAGTGTACATCAGCACTATTTTTGCAGGGCACTTTGCCCAGCAATTCTACTTCTAAGAAACGGGAGCGATCTCTAAGCCACATACATGCGTATATGTGCACAAAGGCATATGCATGAGGATATTCACTGTAGTATTATATGTAAAAAAAGACCAATATAATATTAGTACTCTAGTATTATCTAATACACAGTCTATATTAAAATATCCCCAATTGTCCCAGTAACCGCCTTACAGATTTTTTTTCTGCTCTGGAATCTAATCCAGGTTCCATTTAGTTGTTATGTTCCTTTAGCCTTCTTTAATCTAGAAAAGTCCCCCTGCCTCTGCAGTATTTAAGACTCTGGCATTTTTGAATAGTCCTGTAAATTGTTTTGTATAATGTCCCTCAATTTGACTTTGCCTGATGTTTCCTCATGATTAATTCAGGTTTAACAACTTTGCAGGGAGTGTCACAGAAGTGATGCAGTGTCCTCAGCATTTCCTCGGGGGTACATGGTGTTGGTCTGTTCTGTCCTGGGTGATGCTAAGTTTGATCACTTGTTTAAGGTGATGTGCGCTACATTTCTCCTTATAAAGGTTATATAATTTATGGTAAAAAACCTCCAACAATTTGAAGAGGGGATCCAGTTAAATCCATGCAATGGAATAATATAGAGCAGTTAACCAAAATGAGGCAGATCTTTATGTGCTATTATAAAACAATCTCCAAAATAAGAGTAAAAGGAGAAATCAAGGATACAGAACAGTAAACACAGTATACTCTCATTTGATAAAAAACTGGGATACATAGATATACACAAACTTGTACAGGCACAGGCTATTTCTGGATGAATTCAACAGAAACTAGCAACCAAAGCTCTTCAGGGAGGGGACCTAGAGGATTGGGCTGGGAGCAATGTTTATTATTCATTATACATATACTACCTATATATCCTTTCTGTACTGTTGTATTTTCCACTGCTGGCAGATATTATTTCTATAATGAAAAGTATCTTAGGGTCCTGACTAGTGTGGTTCAGTTGGTGGGCATCATTCCGCACAGGGGAGGGTTGCGGGTTCATTTCCAGGTCAGGGTGCTGCCTAGTTTGCAGGCTCAGTTTTGGCTGGGGTGCATACAAGAGGCAAACAATTGGTGTTTCTCTCTCACATCAATGTTTCTCTCCCTTTCTTTCTCCCTCATTCCCCTCTTCTCCCAAAATAAATACACACTTACCATTAAAAAATAAAATTAAATTAAAGCTTAAAAAAAGTATATTACAAACAGTTCCCTGTATCTTTAAATATTCTCAGAGACTATGCTTTTAAAATGTGGATATAGCATAATTTACTTAATCCTATTATTAGAGATTTAGGTTGTTTCTATTTTTTACTACTTTATATAACACTCTGATGAATATCTTTATAACCTTCTTATAACATTAATCATTATGCATATTTCCTTACGGTAAATTTCCTTAAAGGTAATTAATAATTTTTAAAGCTTTACATCCATATTGCTAAGCTTCTTCTTCTTCCTTTTTTAGACAGGCAGAGAGAGAGAAACATCAATTTGTTTTTCAACTTATTTATATTCATTCGTTGATTCTTGTATGTGCCCTGACAGGGGATCAAACCTGCAACCTTGGTGTGTCAGGACAACGTTGTAATCAAACTGAGCTACCCAGCCAGGGCCCAAGCTTCTTTTCAAGAGATCTTATTAATGTACACTCCCAACAGCATACTTGCTATAAAAAAATTGTTTGAAAATTTGAAAAGTGGAAGGCAAAATCTTTTAAAAATATCTTATTAATAATAATATTATTGTTAATATATTATTTTGTTTATTAAGGAGGTTGAAAACTTTTGTTCCCATGCCTCCTGGCTATTTGTATTTCTTATTTTTATAAAGTGTCTGTTGACAACTTTTACCTTGTTTTCCATTTGGGACATTCCACTTGTCTACTATGTGTATTACAAATATGTCATTGTATGTCATTTGCCTTTTATTTTTACTGTTATATATAGATCTATTTATCTTTTTTTTTTAATTTTTTAATTTTTATTTTTTTTTTAATTTATCTTTAGGGGAGAAGGGAAGGAGAGAGGGAGAGAAATATCAATGTGTGGTTGCTTCTCATGCGTCCCCTCCTGGGAACTGGCCTGCAACCCAGGCATGTGCCCTGACTGGGAATTGAACCTCCATCCTTTAGTTTACAGGCCCACGCTCAATCCACTGAGCTACACCAGCCAGGGCAGATCTATTTATCTTTTAAAAATTAATTTTTCCATTGAATTTAGACTGAGAAAGGTAAAGGTCTTCAATACCATGAGATCAGATAAATATGAGCCTATATGTTATTTTTTTTAGTTCATTTATGGTCATTTAACTCTTTACTCCATCTGGGAATTGAGTATGATTGTTAGTGACCAACCTTCATTTTTCCCAGAGAGTTGCATTTTTGTTCCACTGCCATACTGAGTAATCCATCCCATTCCTATTGTTTTTAAACAGTTTACTTTGAAATAATCATAGACTTACAGAAGAGCTGCAAAGACAGTACGGAGTGCTCCTGTACCCACTGATTTTAAATCCTGACTTCATCAAATTCCTACAAGTGTTTCCTTCCATTTTTAGTCTTTGGTTAGATCCATGCAATACATTTGAGAAACATGTTTATTCAAAATAGTAAAAAAGCAAAAATTTTATGTGTGTCTAAAAAGACTATATTATCATTTCCAAAGTTCAGAGATGATTTTCATTTTCTGTTTACCATTCTTATCTCCTAAATACTCTAAAACAAGCAGTTTACTTTTATAATAAAAAGGCCAATAAACATTATTTTAAAGAATAAAATGGGCCCTGGCTGGTGTGGCTCAGTGAATTGAGTGCCAGCCTACAAACCAAAGGGTTGCCAGTGGGATTCCCAGTCAGGGCACAGGCCTGGGTTGCGGGCCAGGTCCCCAATAGGGGGTGTGCAAGAGGCAACCACACACTGATGTTTCTCTCCCTCTCTCCTTCCTTTCCCCTCTGTCTAAAAATAAGTAAATACACCATGGCTGGTGTGGCTTAATGGATTGAATGCCCAACTGTGAACCAAAGGGTCATCAGTTCAATTCCCAGTCTAGGGCATATGCCTGGGTTGCGGGCCAGGTCCCCCGTGGAGGGGGAGGCATGTCAGGCAATCACACATTGATGTTTCTCTCCCTCTCTTTCTCCTCCCTTACCCTCTCTAAAAACAAGTAAATAAAATCTTAAAATGGTTAAGAATAATTCATTGAAGAATTTCATCTAAGTGATGTTTTGTTCTAAATGGTTTTCCACTCATGCCTTTAGAGTTCATTAGTAATTGTAACCACTTGGGAACAGAGCCCTCCATCAAGTAAAATCAGTGTAAGTATCAGTGTAAATATGTTGAAATTGGTCAGTCTTCTTCGAAAATTCCTCAAGGATATAAAGATCACTATTTTTTCTACTCTTAGGCTCGGGGAAACACAGGCAGTATTAGAAGAGGCATCTTAGGAAGTTTCTGAGGGAACATCAGCACAGTCTTCCCCAAATGAAGTCTTTGTCTATGGAAGGTACATACCAAATAAATCAGTCTGTATCTTTTGAAATGGAAATTCAAGGACCAATGTTTTCCCAGCAGAGATTGCTGGAATAATTCCTGACAGAATTAAGCAAAAAGGATCACTGTACTTAGAGTGTCTGTTATGTGATATCAATGAAAACAAACTTTTTGGTACGAACTGTGAGGTCACTGGCTATAGGACATAGGTCTAAGCCATAGCACCTTGGTGCGCTATAACTGATGAAGTTGGGAAACAGGGCACCCACACAAACCAAAGATATTGGTGAAATGAGATGGGTCGAAGAAGGGTTTTTCCACCTTGGCTTTTTAAAAATTAAGAGACAATTTTTTGGAGCAATTTCAGGTTTATAGAAAAAGTGAACAGAAAGTACTGAGTTCCCTTATACCCTCTCACCCCCTATCCCTGTTTCCCCTATCATTAACATCTTGCATTAACAAATGTACTACTATTGTGGTACATTTGATACAGCTGGTGAGACAATATTAACTCATTGCTTTTTTTAAACATGCATTTTTTTAAAAAGATGCATATAATTAAAAAAAACTCTCACCTGAGGATATTTTGAGAGACAGAGAGACAGAGAGAGACAGAGACAGAGAGAGAGAGAGAGAGAGAGAGCGAGAGAGAGAGAGAGAGAGAGAGAGAGAGAGAGGGAGAGAGAGAGAGATTGTGGACTGAACCTGCAACCTAGGTATATGCCATGACTGGGAATCGAACCCACAAACTTTTAGTGTACCAACTGATGCTCCAACCAACTGAACCACCTGGCCAGGGCCAATACTGATTCATTGTTAACAACTAAAGTCTAATGTTTACATCAGGGTTCATTCTTTGTGTTGTTCATTATACGATGGGGAAGCAAAAAAATGGAATTTATTTCTTGTATATTTATTCTTACATGTTTAAACTTCAGTCGCTTTCAAAGTGTTCTCAATTTGATGCAATTCACCTATTGAGACATTTTTTTCCACTGCCCAAAACAATTTTTGAACTCATCAATTTTGAGGTCTTTTAGTGCTGCTGTCATTTTTTGTTTCACTTCTTTCACATTGGCAAAATGTTTCCCTTTGAGTTTTTGGTCAAAAACTGCTGAATACTCAGTGATGTGTGGGTAGGCGGGCTTGTAAATCATCCATCATGAAATGGGCAAACATGTTGAAGAATCTTCAAAAAAAATTCACTGAAGCTGAACACCGCCTCTCACAACACGAGCTGGTACAGACACAGATGGGTTCCTAGAACACTCACCTGGCGGAGGAAGCCAGTACTACAAGGGGCCCACCCTTCAGAAGACAATCCCTGTTTTTGTTTTTGTTTTTGAGTTCCTGTTTGTACATGATTTGAAGATTTAGTGTATTTATCTGTTATCTACCATTACAGCTTCATACAGAATAGTTTCACTGCCCTTAAGATCTCCTGTACTCCACCTATGCGTCCCTCTGTACCTCCCACCCTGAGCCTTTGACAACCACTGATATTTTTATTGTCTCCATACTTTTTCCTTTTCCAGAATGTCATATAGTGGGAATCATACAGTACGCAGCCTTTTCAGATCAGTTTCTTTGATTTAGCACTATGTGTTTAAGTTTCTCCCATGTCTTTGCATGGCTTGGTAGCTCATTTCTTTTTATTGCTAAATAATATTTCATTGCATGAATGTACCACAGTCTGTTCATCCAGTAACCCATTGAAAGACATCCTGGCTGCTCTCAAGTTATGTCAATTATGAAAAGCTACTATAACCATCTGTGTGCAGGATTTTATGTGGGCATAAGTTTTCAACTCATTTGGGCAACAAAAAGCATGATTGCTGCATCATACGGTAAAAGTGCGTTTTCTAAGAAACCGCCAAACTGTTTTCCAAAGCAGCTGTACATTTTGCATTTCTGTCAGCAGTGACTGAGAGCTCCTGGTGCTGCATATCTTCACCACACGGACCGCATGCCCAAGCTCAAGATAGTAGTAAACTGATATGGTTGAAAGAATAGTTTTTCAATTTTTTAAACTGATTTTTGAGAGAGAGAGAGAAACACTGATGTGTTGTTCCACTCTGTGCATGCATTGGTTGTTTCTTGTGTGTGCCCTGACCAGGGATCAAATGTTGGTGAATTGGGATGACGCTCTTACTGACTTAGCGACCTAGGCTGCATTTTTTTTTTTTAAAAAAAAAATCTTAATATTTACTTAAAAGAAAAAATTCCCAAAATAAAACTAAGTGTTTAAAAGTATATACATTGGCTTCCAGTCAAGATGGCAACATAGGCAGACATGGCTCGCTTCTTTGCACAATCATATCAAAATTACAGCTGAAATATAGAATAAGCATCACTCAGGAATGTCAGAAATCGAGCTGAATGGAAATCTGACCATCATGGAATTGAGTTGAATGGAAGTCTGACAACTACAGAGTTGCAGAAGCCACAGCCATCCAGATGGTAGGAGGGCTGTGGATGCAGAATGGGCTGGCCCCACACTCACGTGGATAAAAATTCAGGAGGGATATCTCAGGAGCGAGGAGTCCCAGACCCACACCAGGCTGCCAAGCCCAGGATTCCACTGCCAGGAGGATAAGTCCCCACAAATTCTGGCTGTGAAAACCAGTGGGGATTGAGTTGGTGGAGGAGGCTGCCGAGGCCCTAAGTAGTTCATCTGGGGGAACCCATACACGGACTCGCCTACTCAAACTCACTCCCCCTGAGCTCCAGCATGGGGGTGGCAGCTTGAAGGGCACCAGTGGTGCACAGGGAGAGACTGAAGTTTCTGGCATCAAGGCAAGCAGAGGCCATTGTCCCTTTGCTAAACCTTCCAGTATCAGTTTACTACTATCTTGAGCTTGGACATGCAGCCTATGTGGTGAGGATGTGCATCACCAGGAGCTCTCATTCACCGCTGATGGAAATGCAAAGTGTACAGCCATTTTGGAAAACAGTTTCACAGAGCCGGTAGGCTGGTGCCATCTCTGAGATTCTATCAACCTGGCTAACCCTGTGTGACCCACCTTGGAGATCCACAGAAGCCCTACCCCTCCCAATTTATGGGACAACCAAGCTGCTTTTCCATAAGAATGGCAGGTCTTTGCTCCTAAATCCTATCAAACAAGCAAGAGCTGGCTTTAGTGAGCCCTAGCAGCAGCCAGCCTAGATTCACAGCTAGGCTTCACCTGGGAATCTCCAAGCCCACCACAAGTAGCAGCCATCTTAGATTGTTTTACACCTCAGGCAGGGTGCCCCCGGGGCAAAACATAGGTGGGGGCTGATCTTGGCCTGCACCACCTAGGAAACCCCAGGGTTAACACACCCAATGGACAGCTACAGACCACAGGTGGTGGAGCACCACCACCCTGCCCCCACACAGCTAATCCTCCACGGAGGGTGGAGGTTGGTGGAAAGCGGTCACTTGCAGTTGACTGGCCAGACTAAATCCCTCCCATTGATCTGCCAATAGCCACCAAGGGTCAACTACAAGAGGTGGGTGTACTCAGCCCACACAAAGGACACACCTTGAGTACTTAGCCTGAGTGATAGGGTAGGCTGTGCCACTGGCCCCTACAGGACACACACTACCTTAGACCACACTACCAACATACAGAGTCAAAGCAGCTCTACCTAATACATAGAAACAAACACAGGGAGGCTGCCAAAACAAAGAGACAAAGCAACATGGCTCAAATGAAAGAACAGATCAAAACTCTAGAAAAAGAGTTAAATGAAATGGAGATAAGCAATCTATCAGATGCAGAGTTCAAAACACTGGTTATAAGGATGCTCAAGGAACTTAGTGAGGACCTCAGCAGTATAAAAAAGACCCAGTCAGAAATGAAGGATACAGTAATTGAAATAAAGAACAATTTACAGGGAAACAACAGTACAGTGAATGAAGCCAAGAATCAAATCAATGATTTGAAACATAAGGAAGCAAAAAACAACTACATAGAACAACAAGAAGAAAAAATAATTTAAAAAATGAGAATAGCATAAGCAGCTTCTGGGACAACCTTAAGAGGTCCAACATTTGCCTCACAGGGGTGCCAGAAAGAGAAGAGGAAGAGCAAGAAATTGGAAATCTATCTGAAAAAATAGTGAAAGAAAACTTCCCTAATTTGTGAAGGAAATAGACATAAAAATCCAGGAAGCACAGAGGGTCCCAATTATCATGGATGCAAAGAGGACCACTCTAAGACACATCATTATTAAAAAGCCAAAGGTTAAAGACAAAGAGAAACTCTTAAAATCAAGAGAAATGAAGATAGTTACCAGAAGGTTGCCAGATGGGGTTAGGGGAGGGTAAAGAGGTGAGGGAATTAAGAAGTACAAATAGGTAGTTACAGAATAGCCATGGGGATGTAAAGTACAGTATAGGAAATGGAGTAGCTAAAGAACTTATACACATGACCATGGACATGAACAATGGTGGGGGGGATTGCCTGAGGGGTGGGGGATTTGGGTGGAGAGGGGCAAAACAGAAAAAATCAGGTAACTGTAATAGTGTAATCAATAAAATATAATTAAAAAATAAAAGTATATGCATTATATCCCTACCTCACATTTGTATTCCACTATTTGGTAAAGTTATTTACTTTATTTTATGTTTGTTGTCTTCAGAAAGCTACATGATTCATCTCAGACTATTGGTGTCCTCCACGGCTTTGGCTCAGATCCTAGAGCACTGGGTCAATGATCTAATGAATCAGTTGCATTCTTGATTGCTAAAACACTATAATTTCCCTACTGTCTCCATCCCTCGCCCCACCCCATCTCATTCATTTAAGTTATCAATGTTCTTTATACTTGAGTAATATCAAACTACCCTGTTATAGTAGAGACAAGTTAATTACACAGTTATTAAGAGATAATATGGGAGTAGTAACATAAGTTATCATGTAATTACCTTTCTTCTCAGAGGCATTACCACGTAATTAAAGCAAACCTGATATAATATTTTACAGCAACTAACAGTGCTGAATTCTACATTCCCTCTGTCCTGCCCCCTGTCATAGTACAGGAAGACATTCTAGGTAAAGGGAATTTCGTGTGCAGAGTACCTAAGGCCTGAGAAAAGACCAGTATAGCCACAGCACCCGAGCAAAGGTGAGAGCAGCATAAAATGCAGTTGCAGGGACAGAAGACCACGTTGACCCTCTGAGGCCACACGCAGAGTTTATATTTTTAGTCTAAGTGCAACTATAAGCCACTGAAGGATTGTAAGCAGAGGAATGAAATAATTCAATTTCTTCCTAAAATGATTATTTTTGGCTACTGTGTAGAGAATGTAATGGAGTTCAAAAAAGAGTGGAGGTATGGAGATCAGTTAGGAAGCTGTTGTATTAAATAGAAAACAGGCCTGCGCTAAAGTCATGGCAAAAAGTAGATGAGTTTGAGATAAGATATGAGTATATCCTTAAAATTGAGTCAAAAGGACTCACTGAAGGTTTGGGCAGAGGTAAAGGAAGCCATCAGGAATGACTCCGAGGTTTCTAGCTTGAGATACTGGGTGTTTAATGTTTCACGTATTGTGTGATAGACGGGTCGTGCTGTAGGAACTTTTAAGAAGGGTGCAGATGTGGTATGTGAGCATGCATGTTTGTAGAGCACCCCCATACATTACCCTTTAGAAAGTATCACTTCATCTCCAGCACTGCTGAGGGGGTGGTCAGTTGATATATATTGTCCTTGTAAATCAACCCTTATTACTAATTAGACCAAGGGGAGGGCATCTGTCCCAATGGCAGATGACTTATGGCTCCACCACTGTCCTACTTATGAGTTAGGCTAATCTAGTATTCTCTGTCAGGAGTCAGAATGAAAAGCAAAGACCTGGAAGCTGACTGTGAAGTAGGGAGAAGCAGACATGCAGTGCAGCTGAGTGGCATTAACCTGTTAAGCACAGGAGTGAAGATCCACAAATAGCTGCAGTTGGGGTCGCTAGAACTGATTCCAATCTGGAATTACCATCTGTCTCCCCTCTCAGTGCAAATTTGTTTAGTTTGGCTCTTGTTTGAGATTCCTTTTATAATAGTCAATACTTAACGAATCCTTACTATGAAACATTATTTCATTTAACTTTTATAATAACCCAAATGAGGTAGGTAGGTACTCATTTCCTCATTTTTGTAGATGATGAAACTGAGGCTTAGAGATGTTATTTGTCCATAGCCCAGCTACTTAATGACAGTACCAGGACTCAACCCACATCTTTTGATCCACTATCTTAACCACTATGTTACAATGTCTCCCTTAATACTTGTGTTTCCTTAAAAAAAAAAAATCCTTATCCTAAGCTAGATGAAATGGGTTTCTCTTCCTTTTGACCAAAGGAGTCAGATGAAAAGTGCCTTAGAGTTCTGACCAAGATGGATGCATCAGCAGAAACCCGTCACTTCCTTGCACAACCAAAAGGTGGATAACAACCAATCTAAAATCAATAAACAACCAAAAGCACCAGAAAATCAAACTGCATGGAACTCCAACAACCAAGGAATTAAAGAAAAAATCAACAGAACAACCAGGTGGTGGACCATGCGAGCCTACTCAGAAGAACCAAGGCAAGGCAGCAGAGAGGAGGGGCTGGCTGCCCAGCTCACAAGCTGTGTGGGAGGGGCTGACTTAAGGGGAAAACTGAGACTCAGAGCTGACTGTGGGCTACTGCTGGGGTTGCTGCGGTGGGAGTTTCTCCATGTCACATGAGAGTTCATTGGAAAGTGCGCTACAGCCCAGCAGCTGAGCCACACTGTTCCCTCTCTGGCCCCTCCCCCACAGGCTGCACCACAGCGCAGCAAGGAGGGTTGCCCTGCTCTGGTGAATACCTGAGTCCCTGCCCCTTTACAAGTTAACAGGTGAGCTCAGACAAAGAAATAGGGCCCAAATGAAAGAACAGAGCAAAGCTTCAGAAAGAGAGCTGAGCGATGAGGAAATAGCCAACCTATCTGGTGGAAAATTTAAAGCCTGGGTAATCAAAATGCTCACAGAACTGATTGAGCTTGGTCGAAAAATGAAAGATACCCAAAATGAAATAAAGCAAAATATTCAGGGAACCAACAGTGAAGGGAAGGAAAGCAGGACTGAAATCAACGATTTGGAACAAAAGGAAGAAATAAACATCCAACTAGATCAGAATGAAGAACCAAGAATCCCAAAAAAATGAGGAGAGGCTGAGGATTCTCTGGGACAACCTGAAATGTTCCAATATCTGAATCATAGGGGTGCCAGAAGGAGAAGAACAAGAGCAAGAAATTCAAAACTTATTTGAACAAATAATAAAGGAGAACCTTCCCAATCTGGCAAAGGAAATAGACTTCCAGGAAGTCCAGGAAGGTCACGGTCCCAAAGAAGTTGGACCCAAGGAGGAACACACCAAGGCACATCGTAATTACATTACCCAAGATTAAAAATAAGCAGAGAATCTTAAAAGCAGCAAGAGAAAAGGAGATAGTTCCCTACGAAGGAGTGCCAATAAGACTATCAGCTGATTTCTGAAAAGAAACCTTGCAGGCAAGAAGGGACTGGAAGGAAATATTTGAAGTCATGAAAAGCAAGGACCTACATGCAAGATGACTCTATCCAGCAAACCTATCATTTAGAATGGAAGGGCAGATAAAATGCTTCCCAGATAAGGTCAAATTAAAGCAGTTCATCATCACCAAAAATTATTATATGAAACATTAAAGGGACTTATCTAAGAACAAACTCACAACTATCAGCAAATGAACCTAAAAGAAAAGACAAACAATGAAAACAAAAACTAAGCAAACAACCAGAACAGGAACAGAATCACAGAAATGGAGATCACATGGAGGGTTTTCAGTGGGGAGCAGGGAAGGGAGGAATGGGGAGGAAAAGGTACTGGGAATAAGAAGCATAATTGGTAGGCATAAAATAGATTGGGAGAGGTCAAAAATGATATAGGAAACAGAGAACTCAAAGAACTTACATGGACATGAACTAAGTGGGGGAGGGAATGCTGGAGGGTTGTGGGGGCAGGGTAGAGGGGAAATAAAGGGGGAAAAATTGGGAAAACTGTAATAGCATAATCAATAAAAAATACTTAAAAACATAAAAAAATGAAAAGTGCCTTGAAGTCATCAAGTATGGCTGCCCTGCTATATCTTACCCGCCTTTCATGCCACCAAGCTCTTTCACATAGTTGTAATTCTTTAAAAAATTGAATAGAACAAAATAACTTACTGTATTGTGGGGATTTTAAACTGTGCATATAAAAATAGGATAATATCATAAATTTATATCCTTTCTTTTATTTCTATCTTGGAATACTTTAGAATAAAAATCCAAATACAACTGTGGAAAACCAATTTCCTCTTCTACTTTCTGAAAAATTAAAAGAAAGTGCTCTGGTGGTGCTCTCTCATGATGCAAGATTTTACAACCTGCTCCTGCATGGCTTACGGACTTAACTCAGGGCAGAATTTGGCTTACATGGCATTGAAAGGCCAAGAAAAAACCCCAACATCCTTTACTATCCTTTTTTTAAGAGTCTGTTACTAGTAGGCCGTAGAACTGCTCGTCCCTCAGACATCATTATTTTTATTAGTCATGGAGGCAGTGCAAGAAGGAACAGGAAGTTTACTGGACAGCACTGAACACAGGATTGTCGACAAGGGAGGGAGACTAATTTAAATGGTCAGACTTCTATTCCAGTGAATTTTTAGTTCTGTGTTTATCATCGTAGGTGAGTTATTTTTTTTCAACTGTGCCATTTTTCTAGCCACTTGCAAGAGGACAGTGTTTATATGAATACATTTCAAGTTCAATAGCTAATTCAGTTCTGTAGAAGGTAAGCAAGTCCATAGTGTGACCCTTGTCTTTTGCACAGATGTGCATCAACTTTAATCATTAATATGACGGCTAACTTACAGCAGGTCAGAATATTTTAGATTTTTCTTTATTAAAGAAGGTATTTAGAAACAAGGGTAACAGTGACACTGTTATGTGTCTAGACCATGTTGTGCTACAAAAATATTTATGTTTAATAAAGATGCTAACCAGATTTCTTTCTATAAAGACATGTGTTTTAAATGTTTTATAATTGCTTTACTACTTCCTTAAAAGTGATTTTTCAGAAAAATCATGTACTTCTGCTGATAAGAGCACAAGATCACTGTCTCTACACTGTGTTCTAGTGTTAGCCTAATTACTGAGTGGGAAAAAGTCTGAAAAAACCTTAGCCATTACATTCATATATTTAACAAGTCACAACCTTGAAATCTTGCTCTACCTGAAAGCACCATTAAAAGTGCTTGACTATTATTACTAGAGGAAATTTTTAATAAAAGCTAATTAAGCTACAAAACTCCCAAGTGGTTAACTGATTTTAGGGGCTAAATTTCTGGTACTTCTAATTATCCCTGATGGCTTTACTTAGTGTTTCACAACCATGACAGATGACAATGAAAAACTGCAGCGAAATTCATCTACCCTGACACTGTGCTAACCACCGGCTTCTCCCTCTCCAAGTAAAATCAATACTCTGTTTGAGTAAACACGTTTACAGCTTTATTAGGATGTCTTGCTTGTTCTGTAACAGCTCCTTGAAGCTGTGGTAACAAATCGACTCAACTCAGTTAAACCTAGAGAGCTGGGTAAGAGGCCCATCGATAAGGTTGTTATAAAAATAAACTGCAGGAGATCAGAAAGCTGGATGGAGCAAACAGTCTGGTAAATGTCAATATTTTCCCTTACAGAGGATGACAAAAACAGTGAGATCATGCAGAAAGTCTTTTTTTTTTCTCTTAAAAATGTTTCTTGTTTTATTGGATAAAGCACTTCTACTATTTGTGCACAATTCTCCTTAACGAAATTTTTGCTTCCTAATTCCATATGCATCTGGAACAGGAAGCTGAAGTAAATACTTGCTATGTTCCTGCCATCTCAGTCTTTATTTTCCTTCATATTTAGAGTCTTGCTTTGGTCTTCATTGACTTTATAAAATGATGTTATTCAATTTATCTGGAATTGCCTGTGGTGGTTCAATCTTACCTGCTTTTATTAATGAAACAAAACACTCTACCACGTACATTGGGAAGTCATTTCGATGCAGTGTTCACTCTTGCTACGATATCTGTGCAACCTGATGGTGTACCTTCCAAATTCGGCCTTCCACATTTATGCATTTTACAGGAGCAAACAGTGTTAGCTTCAGACCGGCCGCACAACCTCCTGACTCATGGTAGTACATAAAAATGTCTGCTACCTATTAGGAGCAAGCCTCCACAGTGGCTACAGCTCTACCAAATAAGAACTAATATACCTTCCTTTAGATGTTCACAGGTTGCTCAAAAACTAACATCTGGCAGGAAATTCCCACTTCAATTTGGCAAGCTTAGACTACCCAGAAGTGACAAAGTAATGGTTCCCTCCCTGCCCCGTTTGAAAAGTTCTCAGACATAAACTTCTTTTCATTTTCTATGTAGTCTAGTTAGTAAAATTTTGTTTTGTTTTGCTTTGACTTCGTATTGACCACCAACCAGTCATCAACTCAAGTGACAACTCATGACCCATATGTTAAACAACACAGACTTTTCTGGAAAAAGGAAATCAACAGACATTAAATTTTGAAATAACTTAAAAAGCTACTGTGCCTGCCAGGGTAAGGTCTGACCTAGCAGGTATTTGCATAATGAAAACCAAAGCCTAAGTGGTGGCAGATGGTGCAGTGACTGACACAGACAGGAAGTCAATCCAGAGCGAGGGTTCCTCTACAATAATGGCTCAGCACCACATTCCTCCCACACAAAGTGAGCAACTGAGCCACACAGTGTAATACATAGGCGGGTGTTCAGTGCTATAGCTATGAGGATAACTTACTTCCTTTTTCTAGTGGCTGAAAATGGAAACCTGTCAAATACTATTAACGGGGCATGGCACATTGCATTTGAACTAAAAAAAAAAAAAAAAAATCAAAGAAACTTCTAAATGCCCCTAATTCAGGAAAGAAGCTCTTGAAGAGTACCACTAAGCACTGTTTTACTCATATAGATAAGATGCCCTCCCACCCCAACTCCTTTCAAAAAACTGCTTTAAAGATCATTCTTTCTTATGGAACAAAAATGTACAACATCAGGTTAGAATCTGAATTTTAAACCTAAATGTGTGATCTCTTGATGTGGTTCCCAAAATAAAATTTTAGCATATGTTTCTGTTTATTGTTAAAGCCAAACATCTTAGATACTCACATGCTCCTCCACCCCCCAAAAAAAGAAACCAAACAAACCTACATCAAAGGCTTCTATGCATTTGGGATATTGACTCTTGACCTATATAATTCCAAGAGGCATATATAACAGATTGCTTAACTGACAACTTTTATTTGGGTTATGAACATGTATAATTACCAGATCATGAATTAATGAGCCAGGAGATCGGGCTTCTAGTATTGAATATTTGCCATTAACTCTCTTTCTTTGGACCTCACTTTCCTCATCCATCAAATGGGGGATTTTGAACAGTTTCATACTGAACATCAACCCATTCCAGAGAGTTGCTTCATGAGCCACCAAATAAAATGTGGATAGGGCCAAATGGGGATTTGTTTGATCTCATTTCATGCTGATTCAGATAAGACCTCATAACATAGTTTCCCTCCTAAAAACAGTTTGAAAACATGAAAACCAGAAAATGTGATCTTTAAAAATATTCACTTTCAGCACTAACATTGTAAGCTGCATGTTAAAGACCCATCGGTCCAAAGTCATAACTGCTGGATTAAGGAGATGACAGTAAGTTTATTTAAGCCCTAATTCATTAGCAAGATAACTAATTTTGTCACTATTTAACTCAATTCAAAAACCTGTATTTTATCAACTAATAACTCCTCACAGCAGGGTTGTTCTGAAACTTTAAGAGCATTTGATGATAGAAACTGGTTTTAATTTTCCATTTATTTCATGGACTACAGATAAAATATACACATCTTAACTCTATAAAATGTCAGTGATAATTAGATAATTAAATGCAAAACAAATTAACAGCCTGTGTTCATACCCCAGCTTTGGGAACTCATATATCTTATGTAAGAATAGCTATGAATTTAGTAATAGTGGTGCTAATTTTCATTAGTTTTATTCAGACTCTGTTTATAGTAAACAGCCTTACAATTCAGGCATTACATTTCCTACAAATTTTCATATAGTTCAGAGAGTTGTTTCTGATGACTTATTACTGTGGCTAAGACTTCTTCTAGGTCCTGAGGTTGGCCAGACCATCAGCATTACCAACACGTAATTTTATTTTTTGATTATGTTAATTACAAAGCCAATAAAGGCACAATGTAACAAATCTGAACATCGAGACAAAATTTAATTTGAATACATTTAGCTAATGAAAACATACTATATTGCTTCTACTTTTTTCATTTTGCTATTAATGACTGACAAAATTTCTTTTAGGTCATAGACTGGCACCAGTTTACAGACTAGTGTTTAGAAAAACCACTTTGGCTATTTCTCCTCACTTGGAGCGGAGGATAAAACAATATACTAATGGAATGCAGTATAGCAAAATTTTCATATAAAATTTTCACACAAATGTGCCCTGACCCGTGGTCGAACCTGCAACCTTTTGGTTTATGGGATGATGTTCCAACCAACTGAGCCACACCGGCCAGGGCCGGGGTACTAGTTCCTTGAGGGAACATTCACGTTTATGAGAAATTCCAGACTTCACCCTAAAATCATTCTGGATTCCATGTGAACCAATGTTATTTCTCTTTTTTATAATGGCTTGAGGGTCATCTTTACCTCTTTTAACCAACATGGACTTAAATAATCTTAGGCAAGGCTCTTGAAATGCAGTTCTGGTTCAGCGTCAGCTTATCTAAATCTCTGGATGTGTAGCACTAGAACAGTATGTCATAAAGTATCCTATGACTGTGCAAAGTGTGACTCTCTATCCCCCCGGCCCCAGCATGAACTGGAGCTGCTGTCGTGAATTTCATATTCCTCATGACCAATTCAGTTCTATACTTCATTTGATGGTTTTAAGGAAAATTACTGCTTAAGAAATAAAACACCAAGATGTCCTAAAAGATGAGTTAAACGATGCAAAGTTACTGCTGCTCTGGGGTGGGGTAGGAGTGAGCAGCTCTCATCTTAGTCATCCGCAAGTAAATCCTCTGTGTACAGCGGGTCATATGAAGGTTTTGGTTTTCTAAGTGAAGAAGTGTGAGAAATGATATATTTAACACTCAGCAAGTTATTTTTAGTCTTCTGAGTTGGACAGCAAAGGAAGAGGGTGGTGCAGAAAAAAATCACAAGAATTCTGCACCACTTCGTTGCATAGCACGATGTTAAATAGCAATTAAGAAAAACGGGGAGTAAGCTATGAATGTTTGGGAACAAACAAACAGGTGACAATGGAAAATATGAAGATAATTTGGAGAATCTCTACACCTGTCAAAAGTATAGACAGAGGAAACATGAAAAGGAAGCAGCATCCCTATTCTGGAAACTTAAACCTTTTTTTCTTTTATTTTTTAACCAAAATTCTCATCTGAATATGAATTAGAAAGTGAAATTAATGCTCCTTCTTATTAGATGGGAAACAATTATTTACACTGCCATTGCCAAGAGGCTTTAAGAATAAGTTGCATATTGTA
Organism: Trachops cirrhosus; assembly: GCA_028533065.1. NCBI lineage: Eukaryota > Metazoa > Chordata > Mammalia > Chiroptera > Phyllostomidae > Trachops > Trachops cirrhosus. The sequence continues at coordinate 108,552,144 of CM052542.1, forward strand.
GGTAATATCTTTTAGGGTAATATTCTTTCTCTCCCAAAATTGTTATGAGAAATTTGAAAACAAAAAGTATTAGAGGCAGCACAGTTAGTTTACTATCATTCAAAATAAATTCTTCTAAGCTATGTATGGCTCTTAATCACATTTAATGAAGCTTTTTAAATCCTAAGAATGTTGGTCCTTGGGTAAGGTCTCTTGTCTTTTATCTGAAAGTTTTATCTATGTGCCTGTGTGTAAAATCTACCCAAAGTATACTGACTTTTAGTCTAAGGATGATGTGTAGGTCTACACTGTATTTGTACAACTGCCATAAAACATTCAACTAAGTCATATTAGATTAGCACACGCTGATATTGACAGCCTACTGGGAACATATTGATTAGGTCTCCTTCCATGTATTTGTTATGATTTTTCTCCTCAGTTTCACTTACTGGGAAGACACAGGGGAAAAGATTTCACCAGAACAATGACAGTGCCTGTCACGAAATGTCCTCAATGTTTCCATTTGTCGCTATGGCAGTTCCAAGTGAAAAGGCAGACCTGCTGTGACAGAGCACAGCAGGACAACAGGGAGAAATTTTTCCTGACCCGGGAAATTAGGAAATCATACTCAGAGATTACAGAATTGTCTCCATTTCCAAGGGTATAATCGTAGCACTTGGGCTTTTGAGGAGAATCTGAAAAGGGTAGTTCCGTCAGGGCTGGCTAGTGACAAATAAAGGGCAATGTTACAAAGTGCTTCAGATCTCTAAACGGAACAAGGAGGCATGCTTGTAGAGGCCAAAGGGATTTGTCACTGTCACTAAACCCTTGAGATGGAACTATGAATTTAATGTATATACATTTAGGGTACTCATTTTAAAATTCTACATGAGACTCTATGATGTAGTCATATGTTTGTTTATACCTTATGTGGCCAATAAGAACACATGGCACTCTGGTACTGAGATATGTAATTAGGACAAGGTGGGTGAGGTGATGCTTTATCCAAGAACTTGAAATTGGGACTGATACATAGTTATGCAAAGTCACAAAAGACAGAAACACTCTTAAGCCAGCAAAAATTGAAGTAATAGGAGGCATATATTAACTATCTAAAGACAGAATGTCAATCAGAAAGGAGATACACTTATCAGGCAACAAAGCAAAGAAAAAGGAACTACATAAATGTAAAAGTTGTCACTGCGCCTCCATTTTCAAGGTAGAGGAGTATGCTTCAACAGCTGGAGTATTTAAAATCCTAACAGCAAGGCTTTCCTTGGGGTAGAGATAGGAGCAGGAGGTTTTAATCAATGGGTTTTTTAGTATTTTAAACTAACAATACCACATCTATTGTAAGACGGATGCATCAGCCTGGTGCTACTCGACAGTCGATTCATGTAACTCCCTGTGTTTGGATTCCACGCTGACCAAGCAAGTTTATGATCTGGCTTTTTGTACGTCTGTAGTACAATCAATTCTACTGCTTAGAAAAAATGGTCCTGGTTCAGACTCACTGGGGACTATAGCCCTTCGATTCTCTACCCTTTCCCTTTTGCAACAATCTTACCCTAGAGTCCTGAGAATCCTATCAGATAACAAGTGCTGCTGTTCAATAAATGAAGTCATCTATTCAGATAATAGGAAGATTTGCTTTGGCGAATCTAACAAAAAAACCCTTTTGTTAGTAAGGCTGGTCTTGGTTCTTGGTCCTAATGATGAGAATTCCCTAAAAGTTTAGAGCAGGACCCTGCAGTGAGTGAGAACATGGCCTCTGGAACGAGACTATCTGGTTTAAATCCTGGTTCTGCTATTTTCTAGCTATGAGATGTTAGCCGAGTTACCTAAACCCTCTATGTCTCGGTTTTCTCATCAGTAAAATGGGGTTACAAATAACCTCCTTCTAGGAGCTTTTATAAACATTAAATGAGTTAATATATATTAAGTACTTAAGATATTGATTGACTAATAGATGCTATGTAAATTTATCTATTGCTATTACTGTCTAGCTTGACTTACATGGACAGAAATGTGCTGAATATGTTGACATGAGAATTCCATTGCTAAGATCGCAGAGTTTTCATCTCATTGTATGACTCAGTCTTTCAATATCTCACTATCAGGGGAACTGATCAGAGTAAAGTGAGAAATGGCTGTGTAACTGAGGTATTACCAGTAAAGTACCATCTACTCTCAGGCTGCCTTCCACTTTACCTGCACTTGTTTCAACAGTGTATACTGAAATCCAGCGTTGGATTCGGGGTATGGTGAAAGCGAACAGAGTGAGGAAGTCGCCATGTATTTCACAAGGGGTTGGCAAACCACAGGTTGAGGGCCAAATCTGGCCCATGGCCTGTCTTTTGTACAGCTGGAGAGCTAAGAAAGGTATTTTACATTTTAGTATAAAAACCAAAAACAAAACAGAAAAGTAAGCAAGTAAGCAAACAGACAGAGTAAGAAAATTGTGCAATACAGCCTGTATATGGCTTGCAAAGCTTGACATTTTCACTATTTGGCCCTTTACAAAAAAGGTTTATGGGTTCCTGTTTCACAATCTTTCCTTTTTATTTACTTGCTATACCCCAACAATAAATATATAATGAGGGTAGGTAAGTAGAATGAGATCTTTAAAAAGGCTGAAAATCCTGTAACAAACAACCCAAGTGCTTTTGACAGGGTAGTCCATGTATCATTTTAGTACAATACCAATGGGTAGCTAGCTGTTTCTACTTCAGTACCCTAGAAATGACTTCGCTCTCCCTCAGAAAGTCTGTCCGTTATTCTCTAGTACTGGAAGCATTACAGGTAACTGGGTGTCTGAAAGGGAGTCTGTTGTTGCAGAGCCAGGCAGCCCAGGGCCCCAGGGCCCCTGGGTGAGAAGAAGGGCTAATTCGGTTACCATGGGATCTATAGTGCTGTACTAAACATCAGAAAAATAGAATACTTAATGTTTTAAATATTTTACTTAAAAAGGCTACAAGGATAGAAGTTTAAAAGTTCCTGTATTAATATTCCTGGTTTAACCAATTTCTAACCAGGACATCGATAATATTTCCCTAATGTATTACAGAAGTTGACCCAATTCTGGATAAGATATTTTTAGCCTGCATGGATGTATATAGCTCTGAGGCAGTATGGAATAGGGAAAATAGCTGCAAAATACTCTAATCAATGATGAAGTCTTTTAGAGCAAACAATAACAGTAAAGTAGAATGTTATCTGTGGTATGTCCTCGTACCAAAGAACAGAGCATGAGCATGCTACCAGTCTAGCGGTTCACAGCTCATTTTGTGGTACATTTAGACAATGGAATATTACTTGGCTGTAAGAAAAAAAAAAGGAACTCTTACTTTTTGCGACATTATGGACAGACCTGGAGATTATTACGATAAGCAAAATAAGCCAGTCAGAGAAAGACAAATACCATATGATCTCAGTTATACTGGAATCTAATAAACAAAACAGAAACAGACACGGTCACAGGGAACAGACTGACAGCTGTCAGAGGGGAGGGGGGTTGGGGAACTGGATGAAAGAAGGTGAAGATATTAAGCAAACACACACAGAGAAATGGTCTGTCCAGAAAGTATCCAGCCACACACTATGAAAAATGGAGACATTTATTGAAGAAGATACAAGAAACACTGTACATAGGACAATGATGCCTCAGTCCCCTTCAAAGTAGGCACCTCGGGACCTCACACAGTTCTCCCAATTGCCATCACCTGTCCCGTTGTATTTTCCTGAATCTCCTTGAAGGTCTGAAATCGCTTCCCTTTTAAAAGTGATTTTAGTTTTGGGAAAAGCCAGAAGTCACAGGGCACCAAATCTGGTCTGTAGGGGGGCTGAGTCACCTTGGGTGATTTGCTGTTTTGCCAAAAAAAACTCTGCACAACACATGATGCATCATGAGTGGGTGTGTTGTCATGATGAAGCTGCCATTACCAGTTGCCCATAGCTGGGGCCTTCTGAATCATTCAAATAGTTTCTGTGGAGCAATGTTCCAGCTTAACACAAAATTTGATACAGATTCATTGCTTTACTCACTCAGTTATTTTAAATGCAACAGCCACTCACTCAGTTATTTTAAATGCAACAGCTCATTTTAAATGCAATGAGCATGAGTACACATGCTCATTCAACAGTATCTACCACCCCCACTGACTATTACAGTGAAGTCATCATTGTTCACACATGCACATTCCAATCCACTCTCCTCGGCTGCCAGGTTACATCGATGTCACACAAACCATTCTCACTATATTAACAATGGTTGGACTTTTTTCTGGACAGACCCTTGTGTATGTGTGTATGTACACACACAGACGCAGACAACAGTGTGGTGATAGCCAGAGGGAAAGGGGGTGGGGGATGGGGAATAGGTGGAGGTGGGTAAAGCAGGGGGAAATGAGGACAAAAAGAGACTTTGCTTGGGATGCTGGGCGTACAATGTGGCGTGCAGGTGATATTTTATTGAGTTGTGCATTTAAAACCTGTATGGTTTTGTGAACCAATGTGACCCCAATAAATCTGGTTTAAAAAAAAAGACTAGGTATGAACAGTTTCAAAGAAGAAATATGAAAAATGTATGTTGCCAAAAAAGACCATTTACATACATACTCATATATATATTACACACATATAATATTGTGCTGTGTATAATGCACACCTTTTTGCCCAAAGTTTTGAGGGAAAAATAAGGATGCATATTATACATGGGTACACATTATACACGGCAAAACATGGCATATAGTTGTGTGTGGGGGTATATATATGTATTTTAAACAATACTAAGTTAAAACCATGACAAAACCTTAAATGTTTTCCACAGCTCAAATTATTTTCCAAGGAAGAAGAACAATGATTAACTCCATTTATCTTTTTTTTCTTGTCATACTTGAGAAATAAACAGAGATCAGGAAGGACTTTTCTGGGTTCTCATTTAAGAATCTAAAGCTTTATATAGGCCATAACTTAGTTTAACTACACTTAACTAAAAGGGTTTTAGATGTATTTCAATATCAGAATCTTTGAAACAGACTTTAGATCAATATAAGTCATCAAGCCAAGATCTCCTAATTGTCTTAATCTTGTTTTTGAGTACTCATTTCAAAAATGATTTGGTTCTTGTAAATTGTGCCAGTTCTTACTGAGCTTGAACCGGACAAAAATTTAACCCTTCCTAATAAAATAAACCTGAAACTATTGTGTTAGAAACACATGGTTTAACCAAATAATCCAGACATCATCTTTAGCTATTAGCAACATACTGTTTAATACTCATCACAGCTTGTTTTAAAGAACAAGAATGTGTTAACATTTAAGCCCGAAGGGCTATGAATATACTATATATTGTACTTGGTGCAGCTTGTTTATGAAATATTCTGACAGACACAATTAATCTTGTGAAAATGACTAGGGTAGAGCATAACAGCAAATTATCTTTAAGCCAAAAATACATATTTTTCCTATAGTAAAATACCCTCTACTATTACAATGATAGTAGCATATGGAAAGAACATTAGGAGTTAATTATTTAAAAGAAATTACAAGTTATTAAATTCATAAATCTTGGTTATATGGTACAGAAAAGGGTTAAGGAAAATGTTTAACTTATAAGTAAGTATAAAATAAATGAGTCTTTACCTCCAACAAATGCATCTCCAGCTCCGTTGGTATCAATAATTTCTTTCTGGTCCTGATCCAAGACTGCAAAAGCAGTGACTTCACTGTCTGCAATTAAAGCCAAAGAAAGGCAAACTGACTTCTCTTTGTAATACTCAATACATAAACTCACACAATGAACTTGAAGTTCCTTTATCATTCATCATTCAAAAAGACAGAACATGAGCTCCACATTCTGTACATGAGTACTTGGGAACCAAGGTGCAAAATCACCTGTAAAACAATGCCTTTTTTTTTTTTTAATTTTCAGTATTCAGATGCTGTATGTGCTTTGTTAAGAGTCATACCTAGGTAGTTCAATTTTGGGAGAATGACAGTAAGTGGCAGCAGTACCTTTTTGGACAGTACAAATACTTGAAAAGAAACTACAAGCTAAAGGAAGTATTTGTAAGGATTAAGTCATGAACCTCTAACAACACTTGAAGCCTGACTGCATTCTGGGAAGTGAAATCTTGGATACAGTAAAGAGCTATAAATTTTAAAAATATAAATAATGATTTGTCTTGGGTGTTTCTCTACAGAAAATCACAATGGCACAATAAAAATATAATTACTATTCTGTTACAATACTTCATGCCAATGTCAAGGATTACTGATTTTAGTTGGCTTATTACAAATAACCTAGCCTGGTTACTTTTTACTAAGGAGTCACTGTTTCCTTTAAACTATGTGTCAACCAGAAGAAGGGAAAGCTGCCTCTGAATGCACGGGCAGAACAAAGGGACAGTGCAATGGACTCTTGTCTTGCAGCAGTCTGGACCAGCGCTTGGTTGTTTTGACTAATACAGAGTAACCTAATACAGTACTTTATACTTGGCACATGACAACGGAATGAAGTTGCTTGTGATGAAATCTGGCCTAGGGGACATCTGCAGAAGATTGGTCAGTGCTTTTTATTGGGGGCTGGACTTCTGAAATCAGACATATGCATTCCTTATGGGGACAGATGTGGTCCGAGACTTGTAAACTTCAATCTCACCTAAGATCAAGAGCGAGGGAAAAGGAAATCTTGAGAACATTAAGGTCTTAATGAAGAGCCTAAATTCTCAAAAACATGTTCTGTCTGCCTTCTGCTACTAAAATATACTTTCAATAACAGATAAGCACAGACTTGAAAATGACAAAAAAGATCTTCTTGGGAAAACTGACATTCAAGAAGAGGACTCATGCACTTAGTGAGCCCTTTTGACCAGATGCCTAAAGATGCTAAGAAGCCTCTGCACCAGAAGCATCTATTTAAACACTTTAAGTAACTAACTTTCCACCCGTTGTAACCGACATGGCAGTTAACAAGATTTTGATTAACTGGAAGTTAAGGCATAGTTATCTAGGATTAAATTTTCTAGGGAGTATGCAGTAGATACTGTTACACAGGCAAAAAAATAAAAAAAAGATGTAAGCAGACTTTATTGGAAATAATTAGGAAAGGGCTACAGTTTGATTTAGGAAAAGGTCTATTCCATAAATATTTATAAAGAAATCTAGTTTTATTACTTCCCAGTACAAGTCATACTATAAAGGGAATTAACAACTATAAACTATGAACAAACAGGCACTAAATAAGTAAAACGAGCTAAGTTAATGATACCATTACCATTTATGATAGGGTTACATTATGTAATAATATAACACGTCTATAAAACATTTTAGGTAATATAAGAATTAATTACTGGATTACAGATTTGAAAATAATTATATATAAATGGTAAGTAAGTCACAATTAGATCTAATTCTTTGGTTATTGATTTTTGGTTGGATAAATCTTTATTTATGTATAGAACCTAATTCTCAATGGAAGAGATTATTTTGAACTTTGTTCTTAAGAATCATGACTTCCTGGTCTTAATCACAGAAAATTCTAAATGAATGCATTTCTATGGTATTTTTTTTCTGGACATATGTGTAGATTCTTGAGTTGCCTTATCCTGAGGTGTCAAATATGGTGTCATATTTTCCTGAAAAATAAGGTAGAATTATTTTCCACCTTTTGTACATAGTAATACAAATAAATATAAGAACATCAGGAATGTAAAAGGGCTGTCACAAATCAGTGTAGACACAGTCCAGTCTCTATTATCTTCTGTATCTAGAGGGCTATATTATGAGAACACCTCAACATTCCCAAGATCCTAAAATGTGTTCTAATCATTAAAAAGGGTCGAACAATGTTCAATAATATTTAAGTTCAATTATATTTTTGGTACATTCTTAGTTTTTTGAAATGTGATGACCTGGTTTACAGAGCTATTAAAAAAGAACCTCACACAATTAACTAAACAGTATTCACAAGCATGACCTATTCCATGGCCTTCTAGACAATATACCGTATAAACACATCAAGAACCTCACTAAATCTTAAGACACACTTATAGGCGTGGGCACCGCTCAGTCTGTAAGGCCCCATGACTCTCACTGGGACCTGTTTCTTATGTGTGAAAAGGGCAGAGAGTAGCTGTGGGAGCAAGTAGCAAAAATATTTTTTTGCTCTAGTTATATAAAAATAACACTGTTAGTTTTGATGAAGTACTTCTTAAAAGATTAAGATAAGTCAGAACCATTGTTTTTCACCAAAAGTTTCTAACCAAACTTTTTGACAAGTGAGAAGGAAAAGGACTGGGCATGATTATTATTCTTATTTTCCAGATTTCTGTAAGACCAAACAATGGTGAGCTTCCCCAAAGACAGAGAAAGCAAACAGTAACAATTCCGCTGATACCAGATTTGTTTGGTGTCATTTATTAGATAAGACCCTCAGGGTACCTTCATTCAGAAGAATGAAATTTAGCTTATTTAAAATACAAAATAGTAAAAATTCAAACATTCCCTGGGCAGTTTATACAAACAAATAATTTATTCTTCACTTCACTATGACATAAGCTTCACTATCTAATCACTGAAGAGACCAGTCAGGCTAGAATCAGAACTTCCTCACACATCTATAATGCTATGCCACTTATAATGGAGATGGTTAGTTCATACAAATGGCACAGGATCTAAATGAAAAAATAATAGCAAAAAAAATTCAGTCACTCAGTGCCAAGCAACTATATTTTAGCATCGTGGACATACAACCTCATGATAATAATAGCCTTAGAAATTCTGTTCGAGGTATTTTAAAATGCTATGTGTTGTTACTGTTTTGTTGATGTGACCTCTAAATTGTAGAGAAGATATAGTTGAAGGGGACACATAGCAGGATGAGCGGCAGGAAGGCAGGCGTTTCAACCTTAGGGTGGGCTGCAGTCGCCACCTCTGCCACTGCCCCCAGCCATGGAAAGACAGAACAGTGATGGCAAAAAATTTCACCAGGGAATGAAAAGCATGACTAGGTAAAAACCAGAACTCTTAAGAGTCTTTAAAGAGGTCCCTGCACCCTGGCCATTCCTTATACTGAGGTAATTTCCATAGTACTTACATTTTTGTTTGCTTGTTTTTTATTAACCTTTTATTTGGAGATCATTATAAACTAACGGAGAAGTCTGAAGAAAAATCCATAGAACTCTCACATAACAGTTTGCCAATTTTCTTTATCATTCTTGCCTTATATATGTATGCCATATTTTAAGCCATTTGAGTGTAAGTTGCATATATTATGCCTGACTCCTTAATAATTCATTAAGTTTATTTCCTAAGAACAAGGATATTCTTTTAGGTAACCAGGTATAGCTGCCAAATTAAAAAACTTAATACTGTCATTTTATCTAATCTATATTCCATATTTTGATTTTGTTAATTGTCATTTATATACAAGATCCAGTCCAGAATCGAATATTGCTTTTAGTTGTGCTAGTTTGTTTTGAATTTAACCTTGTAAATAGATAATGTTTACATGTAGTTCAAAATACAAATATATAAGAAGGTGAGCTCCAAAAAACTCCCTCTCAGCTCTTATCTCCCAGTCACATGGTTTCTAGTCCAATCAGGTTATCACTGTTACTGTTTTTCTGTGTATCCTTCCAGATTTCTCTACGCATATAGAAACAAAACACATTCTTATTTTTCTCCTTAAAAAAAAAGAATAAAAAAACATAATGTGCAGGCTGTACATGCTTTATCACTCGGGAGATCTTGCTATGTTGGTAAACAGAGAATGTCCTCATTATTTTTTATTGTTGCATAATAGTCCATTGTACAGATACACTATACTTTATTTAAACAGTCCTTTATTGATAGACTTTTAGGTTGTTTTCAATCTTCCGTTATCACAAACAATGTTGCAAAGTACTAATAGTTTTATTTTAAATAGACACTAAATATAGTCATTTACTTAGTAGCCAAGTCAATAACATAATTCCTACCTTATATAGGGAACTGATACAAGGAAACTAAGTTATTATACAAACAGTGTGAAATATGCCAGTGTCAAAGAACAGGGAAAAATGAGCATCCAGGAAATGCTTTTCTGTTCACTAGGACACACATGCCAGGATCTGAGCAAAGACACTCTGCTCAGACTGTCCTAATAAACAGGGTAATGAGACAAATGACAGATTCTGCTAATAATAGAGATTTACAGAACAATCCTAATTAACGAGTACTTTCGGGGAATGAAGAGCTCTGGATTAATTCAAATGTTTGGTTAACTAAAGAAAAACACAAAGTCTTTTTAGTTCAAAATCTTTCTAAATATGTTAATATAATATTATCATATATCATGACATTCCTGCTTTAATTAGTTCAGTTTATTGAACACAATGAAAATTTTCTTTGATAACAGAGAATCCTGGAGCACAGTTAATGTCATTATTCTGAGTATCAATTCTCACTGTAGTTCCAAAGGCACAAGTGCTTTCATGAAAGGCAGGATAAATGGAATGGTGGGAAGTACACTGGATTAGGACTCAAAAGACTCATGATTTTAGTCTGGTTTTGGCTCAGCTACTTTATTCAACAAATACTTAAGAGCTTATTATGTGTCAGGCACTCTATTAGAGACTTGGAATACAGATGGGAATAGGACAAAGACCCTGTTCTCATGAGACCTACATTCTAGCGAGGAAAGATAACATACAAGTAACAAAAAATGAACAAGATGATTTGAGATAGTAATAAATGCCACAAATAAAATAAAACAGGATGATGTGATGAAGCATGACTGTAGAAGAGAGTTAACAATTTAGATGGGTGTTATTTCCTCACTGAGGAGCTGATGTTCGAACTGAGATTTCAGTAACAAGAGGGACAGCCATGTAAAGATCCAGGGCTAGAATATTCAAGTGCAGAGGCACTGGGCTTAGCAACAGGCTTGGTGAGGTAAGTCTGTTTAAGGGTAAGAAGGCCAGTATAGCCCTGGCCTGTGTGGCTCAGTTGGCTGGAGTGTTGTCCTATAAACCAAAAGGCTGCGGGTTCGATTTCCAAGTGAAGGCACATGCTCGGGTTGCAGGTTCAGTTCCCAGTCAGGGAGCAGACAGGAGGCAACTGATGTTTCTCTCTCACATCAATTTTCTCTGTCTCTGGAATCGATAAATACATCCTTGGGTAAGGATAAAAAAAAAACTAATACAAAAAAAGAAGGACAATATAACTAGAGTATAGTGTAAGGAGATCAACTGTGTGTGTGTTGGGGGGGAGAGGGTAAGGGGAGATTGATGGAATTTCATTCTAAATAAAATGGGAAACCATTGGAAGGTTTTAAACAGAGGAGTGATATGATCCCATTTTTAATTTTAAAAGATTATTCTGGAAGTCTTATAGAGAATGGACTGAATGGTGAAAACTGGGAGTGGAGTCAATGATGCTACTTACCAGGAGACCTGGTATAAGTCACACTGTAACTCAAAACTCAGTTTTATTACTTAGAAAATGAGCATTATACTTGCTCTAGCTACTTTCTGTGACTTTTATGTGGATTAAGTATTAACAACGTTATGAAAGTACTATGTCAAACATAAAGCCCCATGAAATTTGTAAGTTGTTCTTAAGAGCTTATTTTCTTCAATCAAGCTACAAGAATTTATTGAACACTTGCCATGAGCTCTTCATAGTCTGTTAGACCCTTTGGGGAATATATAGGAGATATATTAAGACATGATCCTTCTTCTCAAGGAATGTAGGCTCTAGATGGAAAAAAGAATCAAGCATACATAAAAGAACTGTGAAATACCATACAAGGTAATACTTTTTACAACTGCAACAGGAGTTCAAAGAAGGAAAGGAACAAGGTAAGGTTAATTAAGTGGAATAGTTTCATGGAAAAAACTGAACTTAAGCTAGGTCTTGAAGCTGTGGACAGTGAAGAGGACAGCTAAAAAAAGGTATATGCACGTATATCCCAGGAGGTATGGAGAAAGAAAACAGTTTATATGTCAGGTAAGGCAAAAAATAATGCAAGGTTGTTGGGTCCATCAGCCATCTCTGGGGATAGAATAGCTGAGAGGGAGCTTTTTCATCCTGTACAGGATCCAGTCCAGAATCAAATTCTGCTTTTAGTTGTGCAAGTTTGTTTTTAATAGTAGTTGCAGCATCCTTTTATTTTTAAAGTCGCAGGAATAATTTGCAGATCATACTCAGGCCAATCTGGAGATTAAGACGAATGGCCCAATGTTGTAAAGAAATGATAAAGACTTGTTTCACAGCAGGCCAGCCTTTGTCATCCAACATTGTGCCAATTACTGCTAATTCCTCTCAGAGCTGGTCCTACTAATGATCCCTAACTGGTGCTTCCATTTCCTTTCCCAGAGTAGCATTTTAAACAATTCTCAAGCCACCAAGTAATCCCCACCCTCCAAAAGAATAGCTCATTAGGTATCACGTCTCTGCACTTTGCTAGTTAGGATGAACTATCAATACTAATAGTTCTGTCCAATAATGCAAGGGTTGTTTATGAGACTGGAATAAGATGGGGGATAAACGGCACCTGCTAGACTTGGCCTATTCATAGACCACAATACTATTTACACTTCTTATGACCCACAGACAATATACAAACTGATCAGGCCACTGAAGTCAGTACAGCAAGGCTGGTGTCATTAATTGTGTGATATGTGGAGTCCTGACACTGGTTACATCTGGACAGAAGAAATTTGTGCCATGCTAGTTAATCCTTTGAAATGAAAAAGTAATGCCATCCCCCAGAAAAAGAAGAAAAGAAGTCTCTATTTTTAATGTACTGACACACTGTGATAATATCCCCATGAAAATCTATTTTAAAACCTCATTTTAGATTTATATAAGTAAATGTTCTATGTGAGCTTTAATACACAACATAAGTATCAGCAATTATTTTTTATTTCACCACAGTGGCTGCTGATAAGGAAGGAGCAAAAAACCCCATGTTCTGGTGAGCTCGTTCCTAAAGCCTGGAAGGTGAGCATCTGGGGGTAAGGTTCACATTTTCTGGTACTGACGGCACTATCCTAAGTACTTGGAGAGTGAAGGGAACACGTACTGGGCCACATAGGTGTCTTCTAATCCTTACATTCAGATGTCTTGGTTTTATTTTTTTTTAAGATTTTATTTATTTATTTTTAGACAGAGGGGAAGGGAGGGAGAAAGAGAGTGGGAGAAACACATCAATGTGTGGTTACCTCTCATGCACCTCCTACTGGGGACCTGGCCTGCAACCCAGGCATGTGCCCTGACTGGGAATCGACCTGGTGACCTTTTGGTTCGCAGGCAAGTGCTCAATCCACTGAGCCACACCAGCCAGGGCAGGTATCTTGGTTTTAAAGACATGGAGACAGAAACATCTTTTAAGCCTTCAGGAAAGTCACAAGTACAAACTTCCACTTTCTTTAGAAGATAATGTGGCTGGGAAATATGAAAATGTGAACATTTTATTTAGCATACTCCAAGATTAGAAAGTCACTCGACATCAGATAACTCTTTTCTTGATTATGCATTTACACATTTAGCGAGAAGAAATGGGGATAAGTATTGAAACCTAGCAGAAAGCCCATTATATTAGGTACTTAATACTTGGTGACTGACTGACAGTAGAATTTAAAAGATTTCTAAGCTAGCAATCGAGTATATTATCTGGTAAACTAATTTAACATGCTATTTTAACAAAACAGAGAAAACCCCTGCATTCCTTAGATATTTTCTTAGTGGTTACCCTGGGGTTTACAATTTACATCTTAAAAATATAACCATCTGCTTTGAATTGATACCAACTACTTTCAACAGCATTCAAAACCTCTGCTCCTGCAGCTCCTTCCCCCTTATGCTGTTGTTACAAATTACATCCTTACATGTGTGCCCATTCACATACATTTGTAACTATTCCTTAATGTATTTGTCCTTTAAATCATGTATAAAATGAAAGAGGAGTTACAAACAAAAATACATTATTACTGCCTATTATATTTACCTACGTAGTTACCTTTACTGCAGTTGTTTATTTCTTCGTATGGTTTTGAGTTAATGTCTACTGTCCTTTAATTTCTGCCTGAAGGATCCCTTTAACATTTCTTGTAGGGCAGGACTTGCAATAAATTCCTTTAGCTTTTAACGAGAAATGTGTTAATTTCTTCTTCATTTCTGATGGACAGTTTTGTCAGATAGAGAACTTCTGTATTCTCAAGACCATTTTTTTCAAGTGAAGAATTACAAATATAATTATCAAAAAAGCTAACTCACCAAGTAGATTCTCCACAGTTCATTTCGTTTTTTAAATTATTTTTATTGTTATTTTTGTTATTGTTGTTGTTGTTGCCGTCACATTATCTGTGACTGAAACATTTTCCTCTGTAGCTCCTCACCAGCCGTGCGCCCCCTGCACCACCGGGGACTGTCATCCGTGATGTCATGCGGGTGGAGGCCGACACTGCAGCCCCCAGACTGGGCAGTCCCCAGGATCTCTTTAACGGTTCCAGAGAGTTCTCCAGCTAAGGATCAGTGCTGCACGTGTCGAGCACTGTTAGCAGTCTCATCAAAAGGGACAGTCCCACTGTGCTTAATGTGTTTTGCTTCTTTCTGTCTTGTGGTCAGAGGGCTTTGATGTGAGGGCAGCGGCAGAAGGCACAGCCTCCATCTGGGCCTGTTCTGAGCAGTCAGTTTGCCTGTGATCCTCAGACCCTTCCAATCACCTTCACCAACCTTTTTTGGAGACAGACTCCGGGGTGGGGGTGGAGGCCGGGGCAGGCGTGGTACCGCCTTCCCCACCAGCGCACCTCAGGTATGGGACTTTGATCTCGTTGGGGGCGAACTTCGGAGGCATGGTGGAGGCTGGTGTAGGATGAACATGGATTCGGAAGACCGAAGAAAAGTTGCACCGTCACCTCCTCTGAGCCGAAAGCCGAAAAGCCACAATGCATTTTAATTTACTGAAGCTCCAACAAGAAAAAATTGTAGTGTGGCCAAAGATCAGTGTTGAACTCAAGATAGGAAAGCTTTTAAGAAATTGGTTGCTGATTGTACTTTGATAATTAAATACAAAAACCTATGATCCTTTAAGGCTCACCTAATTAGTATCAAATGAGTTTACTTAATTACAGCTGTACATTAAATGCATAGGGTTTGCCTCATCTCAAAATAATTACATGTGCATTGTAATGTGAATTATGGAAGATTAATTTGTAGTTTATTGATTACTCCCTAAACAGAGACTGAGACTCATTAGGCAAAGTTATTATCATAGCAGTTTTGATAAATAGTTCCTAGAAAAGGTTCCTGAATAATATCTGCATCTAACTTCTTTAAAGGAAAGGTCTACATGTATCAGAATTGGTACCGCACATTTATTGTAAAGTGCTAGCCTAAAAAAATGTGTTCCCTGAGGTATTCAGGTGAGAGGCATATATATGTTTATATATGTATATAAACTCTCCACTTATTCTGCACAGAGCTAGATATTTCTCAAGTTTATAGTAAAGGCTATAATTACTTCTTTAAAAGAGTCTTTTAGCATAATGAATAATTACAGGTCAAACTACTACCTCTAACAAACCATTTCCTAGCATTCCTCAGATAGAGGAAGTGACAGGTTAACTATCATGTTAAAGAAAGCTTCTGCCAAGGACCACTAGAAAGAAGGCCCAAACTCTATTTATCTTCCTCTATTCTGTGGATAGTTTACTATAGCAGCTTTTCCCTTTCTTATATGATATTTTTAAAAAATTAAAAGGGAAGGAAAATTGATGTTTGAAAATGCATGTAGAATTAAGTATTAAAGACATAAATACAGACTCATCATGGGGACAAAATATTCTAACTCTAGAGGGTTTTTTTTTTAAATGACTATGTTGGTTAATTGGGAAGAAACAGACCACTTAAATTTAGTACTTTTAATTTTGGGGGGTGTGGGGGAAGGAAACTTAACCACCAAAAAAAAAAGTCAAATGCTTGTTCATTTCAGAGCCAGACTCATAGATAGAGAACAGGTTGTTCAGAGCCAGACTCATAGACAGAGAACAGGTTGATAGCTGGGGTTGGGGGGAGTGGGGGTGGCGTTGGGAGGCTGGATTATGGGGGCTGGAGAGATTGAGAAAAACAAAAAACCCATGGGCATGGACAACAGTGTGGTACCCGCTGGTGGGAGGGGAGATGGGGAGAGATGGAGGAGGGTATGGGGGATAGATGGTGACAGAGACATGACTTGGAGTGGTGAACACACAACAGAGTGTACATATGATGTGTTGTGGAATTATACACCTGAAATCTGTATAATTTTGTTAACCAAGGGAACAAAATATTTCAAATGCAATTTCATGAATGGGCCTTATATTTTCCTTAAATATAAAATAGATGGCAGTTAAAATATGAGGTTTTTCATGTTTAAAAGAGATGAACTTTTCAGACCAGCCCCATGCCTACTATTTTTAAATAAACCATTGTTTTTCACACTTTCCTATTTCTGCTCTATTGTGTGACAACTCCCACTGACCATGGGCTTATATTATTTCCCTTCATTTTTTCTTGGATGTTTTGCACTGTGTGCCAAAACAAGCTCTCTGCTGCCACAGAGCCTGAAGAATGAACGTGGCTGCTTACTGTAAATGCTAACATGGCTAGGAGTGCTGGCATTATTAGCTTCAAAAGCAACGGAGGTAAAAGCTGAACAGATATATTGAGCCGCTCCTCTGCATTTGGAATTCCTAACTCTGGCCACTATAGCTTTTTCTCACTAGTAGTTTTCTGCCATTTTCTCCCTTTAAATATAGAGACTGAGAGGAAGACCTCAGCATAGTAATCCTGTCTACTCTCATGTTCAATGGGTCTATCTTTGAATTTAACTAGTGGCTTCCTCTCATTTTTCACTTTCTTTCAGTCTTTTTCCTGAGTTAACTTAATCCCTAAAGTGACTGAGGAATCATAAACTGCCATTCTCCTACTATACAAAATATCTATATTATGCAACTCACATTTCAAGGGACTTAATATTATTAGTTTTGAATCATTTGTTCAAATTCAGATTAAATTCAGATCTTTAATAAATGACAAGATGCATGAGGGCACTGTAATCTAGGCAAACATAATTATACAATTATTGATGAAGTTCCTGTTGATAAACAATGCAAACATTAGGAAATGCTATTTTGCAATTAAATGATGAAGAAAGCTGTTTATTGCCTTCCATTCTATCCTCTGTTAATAAGATTGAAGTTGCAGATGTTCCTGTATGCTGCATTGAAGTTAAATGGTGCATGATGCTCTAGGTGGTTCCCATAACCTTGCTTTGTCTACTATGAACTGACTCAATTGATATGATAATAGAGAAGAGAGCTGGGCTAAGCTGGCACAATTTGCATAGCCTTGAAATTTGCCATTATTGGACAGCCAACTGCTTCTAAAAGTTCTTGTTAGGTTGTCACCGACAACAATGTGTTAGACAAACAATATTTTGAAATTAACCACTCAGGTGGGGGCATCACTTATTGAAACTTTTATCCCATCAAACAAGGTATTCATCAATGCATTTCTAAAGCTAACAATAGGGAATTTTGTGATCTTCTCTGGGATCAATTACTATTAGATTTAGTACAAAGTGAGCAGACATCATTTAGGGGTCACAAAACAGTGTTAGCACTTGCTGCTTTTTGACACAGGAATTCTATTTGGAGAAACATCTTTCTCCTTTTCAAAAAAACCTAATTTCTATCTCATTATTAAGTAAATATTATATTTTAGATTTAGAAATAATAGTCTTCAATGTTGCTCAACATTGTACTTTACTAATGAAAAAAGTATATGAGAAGACCCCATACAAGAATAGCAGGAATAGTTCCGATGCATGAAAATGAAATGACACACTACAAAATCTCAAATGCTAAAAAACAAATCCCCATATATTCCATAAACATTTTAAAAATAAAAGAAAAATACCACATATATAAGGGAGAATTGGGAATCTTTACGTTTAGAATTTATGCTCATATGACAAATGCAAGGAAAAGAGGGAGTAAATGTATCTTTAGTGGGTGGACAATTAAACAATTAGGAGAAGAGAGAAAAATTGCAAATGAATGGGAAGAATGTAATTTAAAGTTAAAAAAAGAAAACTGTTAAAATCCTACAGGAGCTAATGCTAATAGAGGTGTAATACGAAACAGGAAACACAATTGGGCTGCTCTGTAATACCTAGAGGTCAATATTAAAGATTTAACTCCCCAAAGAGCAAATTCCCATATGACTAGCTGGATAAAAGACAGGATAAAGGAATTTAAAGAAACACCAGATGAAAGAAACTGAGCATACACAAGATTAATGTTTTAAAGAAGGGCAATCAGGATGTTTTTAAAATAAACCCTATTCTTAATATTAACTCAAGGTTTAAACAAAGTTTGTTCTGATTTTTGTTTTTAGTTGGTTTAAATCTAAAGCTACAATGAGACCTTTCATTTTGAGCATTAGTTTTACTTCCAGAAGACTACAATATAATAAAACTGTTAAGGAAAATGAAGCCCCTTGTACATTGTATTTACTGCTCCTCCTTTTTGGGCTAATCCCCGTGGGGAAACTATAATCTGTTAATAAGGACTGTACTTCCTATCTAATCAATATCAGGCTTGCCATGTGACTTGCCTTCAACTAATAAAATGTGACAGGAAGTGATGCAAGAGCTGTAAGAGCTACTGTGTAGTTCTTTCATCATGCCTTTTCCCCTCTACTACAACCCAGCATGCTCCTGATCGGGGCTGCCCTTCACCGCTGGTCCAAGAATAAAGAAAAATGGAGTAGTGACTCAATTAACATAGTGAAGAATGGGAATATAGGAAAAAATATATATTTATTACTGAGGGTTATCATTAATATATTGAGGATTATTTGTTATATTTAGCCTAACCGGGTTAATAAATATAAAAAAGGGCAGCACTGTGATATGTAATCCTAATAGAATTCAAAATTATGAGCTGAAGGCTATGGAATAACTGGTTATTTAAATTTGAGAATGCCTTCAATTTGTCTAAACCAAAATATTACACTAAATATTCAACAACTACTCTCTCTCTCTCTCTCTCTCTCTCTATTTTTTTTGGTAGGGGAATCTCCTTTTTTTAAAAAAAATTATCTATTTTAGAGAGAAGGAATGGGAAGGAGAGAAACATCACTGTGTGGTTGCCTCTCATGCACCCCCTACTGGGGGTGGGAGGACCTGGCCTGCAACCCAGGCATGTGCCCTGACTGGGAATCGAACCAGTGACCCTTTGGTTCGCAGGCCTGTGCTCAATCCACTGAGCTAGACCAGCCATGGCTCAAAAAGTGCTCTTAAAGAGCATCTGGATAAATGTGTTACAAATAATAAAATGTGCCTATGAGGATGCCCTCCCCTGGTCATGATTATCCCTGTCCTTAATGGTGTTCTTAGCAAACCAGAGGTTCTAGGGGCTTTTGATAATGGCAGAGAGGTAATTTAGACCAACAATGAGACCATTGTTCTCTCATTAAGAACAATGAGAACATCCAGACAAAATGTATGTTTAAAAAATGTGCTTGAGGGACATCTGGTCAAGATAGTGGCATAGTTACCTGGCTGGTGTGGCTCAGTGGATTGAGCACTGGCCTGCGAACCAAAGGGTTGCTGCTTAGATTCCTAGTCAGGGCACATGCCTGGGTTGTGGGCCAGGCCCCCAGTAGAGGGTGAGCTAAGGGCAACCACACCTTGATGTTTCTGTCCCTCTCTCTCCCTCTGTCTCCTCTCTCTAGAAATAAATAAATAAAATCTTAAATAAAAAAAGATAATGGCATAGTTAAACATGTCTCTCCTACTCATGCAACCACATCAAAATTAAAACTAAAACATAGAACATTCATTAGTCAGAACCATCAGAGATCAAGTTGAATGGAAGTCTAATAACTACAGAATTAAAGAAACCACATCAGTCCAGACTGGTAAGTGGGGCAGAGGTGGAATGGGATGACTCACATCCACATGTGATGGATAAAAATTTGGGAGGGATATCTGAGGAGCAAGGAGTCCTAGCCCTACATCAGGCCCCCAAGCCCAGAATTCATGTTCCAGTTCCAGGAAGATAAGACCTGATAACTTCTGGCTGCAAAAACCAGTGGGGATTGAGTTGGCGGAAGAACCTTCTGGAGTCTCAAGCAGTTCTCCTTAAGGAACCCATATACAGACTTACTCAAACTCACTCCTTCTGAGCTCAAGCATTGGGGGAGCAGCTTGAAAGGCACCAGTGGCATATGGGGAAAAACTGAGTATCTTGCATCAAGGTGGGAGCTGGGAGGACAGCTTCATCCCAGAGAGAAAGGTGGGCAGAGCCCACTGTCCCTTTCCTGAGCCCTCCATGCACAGAGTCACAGAGTGGGCAGGCAAGTGCCATATTGGAGACTCCATCAAACTGGCTAACACTGTTTGCCCCACCCTGGAGATCCCCTGAGACTCTGTCCCACCCAACTTACAAGTCCACCC
The DNA here is from genome assembly GCA_028533065.1 of Trachops cirrhosus. NCBI lineage: Eukaryota > Metazoa > Chordata > Mammalia > Chiroptera > Phyllostomidae > Trachops > Trachops cirrhosus. The sequence goes on from CM052542.1 coordinate 108,572,614, forward strand.
AATCTGTTAACAGTGACTTTTCAATATGAATGGATGGTCTTGTCTCATGCTTCACAACTTCCTAAATACTATTAAACACTCAACAGCTGGCCTCGTATGCCCCCAACCCCCATACCTCTTACTAAGTGGCTCCAGGCCTGGCACTAGCACCAGCAAGTCTAGATTCATAGGTTGGTTTCGCCTGAGAATCTCCAAGTCCAGCACAAATACCAGCCATCTCAGATTGCTTTATATCTCATGCAGGGTGGCCCTGGGCAGAACACAGGTGGGGGTTGACCTTGGCCTGCACCATGTGGGAAACTCCAGATCCTGCACACCCAGTGGACAACTATAGACCACATTGGAGCACCACCACCATGCCTCTGCACAGCTGATCCTCTACAGAGGGTGGAGGTTGGTGCTCAGTGGTCACACCCAATCCTTGCAGCTGACTGGCCTGTGTAAATCCCTCCCATCAACTCGCCAACAGAAATCAAGGCTCAAACACAAGAATAGGGTGTACTCAGCCTACACAATGGGCACACCTTGAGTACCCAGCTTGAGTGATAGGGGAGGGTGTGCCCCTGGACTCTACATAACACCCACTACATTAGGCCATACTACCAAGACAGGGAGTCATAGAAGCTCTACCTAATGCATAGAAACAAACACAGGGAGGCTGCCAAAATGAGGAGACAAGGAAACATGGCCCAAATAAAAAACAGATCAGAACTCCAGAAAAAAAGAAAGCTAAACGAAATGGAGATAAGCAATCTATCAGATGCAGAGTTCAAAACACTGGTTATAAGGATGCTCAAGGAACTTAGTGAAAACCTTAACATAAAAAGATCCAGTCAGAAGTGGAGGATACACTAATTGAAATAAAGAACAATTTATAAGGAGACAACAGCAGAGTGGAGGAATCTGAGAATCAAATCAATGATTTGGAACATAAGGAAGCAAAAACAACCAATCAGAACAACAAGAAGAAAAAAATAATACAAAAAAAAAAAAGAGAAACAAAACCCCAATGATAGTGTAAACAGCCTGTGAGACAACTTCAAGCATTCCAACATTCACATCGTAGGGGTGTCAGAAGAAGAAGAGAAAGAGCAAGAATTTGAGAAACTATTTGAAAAAAATAATAAAACAAAACTTCTCTAATTTGGTTAAAAAAAGGCAAGTCCAGGAAGCACGGAGTCCCAAACAAGGTGGATGCAAAGAGGCTCACTCCAAGACACATCATAAATAAAATGCCTAACATTAAAGATAAAAGACAGAATCTTAAAAGCAGCAAGAGAAAAGCAGTTAGTTACTTACAGGGGAGTTCCCATAAGACTGTCAGCTGATTTCTCAAAAGAAACTTTGCAGGCTAGGAGGAATTGGCAAGAAATATTCAAAGTTATGAGAAGCTGGGACCTACAGCCAACATTGCTCTACCCAGCAAAGATAGCATTAAGAATTGAAGAGCAGATAAAGAGCTTCCCAGACAAGAAAAAACTAAAGTAATTCATCATCACTAATCATTATATGAAATGTTAAAAGGACTTATTTAAGAAAAAGAAGATCAAAACTATGACAGTATAATAGCAATAAATATACATCTATCAACAATTGAATCTAAACATCAAACTAAGCAAGCAAGAATAGAGACAGAATCATGGATATGGAGAGCATTCTGATAACTGCCAGGTAGGAAGGGGGTTTGGGGGAATGGGTGAAGAGGTAAGGGGGTTAAGAGGTGCAAACAGTTACAGAATAGCCATGGGGATGTAAAGTACAGTATAGGAAATGGACTAGCCAAGGAACTTACAGGCATATTTCATGGACAGGAACAATGATGTGGGGATTTCTTGAGGGAGTGGAGTGTGCTGGGGGGAGGGGGCAAAGGGGGAAAAATTGGGACAACTGTAATGACATAATCAATAAAATATAATTAAAAAATATTAAAAAATGTCCTTGAAGGCATTCAAGGCCTAACAAAGGATTAAATAATTACCAGGGTAGGATATGAGTTGATGGAAACCCTAGAATTGAGTCGGATGCTTGATACTGGTAGTTGGACAAAATTTTGAATCTAGTGCCTGTGAAGACAGATGACTCTGGTATAACCTCTTCATCTTAGGTTGGGAACCCAAAAGCTAATGCAAGGGTTAAGGTTGAACAGGAAGTATACAGGCCTGGACAATGGACTATAGCGTGTCTTCCAATCATCTAAATTCCTAAGTTTAAATCAAGATGACTCAAGTGTGTCAATGTTCCTGTGCCTCCCAAAAGCAAACACAATTTATCCTATGCCTCAAATTATTTCTAGAAGGAATTTTCCAAATACAATGAATTGCTTACACTAAAAAAAAACAGCAATATAAGGAGGCAAGCAAGGAATTAAAACGAACAGATGTTATACAACAGAAAGTAGCCCAAAGATATTGAACTGATCAAACAGAAACTTTGAAATAACTAACTTACTAATCAAAACTTAAAAATAAAACTGGGAATTACTGCGGAGGACTATAAACTATAGAAAATGAAAATTGGAATTAAGAACTCAATTGGTTTAAATGAAAATTAAATATAAGAATTCAATGTATAAATTTAACAGAAACTTAGACTGTTTTGAAAAGTATAAGTGAACTAGAAGATAGATCAGAAGAAAATATGTATAATAAAGCACATTGAACATGCATAACATGTATTCTACATCGTTTCTAAAGTGGAACTAGGATCAATGGTCGGAAGTTACAAGAAGGAAAATTTCTGTTCAACAGAAGGAAAAACTTTTTCTCAATTTAGGGTTTATAAAATTAAAATGAATAGATTGGCTAGGTAGTGAGTGTTTCAGAAAGGGTTCTTGAACTGAGTTGAGAATGAGATATGATGATTCCTATCCATTTTTGAGATCTTAGGATTTTATTAGATTTCAGAGTTAACGGGGGTAAAAATTAAACCAAAGTGTCTCATGAGAAAAAGTTTGGAACAGTATAGTATGATCCTATATATATATAAAGATATGTAATGTATGAATGCAAGTACTTAGTAGAGAGACGTCTGGAAGATAATCATTACATAGTTGTCTGAGTGGGGACATTTCAGTGGATAGTTTATATATGGAAATACGCTGAGGATGGTATAACCATGAGATCAGAGCATCGCAACTAAGGATATTACCTTAGAATACGGATTCTCCAACTTTCTGGGACTACTACAATACTCTTAACATTGAGGATCCCCAAATTGCTTCTGTTTATGTGAGTCGTGTCTATCAATATTTAGTGCATTAGAAATTAAAACAGAGAGCTTAAAAGACAGCTAGATTTTTACAGCTGCTTCATTATTCAATTTTTTGCTCTATCACACATTATAAAGTCTCTAGAAAAGTCTACTGAAATTGAGAGTCTAAAAGGCAAATAATGTCTTAGTATTATTATGAAATAGTTTGGAGTTCACAGAAGAGACACCTTGAAAGAATTGTGGAGACCTCCAACAGTTCCATACTTTGAACGCTGCTCTGCCACAGTGGTCATCATACTGGGATGGTTGACTGGCTTACTCTGGACAAGTTGTAAGTACAAGAATATGTCAGCTCTGCTATGCTCATAGATGTGTTTAATGGGATAAGCCAGTAAAGAGTTAGTAATGCTCTGCATCTTAGAAAGTAAAGATACCAAATAGTGCTTAAATGAAAGCAAGCTGGCCAACAAGAATATTTTAGACTTCTCTAGGCAAGTAAAGTGTCACTGTGCTGATCCCTTGATGCAATAATAGTCTTGAATTATCCCAGCCTATGATTGCTTTGTTGTTATAACAAACAAAAATAAAGTTTGATATTATACTACACAGTATAATATCAAGTATTATACTAGACAGTATAGTATACTAGACTATAAAGTAGGCTAGCTGAGACCCAACATGGCAGAACTAACAAAGGACTCCAAATTGAAGACAAGACTGATATCCACATTAGAATCCTGGTAACTTAAGACCAAGATATAAGCCCAACTCAAGACAGCTGGAAATCAGAAGACTGCCTGGCATGGTAGTTAACCCTTTCTGGAAAACACACACATACACACAGTCTGCAATGTAGTCCACACTCAACCATAAATGGCATGATTTAGCCTATTTTATCAGAAACGAATTAACAGGTCACTGGATCTTCTCTCCTATTATGTTCAAAGAGTTTTGAAGACTTAAAAGTGATGAATGTTGTAGAGATGCCATTTTCTTCCTTAACTGAAAAGCACAGGGTTTCTCTATTGCACAGAATTTACCACAACAGTATGGTAACAGGGCATTTTTACCCTTTTCCTCATGTTGGTAATCCCTGATATTAAAATATCATTTTGTATTTGACTACTGTTTTAGAGAAAAAAGTGTAAGAGGATGGTCCTTCTTAAATAAGGTTTATATACTGTCACCCAAAGAATTCTTTCAATGGTATTTCTCTTACATCAATATCTAGACCTGGTTTTGTCCAATGATAGCCTGTGGACCAAATCTGGCTAGCTGCCTATTTTTGTAAATAAAGTTTTATTGGAACACAGCCACACCTACTTATTTCTGTGTTGTTCCATATAGCTGCTTTCACACTACAGAGGCAGAACTGAGCAGTTGTCACTGAGATTGCATGTCCTGCAAAGCTGAAAATATTTACTATTTGACCCTTTATGGAAAGGCTGCAGGTTCTTGATCCAGACATACAGTCCATTAGAACTGAAAATCTCCATTAGAGATTCGCTGTTCAGTTCTTTCATTTTACAGTTGAATAACATGAAGCCCAGAGAATGGAAAAAGCAGTGCACTGAGCACACAGAAGACAAGTGGAAACTTCCTAGCATGTGGGAGTCCCTCTTTGCTATTTTCTAGCCTACTCATTCCACACTAGGAATGCTCTGCCTAAAGCAAGAGTCCTGCCGAGTCTCTTATAAGCCACATATGGTCTTGGCACAAAAATTGTTTTTTCAACACCTGGGTAACCAGGCTGTGTAGGTCCCAAGAGCACAGCATTGCCCTCAGCATCAGCTCTAGTCAGCCCCTGAGGGGTTAGATCTGAGAGAGAGAGCCACTTTCAAGGCCCTGCCTCATTAGTCCCTGCTGCCACCAATGTAGCTCAGGGAAAATTGATCCTTCCCTCATGCCTGCTGCACCAACACCAGTCTTGGGGAAAGTGGTTTTGTTCATAGAGGATTTGTTAATTAAGTCATCACCGTACTAATGAAACCCTAGAGCTTCAGACACTAGTAGTCTATGCTACTTAAGAGTAGCTAAATTTGTACAGTTAATTAAAAGGAGTATGTTCTTTTAAAACTGATAATTTAAAAACATATGAACAAAACATGGAAAACATAGTATTTATCATTTTTCCCCTAACTTAATCAATCTTGCTATTTTGATTGTAATGGTAGGCACTTCTGTATTCTGATTTTTTACACTTATAGAAAGTCCTCAAATTTTAAGTACTGAAATTTCACAAAATGAATAAAACCACTGTAGTGGTTTATTTTTTCATCTAACATAATACATACAGACAGTCTCAAATAGCTGCATCATTTGTAATGGTAAATAACATTTTACCCATTATATTTAAGTTGCCCTTAATTTTTTTATAAATAAACATGATGTGAATGTCTTCACATGTAGTTGCTCCCAAATTTCAAATTAATTATTTAGATTAAATCCCATTAAGTCAAATTATTATATAAAAGGGTATAAATACTGTCAACTATTTATACTCTAGCAATATTATAAGGGCATCTAACTGACCACATCCAAGCATCGAATAGCATTTTTTTAAAAGCTTCTCCTATATGATATATCCCAATATGAGATCTTTAATAAAAAGTTCTTATGTCTTCTAGTATATCTAGGTTCTACCTATAGAACTAATTTTTAATAATTAGAGTTCACACTAGTCTCAACTACTGCCAAGACACTGTAAGAAAGGCATTAGTAGTCTGATGCTAAAAGAAAAGTTCATTAATAAAAGCAAAGGTGTACAAAGGTTAAAAAGGTCTTATTGAAAGTAATTATTATGACCTGGGGCAGTTGTGACATTGATCTTTCTGCAGCTCTCATAAGGAAAAAATATTCAAACTAATGTGGTATTGATATTCTAAAAACTGCTTAAAAGCCAGTTATCATCCACAGTCATAAACACATATACACCAACCTATATCTTAATAGAGTATATTACTTGAAGACTATAGTTAAAACCACTACACTCAATTCATCATAACTCAGGTAGGTTAGATTGCTTCAAGTTGTGTGTGTGTGTATAGTATTTTATACACACACACACACACACACACACACATATATCTGTATAAAACTCCATATATACACACACAGAACTGAGTACATATTATATATATTAAATGGCTAACTTTTTTTATATGGGTAATGGTGCAGGATTCAAGATAATCATATCTGACCATTCTAAGATTAAATTAATTTCTTTTATTACTAGCTCTATTGAGGCATGATTGGCATACAATAACACACATGTATTTAAAGTATACAATTTGGTAAGTTTGAATATGTATTAACCTATGAAGCTATCATCACAATCAAGATAAAGAAGATATCCACCTTCCTAAAAATTTCCTTGTGCTTATTCAAAACTCTCACCTCTTCCTGCCTCCCAGTGCCCAGGCTACCACTCAACTGGACCCAGAGTATCAAAATTTGATTTGGATTTCTAACCAATTACTCTGTAATGATTCAGCAAACACTGCCTGTACTCAGTGGGTTTTATCTCCATACATGAATATATAATTTGAACAAGAGAGGTTAGTTTCTAGGAAAATTTCTGAACTATGGATTCATTGGACCAACAGAAGCTTCAAACATTTGTTAAGTGCCAATCTTCTGTGGAGACTGTTAGCCTTGTCATATATTAACACATAATTACAGACTTCCAGCATTAGCTGATAATTGCTGGTTCTTGAAACAACAGTCTTTTAAAACAAATAAAAGGAGAATTAATTTGATGATTTAGAACCAAATATTTGGAACGTTCATAGCAATTCTGTTTTCTTATTCAGTATCACTATGTGTATTTAAAGATTTTTTTCTTCGGAGTTAAGGAATAAATTCATACAGGAGATTTTTTTTTCTTTTATAGTTTGCAATTTTGAAAAAAAAACTGTGCCAATGGTCAATAATCATTCTAGGTTGCTAGAATTCTAGCATAGCTTTAAGAACCTATGGTGAGTATTTTATATTGAGAATTTCACTGAAACACATTTAACGCTATTCTTCACAAATACATAAAAATAGCTCCTAGGTATTTTATGTGCACTCAGATAAAAATATCTGCAGGATATGTATTTCTTTTTTCATAACAATTTTTATTTTTCAATTACAGTTGACATACAATTCTTAATACTGAGTTTCCATTTCTTTGTATTATCATTCTTCTACTTGCTTAAATTCAAAATCTTAGAATCACTTTTGTCTTCTCATATAGTCACTAAATCCTATTAAACCTTCTTTCATGATGCCTGTTATCTTTAGTGATGTGACCCTTCTGCATCTTTCTAGCTTTTTGTACATGTTTAACTTGCACAAGTTGATGTACTAAAGTATGCCCCTGAGTGCACAATGCTCCACGTTTCTTGCCTATGACTTTGCACATACTATTTCTTCTGCTTAGAATGTTCTTGCCTTTTTTGTTTTGCAAACTTCAAATACCCATCTAATGTTAAATCTTGTATAAAGAATTTCTTAGACTTCTCAATACAATTAGCCACTTCCTCTTGTTGGGTTTTTAACACCTTGAACATTTATCTAACTCTTATTATAATGAATTATGATTATTTCTTTACATCTGTATTTCATATGTTGTGAGTTCCTTAAATATAGACACTACCATGTGCACAGTACTTTACCCAGTGCTTGGAAATTGTAGGTACTGCATCCCTACACATGGGATAAATAATCAGTTACCTTCTTTTTCATCAGCTTTCTACCATTCTAACTAAAATCCCTACTGGTGCATCTAAATTGTTGCTGACAACCCCTGTATCCAGAGCATCTTATCTCAACATCTGCCTTACCTTGGTGTTCTTTTTAGTCCCTGCTGGCTCTGCTTTCCTGACTTACCTATTTAACCAAATCACTATGCCTCTTTCCTAGACCATTAATCTAATTCACTTTAATTTAATTTATCATAGCTTTGGGTTGCAAACTATAGAAACAGCAAAGAGGTTCACTCCCAGAAACTTTTTGGTTGGTACGGTTCATCTGGAGAGAAATTATCACCCCAAAGGTACCTATTTAATATATTTATTTTCCTATTAGATAAAATTCAGAATAACTTGAAGGAAAACACTAGCTGAAGCTGAACTAAGACTACCAAATACATACAAATGCATGGAAAGCTGAGTTACAAACAAATCCCAGATTAAATGTCTGTGCTGTCAATGGTGACACAAATGCCTCTATGCTTTGTAGATAAGCTTACAAATGGTATACTGGGTTGGGTTCTTCCTATCATGTGTCAAACAAAGTTAATGACCCCCATTATGATCTATTTCTTATGCTGACATACCAACAAGCTGGTTTTTACAAGTTTATGGCTGCCAACTATTCAGTTAAGGTTAAAAAACTATATATGAATTTCTTTTTCCAAAACTGTTCTTTGTATTTATAAAACACCCTATAAAAGAAGTTTGTATAGATATTATTTATAATGTAATGTAAAGACAGAAATTGATAAACTTGAGGCCATTTCAAAAGAAAGCTTTTTGATTACCCTTTGGATCAAATTCTCAAAGTAGCTAGAGCCAAGGCTGTAAAAGGTTTAAATCTATATAGACTTACTATGAGGGCTTAAGGTCTAAATGCTTTAACAGATCCCAGAATAGCTTACTGTAAGACTACTGTTTAATTTGATCATAACAAATAGCACTGTTGATCTTTCACAGTAATCATGCTACAATCTCTAATTTATGACAGAAATAAAATGGTAAATCCTACTGCAAGACTCAGAAAGTCAAGGCTATGGTTTACTTTCTAGGGCTCATGGGCATCTTCAGATTAATCAGCAGTTTAAACAGAAATATAAACCTTGCTAGGGATCCATATAGTTGTTCCAGGAAACTAGACTCTTTTGTCCAGGCCTCCACCCATTGTTCCTCATCCATACCTCCTTAAGACCTAGATATTTTTTAAATATCTAGAAGGAATAAGATAATTTAAAAACAGTTCCTGCCCTGGCTGGGTAGCTCAGTTGGCTAGAGTGTTGTCCCAGTGTGCCAAGGCTGGGGTTTCGATATCTTGTCAGGGCACATACAAGAATCAACCAATGAATGCATAAATGAGTGCATTCTCTCTCTCCCCCCTCCCTTCCTCTAGCTCTAAAATCAATAAAAAAATAAAAAAATAAGCAGTTCCTTTATTAAAATGTGAGTCTCAGAAGAAACAGTTCTATAAAAAATTTAATGTTATTTATCTGAAAATTTTTACAAACAATTTACTTTGAATCATACAATATAATCATATTATAGGCTGTATAATTGCAGACTCTTCAGTGAAGACATATCCTTACTGCTCTAAATTTTAGGAGACTCTACCATTCAGCTCTTAATCTCTAAACCAGGAATAGCTCCAGGAATGGTGACATTTCTCAATGTTACATGCTGCTTCTATGTGAACTGAAAAATGAGATGAATATAGTTTATTTTAAACACTACTTTAGACTTCCATTTCTAACTTCCAGTATTATCAAAATTTCTATAATTTTATTAACAGCTATAGTATCTCTTAATATAGTATTAACTGTAAATTTTATTAATAGGTTACTAATCTTTTCCCTAAATTTAAAGGGGGAAAAGGGAATTCCAGCCAAGATGGAGGCACAAGTAGAAATGCTTCACTTCCTCACACAACCAAAGGGATAAAAAACAATCTAAAAAAAATAAACAAAAGGAAGTGCCAGAAAATCAAACTGCATGGAACTCCAACAACCAAGGTGTTAAAGAAACATTCACCCAGACCAGTAGGACTGGTGGAGATGTGAGAAGGACAGCTGAGTGGAGAGGACCTGGCAAGGCAGTGGACCATACAAAAGGCCTAAGTGATGAGGAGACAGGCAACCTAGCTGATGCAGAGTTCAAAACACTGGTAATCAGTATGTTAACAGAAATGAATGAGCTAGGTCACAAAATGAAGGAAGAAATGAAGGCTACCCAAAGTGAAATAAAGCAAAATATTCACGGAAACAACAGTGAAGGGAAGAAAACCCGGACTCAGATAGACAATTTGGAAAAAAGGGAAGAAATAAACATCCAACCAGAACATTATAAAGAAACAAGAATACAAAAAAATGAGGAGAGGCTTAGAAACCTATGGAACAACTTTAAGCACTCTAACATCAGAATGATAGGGGTACCAGAAGGAGGAGAACAACAGCACGAAACTGAAAACTTATTTGAACAAATAATGAAGGTAAACTTCCCTAACCTGGCAAAGGAAATAGACTTCCAGGAAGTCCAGGAAGCCCAGAGAGTCCCAAAAGAAGTTGGACCTAAGGAGGAATACACCAAGGCACATCACTGTTAAGTTACTCAAGATTAAAGATAAAGAGAGAATCTTAAAAGCAGCAAGAGGAAAGGAGAGAGTTACCTACAAAGGAGTTCCCATGAGACTATAAGCTGATTTCTCAAAAGAAACCTTGAAGGCAAGGAAGGGCTGGAAAGAAGTATTTGAAGTCATGAAAGGCAAGGACCTACATCCAAGATTACTCTACCCAGCAAAGCTATCATTTAGACTGGAAGGGCAGAAAAAGTGCTTCCCAGATAAGGTCAAGTTGAAGGAGTTCATCATCACCAAGCCCTTATTATATGAAATGTTAAAGGGACTTATCTAAGAAATTGAAGATCAAAAACTATGAACAGTAAAATGACAACAAACTCACAACTATCAGCAACTGAACTTAAAAAACATAAACAAAAACTAAGCAAACAACCAGAACAGGAACAGAACCAGAGAAATGGAGATGACATGGAGGGTTTTCAGTGGGGATGGGGTGGGGAAGGATGTTGGGGCGAAAGGTACAGGGAATAAGAAGCATAACTGGTAGGCATAAAATAGATGGGGAGAGGTTAAGAATAGTATAGGAAACAGAGAAGTCAAAGAACTTATGTGTACAACCTATGGACATGAACTAAAGGTTGGGGGGTGCAGGGTGGAGGTGGGATAAAGGGAAGAAAAATTGGGAAAACTATAATAGCATAATCAATAAAATATATTGAAAAAATAAAAAAATAAAGGGGGGAAAAAGGCTTAATAAGAGCCGTCCAACAGCAATTCTTTTAGAAAGCACTTCAGTGTAAACTTTCTCCATAACTGAATTCATTAGCCTTTTGCATTAGTCTTCATTTATCTTCTTTAAACCAAGACAATCTTTATTAATTTTGTAAGGCATTTTCCCTAGTACTTTTTACCACATTTTATACACAGGGCTTTTTCTCTACAATTTTTACTAACCCTATCAAATTTGTCTCACTCTAATTCCAGGGGATTGTTCATTGCTAATATTTTTAGAGGGATTATTGCAGCTTTAATTCTTTGGTATTTAATTTAAAAAAGAAAAGATCTTCATCTTTAGTATTTGTTCACCCCTCTGAAACAAAGCTTTATAAACAAATAGAAGTAAACCTCCATTTTTTAAATGGCATTATGATAAACTGACCACAAATGTTTTGCAGCCCCAACGATCTCTTCCTTCTCTGTATGTGCTTGAAGCACGTGATCATGTACTGCCTGGCACAGCATTGAAAAGCCTATCAGCACTTACCATTTCATGCTTTCCCACACCTCTGTGCCAATATTTAACATTCTTTGTGATAGATCATACCTTTTAGGGCCTCTTTGCCTTTTGATCTTATTCCATTAACTTCATTACTTTGCAATTTCAATTTGCCAAATTGTAGTATTCTTCAAAGCCTAGTTCAAACATTACTTCCCATGTGAAACTTTCCCCAACTTCTTATTTGTTCTGTTCTCCTATAAAAATTAGTTCATAAAAGTTGTATACCATTTCTCATATTGTATTAGTGGATTACGTCTCTACTACATTTCTAGGAAAGGAGTATGTTTTATTTTTATCTTTATAACCACAATTCCTGACACATCATAGGCATTCAATAAAACCATACTGATTTGAATGCATTTGTACTGTTAATTTACTCTTTTATCTATCAGTGTCTTGCTCTCCAAATTTCCTGCTTGAGATGAGAAACTCTTAGGCTTCTTCAAGTTTAGTATCTATCTGGCATATGCTTCAATCATGATCAAGAATCTTTGAGATGTCCTGGCCAGGTAGCTCACTTGATTAGATCATCTCCCCCGTATGCCAAAGCTATGAGTTTGATCTCCAGTCCAGGCACAAACAAGAATCAACCAGTGAATGCATAAGAAAGTGGAACAACAAACCAATGTTTCTCTCTCAAATCAACAAATTAAAAAAAAAAAAGAAAACTGAATTGTTAAAAAAATCTTTGAGATGAAAGAAATGTTAGAAATAATACAGTCTAAAACCTCAACCAATACAAGAATTCATTTTACCAGATATGTTTGTTTAAATATGTATAACAATTAGCATGACCACCTAGACTGGTTTGCCTAGGAGAGTCCTGGTATAATTAATGATACCCCTTTTACTCTCAGAAGTGTTTGGGTTTTGATGATAAGTTTTATGGTCCTCCTAATAATAATAAAAAAATGCTTACTTCCTCTTAAGTACTGGACAGCTCAACAGCCTAATTATTGCATCTTTTGAATACTAAACCATGTGAATATACTGTCTATTTGTAAAACATTTAAAAGAATTTCTCCTTTGTTATAAGTGAGTAAGAAGTGGAGTTCTAGAATTAAAGGAAGTCATTATGAGTAAGGACAAAATTCATTATGATAAATTGCATAGATGGCTAAGTGAAAATTTATTAATTTGACAAAAAATAGGACATTTTTAAGGCTTTAGATTGTTTATTAAACCCAAGAGTTCTAAAAATAAGAATTTAAAATAGGACTTCCTGCCAAGATGGAGACGTAGGTAGACACACTTTGCCTACTTGCACACCTACAAGGATTACAACTAATCTCAAAACAAAATACAACCAGAACTGCCAGAAAATCAAACTGTATGTAAGTCCAACAACCAAGGACCTAAAGAAGAAATATTCATTCTGATGGGTAGAAAGGGTGGAGCTGGGGTGCTGGATGGGGGTGAGGGTGTGGTATGGCAGTGGCAGCAGCTGCAGCCAGCAGAATGGATGGTCCAACATTCACCTGTGGGGGATAAAAAACGAGAGGGAAACCTGGGGAGCAAGCGATCAAGTGCTGGGAAATAAAGCCTTATTACTTCTGGATGTAAACACCAGTGGGGGATGGGGCAGTGGAAGAAACTACTGGCCGCTCAGGAGAGTCTATTTAAAGGACCCATAGGACCTAGAATGTACACAAACCCATCCTTTCTGGAATTCAGCACCAGGGTGGCAGCTAGAAGGGCGCCAGTTGCATATGGGAAGTGGGGCGAGAACAAGCAGCACTGCTCCCTCTCAGACTCCCCATCCACGTACAGTGCCACAAAGCAGCAAAGAGGGTTGCCAAATACCTAAGGCTCCACCCCTTACAACGTAACTGGTGTGACAAGATGGAGTCAAAGCAGCTCTACCTAATACACAGAAACAAACACAGGGAGAGTGCCAAATTGAGGAGATGAAGAAATATGGCACAAATGAAAGAACAGAACAAAACCCCAGAAAAAGAACTAAATGAAACGGAGATAGTCAACCTAACAGATGCACAGTTCAAAACACTAGTGATCAGGATGCTGAAAAGAACTCACTGAATACAGTAACAACATAAAGGAAGAAATGAAGCTACACTAAGTGAAATAAAGAAAAATCTACAGGGAACCAACAGTGAAGGGAAGGACACTGGGGTTCAAATAAACGATTTGGAACATAAGGAAGCAATAAGCAGTCTACCTGTACAGCGTGAAGAAACATGAATTTAAAAATTGAGGAGAGAATAAAATGACTCTGGGACATCTCCAAACATGCCAACATCCGAATCAGGGATGCCAAAAGGAGAAGTTGAAGAGCAAGAAGTTGAATACTTATTTGAAAAAATAATGAAAGAAAAATTCCCTAATCTGGCAAAGGAAATAAATCCAGGAAGCATAGAGTCTCCCAAACAAGTTGGACCCAAAGAGGGCCACACCAAGACACATCATAATTAAAATGCCAAAGGTTAAAGATAAAGAGAGAATCTAAAAGCAGCAAGAGAAAAGAACAGTTAGCTGCAAAAGGAGTATCCATAAGACTATCAGCTGATTTCTCAAAAGAAACTTTGCAGGCAAGAAGGGACAAGCAAGAAGTATTTAAAGTGATGAAAAGCAAGGACCTATAACCTAGATTACTCTATCTAGCTAAGTTATCATTTAGAATGGAAGGGCATTCCCTTCCCAGACAAGGTAAAGCTAAAGGAGTTCACCATCACCAAGCCCTTATTATATGAAACGTTAAAGGGACTTGTTTAAGAAAAAGATGAAAACTATGAACGGTAACCTGACAACAAACTCGGAACTATCAACAACTGAACCTAAAAAACAAAGACAAAAGAAATTAAGCAAACAACTAGAACAGGAAGAGAATCATAGAAATGGAGATCACATGGAGGGTTATTGGTGGGGAGGGGGAAGGGAGAGAATGGGGGGAAAATTACAGGGATTGAGAAGCATAATTGGTAGGTACAAAATAAGACAAGGGGATGTTAAGAAGAGTATAGAAAACAGAGAACTTATATGCATGACCCATGGACATGCAGTAAGATGGGGGAATGCTGGAGGGAAGCATGGTATCAGGTGGAGGGGGGCAATAATGAAAAAACATTGGGACAACTGTGATAGCATAATCAATAAAATATACGTTAAAAAGAGAATTTAAAATAGCTTAATAGAAGCTGAAGTCCCTCTTCAAGTACAGATTTAAAAATATATTTATAATATTTTTATTAACTTTATTGGGGTGGCATTGGCTAATAGGCTCATAAGCAGCATATAGGTTTCAAGTGTACACGTCTATGATACACGATCTGTATGTTGCATTGTGTGCACACCACTCAGGGTCAAACCATCTTTTGCCAGCATATATTTGGTTCCCTTTACCTCCCCTCACTCTCTTCCCTCTGGTAACCACTATTCTCTTATCTACGTCTCTGAGATTTGGTTTTATATCCCACATATGAGTGAAATCATATGGTACTTAGCTTTTTCTGACTGACTTATTTCACTTAATGTAATACTCTCAAGGTCCAGATTTTAATATTCAAATATGCCATCACTTTATTCTTTTCAACCAAGGACAATTTTGCTGTTCAATTATCTAAATCAGACTTTTCAGCTACATCTCCTACATTTTATCTGAGCTGAAAACTTGTATGCAGTGTTTCAGCCAAAATAAAATTTTGTCACCAAGCTGTAATGCTCTGATAAGTAAATTTTAGAGTCTTTGTGAATTTCAGGAGAACTACTCACTATATACAAACAATAATTATTCTGAAAAACATTTGGTAATATATCTCTTAGATAAATATCCACTTGCATTATATTTTCTTTTTTAAAATATTTTTTCCAACTTCAGTTTACATTCAATATTGTTTTGTGTTAGTTTTAGGTGTACAGTATGAGGACAGTCTGGAAAAAGTTCCGCCATTGTTGTTATAACAACAACAGTTTGCTCAACATCGATGTAACCTGACAGCCAAGGAGAGTGGACTGGAATGCACATGCGAGTACAATGAAGACTTTACTGTACTAGTGAGTAAGCATGTGTACTGAGTGTTCATTACATTTAAAATAATTGACTGAGTAGAGCAACAAGTCTGCATCAAATTTTGCATTACACTGGAACTCTCCTCTGCAGAAACTATTCGGATGATTCAGAAGGCTGCGGCTATGGGCAATTGGTGATTGGCAACTTCATCACAACAATACACCTGCTCGTGCATTATGTCTCGTGCAGAGTTTTTGTGGAGAAACATCAAAGCACCCAGGTGATTCAGCCCTCCTACAGTCCAGATTTGGTACCCTAAAACTATGGCTTTTCCCTGAACGAAAATCACCTTTTAAAGGGAAGAGATTTCAGACCATTGATGACATTCAGTAAAACACAATGCGGCAGCTGATGGCGATTGGGAGAGCTGTGTGAGGTCCCAAGGTACCTACTTTGAAAGAAACAGAGACGTCATTGTCCTATGTTCAATGTTTCTTGTATCTTAAGTGTACATTCTATGATACATTCAAGTGTATATTTCTTTCATAGAAATGTCTCTATGTATCATAAAATCTCTCTATTGAGACATAAAATGTCTCAATAAATGTCTCTATTTTTCATATTGCATGGCTGGATGCCTTCCAGACAGACTTCGTATACCATGCTCATGGAGAGGAAGAATTAACATCATTAAAATGTCCATACTACTGCTCTGGATGGTGTGGCTCAGTGGATTTAGTGCCAGCCTGCAGACCAAAAGATCACCAGTTTGGCTCCCAGTCAGGGCACATGCCTGGGTTGCAGGCCAGGGGGAGCATGTGAGAGGCAACCAGTTGATGTATGTATCTCGCACACATCAATGTTTCTCTCCCTCTCTTTCTCCCTTCCTGTCTTTCTAAAATAAATAAATAAAATCTTTTTAAAAAATCCACACTACCCAAAGAAATCTATAGATTCAATGTCATTTCTATCAAAATACCAAAAGTATATTTCACAGAACTAGAATAATCAAAAAATTTATATGAAACCAAAAAGACCCCAAGTAGCCATAGAAATCTTGAAAATGAACAACACTGGAGGTATTATGCTACCTGATATCAAGCTATCATACAAGGTTACAGTAATCAAAACAGCATGATTCTAGAATAAAACCAGACATACAGATTAATGGAATGGAATGATGAGCCGAGTGATCAGCCCATGCCCATACAGGCAATTAATATTTGACAAAGGAGGCAGGAACATACAATGGGTAAAGACAGTGTGTTTAATAAATAATGTTGAGAAGACTGAACAGGTACATGCAAAAAATGAAACTAGACCACCTTGTTACACCATATATAGGAGTAAACTCAAAATGGATTAAAGACTTAAATGTAAGACTCAAAACCATAAAACTCCTAGAAGAAAACATAGGCAGTAAAATCTCTGGCAATTTTTAGCAATATTTTTCAATATAGCTCCTCTGATAAGGAAAACAAAAGAAAAATAAACAAATGAGACTACATCAAGCTAAAAAGGTTTTTCACAGCAAAGGAAGCCATCAACAAAACAAAAAAGACAACCTACTGAATGGGAGAATATATTTGCTAATACATCTGACAAGGGGTTAATATTAAAATTTTTTTAAAAACTCATACAAGTCAACACCAAATACATAAAACGATCCAATTTAAAAATGGGCAGAGAATGTAAATAGGCATTTCTCCAAAGAGAACATACAGATGGCCAACAGACATATGAAAAGATGCTCGATGTCACTAATCATCAGAGAAATACAAATTAAAACCATAATGAACTATCACCTTACATCTGTAAGAATGGCCATCGTAAATAAATCAACAAACAAGGGTTGTTGGCGAGGATGTGGAGAAAAGGGAATCCTTGTGAACTGTTAGAGGGAATGCAGATTGGTGCAGCCATGGTGGAAAACAGTACGGAGTTTCCTAAAAAAATTAAAAACGAAACTGCCTTATGACCTAGTAATTCTACTTCTGTGTATATTCAAATGAACCCAAAACATGAATTCAAAAGAATATATGCACCCCTATGTTTATTGCAACATTATTTACAATAGCCAAGATATAGAAGCTACCCAAATGCCTATCAATAGATGAATGTATAAGAAAGTGGTGGTACATATATACAATGGAATATTCCTCAGCCATAAAAAAGAATGAAATCTTACCAGTTGCATTGGTATGGAGAGACCTAGAGGGTATTTTACTAAGTGAAATAAGTTAGTCAGAGAAAGACAAATACCATATGATTTCACTTATATGTGGAATCTAAAGAGCAAAATAAACTAACAACAAAATAGATACAGACTCATAGAGAGAGACCAGACTGCTCCTTGCCAGAGGGGAGAGGGGTGAAAAAGGTGAAGAGATTAAGAAGTACAAATTAGTAGTCAGAAAGCAGTCATGGAGGCCCTGGCCAGGTGGCTTAGTTGATTGAAATATCATCCTATACACCAAAAGGTTGTAGGCTCAGTTCCTGGTCAGGGCACAGACCTAGATTGTGGGTTTGATCCCTGATGGGGGCACATGTGGGAGGCAACTGATCAATATTTCTCTCTCTCTCTCAAATAAGTAAAAATATCCTCAGGTGAGGATTTAAAAAAAAATAGTCACAGGGATATAAAGTACAATATGGGAATACAGTCAATAATACTGTTATAAGCATGTACAGTGCCAGGTAAGTACTTGAAATATTGGGGGTACTTTTTTGTAAAGTATATGATTGTCTAACTACTATACAAGAATTATTTTCAAGTGCACATGGAACATTTTTCAGGACAGATCATGTGTTAGGCCACAAAAGAAGTCACAATAAATTTAAGAAGACTGAATTCATATCAAGTATTAATGAAAAAACTGAAAAACACACAAACACATGGAGACTATATAACATGTCACCAAACAATGAGTGGCAATGAGATCAAGGGAGAAATCAAAAGATACCTTGAGACAAATGGCAATGAAAACACAACCACCCAAAAATCTATGGAAACAATGAAGCCAGTCCTAAGAGGGAAATTTATAGCAATTCAGGCCTACCTCAAGAAACAAGAAAAATTCAAGTGAACAATCTAATCTCACACTTAAAGGAACTAGAAAAAGAACAACATCCAAAACCCAAAGTAGGTGGAAGGAAGGAAATAATAAAGATCAGTGCAGAAATAAATGGGATAAGAGTCTAAAACAAAACAATACAAAAGATCAATAAAAACAAGAACTGGTTTTTTGAAAAGATAAACAAGATTGATAAACCTTTAATCACACTCAACCAAATAAAAAGAGATGGGACCCCCAAGAAATAAATCAGAAAAAAGGGAATTACTGACACCACAGAAATACAAAGGGTATAAGAAATTACATATGGCTGTTTGCCAACAAATTGCACAGTCAGGAACACATGGATAAATTTCTAGAAACATACAATCAATCTTCCAAGACTGAATCAAGAAGAAACAAAAAATCTAAACAGACCAATTTTAACCAACAGAATCAAAGCAATAATGAGAAAACTCCCAACAACAAAAGTCCTGGACCAGAAGCTTCACGGGTCCTTAAAGAATTCCAAAAAATTCAAGAAGAATGAAAACTCCCAAGCTCATTTTACGAGGCCAGCATTATCCTGATTTCAAAACCAGAGAGGCACTATAAAGAAAGAAAAATATAGTCCAAATTCTGATAAACAGAGATGTAGAAATCCTCAATAAAATACAAACAAACTGAGTTTAGCAGTACATTAAAAAGATCATACATCATGATCAAGTGGTATTCCAGAGATGCAAGATTGGCACATTATCCATAAACCAATTAACATGATACACCACATAGACAAAATGAAAGATAAAAATCGTAAGATCATATCAATAGATGCAGAAAAAGCATTTGTCAAAATCCAGCATCTATGATTAAAAAAAACCCCTCTCAACAAAGTGGGAATAGAGGGAACATACCTCAACATAATAAAGGCCACATATGATAAACCCATAGCTAATATCATACTCAATGGGGAAAAACTAAAATCATTTCCCTTAAGATCAAAAACACAAGACAGGGATGTCCACTTTCACCACTCTTAACTCAACATAGTACTTACTGGAAGTCCTAGCCACAGCAGTCAGACAGAAAAAATAAATGGCATTCAAATAGGAAAGGAAGATGTCAAACTGGCATTACTGTATAAATGCAGATGACATGATACAGTAGAGAATCCTAGAGATTCCACCAAAAACTACCAGAATTGAAAAATGAATTCAGTAAAGTAGCAGGATACAAAGTAAACATTCAGAGATCAGTTGCATTTTATATGCCAATAATGAACTATCAGAAAGGAAAACTAAGAAAATCACCTTATTTATGCTTGCATCAAAAAATAATATACCTAGGTATAAAAGACCTGTAATTGGAATTATAATACACTGAAGAAAGAAATTGAAGAAGATATGAATAAATGTAAGTATATTTGTATATTATATTGCTTTGGGATGAAATGCTCTGAAGATATCAAATAATCTTATCTATTATGTCATTTAAGTTGCAGGTTTCCTTATTGATTTTTCATCTGGAATATCTATGCATTGATGTCAGAGGGGTTTTAAATCCCCTACTATAACTGCAATTTATGTCCCTCCCTTGATGTCCATCAACATTTGCTTTATTTATTTCAGTGCATAAGTGTTTACAAGGGTTATATCCTCTTGTTGGACTGATCCCTTTATCATTACGTAGTGCCCTTCTTTGCCTCTTTATAGCCTTTGTTTTAAAGTCTATTTTGTGTGATTTAAGTATTGCTACCATGGCATATATAGGTCTTGTTTTCTTATCTATTCAGCCACCCTATGTCCTTTGATTGGAGAATGTAATCCATTAACATTATGTAATCATTACCATTTTATTATTCCTATTTTTCATCTTTTTTTTCTTCCTCTTAAAGTCCCTTTAAATTTCTTGTAATACTAGTTTGGTGGTGATGAACTCATTCAACTTTTTCTTGTCTGCAAAGCTCTTTTATTTCTCATTCAATTCTACATGATAGCCTTGCTGGGTAAAGTAATCTTGTTTGTAGGTTCTTCATTTTCATCATTTTGAATATTTTGTGCCAATTCCTTTTGGCCTGAAATGTTTCTATTAAGAAAACATAAATCAGCTGAAAGTCTTGTGGGACCTCCCTTGTAGGTACCTGTCTTTTTCTTCCTGCTTTTAAGATTCTCTCTGTCTTTAACTTTTGCCATTTTTATCACGATGTGTTTTGGTGTGAGCCTCTTTGGGTTCATCTTGTTTGGAACTGTCTGCACTTCCTGGACTTGTGTGCCTTTTTACTTTACCAGGTTAGAAGTTAGAGAAGTTTTCAGTCCATATTTCTTCAAATAGGTTCTCAATCTCTTGCCCTCTCTTCTCCTTCAGGTACCCCTCTCATGCAGATGTTGTTATTCTTGGTGCTGTCCCAGAGATCCTGTAAACCATCCTCATTTATTAATATTTTTTATTTTTGCTGCTGTGATAGGGTGTTTTATTGTTACATTGTGTTCCAAATCACTGCTTTGATCCTCTGCTTCATCTAATCTGGTGTTGATTCCTTCTAGTGTGTTCTTCATTTCAGATATTGTATTCATTTCTGACTGGTTCTTTTTTATGGTTTCTATGTCCTTTTTTAGTTTATTATCACTTTGTTTAAGTTCTAAGTTCTTTGAGCATTCTTATAACCATTGCTTTTAACTCTATATGTGGTGGATTCCTTGGCTGTAATTCATTTGGTTCTTTTTCTGGAGATTCCTCCTGTCCTTTCATTAGGGGCATGTTTGTCGTCCCATTTTGGCTGCCTCTATGTATTTTTTCCCATGTACTAGATAGATCCTTTATGTCTCTCAGTCTTTGTAGGGTAGCCTTATATAGTAAGTGTCCTGTGGGGCTTGGTGGTGGTATCCTTGATCACCTGAATTAGGTGATCAAGGAATGTCTTTTCTGCAGGTTATATGAGTCCTTCTCTTGTAGTTTAGTCTTGATTGCTGTGTCCTGTCCTTGGTTAGGGTTGGCCCTCGGCTGGCCCACAGAGCTGGTTGACTGTGAGGAAAGACCCCAACCATAGTGTACAAGCTGTTGTATGGGGGCTGACCCCACTAAGTGGAATTCACCTCAGCAGGGTCTGTTGCCTGCCAAGATCTCACCTGGGTGTACCACTTGTGGAGCTAATTGGGTCATGCTCAGATGTAGTTTGAAGCAAGCTACCAGGTGTGTTGGCTCTGGAGCCTCTTGGAAGAGACTCCAGTGCAGATTAATGCCAGATGCTACCTGTGACCAGCCCTGGGCTCCTGTTAGGAGCTACAAAGTGATCCATGGTAGGTGGCTGTCTGTGCTGGGCTTTTGTGTGCATGGGAGGGGCCAAGCTGCTTACTGATGCCAGTTTCCACCAGTACTTGACTAGCCTGGGGCAGCACAGCAAAAGGCCCAAGGTACCCCAGTTGCCTCCACCTCCTGGTCACTTATTAGGCTCAGCTACTCAAAGGGCCTCTGGTGGCATGTCAGTTGTGTGAGGCAGGTTCTGAGTCACCTACTAGGGGCAAGTAGTGTTCACCAGGTTGACACAGGTTCAAACTTGGCACCAGTGTTGGATCTGAGGGCATTCAGCGTAAGTCTCAGGTTACACCAAGACCAGCCACCATCCGCCTGGGGTCTGTGGAGCTTTGTGGTGGGGTGAGGTCTCAGGGAGTCCTTAGGGTAGGGCCAGTAGAGTTCATCAGTTGGGGTGCACAAGGAATAATGGCCTTTGCCCCAAAGCCACACAACTCTATCTCTCCCTGTGCATATTTGACACCCCTTTGGTGTGTCCGGACCTCCTTGAGAGCCTTCCAAGAAAGGCTGCATCACAAGCTGCAGCCAGAGGACTCCAGGGTATGAGCTTGTAGGGTGGGGCTACAGTGAGTCAGGAGTGTGGGCCTACTGCATGTCATCATGTGGATGCTGTGAGGGAACTGCACTGATTGAATGCTCAGGAAAAATGGCTCTTACCCTAAAGCCATTTATTCTCTGTGCTTGTCTGATAACTCCTGAGTCTGCCTGGAATTCCTTGAGAGCCTTTTAAGAAAGTCTGCAATGCAGGCCCAGGGTGGTTGCAGCTGGCCGATTCCTGCACTGGGTGGGAGCTTGGCAGGGTGGGACCACAGGAAGTCAAGAGGGTTGGAAAGCGCATTCCTCCAGGTTGACATTGTACGGAGTGGAGTGATAGACCCAAGAAAAATGGCATCTGTGGGTGACATGGGAGAGGGACTCAACATAGGAATAATGGTGGTTGTCCCTTGAGCCCTCTCCCCAAAGCCACACAATCCATCTCTCCCTGTATGACTCCAGTCCACTCTGAGCTGCTGTCCCTCTGCTGGAGCCAAGTGTGAGTGCCCACAAATGAATTTGTCTGTTGACCCTTTAAGATTGCACCTGGGTTTCTATCAGTTTCCCATCTCACCATGGCAGACAGAATCCCCACTGATGTTCACTGTTGTATGTTATGTGGGCTCCTCTTCCTGGCACTGGTGCTCTGGGATGGGGAACTTGGTGTGGGGTTGAGACCCCTTACTCCTCAGAGGGCGCCTCTGCAGCTGAGATACTCCTCCAGATTCCCAGCTGCCTCATGTGGGTGCGGGGCCAGCTCTTTTCTGTGTCTCTGCCCTTCCCACCAGTCTCGGTGTGGCTTCCGTATATTCATGCTAAGACTTCTGTTCAGCTAGTCTTATATTGGTTATTTAGATCAACTATTTTATAATTTAGTTGTAATTCTGATTTGGTCATAGGAGGAGGTGAGTGTAACTTCTCCTACTCTACCACCATTTTGGATACCCTCCCCCAGTATTATACTGATATTTTCAAGAGTTTTTAATTATAAAAATTGATTAACTGGAATTTTAAAAGAAGATGAATACATTCTCTGAGAACCATTGTGTGTGTGTGTATATATATATAAATATGTAGGTAAATGTAACTGTCACCCAGATCAGTGATTTTCAACTTTTTTCATCTCATGGCACACATGAATTACTTAAATTCTGTGGCACACCAAAAATATATATTTTTTGCTAATCTGACTAAAATAGGTATAATTTTGATTCATTTACACTGGACAGCTATTGTTATTTTGGCTGCTGTCATTTTTAAATTTGAGACTCTAAGAGAAAGAGGTCAGTGCCTCTGAATAAATAGTCAGGTATTACATATTTTAAAAAATTTTTGTGGCACACCAGTTGAAAATCGCTGATCTAGACATACATTCACACATACAAAATGCATTTAAAAGATATGTATATATACTTCCACATCAGAATGTTTTCCAGCTCAAATAAATTCTAACAAAACAGAAGTGTTAGAATTGGAGATTATTTGGCAGAAGCTCTAAGAAACATAGTTAAACTAGACCTGGTGTTGTGACTCAATGGGTTGAGCACCCACCTGCAAACTGAAAGGTCATGGATTCAATTCCCAGTTGGGGCATATGAGAGGTAACTGATTGATATTTCTCTTGAACATTGATATTTTTCTCTTCCTCTTTTTCCCTCCCTTTCCTTCTCTCTAAAAATTAAATAAAATCCTAAAAAAACCCCAAGTATGAACTAGATCATATATGGATACTTATCCAGATGTCATGGGGCCTCTGGTTGTAATCCTATAACACTTATCCTACTAAAGTCTATTGGCATTGATTTAAGGTTAAGTATAATAAAGTAAGCAGATAGTGATCCTTTAAATATATATTCTGAGGTATATTGTAAGCCAGGGTTGTTCCAACTTTGTTACTACTGATATTTGAGCCATATAATTCTTTGTTGTAGGTGGCTGTCCTGTGCACTATAAAATGTGTAGTGTCATTTCTGGCTTCTACCCACTAGAGCCCAGTGCAATTCCTTCACCTTCCACCATCCACCTAGTTGTGACAACCAGAAGTGAGGGAAAAATTGCTCCTCACAAAACTGAGAGCCCTGTTGTAAGTATTGTAAATGAGGCAACATGGTATAGACCAGATTAGACTAGATTGGGAATCCAGTGACTGGGTTCTGATCCAAGTGTTTCTGTCTCTAACTTTGGGATATTGGAGAAGTTACTTAATCCAGCAGTTCTCAAAGGGTGTTAGAGAGGGTAGTATTGCTAAATCAGCTATATGTAATATAATAAAGAGAGGAGGTCACTTAACTTTCTTGGGCCACATATTTTCCCATTTTATAATAAAAATATTGACTAGGAACTTTAATTTAGGCTCTAATGCCATAGCTTGTAACAAACCAACTCTTATACCATAAACTGGAAAAGGTGAAAAACTAAAAAATACTTAAAAATAATTGAAGGAATGAGAGAGCTTTCAAGGTAGCCAAGACTTGATGGGACAAGATCCCTGAGAGAAAAGAATCTTAAAGAGGTAGGCTGACTTTGTAAAAGTTATTCCCTGAGGTCATTCACAAATTTTTGGTGCTTGGTGAAAGGTTGAGGATCTATACAATGAGCTCTTACTAAGAGGCAGAGAAGCCACCAGGGTTTCTGGCAATATCCAGGACTGGTGATATAAAAATTGGAGTGTGGGGGTACCAAGGCAGTCATAATTGAGATGCCATGATCCTGAGGAGGAGGGAACACAGTGTGGAGTAAGCCTAACACTCAGGGGTTTTCTCTTTTGAGCTATTTGCCAAATTTGTAAGGTAGAAGGATAAGAGCACAAGACACAAAGCACAATACTTCTAAAAGGCAAAGTAGTGTTTTGGCAGTTGTATGGTACCAAACAGAACCCACCAAGGAGTAGGGACCCTGAAAATACCCTAGGGTTTTAGATGAAATTCCAGGAGAGCTAGAGCATGGGAGTGGGACCAAATTAGAAATAGATGGAGCCTTATAAAACTGCAACCCAAGCTACAGGAAGACATCACCAACAGAAACACTATAACGTAAAATCAACAATGTTTAGCATTTAATGAAATCCAGCAAGCCAAGAAATAAGCCCAAAAGAAAAAAGATAAAAGAAACTGACCCACGGATGACTGAGATTTATAGTTTTTGGACATGTAATTTATTATTATTGTAATCAACATGTTTAAAAATGACAAGATAGAGAATTATACTATAGAACTGGGATTCAGTAAGAGAGAATCAAATAACTTAGAAAATTAAAAATGTAAATCAATTAATTTAGTAAATTAAATGTGATTACTAAAATAAAAACTCAATAGATGTATTGAAATGCAGATATAGGACAAAATAGAAAAGAAAAGATTACTGAACTAACTGGCAGGTCAGTTAAAAATACACAAGCTGGCCCTGGCCAGGTGGCTCAGTTGGTTGGAGCATCGTCTCATACACCAAAAGGTTGTGGTTTCAGCTCTGGTCAGGTCACATACCAGGGTTTCAGGATCCATTCCCAGTCAGGGTGCATAAGGGAGGCAACCAATCGATGTTTCTCTCTCACACTAATGTTTCGCTCTCATAGAGATAGAAATAGAGATAGAGATAGAGATAGAGATAGAGATAGAGATAGAGATAGAGATAGAGATAGAGATAGAGATAGAGATAGAGATAGAAATAGAGATAGATAGAGATAGAGATAGAGACAGAGCAAGAGAAGCTGAAGCATCAGGGGGAAAAAGAACAAAAAACACAAAAAGGAATATAAAAGACATAGGGAAGAAAATAAAAAAGCCTAAAGTATATGTAATTGGTATCTCAATTGGAAAGAGAGAATAGCAGTATTTGTAGAGATAATAGCCGAGAATTTTCTAAAACTGATTGGAGCATCAACTGTAGATTTAAGAACCACTAAAATTAACTTCATTAGGATAAATACAAGGAAAACCAGAACCAAGTACAGAGTTAAAGTCAAAGAAAAATTCTAAAAAGCAGCCAGAGAAAATGAAAATATTATAACAAAGCAGCAAGAATAAAACTAACAGCTGTCTTCACAATAAAAATAAGAAAATCCAGCCTCGGCTGGGTGGCTCAGTTGGTTGAACTATTGTACAGTACACCAAAAGGCTGAGGGTTCGGTTCCTGATCTGGGCACATACTCAGGCTACGGGTTCAATCCTCTAGTTGGGTGCCACCTGGGCATGTATTGGAGGCAACTGATCAATGTTTCTCACATCAATGTTTTTCTCTCTCTCTACCCCACCTCTAAAAACCAATAATTATGTTCTTGGATGAGGATTAAAAAAAGAAAAGAGAATCTAAAAGGTAATGAAAAATAATTTTTAGGACTATAACTCTCAATGTAGAGGTCTACACTCATCAAAAGGCAAAATAAAAATATTTTCAAATAAACAAAAGCTAAGAGAATTCACACACCACATAAAATCCTAAAGAACTTATTTAGGCAGAAGAAACATTACAAAACAATTCATAATTACTCAGATGGAAATGCTTAGAAAAAAAGAAAAACATTGGAAAGCATAATTTCAACTGCACAAAATAATAGTATTTTGTCAATATGAGGCATTATGATGTATGTGGAATTAAGGTGAATGACAACAATTACACAGAAGGTTAAAAGGCTTCAATGGATTTAAAATGTTTTATGAACTTATATGAGAAGTGGCAAAAGTTACAGTTTATATTTGACTTTAATGTCAATGATACAGTTGTAATTTTTGGGCAAACATTGAAAAGATATAAAACTACCAAACTAATAGAGGAAGATATGAAAATAAAAAATACTCCATCGATCCAAAAGAAGCAGGAAAAAAGAGAAAAAAAGAAAGAAATTATGAGACAAGTACAACAAACAGTAAGATAGGAGATATAAATCTGATTATATGAGAACTTTATATTAAATATAGATGCTAACTAAAAGATAAGGATTGTCAGAATGAATTTAAAACCAATAAAAATATATACTGATTACAAAAAAGAAAATTTAAATTTAAGAATATAGGAAGATTGAAAGTAAAAAGTTGAGAAAAGGTATCATGTAAACACTAACCAACAGAAAGCTGGTATAGTTATACTAATAAAGATAAAATAGATACTTAGGCAAGAAGCATTATTAAGGCAAAGAAGGCTATCTGAAAATCATAAAAGGTTCAATTCATCAGGAGGATATAAGAATTCTAAACTTATATACATGTACTAATGTAGAATGTAGCTTCAACATTCATAAAGCAAAATTTTACAGAACAAAAAGGAGAAGCCCGTAAATCCCAATCATAGCAGGGCACATTAATAAACCTTTCAATAACTGATAAAACAAGCAGACAAGAACTAAACGAGAGTATATATGATTTAGACAACAATCTAACTACATATACAAAGACCATACTGTTTAAAAAAACGATATATGTTCTTTTGAAATGCACAAATAACATGTGCTAAATTGACCAAATGGTGTGCAACAAGAAACAATTTCAACAAATTTTGAAGGACTAAAATTATTTAGCACATCTGAATACAATGAAATTAAACCAAAAATCAGAAACAAAAACATAATTTAAAAAGTCTCCAGATACTTGGAAATTAAGCAAAACTTTCTAAATAACTTACAGATTAAAAATGAAATCACAGGAGGAATTAGAAAATATTTTGAGTTGAGCCCTGGTTGGTGTAGCTCAGTGAATTGAGCACGGACCTGCAAACCAAAGGGTTGTGGGCCAGGTCCCCCGTTGGGGGCACGTGAGGGGTGACCACACCCTGATGTTTCTCTCCCTCTCTTTCTCCTTCCCTTCGCCTCTCTCTACAAAAATAACTAAAATTTTTTAAAAAATATATTTTGAGCTGAAATAAGACATGAAAATTTGTAAATTAAACATCTAGAAAACAAGAAATAAAACAGCATATGCCAGAAATTTAAAAAACCCTCAAACACACAATAGAGAAAATCAACAAAGAAAGAGTTGATTCTTTATAAGACTAATAAAACGAATAAACCTTGTGATGGCCATTAAAAATGTGTCTCTTCGATGTGCCACATGGACCTTAACTGACTGATGGCCCTCGCTATGCTCTGAATCCCCACTGCCTTCATGCAAAGCCGTGCTTTCCATAAGCACACCAGAAATACGATGGAGACCTATTCCTCAATATGGGGCTTTTGGGCAACTTTGCTGAATGAGCAACTTGAGCTTGAGGTTTCTTCACTGACCTTGTTAATACTCAACTATAATGTAAAATAAGCCTCTTTCTACCCAACCTTCCTTCCTTCCTTCTTTCCAACATGGGGGCCAGACCTGTACCATAATTTAACAGATCTCCCTGTTTCCTCTGGTGTTTCTTTCAATACATCTCTTGAATGTCTAACCTGATCTTGGTATCTGCTTCTTGAAAATCAAAAGTAAAATAAACCTGTAGGGAAGAGTGACCAATGAAAAGAGGAAGAGCACAAATTTAATTCCAAGGTCAGGAGTTTACTTTTTTAAAGTATATTTTATTGATTATGCTATTACAGTTGTCCCAGTTTTTTCTTCCATTTATCCCCCTCCTCCACACTCTAGCATTACCCTCTCCACTTAGTTCATGTCCATGGGTTGTACATATAAGTTCTTTGGCTTCTCCATTTCCTATACTATTCTTAACCTCCCTGTGTCTATTTTGTGTCTACCATTTATGCTTTATATCCTGTACCTTTTGCCCCATTCTCCCCCTTTCCCTCCCCAATGATAACCCCCCCATGTGATCTCTATTTCTCTGGCTCTATTCCTGTTCTAATTGTTTGCTTTGTTTTTGTTTTTTAGATTGAGTTATTGACAGTTGTGAGTTTGTTGTCGTTTTGCTGTTCATAGTTTTGATCTCCTATTTTTCAGATAAGTCCCTTTAACATTTCATATAATAAGGGTTTGGTGATGATGAACTCCTTTAACTTGACCTTATTTGGGAACCACTTTATCTGTCCTTCCATTCTAAATGATAGCTTTGCTGGGTAGAGTAATCTTGGATGTAGGTCCTTGCCTTTCATGACTTGGAATACTTCTTTCCAGCCCCTTCTTGCCTGCAAGGTTTCTTTTGAGAAATCAGCTGATAGTCTGATGAGTACGCCTTTGCAGTAAACTCTCCCCTTTCCTCTTTCTGCTTTTAAGATTCTCTCTTTAATCTTGGGTAACTTAATGATGATGTGCCTTGGTGTGTTCCTCTTTGGTCCAACTTCTTTGGGACTCGCTGGGCTTTCTGGACTTCCTGGAAGTCTATTTCCTTTGCCAGATTAGGGAAGTTTTCCTTCATTATTTGTTCAAATAAGTTTTCAATTTTGTGCTGTTGTTCTTCTCCTTCTGGCACCGCTATAATTCAGATATTGGAACATTTAAAGTTGTCTCAGAGGTTCCTAAGCCTCTCCTCATTTTTTTGGATTCTTGTTTCTTCATTCTGTTCCAGTTAGATGTTTATTTCTTCCTTTTGTTCCAAATTGTTGATTTGAACCCTGGTTTCCTTCCTGTCACTGTTGGTTCCCTGAATATTTTGCTTTATTTCACTTTGGGTATCTTTTATTTGCTCTTTTATTTTGCGACCGAGCTCAATCAGTTCTGTAAGCATTTTGATCAACAGGGCTTTGAACTCTGTATCAGATAGATCTGACAAAGTTAAAGAACTAGAACAGAAACAAAATCAGAGAAATGGACATCACATGGAAGGTTTTCAGTGGGGAGGGGTAGGGGAGCAACAGGGGAGAAAAGGTACTGGGAAGAAGAAGCATAATTGGTAGGCATAAAATAGATGGGAAGAGGTAAAAAATGGTAAAGGAAACAGAGAATTCAAAGAACTTATATATACAACCCATGGACATGAACTAAGGGGTGGGGAGTACTGAAGGGTTGGGGTGTGCAGGGCATAGAGAGGATAAAGGGGGAAAAATTGGGAAAACTGTAATAGCATAATCAATAAAATATACTAAAAAAAGAAACATCACTATAGATCTCATAATAATTAGAAAGATGAAAGAATATTATAATTAATTATGCTAATAAATTCAAATATTTAGATAAATTAGAAAAATTCCTAGAAAAATACAACTTATCCAATGGGCATTGGGCCCTGATTGGTGTGGCTCAGTGGGTTGGGCATCATCCCACAACCTTGAAGATCACTAGTTCGTTTTCCAGTAAGGGCACATGCCTGGTCGAGGGGTAGGTCCCTGGTTGGGGGTGTGCGAGGGGCAACCAGTTGATGTTTCTCTAGCATATCAATGTTTTTCTCCTCTTTTTGTAAAAGTAAATAAATAAAATCTTTAAAACAACTGGCATTTGAAGAAATAGAAAAGAACTGAACATTCCTATTCAATTAAAGAAGCTGAATCTATAATGAAAAACCATCCAACAAAGTATTCTCTGATGGGTGAGCTTTTTCAAATATTTACATAAAATTTCTATCAATCTTATAAAATGCTCCCAGAACAGATGAAACCACTTTCTAATTCACTTTATAAGGTTATCATACATGTTCCTACCCAAATTAACAAGGATGTTACAAGAAAGGAAAATTATAAGACAAACTCTCATAAATTATACATAAAAATTCAACCCAAAATATAATCCAATCAAATCCAATGATAAATTAAAAGAATACCATGGGTATATTGGGATTTTACTAAGAATGTAAACAAAGGTGGTTTACCACTGTAAAATCAAGTTGTAATTCACACATTAAAAGAAAGAAGAAAATCATATAGTAATCTTGATGCAAAAAAACTATTTGATAAAATTCAACACTTTCATGATTTAAAAAAATCTTAACAACAAAAACAAAACCCCTAGAAAACTGTGAATTCTTTATTAGGTAAAGAATGTTTACAAATAAACTATGATAAGTATTCTTTTTTTTTTTAAAGACTTTATTTATTTTTAGAGGGGAAGGGAAGGAGAAAGAGAGGGAGAGAAACATCAATGTGTGGTTGCCTCTCACATGCCCCCTATTGGGGACCTGGCCTGCAACCCAGGCATATGCCCTGATTAGGATTTGAACCAGTGATCCTATGGTTCACAGGCCAGCACTTAATCCACTGAGCCACACCAGCCAGGGCATATGATAAGTATTCTTGTTGATGAAATATTGAAGGTTTTTCACCTGAGACTGGGAATAAGACAAAGATGTTCACAATAGCTATTTCAACTGTGCCCACATATTCAGTGTGCCTTACTGTGCTTAGTGTAGAAAGAAAAAAAAGAAAAAAGAAAAAACAATAAAGGACTGGAAAAGAAGAAATGAGATTGCCCTTGTTCACAAATGATATTACTATTGATATTACATAGAAAATCCAAAAGAATCAATAGACATGTTATCACAATTATTTAGTGAAGACAAGGTCATTATGAAAAAATTCCACAATATATGCCAATAAAAAACAAATAGAAACTGGAATCTAAACAAGTGCCATTTAAAAATATGCACATACACGCACATACACACGCAATACCTTTACACTGAAAAAACATTTTGAGAAAAATTTAAAACTACCTCAATTAATAAGGGGGAATATAGATTAGAAGAAAATTTTGTAAAGGTATCAATTCTCTCCAAAGGATAGATTTGCAGGTTAAATATAACCTTAATAAAAACTCTAGTAAGAATTAAACAAAATTTTGGTCAGAGGTGGAGGACACAATAAGCTCATTTTAGAATTTATGTAGAAATGCAAAGGATCAAGAAGAACACTCTTGAAGAACAAAGCTGGAAGACCATACCATGTAAAAAGACCAATTATATACTAAGTAATTAAGAAAATGTAAATGGGTGGAAGGACAAAGGGAAAACTGGACTAGAATAGTTTAGAAAAATAAATAGATATAGGGTCATTTGAAATGTGACAAAGGTGTCCATTTAGTCCAATTCTATATGGACTGTGGATCTAGATGAACAGTAAAAAATAAAATTTTTAGAAAAAAATAGGAAAATATTTTCATGAGCTTGGAATATGCAAAATTTTCTTTAAAAGAACATAAACAATATTTATAAGGGAAATATTATAAATTAAACTATATAAATATCAAGAACTTTTGCAGTGGCTGGTGTGGCTCAGTGGATTGAGCACCAGCCTGTGAACCAAAGGGCCGCTGGTTCGATTCTTGGTCAGGTCACATGCCTGGGTTGTGGGCCAGGTCCCCAGTAGGAGGCGTGTGAGAGGCAACCACACGTTGATGTTTCTCTCTCTCTCTTTCTTCCCCTCTCTAAAAATAAATAAATAAAATCTTTAAAAAATATTAAGAGCTTTTATTTATCAAAGGACATATGAGGAAAGTGAAAAGGCAAGCCATAGTATGGGAAGATAGAGGGTCCAGTGGAAGGAAGGCCCGCTTGAGTGTGATTGGTAGGGTAGTAATATGGGTGTAATAATTTATAGTTTTTAAAAAATTTTCTAAAAACATTTTTTACTGTTGTTCAATTACAGTTGTGTCCATTTCCCCATTACTCTCCCCTGACCTACCCACCCCCACCTCCCACATTCAATCCTCCCCCACTGCCATTGTCCTTGTCCATGGGTCCTTTATACATGTTCCTTGACAACCATTCCCCTTCTTCCCCATTTAGCCCCCCTCCTCCCTCTTGTTACTGTCAGTTTGTTCTTTATTTCCATGTCTTTGTTTCTGTTTTCCTTTCTTGTTTGTTTTGTTGATTAGGTTCCACTTATAGGTGAGATCATATGGTATTTACTTGTCTTTCACAACCTGGCTTATTTCACTCAGCATAATCCTCTCCAGTGCCCTGAATGCTGTGGCAAAGGGTAGGAGTTTCTTCTTTCTTTCTTTCTGCTGAGTAGTATTCTATTGTGTAAATGTACCAGTTTTTTGATCCACTCATTTACTGATGGGCACTTAAGCTGTTTCCAGCACTTGGCTATTGCAAATTGTGCTACTATGAACATTGGGGTGCACAGGTTCTTTTGGATTGGTGTTTCAGGATTCTTAGGATATAATCCCAGCAGTGGGACTGCCAGATCAAAAGGCAGTTCCATTTTTAGTTTTCTGAGGAAATTCCATACTGTTTTCCACAGTGTCTGCACTAGTCTGCATTCCCACTGACAGGGCACTAGGGTTCCCTTTTCCCCACAACCTTGCTAGAACTTGTTTGTTGAATTGTTTATGATGGTTGTTCTCACCCATGTGAAGTGGTACCTCATTGTGGTTTTAATTTGCATCTCTTTCATGGCCAGCAATGCTAAGCATCCTTTTGTATACACAGGTCCCTCTCTGGGCCTTCTGTATATCCTCCTTGGGTACCTGAAGTGTCTGTTCAGGTCCTCTGCCCATTTTTTAATTGGGCTGTTTGTCTTCCTGGTGTGGAGTCATGTGAGTTCTTTATATATTTTGGAGATCAAACTCCTGTCAGAGGTTTCATTGACAAATATATTTTCCCATATGGTTGGTTCCCTTTTCCTTTTGCTGATGTTTTCTTTAGCCATGCCAAAGCTTTTTTTTTGATGAAGTCCCATTTCTTTATTCTTTCCTTTATGTCCCTTGCTCTAGGGGACATATCACTGAAAATATTGCTGCGTAGAATATGTAAGATTTTCCTGCCTATGTTCTCCTCTAGGACTTTTATGGTGTCCTGACTTATATTTAAGTCTTTTATTCATCTTGAGTTTATTTTTATATATGGTGTAAGTTGGTGATCGAGTTTCATGTTTTTGTATGTAACTGTCCAGACCTCCCAATACCATTTGTTGAAAAGGCTATTTTTACTCTATTTTATGCTCCTGCACCCTTTGTCAAATATTAATTGACCATAGAGACTTGGGTTTACTTCTGAACTCTTTATGCTGTTCCACTGATCTATGTATCTGTTCTTATGCCAGTACCAGACTGTTTTGATTACAGTGGTCTTGTAATATAGTTTGATTTTAGGTATTGTGATCCCTCCTACTTTGTTCTTTCTGAAAATTGCTACAGCTATTTGGGGTCTTTTTTGGTTCCATATAAATTTTTAAAATGTTTGTTCTATATCTGTGAAATATGTCATTGCTATTTTAATAGGGATTGTGTTGAATGTATAAATTGCTTTGGGTAGTATGGACATTTTCATGATGTTAATTCTTTCAGTCCGTGGACATGGTATATGCTTCCATTTATTTGTGTCTTCCTTGATTTCTTTCTTCAGTGTTGTATAGTTTTCTGAGTACAGGTCTTTTACTTCCTTGGTTAGGTTTATTCCTAGGTATTTTATTTTTCTTGTTGTATATTAAATGGGATTTTATCCTGATTTCTGTTTGTGATATTTTGTTTTTGGTGTACAAAAATGCCTTCAATTTCTGGATATTAACTTTGTATCCTGCTGTTTTCTCAAAGTCACTAATTAGGTTGAGTAATTTTTTGGTGGAGTTTATAGGGTTTTCTATGTACACTGTCATGTCATCTGCAAACAACGACAGTTTTACTTCCTTCTTTCAAATTTGGAAGCCTTTTATTTCTTTTCCTTGTCTGATTGCTGTGGCTACAACTTCCAATAGTATGTTGAATAGAAGTGGTGAAAGCGGACACCCTTGACTTGTTCCTGATCTTAGTGGGAACGCTTTTAGTTTTTGCCTGTTGAATATGATAGTGGCTGTAGGTTTCTCATATAGAACCTTTATTATGTTGAGTTATGATCCCTCTACTCTCATTTTGCTAAGTGTTTTATCATAAATGTGTGCTGTACCTTATCAAATACTTTTTCCCAATCTATTGATACAATCATGTGATATAATCATCTATTGATATGATCATTGCCTTTCCTTTTGTTTATGTGAGGTATTATGTTTATTGATTTGTGAATATTGTAGCATCTTTGCATCCCTGGAATGAATCCCACTTGATCATGATCTTTTTAATGATCTTTTTAATGTATTGCTGTATACATATTGCTAAGATTTTGTTGAGGATTTTAGCACCTATGTTCATCAGTGATATTGGCCTGTAGTTTTCTTTCTTTGTTGAGTCTTTGTCTGGTTTTGGGATTAGGATGATGCTAGTTTTATAAAAAGAGTTTGGGAGTCTTCCAATTCTTGGAATTTTTAGAATAGTTTGAGAAGGATATGGGTTAGTTCGTCCTTAAATGTTTTGTAAAATTCTTCTGTGAAACTGCCTGGTTCAGCACTTTTATGTGCTGGGAGTTTTATGATTACTGCTTCAATTTCACTAGCTGTTACTGGTCTATTCATGCTTTCTGCCCCTTGATTCAGTTCTGGAAGATTATATGCTTCTAGAAATTTGTCCATTTCACCCAGATTTTCAAATTTCTTGGCATATAGTTTTTCATAGTAATTTCTTACAATCCTTTGTATTTCTGTGGTAATAGTTGTAATTTTTCCTCTTTCATTTCTGATTTTATTTATTTGGGTCCTCTGTCTTTTTTCTTGATGAGTCTGCTTAAAGGCTTGTCGATTTTGTTTATCTTTTCAAAGAACCACCTCCTGGATTTACTGATACTTTGAATTGTTCTTTTAGTCTCTACATTGTTTAATTCTGCTCTGACTCTGACCTTGGTTATGTCCTTCCTTCTACTTGCTCTGGGCTTTATTTGTTGTTGTTCTTCCAGTTCCTATAGATGTAGGATTAGGTTGTTTATTTGAAATATTTCTATCTTTTATATGTAGGCATGTATTGTTCCCTCTCAGGGCTGTCTTTGCTGTGTCCCATAGGTTTTGTACTGTTGTGTGGTCATTTTTATTTGTTTCCAGAAATTTTTCAATTTCTTCCTTGATCTCATTCTTAACCCATTCATTGTTAATAGCATGCTATTCAGTCTCCATGAGTTTGAATACTTTTGAGTTTTTTTCCTTGAGGTTGGTTTCAAGCTCTTGTAGTCCAAGAAAATACCTGATCTGATTTCATTTTTCTTGAATTTTCTGAGGCTTGTGGTGTGTTCTATCATGTGGTCTACCTTTGAAAATGCCCATGTGCATTTGAAAAGAATGTACATTTTGCTTCTTTGGGATAAAACGTTTTATATATATACTAGTTAAGTCCATTTGATCTAATGTGTTTTTCAGTTCCACAATATCCTTGTTGATATTTTGTTTGGAAGACCTATCCATTGTTGACAGTGGGGTGTTAAAATCCCCTACTAAAATTATGTTGCGATCTATGTCTTTCTTGAAGTCCTCCAAGATTTTCCTTACATATTCAGGTGCTCCTATGTTGGATACCTATATGTTTACAATATTTATGTCTTCTTGATGGATTCTTCCCTTGAGTATTATGAAGTGTCCTTCTGTGTCTCTTTTTATGGCCTTTGTTTTGAAGTCTATTTTGTCCGGTATAAGTATTGCTTCTCCAGCTTTTTTTTTTCTTGTCTATTTGCTTGGAATATTTTTTTCTAGCCCTTCAATTTCAGTCTGTGTAGGTCCTTTGTTCTGAGGTGAGTTTCTAGTAGGCAGCATATGTGTGCGTCATGTTTTCTTATACGTTCAGCTACCCTATGTCTTTTAATTGGAACATTTAATCCATTTACACTTAAGGTTATTATTGACAGGTTGTACTTATTCAATAAGAACCTTATTGAAGTTGTACTTTTGTACTTTTCATTGCCATTTCCCCCTTGTATTTGTGTTCCTGTTTCTCTCATTCTTTTTGTTCATTACTCTTTTGTTCATGTTAAAGGCCCCTTTAGCATGTCTTGCAGTGCTGGTTTGGTGGAGGCGTATGCTTTTAGCCTTCTTTTGTCTGGGAAACTCCTTATTTCATCTTCCATTTTAATTAAGAGCCTTGCTGAGTAGAGTAGTCTTGGTTGCAGGCCTTTGCTTTTCATTACTTGGAATATTTCTTGCCAATCCCTTCTGGTTTGCAGTGTTTCCATTGAAAAGTCAGCTGTTATTCTTATCGGAGCTCCCTTGTGTGTTGCTTCCTGTTTCTCCCTTGCTGCCTTTAAGATTCTCTCTTTGTCTTTGAATTTTACCATTTTAGTTATGATATGTCTTGGAGTGGGCCTTTTTGGATTCATCTTGATTGGGACCCTCTGTGCTTCCTGGACTTCTATAACTTTTTCTCTCATGAAATTAGGGAAATTTTCTATCATTACTTTTTCAAACAGTTTTTTATCACTTGCTCCTCTTTATCTCCTTCTGGTATCCCTATTATATAGATATTATTACATTTCATGTTGTCCTGCAGTTCCCTTAACACCTCTTTATTGTTTTTGAGTCTTTTCCTTTTCTCACTCTGTCTGGGAATTTTTTCCTACCTTGTCATCCAACTCACTGAGTTGATCCTCTGCTCATCTAGCCTGTTTTTGATTCTTTCTATTATGTTCTTCAATTGAGAAATTGTATTCCTCATTTCCTCTTGAATCTTGGTGATAGTTTCTATGTCCTTTTTCATGCTGATGTAGTTCATATTAAGTTCCTTGTAACTTCCCAGTAGTTTTTGGTAATTCTCATTGAACTCATTGAGCTTTCTTATAACCATCGTTTTGAACTCAATATCTGATAGTTGACTTACCTCTCTTTCATTTAGCACTCTTTCTGAGGATTCCTCCTTTCCTTCTGATTGGGGGTTGTTTCATCTTCCCATTTTTTGGAGACTCTTCTCATGTGCTTCTGCTTCTTAAATTGATCTGTTTTTACTCCTTGTCTTTGTGGTGTGAACTTCTATTGTAGGAGACCTGTGAGATTCAGTGCTGCAGTCTCCTTGATCTCCTGAACTTGATGCTCTTGGGATGCCTTTAATGCCATTTATGTTGGCTCTCTGGATGAGTTTTGATTGTTGTAGGGTCGTTCTTTGGTGGGTCCTTCCCTCCAGTTGGTTTACTGAGGGCCACTCTGCCCACTGCATCTTGTATGCTATTGTACAGGTGCTTCTAGAACAAAACCACAAAGTCCAGGAAACACACCCACACCTGCAAAAATAACTCTTCCCTGCCATCCCACTATCAACAGAAAATAAGCCAGTATTAATGAGGTTGCAAAGAGATTTAAGACTATTGTAAGAAACGAGAGTAAATATGAGATGACCTACTAAAAGAAAAATGATTTTGAGAGGGTAAATGGAAGAGCACTAGTAAGAGTTGGAAATCAGAGCAATGCAAAGAGAGAAAGTAAAATTTACATTGTAAATAAAAAGGGAATGAAGAAGGCAGAATGTTCTAAGAGAAGGGAAGTTTATAGTATTAGGTTTAAACAGAATTTATAATAAAATTAAATAAAATAAACAGAGAGAAAAAAAAGGAAGGAAAAAAGTAAATAAATAATAAAAAAATAGGAGCCAAATTGGAGAAAAAGATCCACCACAGTGTTATCAACAACAAATGAGCTAAAATTAATGTAGGTGGGATGGGAATAAGTAGGAAAAAAGAAAGAAAAGCCTAAGAGATGTTTAGGGGAATGTGAAGTGATTTTTGAGATGATAGAGGGAGAGGGAATACTAAGAGTGAGGAATGAAAACCAGGCTAAGACAGGGAAAAAAAAATTTAGATGAAAAGAGAAAGAAAAAAGAAGAAAAGCAGGATGAAAGAGAAAAAGAAGAAAGAAAAAAGAAAAAAACAGGTTAAGATGG
This sequence comes from Trachops cirrhosus, assembly GCA_028533065.1. Classification (NCBI taxonomy): domain Eukaryota; kingdom Metazoa; phylum Chordata; class Mammalia; order Chiroptera; family Phyllostomidae; genus Trachops; species Trachops cirrhosus. The sequence goes on from CM052542.1 coordinate 108,611,788, forward strand.
GCAAAATTAAAATTTGAGACTAATTTATAATTTTAATTTGAACATTTCACCTAAAATATCATATGGCATGTTTGAGTGTGATATTGTTATGTTACAGAATTACATACTTATGATTTTGTAATAAAAAATGGGCATTATTTGTGCCAGACCTTGTATATTTACAATACATTTATCTAACAAAAAACTTGACACAGACAGTAAAAGGAATTATAAATCAATAAGGCAATATAAGCAAAAGACTTCAACTGAAACTTTACAAAAAAAGATATCCAAATGCTAATTAGCAAATGAAAAGGTGCCCCATCTCACTACAACAAGTAAATTCCAATTAAAACCACAATGAGATACTAGTACAGACTCACCAGAATGACTACAATTTAGACAATGGACTGCAGCAAATGCTGGTGAAGATGTGGAACAATAAAAGCCATTCTATATGCTGCTGGTGGGAGTATAAATTAGTAACACTACATTGGAAAACTGAAACTGAAAAACAGAACTATTCTGAATAACAACTACGGTAGTGGTTACATGACCTTATTATGCATTTGTCAAAACACACAGAACTTGATTGACACCATAGTGAATTTTACTTATGAAAAATAACCCAATCCAGATATGAAAGGAAACCAAAATAGAATATAAGATCTAACAAATAAATCTAACTGTATTCAAATGAATAATGTAACCACAATGAAGTGGATTGAATAAAAGAACTAACCTAAAGTTACACTGGATAACACTATCTGACTAGACACTGTAAGGCTAATGACAGAAAGAAGTATAAACAAACACTGTACTGTAGTAAAAAAAAATGTTTTTCACAAGGGTATGCATGGGTAAGCAATTCCAAAATACTTTAGGATGAAATAAGTAAATGTACAGATAATGAGAGGCACAACTGTCAATGTCACAGGAAGAAGTTATAAATAAGGAAAGGGTGAAGGCTAGAATGAACTCTGTTGGAATCAAAGGTAGTAGTTGGAATGCAGGAAATTTCAATGTATAAACAGATAGAGATAAAAATAAATATAGATGGGTGTATATGAATGGGCTATTATTATATATACATATATTGCCAATCTATTTGCTAAGAGGGCCCAGAAGCAATGGCACTCAATAACTATGAGAATTCCTAGCACCCAGATCTGGGATTCTAAATAACATCTGTCAATAAAAGGAATTGAGGTTACTTGAAGGAGTGGTTGATTCCAGGACTGAGGTACAAGAACCTAGAGTATCCTATGTTGTCAAAAGTAAGGTAATGCTCAGAAAGTATGGGGACAAAGCAAGGTAAGAGGTCTATATATTGGATGATTCTATTTCAATAGCCACATGTTCTACAGTCATTTATATAAGTTAATGTAAGTGACTAACATATTCAATTGGTAAGTTGCTTATATTCATCATTAAGAAATATATATTCTTTAAAATCTCATCTGGTAAGAATTTTTTTTAGGAATGCCATATAGAGACATTCTGAAAGAATGCTACTTAATTCATTCTATCTACACCATCACCACCCTATGCCAACAAGATCATCATTTAAAGTTGGTTTGGCTACAGTAAACATTTTCAAAATGATTTATAATGATATTTTTCAGTAGTAGGAATTGTGATGATGTGCTGAGATTGTTTTCCTTTAGAGTTGGCATTTCCCTATTACACTTTCTGTGCTGTATGCCTACCAGAACAGCAAATCACAATTGACCTTATCTTATAGAGCACTGAGTGTGCTCAAAGAATATGAAAACTTAACTAGCAAATAGGTTAACACGTTTCTTTAAAGACTTAGTAACATGAATACAAGTAACTTCAAAAACCCCACTTAGTTATAATGAAATAACTAGGGACACTATGAAGTGACTATCTTAAACTACAAACTCTTCAAAGGCAGTGGACTATTTTAAGTAATATGTAGATTACTTGTCATAGCAGATGGGTCCTTGATACTTGTATTGATCAAGACAGAGAAACATTCACTAAGGTCTGACTTATTGAAGTGATAGATGCTTAGCTGCTAAAATGTTTCCATCATACCACGGGATCATAGAACTTAAGGCAATATTATCACATCGCCTAATCCGATGGTTTTCACATAGGCAGGATCAGTACACCACATAAGTGAGCTTTCTCAACAAATACACAACTCCACACTCCCCTTCCAGAGTCCACCATCCTCATTTGCATACCTCTTCTTGAGGATGTGCATTCAAATACTCCTCATAGGGATGTATCCAATTGAGGGGAAGGTGCTTTTATGAAGGCAGGGCTGTATTTATCAAAAGCCCATGAGGTGATTCTGATAGGATAGCACCAGTCTTCCAGTTGAAAACCTCTGACCTAATCTATTATCTCCCTTTGAACAAAATTACAACTCAAACAGCCCAGAAAAAATTCAGAAAAGTACTGAGAAAAGTCTACAAGTTATTCTTCAGTGGATTCATTTCATGGTTCCATAAGAGCCAGTGTATGAAACACATTATTTTCCATTTAGAATAGAAATCTTACTGCTGCTTTTCCCAGTCCTTAGTGATATATTTAGTACAGAAACTTTAAGAAATTTAAACTTTCTATAAACACTTATATATGTGTAAATAAAAATATTTCTTTTTCCAGCACAATCCTTAATAAGGTGTTAATAATATACAAAGACCTCATTAGTACCTGCTGTCTAGTAGGTAATGGAAATCTGTAGTCTTAGTTTTTCTAAAGTGTATAGACACAGAAATGATTTCCTTGATGTGACTTCCATCATATCTAACAAGTTCATTCAGTATTTATTAAAAGGAACAAAATAAATGCAATCATCTTTTCTTTCCTGTCCTTCCTTTCCAGCTTCTTACCATTAGTACTTTCCAGTGCCCTCCCCTGCCCTGCCCCCAACTCCAAAAGCTTGGAACTCAGCCTGTAAGCAATGAAACAATGACTGAAGGTGACAAAACCACTGAGCTAGATGGAGATAGAGGATAGATACCCAAATGAAATAGAGGTGCCCCCCCAAAAAAAAAGGGTAAGCAGAAAAGACTTTAGATTCACAGGCAATTTAGAATAGAGGAATTAAAAAAATGTTCCATTTATAAAATAAGAGAAAGTGGTATGTAGACACTGTATCTCAAAAGGAGAAAGGTCACTAGAATTAAATACCAATGAACCTGATTTTGTTATATTATTGTTAAATACTACAAACTTAGCAGTGATCATTTAAAAATACTTTACAGAGTGAGGTTTAAGGAACAATAATTCCTAATTAGTGTTTTAATAAGTGTGTTAGCCATTCTGGAATGTCATTTATGGTAAAGTAAGGGACACTTCCCCTCACCATCTTCCATTAGTATTTTAATGCTAGGAGGTGGGAAAAAGCTGATCCATATTCAAGAGGAAAGGAGGAAAAACAATAACAAATTGGCATCTCTTCTGTGGATTGCCCCACAGGCCAAGCATTTTTATGTTCTTAATCATTATTAAATGACTTAACATGACACCCAGAGCCTAGCGAATGATTGCATCCTGACATGAGAACGAATTACAAATGAAATGAAAGATCAAGCCGTATTAGAGGATTGCCTCTGGGAAATGAAAATCTTTAATTCTCTTTTATTATTGACATTTATTTGGCTGCCATGAATAACAACATAGCAAAGAGATTCAGCTATGCTTGTGCACTGAATAGCTTATCCCAGGGCTCAAAACTGCATTAACATTTATCATGTTTGCTTTTGTAGCTGACACTACTGAACAGATTCTCTATCCATCTTGTATTTATCATGCATTGCAGATATAGTACATCCTCTAATTTAAGTTCATTTTCATATAGTAGAAACAGCAAAGATTACCAGTGTCTTTCCTCAAATAAAGTCCTGCTGGTTAGCATTCCTAAGAATGGTTTAATATATTTAATAAAAACCAAAATGAGTTGACAAATACAGTTACAGTAAAAGGAGGCTAATTTTAAAGGTTTCGATTTTAGGAAATTTTTGCTATTCACAAGATACTTGTACAATATGTATATCTGGAATAAAGCCTTAAAATAAATGTCTCCATAAAGAGCAACCAAATAGCATTTTATGAATCTGAAGGCAGTATGACAATTCTTATAAGAAGTCTGCATGGTTTTCACTTTTCCAAATGGTGTTCACTGCTGACAGGAATAGGCCACATATTATAGAAAGACAGCAATTTAGATAGTTATTATAAACGCAGGGATATCTTTTCACGACTTATTTCTTTTCTCTCTTGTACAAATTCCTGTCACAACAGTAAGAGATTATATAGTATGTGGTGCCTTTGCTCACATGATCCTCCATGACTAGATTGCCCTCCTTTCTTTAAATACTTCCTAGAATTCAAATCTTAGCAAGGATATCAATGTATCTTGGAAAAATAAATCACTTAATATCTGTGAATTTTGTTTGAGAAATTAATTTTTTATTAATTTTTATGGTTATGTCCTTCTCTTTTTTTATATTTAATATGGAAAATTTTACTACACTTTATCTTAGCCAAAAGGCCAAGAAGTGATCATATATGGAAAATTTTAAACACATATACAAGTAGATGTAACTGCAGTGACCACCCCCCATACAGTCATCACCCACCTTCCACAATTACTAATTCATAATAGATTGCACTTCATCTAGAATTCTACTTCACTCTTTACAACTCACTGAATTATTTTGAAATAAGTATTTTTTGAAGTAAATCTCTGAATCTTCTTTCAACAATTCTAAAATATGAAAGTTGGAATGAATTAATTCTATGGTTGCTACTCCCCCCAATTTGACAACAATTTCTTCTTCTACCTCTTTTAGGCTTATATACTTAATTCAACAAAAATTTACTTCACAGTCTAACTATAAAATATTTCTTCAAACTTTATTGACTTCCTTCTCTGAGTCAATAAAACATATAGTCTGTACCGATAATCAATAAGTATAACTACATTTCCTGTATTCACATATAGATGTGTATTAACTTTTTTTTCAAGTTAGATCTTTCGGGACCATCTCCTATATTTCAGTGTTCCGAGAGTACTGAGTAAACACAAAGGTAGTAATTGCTACTGTTTATAATAATTATTAATTAATTGATTGACTTTAATCTTAAAGGTTAGACAGAATTGGAAGGTTTGTATTTTGGCTTTAATAGTAGGTAGCATCATTTGAAAATTTTAATCAATAAAATATTTGTTGAATAGATGAAATACCTATTTTATTTCTATGAGTGCTGTAAAATAGATGGCTGCGTAAAAACAGAAGTGAGGTTTTCTTCTTCAAGTTTAAAATTGAGAAAGTAACTTATATCTGGGTTATATTTGTTCATAGTCGGATAAATTTATTTTAATGGAGCACAGGTATAAGATAATTAAATTGTATTATTTTCAGAAAAGACTTTTCCAGATTGACAATATCTCCAAAATATCAAAGTAAATAAATTAAATCAAGGCAGGTTTACTCAACTGATGTTTCAGAAATTATCTTCTTGAAAATAAATTTATTCTAGATAGGAGGCACATATATTTGTAAAGATAAAAAACTAAAAGAAGTATATTTTCACAGAAATAGAACCAAAAAATCCTAAATTTTATATGGAACCACAAAAGACCAAGAATAGCCAAAGCACTCTTGAGAAAGAAGAACAAAGCTGGAGGCATCATACTTCCTGATTTTAAACTTTATTACAAAGATATAGTAATCAAAACAGTATGGTACTGTCATAAAAACAGACAGACACATAGGTCAATGAAGCACAACAGAAAGCCCAGAAATAAACCCTGACATATATAGTCAATTAATTTATGACAAAGGAATCATGAATATACAGTTGGGATATCATAGTCTCTTTAATGAATGGTGTTTGGAAAACTGAACAGCTACATGCAAAAGAATGAAAGTGAACTACCACCTTATAACATGATAAAAAATTACCTCAAAATGGATTAAAGACTTGAAAGTAAGGCCTGAAAACAGGGGTAAGTTGCTTGACACTGGTTTGGCAATGATTTTTTGGATTGACACCAAAAGCAAAGTCCACAAAAGCAAAAATAAACAAATGAAATTACACCAAACTAAAACAAAAGAAAAAACTTCTGTACAACAAAGGAAACTGTCACCAAATGAAAAGGCAACTTATGAGATGGGAGAGAGAGAATATTTGCAAATCATTTACCTGATAAGGGGCTAATATCCAAGATAAAGAACTTATACAACTCAACAGCAAAAAACAAAACAAAAAACCCCAAAAAACAAAATGACAACAAAAAATAATCCAAAATATCTGAATGGATATTTCTCCAAAGGAGACATACACATGAAAAGGTGCTTAACATCATCAATCATCAGGGAAACGCACATCAAAATCAAAATGAGATATCACCTCACACCTGTTAGATTGGCTATTATCAAAAAGACAAGAAATATGTGTTGGCAACGGACATGTGTGGCAAAAAAGGAAGCCTTGTGTAGTGTTGACAGAAATGTAAATTAGTGAGAAACTATGGAAAACAGTATGGAGTTTCCTCAAAAATTTAAAAATAACACTACCATATGACCCAGCAATTCTACTTCTGGGTATTTATTTGAAGGAAATGAAAACACTAACTCAGAATGATACCCACCCCCTGTGTTCACTGCAACATTATTTACAACAGCTAAGACATGGAAATAACCTAAGTGGTCCATTTGATGGATTAATGGATAAAGAAAATGTTACATATATACACATATTTATATACACACCTAACACATAACATATGCATGTATGACACACATAATATACAACATAGATGCGTTGCATATATGCAATATGCATATGTACATTGCATATGTGTGTGATGTATGAAATATATGTATGTGCTACATATATAATAACATTCAGCCATAAAAAAGGAAATCCTTCCACTTGCAACAATATGAATAAACCTTGAGGGCAGTATGCTAAGTGAACTGAGTTAGACAGAAAGACAACATATGATCTCAGTTGCATGCAGAATCTAAAAAAACCTTGAACTCACAAGGTTACCAGAAGCAGTGTGTGTGTGTATGTGAGAGAAAGCAAAATGAATTAAGGTGATGAAAAAAAGTACACTGTTTTAAATAAATTAGTGGAATATAGAATTTGTTTTTATAAATGGCCAGTATCCATAATACTGGTTTTCTCACACAGTTTGCACATGTACCTGTAGCCATTATAGTGTCATCACTCCCTTGGGTGAAAACCACGACTCGTTGCCTCTTCGAGTTCATCTTTGGCAGAGCTTGTGTCTTTCTGGCTATCTCTTTAATGTCTTCAGTCTATTAATAGAAAGGAAGAGAAATTCTCATAACCCGTATAGCAGAACAAAGCTCTATCAGTAGATTGAGAATTTAGTTTCTCATGTTTAAAATAAGAGAGACTTGAATATCTATTAAAAGTCACCATTTTAAAAGTTTAACCACATACAAAAGTAAATATTATAGTACAATAACCTCCAAGGAGCCCACCATCAAACTCTAAGCATTTTAAATTTATGATGAATCTTATTTCATCTACACCCTCACCCAACTGCCTTTCATATTATTCTAAAGTAAATCCCAGATACTATGTAATGTCATCTATAAATGTTTTAGTATGTATCTCTGAAAGATAACTTAAACATAACCAAATATTATCATCTATAAGAAATAAATGAGAATCCCTTAATATCAGCAAATATCCAATCAATTTTCAAATTTTGTATAAAAGATTTATAGAAAAAAGAATATTAAATTATCTTAGGGGTATACAGAGAATAATTATGCTGACTTTGGAAATAATAGTTACTATATGCCATTTTTTTTCAAAGAACTAAAATGAGACAGAGAGATGCTGTTTCCTACAGATTTAATTTTCTTTAAAAGGATAAAGTTAAAAAAAATTGCAAATTAATTCTAGAAACCCTGATGCTATTTTTTGTATCACACAAGCCATGAAGTTTTATATCTTAAATGCTCTTGACTTGAAATGTAACCCTTAAGCTATAGGCAGGAGTTTTAGAATCGTGCTTTCAAGAATTCTGGATAATTTAAAAATCCATGTCTGAACTCAGCAGGCCTCTAAAACAGCCCACAGTTCGTGTTTGCTGATTAGTACTCTATCACTGTGCAAAGTTTCAAACAGTTATGGAGGGACAAACAAAACCAGAGGGAAAATATATCTGAGTGGCATAAAAGAAGTTAATTAGGATACACAGATGGAGAGATTTAGGTAAGCAAGGCAGTCGAGTCATAACGGTTATAAATAACATCAGAAACCACGGCATTTTAATTTTTTTAAATTTTTTCTTATCCTTACCTGAGGACACTTTTTCATTGATTTTTAGAGAGAGTGGAAGGGAGAGAGAGAAATATTGACGTGAGAGAGAAGCACTGATTGGCTGCTTCCCACCCACACACAGACTGGGGATTGTACACGTCCGGACCAGGGACTGAACCCTCAACCTAAGTAAGTGTGCTGACTGGGAATTGAACTCACAACCCTTCAGTTATAGGACAATGCTCCAACCACCTGAGTCACACAGGCCAGGGTGAAACCATGACATTTTTAAAGGCATGACAAGCTTTAGTAAAATACTTGTAATGTTGTTTGTTCCCTAAATACTTAAGAAATTCTAGGTGATACATGAATGTAAGCTTCTATTATACCTAACATGACAATACCAGAGGAGTGCTGTTTCTGAAAAGAAGTGCCACTTGTGGTATAACAATGCTGCTGACCTTTCAAACATGCTGACTATTTCACTTCTGGTTGCTCATTTTAGAACAGAACTAGGATTGAAGTCAGATAAGATGAGAAAAGAAATACCTTAGTTTTGGGGAAAGACTACTACAAATGACTAGCAAAAAAAACCCCCAAACATACAAGCAAAAAACAAAACAAAGAAATGATTAGTAACAGCTGAAAAGAACCAGAAAACAATGCTATTTAACAATGTCTCCACTCTCTCAAATAAATCTATACATTTAATTAAAATGACTCACATATATTCTCCCAATTGCCTTATCACACATATTTTACTACTGTAGTACAGTATTTTTGCTTATGATTGAGTACAGTTCATATTTAATAAAGATAAGAGGCAAACTCCAGGAATAGATTCACTTTATCATCTTGGAAGCAGCATCTTACGCATGTCCTGGATGTTTTTTAAATAGAAGTCTTTCTTCAAGGTGGTATAAGAAATAAATTAAGAATGAGATTCTACAACTGTCTTCTACCAACCCTGTGGGAAGATGTATATTTTTTAAAAAAGCTTTGCTAACTTAAAGAAACCTTTCTTATGTTCCAAATTAAATCTTATAAAACTGGCAATTTGAGACTGAAATTAACTTTCCAAATATAAGACACAAATCTTTACAGATGGTTACACTTTATTCTATTTGTATCCTCATCCACAATTCCTACAAAATCCCTTTGTTGCTCTGGGAGAACTGGCAGTGAGCACCAAAACTAAATCTCTCACTGCGCCTTGAGGAGCCATAGCTTTGCTCTCAGAAGTTGATCCCCATCTAGTATAAAAACATTTCTTAAAACCTTAATTTTGTATTTCCAAAGCTATATACACATTTTTAACTATGCTGTCAACCAGTAGATTCTTCTCCTATACACTTGGGCTAACATATCCTAACAGAATGATGAAATTACAAGGGATTTAGAATATGATACACCTGGATTTGTGCACCTTGAGCAGGTAAATAAATCTCTCTGTATAATATTAAGAAAATACTTATGGAAGAAGAAGTTGGGAGGAAAGTATGCTATAATTAGTGGGTAAAAACTTGGAGACTATGAGGATATTTGCATATTCTCATAGTATCTCCCTTTAAGATACTTATTCATAACATAAGGAAAAATAGTTATGTTACAGTGGAGAAAGCTGACAGACTATTAGTTTACCCTGGTGATCAAATTTAGCAATGCTAAAATTAGTAGGCAAAATGGTGTGTTTGCATAGTCTCAAACCATTTATTAACTGCAATGGGAAAACTGCAACTTTACAGAGGATAAACTGCAAACACCACCTTAACGCAGTGATCAACGTTAACATCACCAACATTAAGACACCGGGACATCATGTATGTATATCCCCGATATGATGCACTGAGAAGGGCACATCACTTCCGTGGTATTTCTGGCAAAATTCCATAACCTCTACTTAATTTTGAGAAAATATCAGAAAAACCCAAATGAAGGGACATTCTACACAATGATTGACAAGTACTCTTCAAAAGTATCAAGACATTAATAAGGAAAGAGTTAGAAACTATCACAGAAAGGAAGAGACTAAGGAGACATGACAAATAAATGCAATGTGTAATCCTGAATTATGTTCTGGAACAGAAAAAGGAAATTAGAGGACAAACTGATGAAATCAGAATAAAGACTGAAGTTCAGTTATTGGACTGTACCAATGTTAATTTCCTGGGGCTGATCACTACACCTTGGTTATGTAGGATGTTAAGATGAGGGGAAGCTGCATGAAAGGTGCCTGGGAACTCTGTACTATTTTTGCAAATTTTCTGAGTCTAAAATGATTTCAAAATAAAGAGTTAAAAATGACTGTTGTGAGGATAAAAGAAGATAAGGTAAGTGGACGAGGTTAATGCAATATTTAGTAAATGTTAAGTGCTTAATAAATATTAACTTCTTTCCTCTAGTAACAATCATTTTAATACTCTCCAAAACTGTCACGTTGTGAGGTTGCCTTCCAAACCTCTAAAAAGGACCTCAAGATTTTATTGACAGGTTAAGTGACTTCCTCAGGCCATAAGGATACTACGTGGGGAAGTCATGTCTAGCACCCACTAAGTGTGGCTCCAGTGATTAAACTTTTAACCACTATTCTATGCTATGCACAGATTATACTACTTCTATGAATCTTAGCAATGTGTTTTCTGTTATCACAAAACTATAGCATGTTTATCCTAAACAATTTTTCTGCCACATTCAAAAATCATTGCTGATCTGGTATTTAAGTTTGCTATTTTTTCTTAATTATTCTGCCTTGTATTTTAGCCTAGTAAACTTCATTTTTTGAATTTCAAGATATTTCTCATTTTTCAAGGTCATTTGGAAATCTAATCTCCTTTTCCAAATCATTAGAATGTGAGAGAGGAAGATGTATAGTTTATACGGTAAAGAGTACTGAACTTAAGAGAGCTGAGCTGTGGTTCCCGCTCCATTATGGATTAGCTGTGTGACCTTGTACAAGTCATGTAGCCTATTTTGTATCTGTTGAATTGATATGGAAATCCTACCCTACCTACCCTCAAAAGTTTGTGTGAATATTAAACATATTAATGAAATGTAAGAAAAGGCTTTATAAACTATGAAGCATTTTATAAATGTTAAATTATATTTTTATTGTCACTAGTGATCACATGAACACCTGAAATTTAGCACTGTCTTCCAAATTAAAGAATATACTTTCTTCATTATATTTTTAACAAGCTGGTGATGCAAATGTTAAACAATACTATTGCAATCTACCTACTCCTACAGAATACCAACTGTGGTGTCCCCACACATTGCCTCACTTAACCATGCCATATTCTGTTTTGTTTTCCAGACAAAAACTCCCATAATAATTGTGGTGTTTGTGTCATGTGTCACTCTCCAGCCTTATACTTCCTTCCTCCTCACTCACTCTGCTCAGTGACACTGACCCTCCTGTCAGTTCTGGGAGTGCACAGTGCTCTTCCTTGTTTCAGAGCTTCTGTACCCTTGTTACCTCTGTTTGAAATATGTGTTTATTTCATGACCATCTCATTCAAAATAGAACCCCCTGCCATGTTCTTCTTCATGACACACTGGTCATTTCTATTTTGTCTTCAGGGTTTATCAAAGTGGTGGGCATATAGCTAGTGCTCAGTAAATATGAGTTGAATGAGTAAATGATTAAATAAAGAGAATTAGATCATCTTATCTCTTCCCCTTAATCTGTTTTAAAACTGTCCTCTTTTTTAAGGTTCTAACAGTCACCTTAGCAAAGTGGCATCATTGTCTTTTAGCCAACAGGACTTGACTTGGTGTCTTATTTTCAGAAACTGCCTGATATCTACTGCATTCTTTACACTTGTGAGGAACACAGGAATCTTAGAAAAACCCTGAAGAATTCTTTGACTATCTAGACCTCCTGAACACCCTTTGTGGACATTCTATCCAGTGCTGATCAATGGAACTCTCTGTGATGATATATGTTTTATAACTGCACTGTCCAATACAGTAGTCTCACTCGCAATGTGCCCAGTGAGACTGAGAAACTGAATTTTAAATTTTACTTAACTTTAATTTAAATAGCCACATGTAGCTAGTGGATGCCATACAACATCGCACAATTTAATACTTTCCTCTCTCAGGTGTAAGATGGTAGAGTTACTATTGGTCAGAGAAAGGCTACAAGCCTGCAATCCTCAGGGTAGAGTCACGGCTGTGGGGAAAGCTGGAAAAGGGAAAAGAATTGCTTTGCTTCCTCTATGGTCAGAAGTATTCCACTGTAGACATATAAAGCAAGGAAATTAAAATTTGTTTCTTGGAGTGAAAATAAATGAATGAGCCAGTAGAAAAGGTATAAATTTTCTTTATCATTTGGCACATACTGTATTGTACAGAGAATGAAATTATCAATACAAAGAATATTTATATTTAAGTTTTGGAGGTATTTTCTGCACTTTAATTTAAATCAATTTTCAATACAGCTTTTAAAATTCTTCATAATAAAACATGCTTTTAAGTACCTTATTTTTAAGCAGGTTCTCAAAATATAAACCTTTAATCAGTTTAGCTCAAGATAAGGTAGATTTAAAAACACACTGCAGTCTACACTGATTTTCAAGAATAATAAAACTTTTTACCTCATGAAACTTTTTATCTGAAGAATTGTCATTTTAAATTCTTAGCAGCTCTGTCATTTAAATCAGGTACTATGCAATTTTCATTCATATATGTATCTATAGATATATATATCTTCTGCTTTGTGCTCTGCCCAGCTTCAGTTTTTATCTCATTCTCCAGTGCCCTCCTAATAAGCTGTCTCTTTTTACTGAAAATTGCCCAACTCATTTTAAAGAGTAAAGATTTTTATTTTAAAAAGAAAGATTATGTAAAATTTGCAGAGAAGATAACCAGAATATCATAAACAATGCCACTGAGGGCACTTCCTGATGAATAAGCACTGGTTATTTTTAGAGGTGCTTGGATTGGTCTGTTAGGAGACAGATCACCAGTGGCAATACTCAGTGGCTTTGGAAACTGACTGGGATTTATAACAGAAAATGAGGGTAGGACAGCAGAGCTGGTGGGAAGAAAAAAATAGCCACTTTTCCTTTCTTTTTAATCTTTTCAGTTCTCTCTTCTCATTCATGCCCCAAATTTAGAGGTAAAGTTAAAGTTGGCAGTGAAGAGTGCGGACTTTGTCTAGCTTGTCAAACTACATTTGAGAGCACGGACATATTTCCACAGACATTAAACTGTTAAGATAAAGTGATTTATTTTTGTTTGATTCCTTAAAAATACTAAGTTTCAAACATATGTTTTCATATTATTGTGCAATGAACTAAAAACATGAATGACATTTTAAAATCATTATATTTTTCTAGATAGCATCGCTTAATATTTTACTGAAAATAGTTATTTGAGGTTACTGTATTCATGGCTTTCATATACTCTGCAAGGTTTATAATATTTTAGAGAATCCAGGAAGAGACATATGAAGACACTGTGTGCTTTATTTAATCTAACATATCACTGTCACCATCATCAATGGAGCAGTTTTTCTATGTCAGGAGGTAATAAGGTATACTACTGTAAACATCATCACTTGGTCTACATGCTGTAATCAATTATTGCAGATTTATGGTAAAAAAATTTCTAGAATCAAAAAGTAAAAACTAATGGAAAGGTTAATATGGTGTTGGTTAATTAAAAGAAAACAACAGAAGAAGTAGTTTGTTGCTAGGATTTCATTTAAACCAGGCATGATCAAAGCATATAGCTCAAGGGGACAATAAAAGTATCAATTAGTCAGCCTTAATAAACTATTTTAAAAAACTATTATCTAGGTAGTAAAGAATCATGATCATTTGTTATGTAATATATTTCTAAGCATCTACAAAACTTTATTTTCTAGAACCAAAATATATTTATGTTAGCACAGAAAATAGGATACAAATTTATGTTCCATAAACTTTCATCGGTGGAGAATTTTGATGTAACAACAGAGAATATCAATTGTTCATATTAAAATTTAACAGTGAAACTTTAAAACATGACTGAAAACATTTACCTATATTCTCATGAATAAAACATTTGACTTTTAAGTTGAATATTCCCCTGACTACATTTAGTCTTGTATATAAATTGCCAGTTTGAAAAATTACAAAACAAAACTTAAATTAGATAAACAAATACTTGGAAATCTTCATTCCTTCTGCATGTGACTCAACCCCTATATTTGTGAGAGGACATATAGTAAAACAAACAAACAGACAAACAAAAATTCCTCATAAACTACTGTAGTTCCCAACAACTTGGAATCATAAGGCGAAGTTTCCTCCCCTGACAAAGTTTTTTCGTGGGATGCTGAGAATAGGACACTTATACCACATGCTCACTGCCTTCCTCCAAGGACAGGGAGCACTGTGGCTGTCAAGTTCTATGACACGGATAACATGCCCATGTATTAGTTTGTTGTTCGATAATGAATGTCTTTCATACATTTAAATAATAGTTCCATCCTAAATTTACACACCTTTCTCCAAAGAGTTCAAAGTGAGCTTACTAATATACCCAATCAACACTCACAGTTTCTTTAGATGGTAGAAAATATTGAGTATGCAAATCAAGAGAGTTTCTATATTCCAGGTCTAGTCAGACTAAATTTTTAAAAATTACTATTGTGCACCATACCAAGTTGTGGTATTGAATACAACATTCTACACCGTTCTGGCTCAATAACTATGATAGTCATAAAACTTATAAATTCAGTTAATTCTGTCAATTAACCTGGGTTCAGAGTATTCTAATGATCTATTGGAAGATGGATATTTTATAGATAAAAACATGGTCTTATCTGTTATCTTAATTTTGCCAATAAAAACCACAAGGAATTTTAATGTTGACAGAATAACATATCAGGGTAACAGAATCAGGACCTGAAAATTAAAGTCAATTATCAATATTTAGTTTCAGAAAATTTATGTGTTTTAATGCTATCCAAAAAAAGAAAAAAAAAGATTCAAACAGGAAGTTTATATGAGCAGGATTTAAATTAATCAGTTCCTAACAACTGTTAAGTACAACCTTTAGGAATTTAATTTGCATAATGATAATCTACATGGGGTAGGGTTGAAATTATTTAAACGACATTATATTTCACTATTTAGTCTTGCTCCACCACTGCTTTAGCAGTGAATCCTTATGAAATGTAATGCAGCTAATGAGGTAGCTTTTTAACTGAACAAACTGACAGGCCCCATATCTGCAGAGGCAGCTTGAAACCGTGCCCAACCTCTTGGCTTCCCAAGAGGCTTTTCAAAATTCAATAAATAACATCTGTAGGCGATGTTGGGTGCAGACCTAGCAGAGTGCGTCATAACACTGTGCTGGCAGAACAAAGAAACCATGACGACTGCCAAGTTTCCATGGCAACTGCTGAGAGGCTCCGAGAGTATAATAGCACATCAATCACTGTCCAAAAGAACTTCATTATCAGCTAGAAAAAACCTTTAGGATCTGTTTAGTGTGCAATTGTGGGTTAACTCACCTCAAAGCCTTGCTCTCTAGCAAAAGTGGCAGCTTCCTGAAATAAAAAAAAAGAATAGTTAATTATAAAGTACGAGGTAATGAAGAAATAATCCATTTTGAAACTCATTCAGTTTTCTTTTTACACAATTATCTCAATATACCCACGTAGTTCAATTTTTATTCTTACACCAAAAAAGACTTCATTTTTTCCATGGCATAAAAAAAGGGCAGCATAATGTCAACACACTTCACAAGGTGGAATAAAGAAGATGTAGTGCATGTTTTTACTGTAGCTGTCACAGTGAGTTCAGGTGTTTTGACCCCAACAAAGAAAGACAATTATTTGAAACATAAGGAACATGCTGGTGGTTGTGTTTTTAATTAAAACAATACCTTTCAGAAAGCTCTTCTGTAGAGAAGAATATCTGCTAGTAAATGTACAAATTCACAGAAATCACCATTTTGCAATCCCAATGAAATCTACTCAGGCAAAGATTATCAATGCGTGCTAAATTCATTAGGTGAAAGGATGATGGGGTTTGGGAACTGGGTATTTCAAGGAATTAATATATCAGAGATTATGTCCTGATCACAGGGAGAAAACTATAGCTTTAAAATGGAAGGATCAAACTGTCATAACCTTAACCCAGTGATGGATCATATCATTTTTTATCATGAATAGTATGATCACTAAATATTTGTGCCTTCTCTTACGAAGCAGTATAAAGCACACAGCATCACCTGTAAGTTTTTTGACCAAACATTTTCAAAATGAATTAATCAAAACTTTAATTATATAACTTGCAGTCTATAGGAAATAAGAGAGAATAGGAGAACAAGCTCAATGATACACAGATGAACCCACAAGGTAGGACATTTTACAGGACAAATGGTGTCTTTAATAAGTCAATTTCATGATAAAGTGGGGAAGGGAAAAATGACCAAGAGCAATATACAGACCTTAACTAGATTCTGTTTTGAACAAATCCTATAAAAGACATTTGGGGAATGACTGGAGAATATGAATATGGAGCAAAAATTAAACAACATTAAGAATTATCAATCTGATTAAAAATGTTAACTTTTAGCAGTTAATCCTGAAGTACTTGGGGATAAAATGGCATGATACATGTAATTTACTTTAGAATTCTTTAAAAATAATGAAAGTAAAGCAAAAATGGAAAAATATTAATTCTTAAACCTACATGTATTCAGTATTTCTACTTTTTTGACTGTTTGAAAATTATAACAAACAGTCCTAACAAACCCCTCTTTTTCTTGGATATAAGATGTCAGGGTAACAAAAGTTGAACGTTAAAAATATATACTTAAAATACATAATGTTTTTCCAGAATTAAATGTTAAAGGCAAAATCTAATGAACATTTTATGTTCCCTAATATGCTCTTATCAAAGGACAAAAACACATCTGTGCACCTTCCTTTTCTTTCCTCTAATTTTTGCTTTGTGCATATATTTTAATTTTAGGGCTGATATAGAGAATGGAGTCAATATTACTTTTCAACTCCACTTCCCTCTTGAAAATGAAAAAAAAAAACTGCAGACAACTGTCAAGAGCCTCTACATCTTAACTTACATTCCTCCAAAATTATCTTTGCCAAGAGATATTAATAGAAGGATGGGATTTGAGCCCAAGTAGTGAGCAGATCCAACTCAACGAAAACGACTGCCGTACCAAACCATGTAAGGCAGAAAGTACAGTCAATGTCTCCAGCACAAATTTGGGTACTATCTACACGTTAAGAAAAACATGCATGCTTTGGGAAAAAAGAGTATATGCTTATGGCACAATATACTAATAAAATATAAAGTACCATTCTGAGGGTTTAAAAAGGTTGAAATCGATGATTACAGCTAAACACTGAAGTTGATAGAAAGTGATAAGCTTAAAGTACAACTCTCTAAACTGTTCACCAGAGAAGAATAGGCTGATCAAGTTAGGCTTAGTAATGGAGATTAAAAAAAACCCTGAATTATGAGCTTGACAACTGATACAAGCAAGGTTAGTATCTTTGAATATTTACTTATAACAGAATTTTGTATACAACATAGTGAACAATATCTGCTGACCTAGGTAACAAGGAAAAGGATAAGGCTAAAAAAAATCAATATAGCATTTTTCCAAGTTGTCCAATCCAAGAATTAACCAAGCTAATTCTTATATGAAAAAGATAATTGAAAAGCTCTGCTACAACTACTTATTTACATGGAACTTTCAGAGGCACAAAAAACCCCCGGGGCCTATGAGACAAAGTTAATATGAAGAATCTGTATGATTAAAATTATACTAAGACACAAAAACTCAAAATTCACATATAGTAGTTAAATTGCCCTTTTAATGTCCAGTTTTGCTCATACAAATCTAAAAAGCAATTAACTAAGCTCTGCTATGGTATAGTAGAACTGACTAATTGCAAGACACACATATAAATGTCAGATCACTATTCTTTAAGGAAAACAGGCACCAGGACACTTTCCCATCTGTAAATTATTCCAAGTGCCAATATACTTCTGACTGAAGGACATGCTGAAGAAAAGTCAACTCAGTTTTCTATCTTAGCATCCCCCTTGCACAGGTTTGCAGAGCTGTGCCCTGTCACTAAAAAGCTAAGCACTTGTTCTAAGGCTTAAAAAGATCTTATCTTCTGACTTCCTCCCACCTTTCTTTGATCTTGGACTGGTGCCCCCAGTCACTCCATTAGAGAAGGCAGATGGCTCACATCACTGCAGACTTTCCCACCACAGCCAACCTCTGATCTGAAGGTGTTTGCAGATACATTGATGGAACAACATTTATTTTTTCCCCTCAGCAAAACAAATAAAGCAACATAGGGGAACAGTTTGACCTAGTAAGAATTTTAAGCAGATTTCAGTCCTCAGATACACTGTATGGAGGGACAGAAAGAAAAGGCGTTAGGTCAGAAAGTAAGATAGAAAAAAGGGCACAGATGATGGGCATAATAGTAAGGTACATTCCAAATCTCAGGAGTAATTCCAAGTGAACTGATCACACTAAATTGAAAAGGACTTTGTAGTGTGCCTTTGCAGTAAAAGTGAGAAAAGAAAACAAGCAAGTCCCCATCTGTGCTGCCCCAGGGTGCCACGTACTGAGTTTCACAAATCTAATGAAGCAGTCAGGTTAAAATCCAACCGCAGAGTGGATGTGACATGTGGAGAACAGCTAAGGTTAGAATAGAGAAGCAGGGCGGTTCCTAATGCAGGTGATTATCCATGTGATAATCATTATATTTACAGGCTTTCCATTTTAGATCTGACATCAAAAATCACAAAGGAGGAGGGATTAAGAAAATAAACAACTGACACAGAGGCTTTCCTGCTCCCCTGAGAGTGTAGCACTTTCATTCATGCATGACAAGCAACAAAAGCAAAATCAAACAGGCCAGGAAAGAGAATTTCTGAGAAGGCTGCATTTCACATTAACACTTCTTTCCATTTTGATAACTTTCACTATTATTCAGCTTCTCAGACAGGTCATATTTTCAGAATCAGTTCCCATTGTTGTCTATGCTATAATACAGTATCATTTTTGGTTTACAATGAATTATACTCACATAATATGTCTTTTACAACAGCAAAGTCATTTTTTCCTTCCCCGAATTGTGTGTTGTGAATAAAATGACATATAATTAAAGTCTTAGACTCTCATCTACACCACACTATTTAGGATTTGCAGTAGGCTTGCTGCTGCACTGACCAGGCTAAAAGGGTGCCAGTGGAACAACAACCAAATACAGTTTGTGAGTGGAGGTTAAAAAAAAAAAGGTTTAAAATTCAGGGTTAATGAAAACTATGCAATACTTATAGTAAGAGCTATTTAAAAGGATTAGCAAGCCACTATTAAATAACACAATCCTCAGATTATGCAGGAAAGAAAGGAGAAACTCAAGTGCTTGTTTGTGTGTGTATGAAATACAACTATTTCCTTTATAGTAGTTTTCCCTAATCCATGGGTTAGCTTTCCAGTTTCAGTTATGTGTGGTCCAAAAATATTACGTGAAAAATTCCAGAACTAAACAATTCATAAGTTTTAAATTGAGTGACATTCTGAGTAGCATGATGAAATCTTGCACTGTCCTGCTCCACCTCACCCAGACGTGAGTCATCCCATTGCCCAGCTTACCCACCGCACCCTACCCGCCTATTAGTTACCGGTACTTGGTGGCGATCTGGGTCATCAGGTCAACTGCCTCGTTATCACAGTGCTTGTATTCAAGTTACCCTTATTTTACTTAATAAAGCCACATTCATATAGCCTTTATTATAGTAATATTATAACTGTTCTATTTCATTAGTTATTGTTAATCTTGTACTGTAATTTATAAATTAAATTTATCATAGGTATGCGTATATAGGAAAAACAGTGTGTATATATATAAAAACAGAGTATGTATAGTATACATATATAAAGATAGTATATATTTACACAAAACCGTATATATACGGCACAGCATATATATATACACACACACATATATATGGTTTGGGCACTATCGATGGTTTCAGGCATCAACTAGGGGTCTTGGAACATGTTCTCAGATAAGGAGGAACTACTACATTCAATTGAAAACTATTTTCTCTGCATTTTGTCTGGTTATATATCAGTTTTAATTTATAAAATAGAATTATTTATCATCAATATTGAACTATAACCATAACATGTATATTCTTATTTCAATTCTAATTATTTGATGCTAGTTATAGAGAAATACAATTGATTTCTGTATATTGACCTTGTATCCAGGACTGCCAAATTCACTTATTAACAGTAGGAGCTTTATTTTCAGTAAAGAAAGATTGTTTTCTAAGTTCCTACTAACCACACAACAAAGTTATTTTGAGAAGTTAACAAATGCCTTTAAAAAAATTCACTGTTCTTTTCTCCAGGGTGATAGTTATTCCCAACACCAAAGCTCATAACGCTTGTCCTCCCACTTCCTGCTCTGGACTCCAAGGCTCCGAGCCCAGTTAGAACCTAGAACCATTACCTGCTTGTTTATGTTACCACCCTGCTTTTTAATCTCAGACATCGGGGTCTTGAGAGTAGGCAAAACTTCATGGACTGAAACAAGGAGAGAGAAAGGTCTAACCTACGACCAAAGAAAGGTAACTTCTGACTATCCACAGAAAGCAACCCGTTCACCCAAAATAAACTACTTTTTCTCCAATGCAAGAGGAAGCAGAAAATTCTTTGGGAGTCCCCATGGTTCTTACTCAAGTCATGTGAGTCCAGAGCTTTGGGAAAAACCAGTGGAGAATGGAGCCACCAAACAGCGATGCTGTTTTACTTTGTTTGTTCATTTCTCCAGCCAACAACTTTTTAACACCTCAAGTACAGTTTTAGGCCAACTTGCTATTATCTTAGAGATATACCTCTGCTATAGCTGTGACCTTATAGCTTCAGACCTTATGTGACTTCAGAGCTTATAGCTTATGTGACTATAAGCTTCAGACCTTACAGTGTTCTAGACTTTGACTAAATACTTGAAACAGCACTGTAAATCCTAAATGATGTGTTGTAGATGAAAGTCTAAGAATGTTATCTGTCTCTCTCCATATAAATCTATGTATAAAAATCTCTCTATATAACAGAATTCATATACTTGTGCATACATTGAGAAGTAAAATGGTCTCTTCGAATGGCTTTCAGTGAAAGATAGTACTGGTCAGAAGGCAGTTACAGGCAAATGAAAAGAGTACGGGGCTTAGAATCAGAAGACCTACACTAAAGGTCCCAACTTTACAGCTCATCTGTTAGGTAATCGTGAGCAAGTCACTCAGGACATCAGTTTCTATCAATGAAATTGAGGCCAACAATACCTACACTTCATTGGATTGTTGTTAGGAATAAGTGAAATATTTAATGTGAAACTGGAAAATCATTTTGCCTATTGAATTTGAGATCTTGGTAAGATCTCTGGATAGTGTGGACAAATGAGTTCCAGAGCATTCAGATTCTATTTAATGATTTATCCTTTCTGTAGATCATATGTATAAGAGGCAGCTTCCAAATTGGCTCTCAATGATCCCTGACTACTAGTATTTGAACTCTTGTACAATTCCTTTGCCTTGAGTGTGGGCTGGGCCTAGTGACTTGCTTGTAACAAATATAAGGCAAAAGTGATGGAATGTCTTGTTCAACCACCTTCTTGCTCACATGGTCTCTCTCAACTCACCCTATGGGAAACAAGCTGCCAGGTTGCAAGCACCCCTATGGAGAGGCCTATGGCTAACAATCAGGGAAAATATGAGGCTTGCCCATAGCCATGTGAGTGGGTTTGGAAGTGAATCCTGCCTCGGCAGCGATGAGACTACAGCCCTAGGTGACATCTTGAGTAGAGCTTTATGAGAGACTTTGAGTCAGAGGCACCAAGTAAGCTGTGCCTGGATTCACTATCTGCATTTTATACTTGTATATGCGTAACCTAATAACATGGCCAAATTCAGAAGTTTTCTCATTCAGATGATAACTCTTAACAAAAATCCTCACAAAAGCAAATCAGAGGAAGCATGGTCAGCAGATCAATTACACGGTAAGTAAAATAAAAAAATACATACTATCTAAATGGTTTTATATAACTGATTACGGTTAACCATTTACTCAACACACAGAAACTGGGATATACCTTTTGAATGAAATTCATTTGTTAGAATCAAGTTCAGTTTCAATTTGAAATGTTTTTTGTTATGCTGAAGCAATGGTTACCTTACTGAGATTAGAGTGAGATATTTAAGTATTGCTAGAATCCCTGGGTGAGAAATATATTATTGAGTCAAAGTCTAATACCAATGTAAGGTCTGCAACAGCTGAAGCTGTGATATACCTCTAAGTCATGCTGATATTTAATCATAAAGAACTATCTGCTATTTATTTATTTTCATATAATATATCATAAAAGACATGTTGCTTAAATCTCTAAATATTTCCTTATGCTCTCCTGCAGACTATGAATTACCTTTTATGTTATCTACAAGATCACTTATATAATGTCTCATGAGACTGCAATAGTTCTATACTATTTTTAATATTATACTATTACTGATGAGGTAAAGTTTTAATTTGTAAATAAAGTAAATGAAGACTAGAGAAAATTGTTAAGTAAAATATGAGCCTGGGAGCCCCTTTTAAAAATAAATTTCATTCACGAAAATATCTGTACTGGTGTTTCCAAGGAATATAACATAAAACCTTTTGGAGATTTTCAACCTGTGCTGTGACATTTATGACCATATGCTTCCTGTCTGGAGAATGCTGAATGGAAATATTATTTAACATTTATTGAGTGCCAAAAAAATCTGTGGGGCAATGTATAAACTATAAAGACATTCATGGCCCTTATCCAATAGGTTTACAATAAAAATTAGATAGACAGTATATAAATTATACCTCAATAAACGTGACTGAAAAAAACATTAGACAGCCAAAACACAAGCCAAAAAATTAGGTTTAGTTTAGAATGTACTTAACCCTTTCATAAAGTGATTTATTAGCTGATGTGTCTATTCTAGCAAGGAGAGTTGTTCATTCCCACCTTTAACTATATTTAGTGGTCGTAACTAAAGGAAAACAAAGTTAGGAAAAGTACGTCATCAAAATTTGATTGATTAGCTATTTGGGCTAACTTCTAGCACAACTCAAGTTTTTCAGTTACTAAAGAATGAGAAGAGAGATGATAGCATGAAAACATTTTCAGGGTAGGAGGCCTCTTATTGGGCATTTTATACCCATTTTTAATGAGATAACATGCTTGGCACAAATGAGACACTCAACAAATGTCAATTACTTCCTTTATTTCATTTGATTTTAGTGATCATAAAAACCCCATAAAATAGGTACTTTTCTCTCTTCACACATGAAAATCTAAAGGTTCAGAGATTAAAGTATGTCCAAGACCGTAAAGCAGGTAAATGTTATAGCTGAGGTTTTCTGAATGGTCTGTGCAGGTCAGCTACTGATGAACTCTTTCAGCCTTTACATGTCTGAAAAAATCTATTTCATTTTCAGTTTTGAAAGATATTTTTTTCTGGGTATAGAATTGTAGGTTGATAGTTTTTCTTTTCAGTGCTCCAAGCTCTACTTTGTGTTGTTTCAGATGATAGGATTGCTACCATTCTTATCTTTGTTCCCCTGTATATAATGTGTCTTAAAAAAAAAAAAACTGGCAGCTTTAAAGACTTTTTTTCCTTTATCACTGATTTTATGCAATTTGATGATGTTCCTTGGTTTAGTTTTTTCCTTGTTTCTTCTGCTTGTGGCTCATTGAGCATCATGGATTTGTAAGCTTATAGAGTTCATCAAATTTGAAATATTTTCAGCCTTTATTAACTTTACATATTCTTCTGTTTTCCCTCTCCCTCCCCCAAACTCCAAATATGTATATTAGGTTACTTGAAGTTGTCCTATTGTTATCTGTTTTTTTTCCTCAATGCTTAATTTTGAGTAGCTTTTACTGCTATGTTGCCCAAATCACTAATTACCATTTTTCTTCCTCAGTGTCTAATCTCACCCAGCATATTTTTCATTTCTAGAAGTTGGATTTTTTTTGTATTTTTCATATCTCTCCTTAACAGGCTTATTCTTTCTTTTATCTTCTTCATATATAGAATATATTTAGAAATGCTAATCTTTGTCCACTAATTCTAACATGTGTCATTTTAAAATATATTTCTATTGATTGTTTTTCTTCATATGGATTGTATTTACTGCTTCCTTGCATGCCTGAAAATTTTTGACTGGATGCCAGACATTATAAACCTTATGTTTTGGGGTACCAGACATTGTGAACTTCTTTTTTGTATTTTTTACATTTTTTGATGTTTATTCTGAAACTCAGTAAGTTACCTGGAAATAGTATGACCTTTTCCAGGCTATTTTTAAGCTTTGTTGGGTGAGATGAGAGCCATCTTTAATCTAGAGCTAAACTGGTACCTCTAGTGATATAATATCTTCTTGAGTATTAAATAAAAAGTCCCATTTATTAGAGGTTTCTCCACTCTGGCTATTGGGGATATAAACTATTATTAGCATTGTGTGAGTTTGGGGAACATTCTGCCTGCTTCTTTCCTGTGGTTTTAACCTGGGCCCTCAACAGTTTTCTCACGTACATGTGCTGATTAGTATTCAGCTGAAGAGTCCAGAGAGCCCTTGGCACATATCTAGAGAGTGTGCTCTATCTCTGTGCACCTGTTTCTTGTCTGATTACTCTCTCTAGCAAATTCAAGCTACCTTGGCCTTCTTCAATTCTTAACTTTGTTTCAAGTTAGCTGGATTTCCTCTTCCTGCCCTGCAGACTGGAAACTCTGTTTAAGCAGAATGCTATGGCAATTGCAGGGATTCCCTCATCTGTTTCCTTTCTCTCAGGCATCACTGTCCTGTGATGCCTGTTGTTTAATGTCTGGAAACTGTTGTTTTATAAATCTGGCCCATCTTACTTGACTACTTTCAGCAGAAGTTCAGTGTGAATCTATGTGTCTTCAAAGTATAGATCCAAATGTATCCTGGAACATTCAACAAAACTCTATTGGTTAAAAAATGTTATTAGGCCAAACACAAGAAAGATTGACAATTTATCTTAAGCATCTCATCTACTGCCTTTTACTTCTTATTGTACAGAGGATATAGTTCCTTTATTTATAGCTGCTGCACTAAATCATAAACATTCTACTTTACCAGCAATCTATATTTGAAACTCCCTGAAGAATAACTCCACTTGGTTCTAAATTCTCTTTTACTTTACATATCCTATATTATTGTCATTTTCTTGCTTTTTGTCTTACCAACTAGAAAGCTCCAGACAGTTAATAATAACTTTCCATTTTTTTCCTGGTCCTTGCCTTCACCAACAGAGAGTGGTACTACAGTATGATCAATACGTTATGCTGGGGTCAGCAGCCTACAGGACAAATTCAACTCATTTCCTGGTTTTATAAATAAAGCTCTATTGGAACACAGCAATGTTCATTCATATGTTGTCTATGTTGCTTTCATGCTATCACAGCAGAGCTGAATAGTTCAACAGAGATCATACTACTTGACTTTAAAGAGAAAATTGAAAACTAATAGAATAATGCCAACTTCTGAGTTATGCTATTAGTAGGATATTTATAAGTTTCAAAACAGACTGTTTCTCTTCTGCATTAAGTCACCAATGAAGAATGGAAGGCCCAATGCAGAGAAGGCTCAATCTAACCTGCTAGTCATAAATAAAATGCACAAGGTCTAACTGGAAAAAGTCCAGCCATTGTTAATATAATGAGAACCATTTTCGCAACAGCAATGTAACCTGGCAGCCAAGGAGCGTGGACTGAAATGTGCATCCGTGAATAATGATGATTTCACTGTACTAGTCAGTTGGGGCAGTAGACACCATTGAGTGAGCACATGTACTGTGTGGCTGTTGCATTCAAAATGACTGAGCAAGTAGAGCAATGAATCTGCATCAAATTTGCTTTAAGCTTCATCATTCCTCTGTGCAAACTATTTGGATGATTCAGAAGGCTACAGTTACGGGCAACTGATGATTGGTAGCTTCATTAGGACAATGGACTTGCTCATGCGTTACATCTGGTACAGATATCTTTGGTGAAACATCCGATCACTCAGGTGACTGAGCCCCCCTACAGACCAGACTTGATGCCCTGTGGCTTCTGGCTTTTCCCCAAACTAAAATCACCTTTCAAAGCAAAGAGATTTCAGACAGTTGATGACATTTAGGAAAACATAATGGGGCAGCTGATGGCAACTGGGAGAACTGTATGAGGTCCTAGAGTGCCTACTTTGAAGGGGACTGAGGTATCATTGTCCTATGTACAATATTTCTTGTATCCACTTTAATAAATATCTCTATTCTTCATATTACATGGGTGGATACCTTCTGGACAGATCTC
Organism: Trachops cirrhosus; assembly: GCA_028533065.1. Classification (NCBI taxonomy): domain Eukaryota; kingdom Metazoa; phylum Chordata; class Mammalia; order Chiroptera; family Phyllostomidae; genus Trachops; species Trachops cirrhosus. Next base: position 108,638,472 of record CM052542.1, read on the forward strand.
ATATATCATTTGATGGGTCTTTTCCCTTTCATTTATTGGCAACCCCTTCACCCCCATAAAAAAAATCATTTATAATACTAAAAATACAGTAAAAGACAAGATAAATAACCAATTCTTATGAGTTTAGATACATGTTTATGTGGGACAATGAGAACAGCATTATTGAACAGTGCCAAACATTAAAACAAAAAGAGGAAATGAAGATATCAGATAAGGGAGAGATCAGCATTCTTAAGTGCCTTTTTAATAATTCCTTTCTCAGTTCAAATGTGCAGCAATATTCTTTATGTTTTCCATATTCCATGCATAGTGCTTCCCAACTTGTCAGGGTATGCCCATCACTGATACTATAAATCCCACCCTCCAGAGACACTCTAATGGTCCTCACTTATTGTAGTCTGGAAGTTTTATGAAATTAACTCTTAAAACAAACTGAAAACAATATGTAAAATACAGAAATGGACAAACATAGGATACAGTTGTTGCTTTTTAAAAAAACTTTAGTGTGAACAAAGTGGTGAATGTAATAAAGTGGGAGATATTGCAAAGCAATATGGATGCTAAGAGGAGAGCAGCAGTTTAGCTGTTTTGACTCTAACTTCAGAACCTATCACAAAAGCTCCCCTATTCCTAGAGCCTCTGGTTCTGTTGAGGGAGAAGAGGGAACAGAATTGGAAATGCCAGTAACATTTAATATCCAAAATATTACTGGGTTAAATTAGAAAAGGAACTTATAGGACCACACAGTGATTATTAATATAACAAAATATAGTAAAAATAGAAGCATCTAGTCTCCTACCTCTAGTGGAAAAATGGTAATTTCTCTCAGGTCAGAACTTTAGCCTATGGATATGTACCTAACACATCCCATCCAAACATCACCAATAACCACTATTATTTTCTTCCTTATTGCCAGTTGACTCACAATAATCATGTACAGAGAATTCTATAATGCTGCTGTCTTAGAAACAAGTCTAACATAGACAAACTTAAAATTTTCATAATGTCCAGTGGGATGGAAATACCAAGAATAGCTATGGAAGTCACAATCAACACAGCCCTCTTAAAAAAAAACAAAAAACAACAATGAAACTACAAAGAAGTAAAAAATATACCTAATGATCATGAAAAAGAAATCAGTCAAATATGCAAGTCAGACTATTAAAAAATAATCACAGGAAAATGACAGACAACACCCAACACAGCATGTAGCAGGTACTCAATAAACATTAAACTGAAAGCATAATTCACCTACCCTTGCTGTATAAAAAAGAGATGTTTTTGAAAAGATACTGAATACTTCTGTAAAGCTCATATTGAATTTAATAATGAAATAGGAGCCAATCATCTTAGTCTATAAACTAGAATCAAGAAATGTGTATCTTTCCACCTCTCAAACCTCTTGTTGTATCTGAGATAACATATTACCCAATCCTAGTGCTTGCCTTTAGGTGTTCTGTAATCTCCATGACAAAAATCAGTTTAGTTATCAACAACATGATTTGACGGTAATATAGCTTGAAGGTAGTAATAAAGTATTGGCATCTTTATTGTACTGAATAGTATAAAGTGATTGGGCTAACAGATAGCATTTTATTAACAATAATTTTGACTTATTGTACATAGTATGACAAGTTAGCTTCCACCTCAATTCATCTCAGAATTTGTTATTTCATTGGTTACCAATCTTGGCCTTTCTTCTTGACCTTTTTGAATAGGACATGATATCTTTTCTTAAGGGAAGGATTTCTGCATAGTGTTAAAATTAGGAATTATCATTTTAAGATATAAAAATGAGTATTCATTTACTTCTATTCTTTCAGAGGTTTAATTTCAGTCCCCATCCAAATTTCCTTGTATTGATAGTTACTCTCCATTTCCTCAGTAAATATTTTCCTTTCTTCTGCTCTTTGGTCAATTTTTCTCACTAACTCTTGAACATGAAGATCTCTCATTTAGATCTTCAAATTCCAATAGATAATTTAATAGGTAAGAAATGAGACTTTATTGATGTTTCAGAGTTTGAATTTTTCTACTCTCTCCTAGAAACTCTCTCCCCTACTTTTTTGTTGCATATCTTTTATTCCCTTTCTCTATCACCTTTCTGTTACTTACCTTCTCATTGATTAAATTACCTAAATACAGTGTTTCTCTAGAAATTCAGTTATAAATTTTCCAATCTTTTCTCTCTTTACATTTTCAGGATAATTTCCTTTATTTCTTTCATTTGATATCATCATCAGATATTCCCTTTGACACTTTTTTTTTGCATTAGACAGCTTCCAAGTACTGCCAAGTACATTTAATAAGCATAAGGTCTATAACGTCGACAGCCTTGTTTCCATCCCTACCAACACAAACCTAAGTCAGGCTGTGCTACCTGTTGCCTCAGTTACTGCTATAGTCTCTTAGCCAGTCTCTAGCACCAGTTTAAATGCGTCCTTGCACATGACCATTAGATTCATCTTATTAAATATCAACTCTGATTAGCCTCTGCTCAGAAAGCTACCTACTGCTTCCTGATAAAAGCCCCAGTTCCATAGCCTGACTTTCAAAGGTCCTCCATAATGTGTCCCTACTTATCCTTTGTAGCCTGATCTTTTACTATTTCCTTATACATGTACCAGATGCCACTCAAACTAGAATACTTGCTATTCTCTGAACATGCCTCAGGCTTTTTGCCTTCATGCTGCCTTGCACATGTGGGTACTAAATGAATTAGAATATCCTTCAACCACCCTTGTCAAAATCCTACCGATTCCTCCAGGGTTAGTTCAGCCATCTTCAGCTTAATGGAAGCTTTCTTGAATTGTTTGTGGTTTCTCCTTTCCCTACCTCCAGAAGTGGCTTTCTGCATTGCAAAAGAATTTTGCTCAATTTGTAAAGGTTTCTCTTATCACAATTATGAAAACATAATTATTTGTGGAGACAGCTTATTCCTACTATCAGATTATAAATTCTTAGTACAGAAACACTTTTTTTTTCCACACTGTAGCTTCAAAGCATCTAACATATTGCTCTGCACAGAAGATAATAAAATCCTTGTTCATTTACCAAATGATAAGGACAAAGCACTCACATTAAGTGAAGAAGAAATGCCTCTGCATTAGGTTAACAATGACTTGATTTCTTGCGATTCACACTTTATTACTGGGAATAGAGTCAACTAACTTAGTGCTGTGTATATACTATGCTATTTCTTACAATGCATTATAATTTATTTACATTGTCTACTCCCTCAAAAGTTTATAAATTTCAGTAGAACAAAGTTTTATACTGTATTTAAAACTGTGCCTCACACATAGTATTAATTATTTAAAAAATGGACATTTGAATGTGTTAAACTAATTAATTGAAAATAATTTTATTTAAAAAGGTAAAAGATCTTCCTACCTACGTGTATTGAAATTTTCAAGAATGAGATCTAACATTTGGCTAAAAACTTAATAAACTACTGGCTGATGGATGAGGTCTGTCCAGAAGGTATCCAGACATGTAAAATGAAAAATATATATTTATTGAAGAAGATACAAGAACCATTGTACACAGGACAATCATGTCTCAGTCCCCTTCAAAGCAGGCACCTTGGGACCTCACACAGCTCTCCCAATTGCTATCAACTGCCCCATCATGTTTTGCTGAATGTCACTGATGGTCTGAAATCTCTTCCCTTTTTCAAAGGTGATTTTAGTTTGGGGAAAAGCCAGAAGTCACAGGGCATCAAATCTGGGCTGTAGGGGGGCTGAATCACCTGGGTGATTGGATGTTTCACAAAAAAATTCTGTATGATCTGTGATACATGAGCGGGCACAATGTCATGATGAAACTGTCAGTCATCAGCTGCCCATATCTGTGGCCTTCTGAATCATCTGAATAATTTCTGTGGAGGAATGTTCAAGCTTAACGCAAAGTTTGATGCAGATTCGTTGCTCTACTCGTGCAGTCCTTTTGAATGGGATGGCCACACAGTACACATGCTCATTCAATGGCCTCTACTGTCCCCACTGACTAGTACAGTGAAGTCATCATTGTTCACACATGGGAATTCTAGTCTATATTCCTTGCCTGCGAGATTACATCAATGTCGTGCAAACCATTCTCATTATATTAACAATGGCTGGACTTTTTCAAGGCACACCTCATAACGTGAGAATATTTTTACTCTGGGAAATTACCATAAGAGTTTTGGCATTTGTCTCATTTCCAAGTATCATACAAATAATCATGGAAAAATTGTTTTCCTAGAATAACATTTTACCGTGAATTTTGAAATTATATTTTCAAAGATATATATAGTACAGATGTCATTGGCAGATACTGTATATCAACAATGGAATAAAGCACAATGACAAGGGTTAAGTGCCAAATGATTTACAAAAGAAGTAGCAAGAATATCAAAAACAAAGAAATAAAAATAACTATGCAAAAACCATAAAACAACATACTATATACCAATTAAGTAACAGGGTAAACAGTAAGTCTTGACTCAGTCTGAGGACTTGGTGAGTTATCAATGAAGAGCAATCTTATGACACACCATTTTACTGTGCTGACATGCAAGATAATTAGGAAATACACAGCATGTGGGATAGAAACATTAGTATAAATATGGTTAGCACCAGCAATAAACCACTGTAGTACTTTCACAACTTTAAATGACAACTTTACGAAAATATTTTATATATTATCCTATTCAGGTTGTCCCATTTTTTACTCCCCTTCATTCCCCTCTGCACTATATCCTCCCTCCTACCAGCATTCCCCCACCTAGTTGATGCCCATGGGTCATACATATAAGTTCTTTGGATTCTCCATTTCCCATACTATTCTTAACCTTCCTGTATATTTTGTACCTACCATTTATGCTTCTTATTCCCTGTGCTTTTTCCCCCACTCATGCCCCACTCCCTCTCCACTGATAACCCTCCATGTGATGTCCATTTCTGTGATTCTGTTCCTGTTCTAGTTGTTTGCTTAGTTTGTTTTTGTTGTTTTTCCTTTAGGTTCAGTTGTTGAAAGTTGTGAGTTTGTTGTCATTTTACTGTTCACAGTTTTGATCATCTTCTTTTTCTTAGATAAGTCCCTTTAACATTTCATATAATAAGGGCTTGATGATGATGAACTCCTTCAACTTGACCTTATCTGGGAAGCACTTTATCTGCCCTTCCATTCTAAATGAAAGCTATGCTGGATAGAGCAATCTGGGATGTAGGTCCTTGCCTTTCATGACCATGAATACTTCTTTCCAGCCCCTTCTTGCTTGCAAGGTTTATTTTGAGAAATCAGCTGATAGTCTTATTGCAACTCTTTTGAAGGTAACTCTCTTTTTCACTTGCTGCTTTTAAGATTCTGTCCTTCTCTTTAATCTTGGCTAATGTAATTATGATGCGCCTTGGTGTGTGCCTCCTTGGGCCCATCTTCTTTGGGATTCTCTGAGCTTCCTGGACTTCCTGGAAATCTATTTCCTTTGCCAGATTAGGGAAATTCTCCTTCATTATTGGTTCAAATGTTTTCAATTTCTTGCTCTTCATTGCTCTTGCTCTTGCTCTTCTCTTTCTGGCACCCATATGATTTGGATGCTGGCATGTTTACAGTTGTACTGGAGGCTCCTAAGTCTCTCCTCATTTTTTAAAATTCTTGTTTCTTCATTCTATTGTGGTTGAATGTTTATTTCTTCCTTCTGCTCCAAATTGTTGATTTGAGTCCTGGTTTCCTTCCCTTCACTGTTGACTCCCTGTATATTTTGTTTTATTTCACTTTGCATAGTCTTCACTTCTTCCTCTATTTTGGGACCACACTCAACTATTTCTGTGAGCATTCTGATTACTAGTGTTTTGAACTCTGCATCTGATAGACTGGCAATCTCTTCATCACTTAGTTGTTTTTGGAGCTTTGATCTGTTCTTTCACTTGCACCATATGTATTTTTTTTTGGTCTTGGCATGCCTGTTACATAGTAAGGGGCGGAGCCCTAGGTATTCACAGGGTGGGGCAACTCACATAGCTGCATTGTGGCTCTGTACGTGGGGAAGGGGTCCAAGAGGAAAGAGTGCCACTTGCTCAGCTCTCAGCCTGCTTTCAGTCACTTCCCCCACTACCCACAAGCAAATGGGGCCCTTTTGGTGTTGATTCCTGGGTGGGTGGGTTTGTGTACATTTTAGGACCCTGTGGGTCTCTCCAACAAACTTTCCTGTGAGGCTGGGAGTTTCTCCTGCCACAGGGACCCCCACAGGTTTTTTCAGTCAGGGATTTTGAAGCATTATTTCTCTGTGCTGGATCACTGGGTTGGATGATCTGTCTTGCTTCCCAGTTGTTCCTCTCGGTTTATCTGTACACAAATGTGGGACTGCCCAGTCCACCACCACTTTGTGGGATCTGCCAGTCACCACTTCGCCCACTCCGGTCCTCCAGCCGCTGCCATGCCACAAGTCCTCTCTGCCCTGGCTGCCAGTCTACACCCCTCCTACCAGTCTGGATGAGCATTTCTTCTTTAACTCCTTGGTTGTTGGACCTCCATACAGTTCGATTTTCTGGCAGTTCTGATTATTTTTTCAAATTTTTTGTTGTCCTTCTTCTGTGCGAGGAGGCAAAGTGTATCTACCTATGCCTCTATCTTGGCTAGAAGTCCCTAAAATGACAACTTTTTTGCCTCAAGCAAATAAATGTTAATATGTATCCAATATAATATTTGTGCACTTTTCACTGCCAGTATACACATTTTCATAGATTCTACCGCTTGTGTAACTCAGGAACTACTGCTAAATTTTATTATTTCAAAAGGTGGTATTATATACAATATGTTATCTTATGTATTAAGTGTTTTGAGGACATGATCTGATTCACATAGGGAATCCCATGGAAATGGAAGCTAGGAGAAATGGGAACAATCCTAAAAACCTCATTGTAAAATGAATGAGTTACATCTCTAGCTTGCACTGCACTTCACAAAGAGCCAATTCTTGATTATCCATAGTGGATTAGAGGAGATTTAGGCACAACAGAGGCCTGAAATGTGCTTACTAACTCAGTAGAACCTGATAGCAGGGTTGAAGACAAGGAGCATGGATTCAGAAGTGGGGTGCTGTAGAGGATGGTACTATGTTTCCCACCTCCACTTCAAACAAAATAACTCACTATAACATTACAATGGTTAACCTTCAACTGGAAAACCAACACTTAATAGTGGTTTTGTTATTAAGGAGACTTTTCAGTTATCAGTAACTTCTTTTTGCTCTGCTATCTTCACATTATCCCCAGCTAATCCACAGGTGATGGTAATCTATTTTTCTGTTTTAATATTTTATTTATTTATTTTTAGAGAGAGGGGAAGGGAGGGAGAAAGAGACAGAGAGAAACATTAATGTGTGGTTGCCTCTCATGTGACCCCTGCTGGGGACCTGGCCTGCAACACAGGTATGTGCCCCGACTGGGAATTGAACCAGTGATCCTTTGGTTTGCAGGCTGGCACTCAGTCCACTGAGCCATTCCAGCCAGGGCTATTTTTCTTATTTTAAAAGGATGGCAAAGAAAGTCCCAAATCTCAAGAAAGCAATGGTACATTCTGGAGAAGAAAATGACCATATATAAAATGCATACATGAGAGAATGCCAAATAGTCTCAAGTCTATCTAAAGTTTTTCAGCTGCATCCTAAATTACTGAGAGTGTTACCAGGCACAGCATCTGAAAACATAGCTGCTACAGAAAATGGCATAATTTTCTGCATAATTGTGTAAGAGAAATATGCACTCTCATTAGTATTCCCAAAGCAAAATATGTACATTTTATACTCTATAGTTATTGCCTAAATTGCGAGATTTGGTAACTATAAGAGATTTAGAGCAAGCATTAAATAATTGATGAATATTGCTAGTCTCCATGTAACCACTGTGGTAATGTTTGTCAGATACTATCAAGTGCTGGACAGGCATGGTAGTTATAGGACTTGTTCTGGTTGTGATGACCTGTGAAGATTTTTGATAGTCTATTGTAGGAGTAAAGGAAATAGCCATAACTACCTTTTATCTCTTACATGAATTTTAACAACCATTAACACATCAGATACCCTGTATTTCCACAGTTACATGGCACTCTGCTAGACTCGTATAACTGATCAAAAATAAGGAAAGAATTAAAATGAAAACAAAAATTAAAGTCAGAATACAGTACGTTGCAGTTGAAAGTAAAAGAAAACAAACAAAAAAAAAGCTTTATGGTGGAAGTAGAATTTGTTATATATCTAGGAAGATAGGTAAAATTTTAGGTGAAGGTGTACATAAAGGACACAAGTTATGGCAAACAAGAAGTGCGTCCTCAGAAGTGCTGGATCATACGGGATCGGCAGAGGAGGGAAACTTACTAAGATCTGAAAGGTAGATTTAGTCTGTAATGAATTACAAGACAATTCAATTCACTTAACTATTGGTCATAGATAAAGGGGGTGAGAGATATTAAGATTTTCTGAGAGGTAATTATCATAATTAGGACTACACTTTAGAAAGATTAATTTATTTAGCAGTAGTCAGCAGACTGGATATAAAAGGGAAGACAGTAAAGATTCTTCGATAGCAGATCAGACACCAGTGATAAACACAAAGTATTTTAATTCAAAGAAAAAAGTAACACAGAAATAATAAGTTCTAAGATAGAAACAAAATATAATGAACTTTAGGCAAACAATCAGCTTGCTTTCTATGTTCTATAAAATAATGAAATAAAAAAGGAAAGAGTCCTGGATTTGGAATCAAGAAACTTGGATTCCAGTTTTTATTTTACCTCTATTATGACTTTGGGCAAGACACAAACTCTCTCGGATTCCTCATTTTGATGATGAGAGGCTTATAACACTTTCTAAAGTCTTTCTACTCTAAAATTCAGTGACCATAAAAATGATTTTTTGGAAGGTCTGTAACAACCACAGACAGCCTACTATTAGGGAGGGCCCCTTAAGGAAAAAATGCAAAGATTCTATTAAGAAATGACTGGCCTAAAATTAGTGAGTGGATTTAAATACATGTCATTTTCTATTGCTTATATCATTCTGTAAAAGGTAAAGTTAACTTTTTAGAAGACAGGAAAAGATTCATTCCTTCTTTCTAGAAGCCAATATTCAAGAAACCCTTTGCCTTATTCATGGATACTTAAAACAAACCTTTGCCAAGAAAAACAAATTGTAAAATATGGAGGTTGGAAAATGTGAATCATCACTGGTATTAAAACCCACTTTTAATAATTATGTTGCAGTTTCAAACTACTGCTGAATTTCATTAAGTTTAAACATAAATTCAACAAGAATTTATGATTTTATAAATGGTATTTAAATATATTCAGAAGTAGAAACAAGAACCATCTGATAGAGAAGTGACTGTGGTTTAAACGAAAAGAAGGAGAAAATAAAGACATAAGGAGGCCAGAAGGTGAAGGAGAGGAAGGATACAGAACTAGGCTGAAAGTGACTGCACTACAATAATGATTCTATGGCTAAAGTTAGGAGTCAAATGCTTATAAACTTATCTTTCGTATTATGCACTTCCTTTTTTGATAGGATTCTAATTGATATACAATAAAAGATGAGGGACCTATCATTTAAAAGGAATTATTTAAAAGAAATTATTTCAGCAGAAGTTTGTGCCACGTTCTTAAGGATTTTTAGAACATATGGAAATATGCATCACATGACTTAAAATAACAATTTGGTCTTTCTTCCACATCCAATTTGGATTTTACTTAACCGTCTTCTAAAATTTTTATTCCATTTTAATTTTAATCATATTCATTAATCTAGAAAATAGAATTATAACTAGGGTCTTATTACATTGTTCTGATTACTAAAACAAGGTTTATGCTTTATTCTTGATATGACCACTTGTTTAAAAATTACCAGCATTGTAGGCAGCAATCCTGAGTTGTTAAAATCTTAAATCTCTCATTCAGTTGTTAGGGAATGGTTATGCCAACATTGTTTCATCAACTCAACAAGCACATGTTAAGGACACAGTCATATTTCTGGAGCACTGTAGCTAGGTTGAATTCTACGACCTATAATTTGACTTTCCAGACTCTAAGTCCCCTTTTCTGAACTCTTACTATCACCCAACCTTCTGGCTACCAGGGCTTTAAAACCAGACTTTAAATAATCTAGGGCCTCACAAGGTCTATATGCTTTTTCTCTCTATGTTACTAATACTTAGCAATTTTCTTAGGGTCACTGGGCACAGAAAGGGAACGAAAAGAATAAAAAGTCAATCTGAAGGGCCAAGAGAAAACATCCAACATGGAAAGTCAGATCTAAGCTACTGAAGCTATCAGCATTGATCAAGATTCTCATGCCCCAGGAAGCAGCAGAACCACTGAACTTTAAAGGTTAACAGTGGGCATCTCAGTAGAGCCAATGTGGACATGAGGTGGCGGGAAGAAGAAATTCCCGGAATGTTTTACTTTGTGTCAGAACCCTGGTGAGGCAAAGGAAAGTACCTTAACAATGACATATTTAATTTTGCAGGAAAGGGACTTAAAATTATATTTCATTAATTTAAGGAAAAGAAGAGAAAAGTGACTTCTATGGGCAAGGGCACATATGAGATTAAGGAGTAAGAACACAACAAACACAGACAGAAGCCTACTTCTACTAGAGAATAATGCACACATGACCAAGTACATGATAAAACAATATACAAAAGTTGAGAAGTATATTCCAAAATGGTGAGAAAATTCAAAGAGTTTATAAAAATGGGACAGGGTTAGGCAGGAAAGGTTTATCCAAAAAAAAAGGTATTTTTTGTGTTGGATCTTGAAAGAGCATCTTGGGAAGAAAAACAGAGTAAAAGCATAAAAGCAAAATGTATTACAGGATGCTAAGAAAATCACAGGACTGGGGCGCACCAGTGCTATCAAAGAAAATAGATGAAATACCATTAGTTTTCCTGGGTTAGAGAAGGTTTTTAGGTTTTCAAAATTAAAGGTAGAATCTAATAGAGGCCCTGGCTGGGTAGCTCAGTTGGTTAGAGTGTTGTCCTGATAGGCGAAAGTTACGAATCTCTGGTCAGGGCACATATAGGCGTCAACTGATGAATGCATAAATAAGTGAAACAACAAATCGCTGTTTCTCCCTTTCTCCTCCTTCTCTCTCCCTCTCAAGTAAAAAAATGTAAATAAGATGCTACTCAACTTATGATGGTGTTATGTCCACATAAACAATAATTAACTGAAAATATTGTAAGTGTTGAAAATGCATTTTGTTTAGGATTTTCGCATTTGTATTCATTAGAGTGTTCTTTTGTATTACCCTTAAGAGGTTTTGATACCAGGGTAATGTGGCCTCATAAAATGTAAGAAAGTACCCTGTGGCCAAGATGGAGGCATAGGTAGATACGCTTTGCTTCCTTGCACAACCAAAAGGACAACAACAACTTTAAAAACAAAAAAAAACAACTAGAACTGCCAGAGAATCGAACTGTATGGGAAGTCTGACAACCAAGGAGTTAAGGAAGAAAAATTCATCCAGAGTAGTAGGAGGCTGGAAGCCGGAGCAGAGAGGCTCAGCAAGGTGGTGGCTGGTGGACTGGGCAGTCCCACATTCCCATATAAACACAGAGGAACAACTGGGGAGCGAGACAGACCATCAAACCCAGGGTTCCAGTGTGGAAAAATAAAGCCTCAGAACCTCATGCTGTAAAAACCTGTGCAGGTTGAGGTGGAAGGAGAAACTCCCAGGAGAGTCTGTTGGAGGGACCCACAGGGTCCTAGAAATGTACATGAACCCATCCACCTGGGAATCAACACCGGGAAGGGTCCAATTCACTTGTGGATAGCAGGGAAGTAACTGAAAGACAGTCAAGAGCTGAGCAAGAGGCATTGTTCCCCTCTGACCCCTCCCCCACAGACAACACCACAATGTGCAGCAAAGTGGGTTGCCCCATCCTGGAAAATACCTAAGGCTCTGCCCCTTAAAACAAGACAGATGTGCTGAGATGAAGAAATATGGCCCAAATGAAAGAACAGGTGAAAACTCCAGAAAGAGAACTAAATGATGAGGAGGTAGTTAACCTATCAGGTACAGAGTTCAAAATACTGGTAATCAGGATGCTCACAAACATCATTGAGTACGGACACAAAATAAAGGAAGAAGTGAAGACTATGCAAAGTGAAATAGAGCAAAATATGCAGGGAATCAACAGTGAAGGGAAGAAAACCAGGACTCAAATCAACAATATGAAGCAGAAGGAAGAAATAAACATTCAACCACGATAGAATGAAGAAATAAGAATTCAAAAAAAATGAGGAGAGGCTTAGGAATCTCCAGGACAATATTCCAACATCCAAATCATCGGGGTGCCAGAAAGAGGAGAGGAAAAGCAAGAAATTGAAAACTTATTAGAACCAATAATAAATGAAAACTTCCCCAATCTGGCAAAGGAAACAGATTTCCAGGAAGTCCAGGAAGCCCAGAGAGTCCCAATGAAGATGGACCCAAGGAGGCACACACCAAGGCACATCATAATTACATTAGCCAAGATTAAAGAGAAGGACAGAATCTTAAAAGCAGAAGCAAGAAGGAGAGAGTTACCTTCAAAGGAGTTGCAATAAGACTATCAGCTGATTTCTCAAAATAAACCTTGCAAGCAAGAAGGGGCTGGAAAGAAGTATTCATGGTCATGAAAGGCAAGGACCTACATCCCAGATTGCTCTATCCAGCAAAGCTTTCATTTAGAATGAAGGGCAGATAAAGTGCTTCCCAGATAAGGTCAAGTTGAAGGAGTTCATCATCATCAAGCCCTTATTATATGAAATGTTAAAGGGACTTATCTAAGAAAAAGAAGATGATCAAAACTATGAACAGTAAAATGACAACAAACTCACAACTATCAACTGGACCTAAAAAACAAAAACAAAAACTAAGCAAACGACTAGAACAGGAACAGAATCACAGAAATGGAGATCATATGGAGGGTTATCAGAGGGCGAGTATGGGTGACAGAGGGATTAAGAAACATAATTAGTAGGTACAAAATAGACAGGGGGAGGTGAAGAATAGTATGGGAAATGGATAAGCCAAAGAACTGATATGTATGACCATGGACAGGAAGTAAGTGGGGAATGCTGGAGGGAGAGGCGTGCAGCCGGGAGGGTGGTGCAGGGTGGAGGGCCATAAAGGGGAGAAAAAAAATGGGACAATTGTAATAGCACAGTCAATAAAATATACCGTCCTAAAAAGAAAAAAATGTGTTAGGAAGTATTGCCTCTTCTTTAATTTTTTGGAAGAGTGAATAGAAAAGGCATTAAATTTTCTTTGAATTCACTAGTGAAGCCATGTGGTCCTGGACTTTTACTTCTGAGTATCTATCACCAAAATCTGAAAACATTTATTTGTAAAGGTATTTGTATCCCTGTATTCATTGCAGCATTATTCATAGTGACCAAGACATGAAAACAACCAAAATATCCTTCAGTAGATGACTGAATGAAGATGTGATATATACACACATTGAAATACTACTTAACCCTAAGAAAATATGAAATATTGCCATTTGTGACAACATGGATGGCTCTTGAGAATATTATGCTAAGTAAAATAAGAAATAAAAAGTCACTTACTATACGATTAATGAAAAAACAAGACGAATAAACACTCATAGACACAGCAGTATGGTGATTCCTAGAGAGAAAAGGAGGTGGGATAAGGTACTAATGGGTAAAGGCAGTCAAATATATGGTGACAGAAGATTTGACTTTGGGTGGTACACACACAATGTAATATACAAATGATGTATTATGGAACTGAACACTTGAAACCTATATGAATTTATTAACCAATGTCACCGCAGCAATAAAAATTTAAAAAAAAAGAAAATGCATTAATAGACCTAAATACTAACATCATAGCTTAGGCTAGCCTACCTTAATCGTGCTTAGAACACTCACATTAGCCTACAGTGGGACAAAGACATTGAACACAATGGTAACGCTGTAGAGTATGGGTTGTTTACCCTCATAATCGCAGGGCTGCCTGTGAACTGTGACTTGTTGCCACTGCCCAACTTCACAAGAGTGTTGTACAGCATATCAGCAGCCCAGAAAATGATCAAAATTCAAAATTCAAAGTATGGTTTCTACTGAACGCATATCACTTTTGTACCATCGTAAAGTCAAAAAATCATAAGTCAAATCACCATAAGTTGGGTACCATCTGTATAGTGTTTTTCTTTTTCAAGTGGTTTTCCTCTGAATCTTGATGGGCTCATTTAATTTTAATGGTCTTTCTGTAAGATTTCTGAGGTTCTGGATTTTTTGACTCCAAGCAAAGAAGTGTTAGAAGTCAAAGATGCAGAGAGCAGAGAGATGCTTGGAGAAGTTGATAAGTGAACAGGTTGTTTTATAGACATACTTGTTAGGAAATTATTATACTGTTGTAGTGGCTTTCAAGGTTTCTTGACAGCAACTACAGTAAAATATTCACTTTAAATTGCAACTTGCCACACACATATATATGTGTGCATACATGCATTTATATATAAATATACATTCTTACATCTTTTATACTTATTTCATTCAAAATTGCTAATTTGCCCCTTAAAGTGAAGCCATAGATAACATTTACAAAATAACATGGCTGTTTGGAACTCAGAGTTAAGAAATTTCCTTGCGGGCATTTCATAGTGACTAGAACATACTAAGTGCTCAATATATATATTAATCTATCCTTTCACTTAGCAAGCACCCACTATGTTCCAGGGACTATGTTAGGCACTAGTAATACAGAAAAGACCGAGAAGGATCTAACTATGATTTGATGATGTGGATAAAAAGGAATCTCTGAGACAATGATATTTAAGTTGAGATTTAACAAGGAGTAAGAGTTAGCTGGGTGAATGATACTAAATAATAGGGTAGATATAGGTCAAGGCAGAGGAAAGAGTGTGTGCAAAGAGCCTAAGACAGGAAAAAGAGTTCAATAGTTTTTAAAACTTAAAATAGGCCAGTGTGGCTAAAGAACAGTTGGTAGAGACATAATGTATGAATTCTGAATTTTGTTCTATGTGAAAATACAAAATACAAATACCTACAACATAACCAAAGAAAAAAATCATATTTCTTCAATGTAAAACCAAATCCAGAAACCAAATTTAATTTTCCCTTGACCTGGTTCACAAGGACAGTTTTAAAGTTATAGAGCATAAAATACAGTGCAAGTGTACTTGACACAAAGAACTCTGACTTAATTTCTTGCCAAAGCAGGCATTTATTGAAAGCACATGTACTATACTAAAAAGGATCCTAAAACTTTATGTGCCACATTTGATAAAGGGTCTGATTTATATTCTGGCATGTAGCTGGAAGTTTAAATTAGTGATGCAACAACATAATAAGGACCTCATTTTCTCTATTCTTTTATATATATGCCATATTCACTTGGTCACTAGCAATTCCAATTAGTACAAACTGATGCACCAATTTCAAATAGGGGTTAAAGGTCAGGAACAAGGAAAATAAGACTATCTCTTAAAAAAGTGAAAAAAATGCTACAGTGAAAGTGTATTTACAACTATTCCAATATATTCAAGTCCCTAAATCCATCCCCATGTCAGAACCTTTCATTGTTTTCTACGTGTTCTAGTTACCCCAGTTCTGTACCGTGTCATACAGACATATATTTTAAAAGTCTACATTTCTTTAAGAGTGTCATATAGCCCTTATTTATTCAAAAAGCACTTGTTAAGCATCTACTATGTGTCAGCCAGTGGGCCATAAAGAAAAATATGAATAATGTCCTTATACTTCCCTCGGAATGATACTTCCCACAATTAATGCTGGTGTTTCCTGGTTTCACTTTTATACTACACTATTTTGCTCACTATTGTATCAAGAGAACTGCTTGGTACATAGCAGGCATTTCAATAATAAATAGTTTTTAGGGACATTTACTAGAGAGGAGGTTGTGCAAATTCTCAAGAGCACCAGATATAAATAATTAAGCACAAAAACCTCACAACCAAATTTCACTTAAACCTAACTCTATACCATATCAGAAGGTAAGCTCTAGGGATCCATTATGAAAAAATTACAAGGTAAAGTTGGAAGGCAAGGCAATGGAGAAATTGTAAAACTGTGTCAGGTAAAACTGGGAAGTAACGCAACTGAGAAATAGTAAAACTACATCACTAATCCTTATGAGACCATTTAGAACATGTTTTGACCCCCCTCCCCAAGGACGACAAAATTCATTCTTATAAAGCCAGCTTTTCAAAGCTTATTAAATATCCAGATTTTTAGTTTTACATTCTAAGTATTTTTTTATACAAAGAAACAATTTTACGTACATGAATATCTCATATATATTAGCATTATAAAGTGGCAACTAGTTTAATTGAACTAAAAATGGAGTACTTCCAGCTTTCTACCTACCTTCTCAGATAAATCTCACAGGGCCTCAGGTGAAAGACTAAGTCACCCAACAAAAATATATTCTTAAATGACAGCTTTCCTTTTTTGTGTGTGAAAGTAAAAACAAAAATAAACTTCATAGCCTTCTAGACTTCAGATTTTGGACCTACCAAATGAAGAAACAGATTCAGATGGCCTCTTAAGGCGTCCCTTCTAGTTCTAAATCCTATTTTATGACCAGGGACAAACCTTTATTTTCTGAGTGTGACTGGGGTACTGGAATATAATTATATTAACTTAACTAATTTGTGGGATTACCATTTGTAGAGGAAGTATTTTTTTGTGAACTAGCATCAAAAAAGAATTGTTTAAATTATTTCTAAATGATTATAATGGCTTTTTTTAGTTTTTCAATTATAGTTCACATTCAGTTTTATTCTGTATCAGGTTCAGGTGTACAGCATAAGTGCTTAGACAATCATATGCTTTACAGAGTGGTCCCCTCAATATTTCAAGTACCTACCCTGGCCCATAGATAGCTATTATGATGCCACTGATTATATTACCTATGATGTAATTTACAACTGTTACTACTCTGTAACCACCAATTTGCTATTTAAACCCTTCACCTTTTTTACCTAGTCCCCTAAGACCCCTTGATGGCTTTTTTTTTGATACATCAACTTAGCTCATTATCCAGATAATATGTCTGTTAGACATATGTCTGTTAGACAATATGTCTGTTATCCAGACAATATGTCCAGATAAATGTCTGTTAGATAAACCCTGTCCAAATAAAAAATGCATCTAATACACACAAACCAGCAAATATCACTGCTTAGTCAAATGCACAAAATGAACTAACAACCAAAATAGAGACAGACTCATAGAGAGCAGGCTGCACGTTGTTGATGGGTGTAGGGGAGACAAGGCACTGGGTGGGGAGGGTGGAGGGATTCAACAAAAAAGAGAAAAAACTTCATAAACATGGAAACTACTGCAGTGATTGTCAGGGGGAGAGGGATGCGGGGAGGTGGAGGAGGGTGGGGAGGATAAACGGTGATGGACAGAGACATGACTCGGGGAGGTGAACACACAACACAGTGCACAGATGATGTGCAGTGGAACTGTACACCTGAAACCTGTGTAATTTTGTTAACCAGTGTCACCCCAATACATTCAATAAAAAGGAAAAAAATGCTATTAGTATTAAAAAAGGAAAAAAGAAGATGTGCTACATATATACAATAAAATATTGCTGGAATATAAAAAAGAATGAAATCTTTCC
Source organism: Trachops cirrhosus (assembly GCA_028533065.1). NCBI lineage: Eukaryota > Metazoa > Chordata > Mammalia > Chiroptera > Phyllostomidae > Trachops > Trachops cirrhosus. Next base: position 108,656,137 of record CM052542.1, read on the forward strand.
AATCAAGACTACCACGGTTGGTCCTAGAAGGTATTGTGCTGAGTGAAGTAAATCAGACAGAGAAAGACAAATACCACATGATTTTACTTTTATGTGGAACATAAAGAACACAAATAAATGAACACACAAAACAGAAACAGACTCATAGATACAGAGAACATTTTGATGGTTGCCAGAGGGAAGGGGGATGGGGGCTGGATGAAAATGGTGAAGGGATTATGAAGAACAAACTGGTAGTTACAAAATACTCACAGGGACGTAAAGTACAGCATAGGGAATACAGTCAGTTATACTGTAATAACTCTATATGGTCCCACATGGGTATTAGATGTATTGGGGTGATGACTTCGTAAGTTATGTAAATATCTAATCATTGGCGTGTACACCTGAAACTAATATAAATTGAATGTCAACTGTAATTGAAAAACAAAAGAATTATTTAAAAAAGTCAGCTAGGAACTTATTTCTCGAATAAACAAAGAAAACAACACAAGAAGTAGTTAGTAGAAAAAAAATGAACCATCCAAAAAAAGTGGGTGAAAAAACTGAGGATAATAGAAAATAATAGAAGATAAAAATACAAATGGTTTGTAAACATATGAAAAGATAACTTCAACAATAAATCTAGAAATGCAAATTAAAACAACAAAATGCCATTTTAAATTTTTCATTTTGATAAAGGTTTAGAATATGATTTGGTAAAAACACCTGGGAGAGCAACTGGCAAAATTTATCAAAACTTAAAGTATTTATTTCCTAAGAATCAGTAGCTCTACTTCTAGAAGTTGAACCTATAGAAAAATTTACACAGAAGTACAAAGACATACAATGACTGTAGCACTATTTATTATGGTAAATAGAGAAAACAATCCAATGGCCTTCAATAGGAGAACGAACTATGACATATACATATAATAACACACCTATTATAAAAAAATAAGGGAAATGAATGTGTACAAACAGGAAAAGAGGCTTAGGTATTTTGTTAGATAAAAAGCTATAAAGTAAAATTATAGTGTGATCTTATTAAAGTTAATATTTTAAATACTTTACAATAGAAAATAGTCTAGAAGGACACACCCAAAACTAATAATAGTGATCATCTCACTAAGACATGTGGTGGGATAATGAGTTTTCTTCCTGTGTTATCTATTTTTGCAATGTCCAATTTTTTTAATATATTTTATTGATTATGCTATTACAGTTGTCCCATTACCCCCCTCATTCTCCTCCACCCTGCACACCCTCTCCCACCCACATTCCCCCCTTTAGTTCATGTCCATGTGTCATAAGTTCTT
>CM052542.1:108666839-108676982 GCA_028533065.1 Trachops cirrhosus
TTGAGGGGCGGGGCTTTAGGAGTTCACCAGGGTGGGGCACCCCAGTGGCTGGGTTGTAACCTGTATGTGGAGGCGGGGTCCGAGAAGGAACAGTGGTGCCTGCTTGGCTCTCTGTAGGAACCCAGAGCCCTCCGCCGCTTTCCGCAAGCCAACCGGGCCCCTCTGGCACCAATTCCGGTGTGGGTGGGCCTGTGCACTCTGGGGGACCTTCCTTTTCAGTCAGTGCCCCAAAGCTCTATTTCCTGGTGCTGGGACCCTGAGTTGCGTGCAGTGCCTTGCTTCACAATGGCCGCCTTGCTGGGTCTGCGGGTCGCCACCACCTGGCTGGGGCCCACCAGCCACTACTGCTTGTGTGCCCAGGGTCTGCCTGCTGTGGACTTGGGTGCCACCCCATTGCTCAGCTCTCTGCTCCAGGTCCCTCACCTGGCCCGACTCCGCCCCTCCTACCGGGGTCTGGATGAATGTGTCTATTTTTAAATCCTTGGGTGTCTGACTTCCATACACTTCAATTTTCTGTCAGCTCTGGTTGTTATTTTGTTTCTATATTGTTGTTCTCCCTATCTTGGTTGTGCAAGGAGGCACAATGTGTCTACCTATGCCTCCATCTTGGCCGGAAGTCTCCTGCTCTTTTGAGTAACATGGAAAGATCTGGAGAACATTATGCTAAGCGAAATAAGCCAGGCGATGAAAGACAAATACCGTATGATCTCACCTGTAAGTGAAACCTAATCAACAAAATGAACATGCAAGTAAAATATAACCAGAGACATTGAAATTAAGAACAATCTGACAGTAACCAGATGAGAGGTGGAAGGGGGTAATGGGGGAGGTGGGGAAGGGTTGTCAGCAACATGTATAAAGGATGCATGGACAAAGTCAAAGTGGGACAGGATTGAAGGTGGGAGGAGGGGATGGCTGGGGTTGGGGGTAGTGATGGAGGGAGAATGGAGACAACTATACTTGAACAACAATAAAGAAAAGAAAAAAGCTGTAAAAAATACATTGAATTTTATTTTTAATTGATCTAGCAGCAACGATATAGTTGATCATGTACGGTTATGCATATATCTGGTGTATGTTTACATATGCTATGTCTGCTAACATACAAGGGACAGGAGGAAGGAATCAGATTAGTGTATTTTGTTTTTATAAGGTATTTATACTACCTATGAGGTGGGATAGTGGTTTTATTTGTGTGTTTGTTTTGGCTTTTTTTTTTTACCTTGCAATAGAAAGAATATATTTGCTAAATTGGTATAGTGTTATTTGTAAGTAAATTTGTATTATTTATAAATTTATATTGCAAACTCTATGGCAAACACTAAGAAAAAAGTTAAAAAAAAAGTATAACTGATATGCTAAAAGGGGAAATACAAGGCTAGTAATACTATGAAAGCAAAAAAGAAAATACAAAATGGATTAAAGACTTAAATGCTAGACCTGAAACCATAAAAATCCTAAAAGGAAAAGGCAGCAAAATCATGGAAACTGGTCGCAGCAATATTTTATCGGATTTATTTCCCCAGGCAAAGGAAACAAAGAAAAAAATAAACAAATGGGACTACCTCAAACTAAAAAGTTTTTGCACAGGAAAGGAATTCATCAAGAAAATAAACTCAATACCAAAAAAAAAAAAAAAACCCAAAAAATGTACAATGACCTGAATACACACTTCCCCAAAGAAGACATACAGATGTCCAACAGACATTAGAAAGGTTGCTGAGTGTATCATCAGAGAAATGCAGATTTAAAACGCAATGAGATATCATCTCACTCCTGTCCGAATGGCTATCATCAACAAATCAACAAACAAGTGCTGGCGAGGATGGGGAGAAAGGGGAAACCTTTTGTATTGTTGGTGGGAATGCAGACTGGTGCAGCCACTGAGAAAAGCAGTATGGAGTTACCTCAAAAACTTAAAATGGATCTGCCTTTTCACCCAGCAATCCCACTTCTGGGAACATATCCAAAGGAATCGAAAACACTAATTTGAATTAACATACGCACCCCTATGTCCACTGTAGTGTTATCTATAGTCACCAAGAAATGGAAGCTGCCTAAGTGCCCATCAGTAAATGAGTGGATAAAACAATGATGGAACATTTATGCAATGTAGTGCTATTTGGCTGTAATAAAGAAAATTTTACCCTTTGTGATACCATGAATGTACTTGTAGAAAATTATGCTAATTGAAATAAGTCAATAAAGACAAATGCCACATCATTTCACTCATATGTGAAATCTAATGAACAAAATAAACTAACAAGCAAAACAGAGACAGACTCATAGACAGCAGGATAACAGCTAGGGCAGCGGAGGTTAAGGGGTAGAGGAATTGAGTCAAAAAGAAAAAGGACTCATGGACACAGACAACAGTGTGGTGATTGCTTATAGTAGAGGGGTAGAAGGGGACTAAATGATAATGGAAAAAATACAATATACATTAAAAAAATTTTATATGGAACCACAAAAGGCCCCACATAGCAACAGTGATCCTGAGAAAGAATAACAAAGTTGGAGGAATCACACTACCTTTATCAAACTATGCTGTTAGGCTACAGTAATCAAAATAGCATGGTACTGGCATAAAAACAGACACATAAATCAGTGGAACGGAATAGAGAGCTCAGAAATAAACCCATGTCTTTATAGTTAATTAATATTTGACAGAAGAAGCAAGTACATACAATGGCCTAAAGAGAGTTTATTCAACAAATGGTGTTAGGAAAACTGGACACATGAGTGCAGAAAAATGAAACTAGACAACCTCCTTTTTATTTTTCTCTTTTGAAGATTGTTTTATTTATTTATTTTTAGAGAGAGGGAAAGTGAGGGAGAAAGACAGGGAGAGAAACATTAATATGTGCTTGCCTCTCGCACAGCCTCAACCAGGGACCTGGCCTGCAACCCAGGCATGTGCCCTGACTGGGAATCGAACTGGAGACCCTTTGGTTCATAGGCCACCACTCAGTCCACTGAGCCACACCAGCCAGGGCGTAGACCACCTTCTTACACCACACATAAGAATACATTCAAAATGTATCAAAGACTTAAATGTTAGACTGAGAATCATAAAAATCCTGGAAGAAAACATAGGCAGTAAAATCTCAGACATTTCTCATAGCAATATTTTTTCTGATATATCTCTTCAGGTAAGGGAAACAAAAGAAAAATAACCAAATGGGGCTTTGTCAAAATAATTTCTTTTTGTACAGCAAAGGAAATCATCAAAAGAATAAAAAGACAACCCACAGAAAGGGAGAACATATTTGCTGATATATTTGATAAGGGGTTAACATCCAAAATTTATAAAGAACTTATAAAACTGAACACCAAGAAAACAAACAATCTAATGAAAAAATGGGGAAAGGACCTGAACAGATACTTTTCCAAAGAGGACATACAGATGGCCAATCATCAGAGAAATGTGAATTAAAACTACATTTTGATATCACCTCACACCTGTAAGAATGGCTATCATATAAATTGACAAGTGCTATCAAGGATGTTGAGAAAGGGAAACCCTATTGTACTGTAGGTGGGAATGTAGATTTTTGCAGCCACTGTGGAAAGCGGTATGGATATACCTCAAAAAATTAAAATGGTACTGCCTTATGACCAGGTAATTCAACTTCTGATCATTTATCTGAAGAAACTTGAAATACTAATTCCAAAGAATATAAGAATGCCTGTGTTCACTGCAGCATTATATACAATAGCCAAGATCTGCAAGTACCCCAAGTGTCTATCAGTAGATGAGTGGATGAAACAACTATGGGACATTTTCTCAATGGAATACTATTTGGCCGTAAAAAAAGTTTACCCTTTGCAACAGTGTGGATGGACCTGGAGAACATTATGCTAATTGAAATAAGCCAGTCAGTGAGAAACACAAATACCAACCATATGACTTCACTCATACATGGAATCTAATGAGAAAATGAACTAACAAGCAAAATAGTGACAGACTCATAGGTAGAGAGCAGGCTGACAGCTCTGGAGTGAAGGTTAGGGAGTGGAGGGATCGTGAAAACAAAATGCACTCAAGGACATGGACAACAGTGTGTTTGGTCATTGCCGGGGCTGGGGGGGTGGTTAGAGATGAAGAGGGATGTAAAGGGGATAAATGGTAATGGAAAAAATACAATATAAATAAAATTTAAATACGGCATATCTGCAATAAAATGGTTTTTATAATAAAAATATTTTGTTTGTTCATTTGTTTATTAATTTAGTCAGTCAATCCCATCTGAAAGTATTTTTTGAATAGTTCTATGCGCCAGGCACCATCCTGTCATTGGAACACACTGCTGAACAAGTCACACATGGTGTCTATCTTATCTCATGGAGACCTCAAACAAAACAAAACAAAACAAAATGAAAGCAAACAAAACTTAAACATTACACAGGTAAATAAAATAACTAAGAAATGCAATGAAAAAAAAAAACAAATGGCTGAGCACAATGGGTGGGAGACAGGAACAAGGAAAGAATCTACTCTAAATAGGCCTGCCTAACGATATTTAACAGACAAAAGATGTAAATGAGCTAATCAGGCAAAGAATGAGCTTGGGGTTGGAGAGAAAAGAAAGAAGAGGAAAGTGCACAGCTTCTGAGAGAGGTTGACATACTTTTTAAAAAATGTGAAAATCGGTGTGGCTAGAGCACGGTGAGGGAGATGGAGAGTAGCTAAGCAAGTTTGGAAAAATATGCTGGTTCCAGATCATGCATTCTTTGTCGGCTATGTTAAAGAGAATAACTTTTATTCAGGGTGCAACAGGATGCCACTGAAGGGTTTTAAACAAGAAAGTAAAATTATTACATGTATATAAGTATCACTTTTGCTACTGTACAGAAAAGTATGTCCATAGTATATATTAAAGAGGATGCAATAAGGAGATAAATTAGGAAAGCGTTATTCACATCCCACCTCCAGTCTTTTGGAAAAGCCATTAGCTCTGAAGGGTAACAAAATATCCACCCCTAATGTGCCACTTTCGCATGTGGATTAGTTTGAGTAGAAAGAAATCAAGACCAAGGCAATTCAAAACAAACTTTTACCTCTCCCTTCACTATCTAAATTAATTTAGATAGGGGGCCTGGCTCAGTAAGGAAGCTATTATCAGAGACAACTTTTATCTGAATGACCTATGTGTATGGCAGGAAAAGTATCTACCAAACATCTGTACTTCTTAATTGTCCCATGAATTACCCACCTCCCCTTTAAACTCCCTTGCCCCCATCCCATTCCTTAGCTCAGGATGGCATATAAGCCTCAACTGCTTGACTTCTCCTTGGATGTCATCTTTTTATGGGGCTCCTGTATGTACAAAATTAATAATTTTTCTTCTATTAATCTATCTTATGTCAATTTAATTATTAGATCAACCAAAGAACCTACATGGGTAAGAGGAAACAATTTCCTCCCCAATAGCTCTATCTTGAAATTATTTCCAGATTTTAACCACTTTTTTTTTCAACCGCTTTTCATTCATTCCATTACTGTTACTCATCCAACTGACCAAAACCTCTTCCCTGGATTATTGCGAGAGTTCCCTAATCTCCTTCCTTCCATCCTTGACATTTTCCCTTAAAATTTAAGTCAGTGAGCTTATTATTCATTCCCTTATTCAAAACCCTCAATTCTCTCCACATCACTCAGTAAGAAGCAAAAATCCTTATGTGGTCTATGAGGCCCTACAGGATCAAGCCACTCTTCTTAACCTCTTGTTGCCTTTCTAACCTTACTTACTGATATTCTCCAAATTCTGCTTCAACCATAATTAAGCACTTGCAAATTTTGAAATATGCCAACCATCTGCTCCATTAGCAAATGCTGAAATCTCCACTATACTAGACTTCCCCAGCTGCCCATATGGCTTTCCCTCATCTTGAAAGTCATTACTCAAATCTTACCTGCTCAACCGAACTGCTCCACACACCCTACTTAATACTGTAAAATGCTCCTTTCCTTCCTGTATGTCCAATACCACAAAAACACTGTTGTACTTTTTACACCCTTTAACACCTTCTAATTTACTTACAAACTACATTCATCATATTTCTCCCTCCCACAAAAATATGAGACCCATAAAGGCAGGAATTTTTATCTGTTTTCCTCATCAGTACATCCCTAGAACTTGACTCATAGTAGATAACAGTGTGTATTTTATGAACTGTTATCTCATTAACATATCAACAGACCCCAAAACAGAAACCAACAGATACCAAAAACTCGTTTTTTTAAGGTTTTATTTATTTATTTTTAGAGAGAGGGGAAGGGAGGGAGAAAGAGAGGGAGAAAAACATCAGTGTGTGGTTGCTTCTTACATGACCCCCACTGGAGACCTGGCCCTCAACCTAGGCTTGTGCCCTGACTGGGAATCGAACCAGTGACCTTTCAGTTCGCAGCACACACTCAATCCACTGAGCCACATCAGCCAGGGCCAAAAACTTATTTTTATAATATTTATCATATCCCTAAAACATACTTGATTGTTGCAAAACAAGAATAAAATAAGAATAACACAAGAATTAAATAATACTTCAATAAATATTTAATATTAATATTATTGAAGGATTCATGTTATCACAGCTATAATTAAACAGTACACAGCCAGTATTATTATATTCTAAAATTAAATAAAGCAATAAAAATATTAAAAGGTGAAAAGATAATGTCATAGTCTACAAAAGAAATGGGAATTTAAAAAACAAACATTTATTTTCTGCATATTATGGGAAATAATGCATTTACTCTCCCCTTACTCTCATTTACTCTCATGCACAGAAAGGGTAACTAAGCTCCCAGAACTTAAATCTAGACATTTACCAACAAAACACAAGGTTGAACAACTCTTCTGTAATAGTCACTGAAGGAAATACACTGAAAAATTATCAGAAGTAATAAAGTTAGGTAAGATGTTCAGTTACTAAAACATGTGCTTTAAAAACTTTCTCATATACCAATAATAACTTATTAGAAAAACAATAAGAAAATGTAATATACAACGTGATAGCTCTAGTTACCACTGTTATATTATGTATATGAAGTTGTTGAGAGTAGATTCTAAGAGTTCTCATTACAAGAAAAAAAATTCTTTTTTCCATTTCATTTATTGTATCTATATATATATGAGATGACAGATGTGAACTAAACTTATTGTAATAACCATTTACCAATACATATACTTATATGTTGAACCTTTATACTGTATACCTGAAACTCATACAATGATGTATGCCAATTATACAATTATAATTTGTCAATTATATCACAAAAAAATTAAAACATAATTAAGGAAAACTTCTACATACAATAGCAGCAAGAAGAAACCGTAATTGAAGCCATTGATCAACCCTAGCTTTCTAAAAGCAGAACAAACAGATGTTGTATGAGATATAAGAGAAATGATAGAGTAGCACTTAATGAACATGGGGTGCATTATACAGTTCTTTCTATTTCTGTGTAGGTTTGAAACTTTCTACAATAAAAAGTTAAAATATATAGAGAAAGGCACAGACACATGAAACAGATTGACAGCTGTCAAAGGAGAGCAGGAAGGGGCACTAGATGAAAGTAGGTAAGGGGAGCCAAAGAACATACATGCATAACCCATAAACACAGATGACAGTGTGGTGATGGCCAGAGGGAAGGGAGACCAAAAGCAAAAGGGGACATCTGCAAGAGTGCAAACAATAAAAATAAAGTAAATAAAAGTTAAAAATTATATATATATATACAAAATGGGGAATTAAAATGAAAATCTTGATGTAAGACAAAAAGACAAACATTCACCCTAAAAATTAATTATAAAAATATTTCGCTTTTTTTTTTCCCAAGATGGTGGCGTGGTAGGACACAGCAGATTCTACTCTCCCACAACCAGGAAAAAAATCCTAGTCATTCTAGGTAGGAACAGAGCAAAGAGTCACTATTATCACGACATAAATGAAAATAGATCGCAAATTGTAGCAGACATTGAAAAACCCGACGGTAAGGAGACTACGTGCATCAGCGCGGGGACCAGGGACGTTGCAGCCCCAGGGCCGGTGCGCCGGGGTCAGCCGCTGGGCTCCTGGGAGAGAGCTGAGTCATCTGTTCCCTCCCTGGCCAAACAAGGACTGAGCAGCTCCCAGGGAGGCCAGTGCACTGGAGGGCACAGAGAGAGGAGTGAGGACGAAGAGGCAACCACACAGGAGCTGTAAGCACCCACGCAAAGCCCTGGTGAAAGTGTGCAACCCACCCGGTGCATCCAAAGGAACCTGCCTCTAGGTCCACGCCCCCAACGCAGAGAAAGCGTGGTTTGGTGAAAGTCTCGGAAACCACAGCGTTGAAAAAGGAAAAGGCACGGGCGCTCCCCAGGACTTAGGAGGCCCAGGCTGTGAATTTGGGGGAAGTGGGCACCCCTTGGGATCCAGAGAGTGCGCACCCGTGAACCCGGAAAAGGCGCAGGCGCTCCGCGGGACCTGTGAGGCCCAGGCCCTGAAGGTAGGAGAAGAGGGCGCCCCTCGGGACCAAGAGAGTGCGCATGCGGGAACCTGGAAAAGGCGCAGGCACTCCGCGGGACATCGGAACACACAGCGGTGAATTCCCAAGGACGCACATAGCTGCACCCAGCCCCCACACACAGATCCCTTCCGGGAAGCACCAGACAGGCTTGGGGGAGAACGTGCTCCCGGAGTCTACACTACACACAGTACGCCAGAGGCTGACTGAGTCCTGAATGGGAACAGAGAAACACTGTCTCCAGTCACCCCTCAGTGTGCTGAAGCCAGCTAGAAAACCAGTTTGGCCAGTATGAAACCAACAGTTTGTTGTTTTGTTTCGGTTTTGTTTGTTTTTTGTGTGTTTGTTTTGTTTTTGTTTTCTTTTAATTATTTAAAAGTAACCTTTCATCTTTTAATTCCTATTATTTTTTGATCTATCAAGTCTTTATGCTTCTCTTTCTGTCACCCTAGTCTTGACCCTGCTCCCTTGCTTTCCAAATTTATCTCTTCTTCCTTCCATCATATGCTTGGTTCATTCTTCTTTTTTTTTTTCTTTTTGGACCTGCAAGTAATTGCATAATTGTATTATCATGATTTCATTATTCCTACACCTTTTATTTTTATAGTATTGTGGCATTCCTCTTCTTTTTGCATAGACTTCTTTGCTTGGCTGATTATATTGTATCATTCGATAGGTTTCCCCCATTATCTCATTCATAGTGTATTGCCAATTACTGTCCTTCATTGGTGATCCATTAGTACAATACTCTCTCTTCTTGAGTGCAAGGCTCAATACTCTCTATTCCAGTTACCTAGATTTCATATATTCTCTCATATGATGGTTGCTTTAATATTACGGTAAATAATAGCCACTTCATACAATTGTAAATACTTCCAGATTATAGCCCACTTCGCAGGTTCCTGAACTTTATTACTGTAGTGGTTAACTCTATTCTCTCACACACTTCACTTATTTACTACTCTTTACTCTCACCTTACCTTAGAATCTGACTTCCCACATCCTCACTGCCTTCTAGAGCCAACTCACAATCCTTTCCTTCCCAATAACAGTCTTATCTTCTTTACATCCTTTCTTAAAAGTGGTGAGAGGGTTGAAAGATCACAATTAACACTATACATAGCCAAAGGATCTCCTATCTCCTCTCTATTGCCTGCTACTGTAAATATCATAGAATATTCTCTTGCTGTCTTAAACCATTTTGCCTTACCCCTCCAACAGATCACAAAAAAGAGTATGTGGAAACTGTGAATGCCTGCATACCCAAAAGAGACTGCACCACAGAACCTCACAGGTATTCTACCACAGAAGTTCACACCATAAACCTAGGGAGCCAGAACTGATCAATTTAAAAACCTGAGGCTAGCAAGAAGAGTCTCACGAACAATGAGAAGACAAAGGAACAATCCCCAAATGAAGGGACAGGAGGAAGCCTCAGAAAGAATGATAAATGAAATAGAGGCAACTCAACTATCAGACTCGGAGTTCAAAGCAATGATTATCAGGAATTTCCACGTACTCTCAGTGAGTTTCCAGAAACTACAGGGAAGCTACAATGAACTCGCTACAAACTAAATCAGCCTCAAAAAGGAAATAGAAACTATCAACAAGGGCCAAGAGGAAATGAAGAATAC
>CM052542.1:108677482-108699203 GCA_028533065.1 Trachops cirrhosus
GAAGGGTTTACAGGAACAAATATAGAGGACACATGGACAAAACTAGGGGGGTTCGAAAGGGGAGGGAGGAGGGGAGGAATGGGTGGGTGGGCTGGAATGGGAATAAAGGATAGAAACTGTACTGAATAAACAAAAAAATAAAAAATAAAAAAAATAAATGTAGAACTGAAGCTTAAAAAAAAATGTTATTTCTCCTCAATGAACTTATAAATTCCAATGTGATGTTTTGAAAACATCAATATGATCCTTAAATTTACCTGACAGCATAATGGGAAAATACATTCTGAAAAAGATAAGTAATAACAATGGAGGGAGTGGAGGATTTACTACCAGCTATTGAAATGTATTATTTGTCAACTGTATTGAAACAATTTGGTGCTGACACAGAAACAACTTAACAGATTTAAATAAAAGAGTACAAATACAAACACAAGTACAATTTAGAATACAGTACAATACAGAATACAGATGATAGTACAATATAGAATACAATATAGGGTAAAGATGATATTTCACTGAGATGGCAAAAAAGGGAATTATTGAACAGACTGAGCTAAGTATACAGCCATTGCGGGAAGTACTCTTTCACCTTACACTTTAACCAAAATTGTAAAAAACTCAGAAAGGTAGAAAATTCAACTACTAATTTTAATGAACTTTAAAACAGAGACAGATCTCCTAACCATGGCAAGAATGCCAAATAATATAAAAGAAAGTACTGCTAGCTGTAACTAGATACAAACTTAGGATCATTATACAGGACAAAGATGTTATATCCGTGGCAGGGGGGCTGGGGGAAGTCAGTACCCTTAATAGATGAAGCGCTCTCAAAAATCCTAAATAAAAAGATGGGCAAGTTTGTCACAATGATGATGGTGGTTGATAGTGTGATGCCCACAGACATAGGCAATAATAAATATACTCCTTTAATGTAAGTAAAGAATACAAACATTTAAAATATGAGAGGGCTGTACATATTAAGAAAATCAACAGCACCCTGCAAATACAAGAGCAATCTTCAATGGCTTTCAAATCTATATTAAGGAAGCTACTGTTGATGTTATTTCCTATTCATAGTGAGGATGATTAAGGTCTTTCAAAAAGCTATCTTTACCATTCTCATCATACTGCTTAAGTGTTTATGCCATTCTAGCCCCTCCTGATGGACTCTAATAAGAGGCTTTAGCTTTGAGACTGCCCATCCACGAAGTGTAAATAAGTGGTAACAACTATATCACAGCCCTGAGTGCTGGTTTGTAAGGCCAGGTGAATCAAAGAACAATTTACCAGGTAAATCCTTATCTCCTGGACCTACACTTTAGCCCACCTGTATCCATTCTTACAATGAAATAAACAGCAATGGACAATAAAAAATGTACTTTTTGCACAGTAAAATAAGATAATTACACAAGAGCATCAGATAGTTAAAATGTATAGAGTTATTTTAGGAAAAAAATTACATACAGAGTGATCAAGGAAAATCTTATCAGTGGCTCAATCATAACATCATCAAAATAAAAATGTTACTGGGTGCCCACCATAGAATTTTACACTTAGTAGGCTACCAAACTTCTATTAAGCCCTTATATCTAAAGCACTCTGTGAGGAATACAATCTTGAATAAGACCTTGAGGAGTTCACAGGCTAGTGCAGGAGGCAGCAGGGAAACAATTCCAATTCAATGAATGTTACAATAGAGGTATACACAAAATATTCTGAGAGCATCAAGAAGTTTGGGGAATTATGAAAAAGTCAAACAAAAAATGACAAGTGGGCTAGTACTTGAAGGTAAAGATTTTACCAGGCTGAGAAGAAGAAAACTAAAAATTATACATCAAAAAATCTATGTGCAAAAACATGTAGTTCATGGCTCACTCACAGGTAATTAGTAAAACATGGGGTCCAGAGAGCATATTTTAAGAATAACCAGTAGTTCCTAACACTGAAAATGAGAATGGGATTGGAGAGTTACAAGATAAAATGTAGTTTATAAAGATAAATTTTGGCAACAATGTTCAGAAAACAAACAAAAACTGTTGAAAGAAAATTCACCAAGGGTCTATCATGTCTCTGTAGGTCTTTATCAGATTTTGTTCTCTCTTTTAACAAACATCCTTGTTAAAGCTTTTTTTATTGTTGTTCAAGTACAGTTGCTCCATTTTTGCCCCACCATGCCCCCCACCGCCACAAGCACCCCCACCTTCCACCCTCAAACCCACCCTCTTTGGCTTTGTCCACGTGTCCTTTATACATGTTCTTGGATGGCCCTTCCCCTATTATCCCTCTCTCCGCTCCTCTCCAATTACTGTCAGTCTGTTCTTTATTTCTATGTCTCTGGTTGTATTTTGTTTGTTTGTGTGTTTTATTGATCAGGTTCCAATTATAGGTGAGATCATATGGTATTTGTCTTTCATCACCTGGCTTAAATCACGTAGCATAATGCTCTCCAGTTCCATCCATACTGTCATAAAGGGTAGGAGCTCCTTCTTTCTTTCTGCTGCATAATATTCCATTGTGTAAATATATCACTTTTCTGATCCACTCATTTACTGATGGGCACTTAGGCTGCTTCTAGCACTTGGCTATTGTAAATTGTGCTGCTATGAACATTGGGGTGTATAGGTTCTTTTGGATTGGTGTTTCAGCATCCTTAGGGAATAATCCCAGCAGTGGTATTGCCAGGTCAAAAGGCAGTTCCATTTTTAGTTTTCTGAGGAAATTCCATACTGTTTTCCACAGTGGCAACACCAGTCTGCATTCCCACCAACAGTGCACTAGGGTTCCCTTATCTCTACAACCTCTCCAACACTTGTAGTTTGCTGCTTTGGTGATGATGGCCATTCTGACTGGTGTGAAATGGCATCTCCTTGTTGTTTTAATTTGCATTTCTCTGATGGCTAGTGATGCTGAGCATCTTTTTATATGTCTCGAGGCCCTCTGTATGTCCTCCTTGGAGAAGTGTCTGTTGAAGTCTTTTGTCTATTTTTTAATTTTTTTTTTGTCTTCCTAGAGTGGGGTCGTGTGAGTTCTTTATATATTTTGGAAATCAAACTCTTATCCAAGGTACCATTTGCAAATATGTTTTCCCATACGAATGGTTCTCTTTTGATTTTAATGCCATTTCCTTTAGTTGTGGAGAAGCTTTTTATTTTGATGAGATCCCATTTGTTTATTCTTTTCCTTTATATTTTGCTCTAGGACACATATTGGTGAAAATATTGCTGCATGGAATATCTGAGATTTTCCTGCCTATGTTCTCCTCTAGAGCTTTTATGATGTCACAACTTACATTTAAGTGTTTTATCCACCTTGAATTTATTTTTGTATATTGTGTAAGTTGGTTGTCGAGTTTCATTGTTTTGCATGGAGCTGTCCAGATCTCCCAGCACCATTTGTTGAAGAGGCTATTTTTACTCCATTTTGTTTCTGCCCCCTTTGTCACATATTAATTGACCATAGAGACTTGGGTTAGTTAAAACTTTATCTCAGTGTAAAGGTTAGGCAGGGTTCCAATAACCACAATTATTAAAGATTGGGGTTTTCTAAATTCAGGAATCCTCAATTGTGGTGCAAACTCTATGAGCAGAGCAGCCACCTGCATCAACCTCCATGTTGCTCCTGAGTGAGCGGGGATCAAAGCAGAATTAATGGGAATATGCAACTCAGGCAGCCTGTTGTGACTTGAGTAAAAATTCCTTTGTGTCTGATTCAGGAGGTTGTTGTCTTCTACCAACACCTATAAAATTGTGACAGACTAATTTGTTAGCGTGCAAGTGTAGGAAAATCCAAGACACTTCACAATTACTGAAAAAGGCTTCTTCAAAAAGAAGAGGAGGATCAGGACAGAACATAAGAAGACCCATTACCAGATCATGTAGAACCACAGAAAAAGACACAATGATCTCACCCTTAAGAATTTTGAAGAAAGGAGAAAACAGATGTAAGAAGTTCTTTTTGGAGGCAAAAAGGACAAGACTTGAAACTGACTGAGTGAGGGAGGTGTAGTCTCAGTCTGACCATAATATCCATAACTGGATGACTGATGGATAGTTATGCCATTAATAGAGAAAGATAACTTAAAAACATAAGAGCAGATACAATATAAAAAGCCAGAGAACACTGAGTTGAGTTTGGACATATGAAATTACAAAGATAAATCTTTAGAGATATCTACTGAAACACTGGAAACAGAAGTTTGTAGTTCCAGAAGGAGGTCATGAGTAGAGAAAAATATTGACCTATTTTTTACAGAAGGCTCTGCAGACCCCTAGAATACCCTGAGAACTTCTCAGAAGATCAACAAAGTCAACCTAATTTTCATAATAAATTAAGATGTTATTTGCATTTTTCACTGTGCTAACATTTGCCTTCGTAGTGCAAGCTGAACAATGGGTAAAAGTGCTGGTATCTAAGGACAAACAAGGGCAATGGAACCAAGCTCTACTGGTAGACACTGAATTCTTTACAACCCTGTGCTCAAATTAAAATGATAACAAATCTAAGAATTTTTTGAAGCAGCAAAAACCCATTGATTTTTATTAAATACTAATACTTAAAATACATCTTTTAAATTCCATGTGTAGGGAAATGGAAAGTATGAATGAAATATAATGTTTTCCTGAGGAAAAGCATTGATGTAGTTGAATTTCTATGTCAACTAAGTACTTTTTCATGAAAAAATATTTTTTCTTTAAAGCAATGACTGACAACAAATGGTAACTATTCAGACTTGGGTATTTGGCAGACATTTTCTTGAAATAAAAATAAGTAAACCTGTCACTTAAAAAGTAACTGTCAGGATTTACTACTAATAAAAATTGAGCTTTTAATTGAAAATTATGCTTATGTAAAACTCTTATCAACTACAATGAGATTCCCAATACACAGAAGACTATTTTCTTAAGATTGATAATGATATTAAAAATGAGAGTCAAGGTGGGAGGTGAAGGTAAACACACTTTGCCTTCTCACACAACTACAGAAAAATTACAACTAGACCTCAAAACAAATAACACCCAGAACGGTCAGAAAATTGAGCTATATGGAAGTCAGACAACCAAGGATTTAAAGAAGCCACATTCATTCAGACAACAGGAGGGGCAGAGAGGTGGAGACAGGCTGAGAGTCACAGACATGCAGTATGGCAGAATGTGTGAATGTGGTCCCATGTTCATGTGTGGTGGATAAATATTAGGAGGGATACACCTCAGGAGCAAGGGATCCTAGCCCTAGACCAGACCACAAAGCCAAGGGTTCCAGCACCAGGATTTTCAGGAGACTCCACTTAAAGGTCCCACACAGACTTAGAACTTATGCAGACACACTTGCTCTGGGATTCAGCACCAGGGCAACAGCTTGAAGGGCACCAGTCGCATCCAGGGAGTAAGTGAAGTGACTGGAAACAGGGCAAGTGCTGGGCAATCCTCCAGAAGCCAGGCAGTGGCACTGTCCTCTCTCTAAGCCCTCCTCCCACACAGAGTCACGAAGTGATGAGGGGAGTTGCCCCACCCTGGCAATTACCTAAGGCTCTGCTCCACACAATTTACAGGTGCCTTTACTATAATAGGACAGAGAGTCAAAGCAGCTCTACCTAATACACAGAAACAAACATAGGGAGGTTGCCAAATTGAGGAGACAAGAAATATGGCCCAAATGAAAGAACAGAACAAAACGTCAGAAAAAGAACTAAATGAAATGCAGATAACCAATCTATAAGATGCAAAGTTCAAAACACTGGTGATCAGGATGCTCAAAGAACTCACTGAGTACAGCAAACACATAGAGAAAGAAATGAAGGCTACACTAAGTGAAATAAAGAAAAATCTACAGGGAACCAACAGTGGAGGGGATGAAGCCGGGATTCACATCAATGATTTGGAACATAAGGAAGAAATACACATTCAACCAGAATGCCAAGAAGAAATAAGAATTCAAAAACCAAGGAGAGAATAAGAAGACTCTGGGATATCTACAGATATACAAACATCTGGATTATAGGGATGACAAAAGGAGAAGGGAAAGAGTAAGAAATTGAATACTTATTTCAAAAAATAATGAAAGAAAAATTCCCTAATTGGTGACAGAAATAGTCATACAAGTCCAGAAAGCACAGAGAGTCCCAAACAAGTTAGAACCAAAGAGTACCACACCAACACACATCATAATTAAAAGGCCAAAGGTTAGAGATAAAGAATCTTAAAAGCAGCAAGAGAAAAACACAGAGTTACCTACAAAGGAGTTCCCATAAGACTCTCATCTCCTTTCTCAAAAGAAACTGTTCAGGCTAGAAGGGACTGGCAAGAAGTATTCAAAGTGATGAAAAACCAAGGACCTACAAACTAGATTACTCTATCCATCTGAGTTACCATTTAGAATGGAAGGGCATATAAAATGCTTCACAGACAAGGTAAAGCTAAAGGAGTCCATCTCACCAAGGCATTATTATATGAAATGTTAAAGGGACTTATTTAAGAAAAAGGAGAAGATCAAAACTATGAACATATTTTAACCCATTTTGGGTAACAAGTTCACAACTATCAACAATTGAATCTATAAAAAAACAAACTAAGCAAACAACCAGAACAGGAACAGAATCAGAGAGATAAGGATTATTTGGAGGGTTATCATCTGGAACAGGGAAGGGGAAGACTGGGGGGGGAAGGTGCAGGGATTACAAAGCATAATTGGTAGGTACAAAATAGACAGGGGGATGTTAAGAATAGTATAGGAAATGGAGAAGCTAAAGAATTTATATGCACAACCAATGAACATGAAGTAAGGGTGGGGACTGTTGGAGGGAATGGGGGTACAGAGCAAAGGGGAAAATTGGGACAATTGTAATAGCTTGATCAATAAAATATACTTAAAAAATAAAACCATGAAATATCACCTCACACCTGTCAGAATGGGTATCATCAATAAATTAGCAAACAACAAATGTTGGCAGTGATGTGGATATAAGGGAACCCTCATGCACTGTGGGGGGAATGTAGATTGGTGCAGCCACTGTGCAAAACAGTACCGGGTTTCCAAAAAAAATTAGAAATGGAACTGCCTTATGAATTCTCTTCTGGGAAGAGAATTCTCTTCTGGGAATATATCCAAAGAAACTCAAAACACTAAATTGAAAGAACATACACACACCCCTGTGTTCACGTCAGCGTTATTTACAATATCAAAGCACCCAAGTTTCCATCAGTAGATGAGGGGATAAAAAAGGCTGTGGTACATTTACACAATGGAATACTACACTGCTGTAAAAAAAAAAAAGAAGGAAATCTTACCCTCACAACAGCATGGATGGACCTGGAGATTGTTATGCTAAGAGAAATAAGCCAGTTAGAGAGAGCCGAATACCATGATTTCATTTATATGTAGAATCTAATGAACAAAATAAACAAAATTTTTTACAAAAGAAAATGAGACATTTTACATTTGTAAGATCTGCATAATTTAATGAACACAAACTTTTCAAAATGAACAATGTCTTATAATAAAACTCATGTGTAGGTTAAGTTAATTCAAAGATTTAAACATATCAGTGAGGGAGTTAGCAAAGATGGAGGCATAGGCAGAAACCCTTTGCTTCCTCGCACAACCAAAAGGAGGATAACAATCAGTCTAAAATCAATAAACAACCAGAAGCTCCAGAAAAATCAAACTGCATGGAACTCCGACAACCAAGGAAGTAAAGAAAAAAATCAATCAGAACAACCAGACTGCTAAGGCGGTGGACCGCATGGGCCAGCTGGCAGAGAAAAATCTTGGGAGAACTTGGTGGTGGGGCTGGCTGCAGTGTGGCAATGGGAACAGAATCAGAGAAATGAATATCACATGAAGGGTTTTCAGTGGGGACAGAGAGAGAAGGAATGGGGGCTAAGGTACAGGGAAGAAGAAGCATAATTGGTAGGCATAAAATAGATGGGGAGAGATAAAAATGGTATAGGAAACAGAGAACTCAAAGAACTTATATGTACAACCCATGGACATGAACTAAGCAGGAGGAATGCTGGAGGGTGGGGGGGTGCAGGGTGGAGGGAGGATAAAAGGAGAAAAAATTGGGAAAACTGTAACAGCATAATCAATAAAAATACTTTAAAGAATAAACATATCAGTGCATATTTTTTAACATAATAGCTTTGTTGAGACACAATCCACATACCATGCATTCACATTTAAAATGTACAATGTGATGGCATTTAACATATTCTCAGAGTGTGCAAGCAACACCTCATCAATTTTAGAACATTATCAACACTCTAAAAACAACCCTTTAATTAGCCAGCACACCCCAAAACCTCTATTACCACAAACTCTAGGCAACCACAGAAGTATTTTCTGAAGCTATAAATATGCATATTCACATTTCACAGAGATGGAATAATAAAATATGTGGACTTTTGTGAGAGGCTTCTTTCACTTAGCATAATGTTTTCAAGATTCATCCATATTGTGGCATGTATCAGTACTTCATTTGTTTTATTGCCAATATTCTATCATATAGATACTCCATATTTTGTTTATCCATTCAGCAGTTGGTAGACATTTGGGTTATTTCCACTTTTTTGTATGAACAATACTACTATGAACATTCATGTATAAGTTTTTATGTAAACATATGTTATCATTCTTCTTGGGCTATACGCCTAGAATTGCTGGGTCATATGGTAAACCATCCTTTGTCTACTCTTTCACTTGGATTTTTCTATTCTTCTTAAGGATATCAAGAACCTAGAAGTCTTTTTATATATTAGGGAGGTTAACTTTTTGTATGATATATCTTGCAAATATTTTCTTCCATTTCATCTTTGTTTATGAAGTCTTTCACCTACTTTTTGTATTTTTATGGACTGTCATCTTCATGATTTATGATATTAAAAATGAGAAACTGACATAGAAAGGTAAGCCAGTAAAGGGTACAGAGAAAGGATAACTCAAAGGGTTAACAAGAAGAGAACAAAGTGCTATCTGTCCTGAAAGCTAATCGAAGAAAGTCTCAAAATTGGAGGAGTAACAGACAAAGAAATAACATTAACTGAGCCAATTAGGATCCAGATTTTTTAATGGCCACTGGGTTTGGCAATTATATTATTAGTAACTTTTACATAAAAAAAGTTTCCAAAGAGAAATAAGATTGAGGTCCCACATTGAAGTTTGTGAATAAAGAGTAAGTGGGAGGTAGAGCACTGGTAACAATGAATGTTTACCCCACTATCTAGGCATCTAAGAGAAGATGGGAAAGTATAACAATTTGAAGTTCTAGAGAAAAAAGAAATGGAATAAGACAAAATTACATAAACAAGTTTCAAAACGAGAGGGGAGAGAAGGTAAGTAATTGATACCTTATGATTTTCATTATATTTATAGAGAAGATTATGAGGTCACTTGCTAAGATTAGGGTAAAATCGTGCAAGAGATTGAAAAAAATATTAAACAACACAAAGGAAAATAAGAATTGGAATAGAAACTGTACTGTAGACATGTATGAGTCCCTTATAATACCTAGAAAAATGCCTTATACATAGACAGACTCAATAAATATGTATAAAATTTAATAAATTTTAGATAATTAAAAATATAATAGCTCTAAAAATTTAGTTTTAATATAAGTGTTTAACATGTTTTATGTAAACCAGTATGCTAATAAGATAGTTACTTTGTGGCATGACTTCCCAAGGAGAATATATAATTCCATTTATTCAATTTCTATAGTCAAATCATTTCCATAATAAAAGCAAAAGTAAAAAGTACTAAAATTGCTAAACAATGGTAAAACTTGTATCTAAATAGCATTAGAATAAAGACTTCACTAAATGTCTTCACCTACTAAATATACTTTGTAAATGATTTTTTAATTAATAAATTAACATGGGGGGCATAACTGAGTAGAATTACATTTGAACTCTCAGTACTATATTTGAAACTTTTCTTTAAAACCAAAGTTATTCCAGATAAAATGTTTCTTTTTAAAAACCAACAATAATCATTTTATATTTTAACTTTTTATTTATTTAATTTGTTCTTAAAGATGGAAGTGACTGAGATTTATTAAAATAACTCCTCCTAGATTTACCCCTGGGTTCAAAGATGGTTCAACATATACAAATCAATCAATATGATATATCACACTAATAAAATGAAAAAGGAATCATATGGTCATCTCAATACATGCAAAAAAAGCATTTGACAAAATTTAGCATGTATTCATGATAAAAACATAACAAATTAGGTATAGAAGGAATATATCTCAACATAATAAAAACCATATATGGCAAGTCCACAGCCAACATCACACCCAAAGATGAAAAGTTGAAAGCTTTTTCAGGAACAAGAGACAGGAGTGCCTACTCTCACCACTCCCACTCAACATGCTGCTGGAAGTCCTAGCCAGAGCAACCAGGCAAAAGAGAAAAAAAGGTATTGCAGATGGCATGATTTTATACATAGTAAATCCTTATGACTCTACAAAAAAACTGTAACCTGTGGTTACCAGAAGCAGAGGGTAGAGGGAAGGGAAATTGGAGGAAGGTGGTCAAAAGGTACAAACTCCCAGTTATAAGACAAACAAGTATTAGGGATATAATGTGCAACATGATGACTACAGCTAACACTGCTGTATGATATGTAGGAAAGTTAAGAGAGCAAATCCTGTTTTTAACTTTTTATTTTGAAATAATTTTATACTTACAGAAAAGTTGGTGAAATAATACAGAGAATTCCCAAATACCTTTCAAACTGCTTTCCCTAATATTAACATGTTATATAGCAATAATAAAATTGTCAAAATCATGAAACTGCTGTTTGTCCCTCCTATCATGTCTTCTGTTTTTATAAGATGGTATTTTTACTGAAAAATTTCTTTGACATGTTTGTTGCTATTCATATCTCAGGTGACACATAAAAGGACACGTCTTCATTTGCAAGCAGAGTAAAAAGTAGAGTAGTCTCTTCACCTATCAATTATATTCTTCAATTTTCTAGAATATATTTCTATTTTGTAAATAGGTAACTTCCAAGTACATGGATAATTATTTATTTAAAATTGTAAAATTTATATTAATAAATACTTATTAATAAATAAAAACTTATATTAATCTTCAAAAGAATGTTTAGGAAAAAAAACTGCAACTTCCCAAAATATTACAGAAAGAGCTAATTGAGGGGTTGGGGACCAGAAATATGTAATAGGATGTAACCATATAATATTATTATGATTTTCATCTAACAGTCTCAATATCCAAGAGAAAACAGTGGCAGAAGGTTAGACTGACCTAGAATTGGTGGCACTGTGAAATGAAAGGACATAAAGTTGAGAAGAAAAAATTAAGTTCAGTCAAATGAACTAAGTGCAGAGAAATGGCAAATCTGGCAGTAGTTAAAGCTCAGAGGTGCAAGGGCTAGAAGTATTTTGTGAAATAAAAGGACTGAAATAATAGGAGAAAAGCCAGGGAAAGGTTTCAAAGGGTAAGAATAGAAAACTAAGTTTTTAGATTTCATTTATAGAACTATAAGGGATAATTATTACAGCAGGTAGACATCATAGAGTATGGTTAAAAAAATGAAGTTCAACAAACTCAGAAGCTAGGATGATGATGGCCAAATTACAACAATGCAGTCAGACCATTACTCATTAAATTATTCTTTACTTAAGCCACAACAAAATTTACTTAAATATCTTTACACTATAAGAATATAAAATAAATAGCAAAGATGAAAAGAGGTGTAGTATACTGTGCTTTAATTTTATCAGTTTTCAATCTTCTAACAATAAATATAATGTTATCATTAGTAATTCATAAATGTTATTTATCAGGTGGAAGAGGTTCCACTCTATTTCTACTTTACAGAGCAATTTGTAAGAATTGGATGTTGGATTTCATCAAATGCTTTTTCTGTATGTACAGAAATGATCATATGACTTTCAGGTGAAAGGGTAAATCCAGTATTTGTTACTCCATCTTGTTAGAAAAAGACAGCCCCAAATTCCTTTAGTTTTGAATAATGAAAAATATAATTTGATTCGATGAATGCAATCAAGTATGCAGATGTACAGATCATATTTTTAAGAAAAAGACCTGCTTCTAACCCTTCATTTATTATGAATTAGCAGGCCCTTAGATAAAACGACTAACCTCAGTCTAAATGGTACAGATATTCTATAGGTGTTATATTCCAATATACTGTGTGATGATGAGCAATAACATTTCAGAGTGAAATGTGAAGCAGACCAATGAATTCTGGTAGAGCTAGAAAGTGTAAATATGAATCCCACTTAAATCAATAACATTTATCATATTTATGTTAGAAGCATCTGGCGTGATATTAAGAAATGAATGATGTATAGCTTATTTTAATGTCAGTATATATTCACAAAAATACAAATTAAGAAATATTAAGTTTAACTAGAAAAGACTTCAAAAGGTCAACTGGATTGGTCTTCCTGGCTCTCACCTATTACAGCTGATTCTTGTTATCACAGTAGTTATGCTGCACAAAGTTGCCATAAACACTAAATTTGTGAATACTGAGCCATTGCTCCTAAGAGAACTACAGAGTTAGGCCTCTATAATCTTTTGGTTACATTTTTGTCAACCAATCAATATTAGTACATAACTTTGCTTTATGTGTATGTCTCTTTACCAGCACATTGTTTTACAAATATATGTACATACATAAAGCTACATATAACTACATATTAATTTATATACACATACTTATATTTAATTCATTAACACTGAACTCACAGTCCTATAACTAATGCCTGAACAAAGTGTGTTTGACAATTATTTTCTCTGTGAGGGACATCGCAGCTTTCTAGAAGCTACCTAGAAACACTACATAACATTTCAACACTATGCTTGAAGGCCGTTATAGACAACAAAAGGCACAAAAATGAAAAACAAAACAAAACATGGCACTAAATGCACCACAAAGAAGGACACTGGTTTGCAGTATGAGTGCTGAAACAAGAAAACAGGGTGCGGCCTTGCTTGACCTCAGATGGCGATGTGCACATCAGGCAACTCAGACGTTTTGCTGCTCTGTGCAGTCATCTGTGAGTGACTGCAAACTGCCCTCAGTACCGATTTCGGATTTACAAATAAGTTTTCACAGAGTGAGCAAACTTGCAAAAACAGAACCTATAAATAATGAGGATCAATTGTATATACAGTGGGATCCACTAAGGCCTTTATCAACATTTTAATTAGTGCTTCTTCATTATTTTATTTTTCAAGCCTTGAACTCTTTTGAGAATATGATAAAAAATTGTGTATCCTCCAAATGGACCTCCATTCAAACAGATAATTCATGAACCACAGTTTAAAAATACCAACTTTATTTTCTAAGCAAAGAATTTTTAGATAATCCCTTGCTAACCATTTTATATTTCAACTACTGCTTAACTATTCGTATTTACAAAATAGTAATTGCTGTACCTATCATCCGCTTACATTTTCTGAGCACATACTGTAACAATGATTGTGGTTTTCCAACTAGATAGAATTGATAGAACATACAATGTCATAAAGGATAAAACACATTTGCTTTTTACTTATTTTCCAGAGCAAATTTTTTTGCTTTTCTTGCAGAATTACTATTTTTTAAAAATCTACAAAACAGAAGCTGAAAAGCAATACATAAATTAATTTAGAGAGCTCTACTTGCTTCTTAAAATGCCCCAATTTTGGTAGATAAACACATAAAGTATGAGGTTTCATAGCACGTTGCTTTATATCACGTTCATTATTCAAGTAACTAAAAAAAAAACAAGACCTGCCCTGGCTGGTGTGGCTCAGTGGATTGAGCGCCAGCCTGCAAACCAAAGGTTCACCAGTTCAGTTCCCAGTCAAGGCACATGCCTGGGTTGTGGGCCAGGTCCCAAATATGGGACGTGTGAGAAGCAACCACACATTGATGTTTCTCTCCCTCTCTTTCATCCACCTTTCCCCTCTCTCTAAAAATAAAAAAATAAAATCTTTTAAGAAATAATAATAAAAAAACAAGACTATATAATAGTAGAGCACTTCAAAGGTCAAAATATGGCTCTGCTTTGATAATCATTAAATCAAGCAGGATCCTTGATCTAATCATTGTAAAGCTATTTCTAGGTTAAAAACAGAACGATTAATAATCAAATAAAAATGGTAAAATAAGCTAAATTGACATTTCTCCAAAGAAAATATACAAATTACCAACAAGTACTTAAAAAGATGTTCAATATCATTATTCAGTAGGGAAATACAAATCAAAGGCACAATGAAATACTACTTTATACCCACTAAGTAGCCCATGTTAAAAAAAAAAGAAAGAAAGAAAGAAAAATAACAAAGAGGAGCAAAACCTGGAACCTGCATACATTGCTGGGTAAAGTGTAAATTAGTGCAGCTACTGTAGAAAGTATTTGGGGGGTTCCTTGTAAAGTAAATGTAAATGTAAATTTAAATTTAAATGTAAATTTACTACATGACCCAGCAATTAAACTCCTAGGGATATAGTCAAACACATCAAAAAGAGGCATTCCAAAGGCAGAAACAATTCTTTACCATTTACAAAGGAAATGTGTAGAGGGGTCACAAAGATGCAAGTTTTCCAGGGTGGAAAAAAAACTCACATAGATACTGGAATATTTCAGTGAGAGTTAATGAGGGTGTGCATGTGATTCATTTCAGGGCAGCATAGGATTTGCTACGCTGATAAGATAAAAATTACTATCTTGCCTCTGGCTGGAACTTATTCCAGATGCTCAAAAGACTGGTGAGTTCACTTTTCTATTCCTATATGAAACTTCTGGTCAACGTTAATAATCAGTAGAGAAACTAACCAAAGCCACAAGTTTAGTTGCTTGTATTACAATTCATACCCCAACTTGCACAAAACATTTATGTTTATCTTGAGGAGACACATTTTAGGTTAAAATTTACAAAAAGAGTGAAATTACAAGAGTGGGAAAAGATATCATGCAAATAACTACAAGTGCGCTGAAGAGCCTATACTAATATTAAACAAAATAGACATAAAAATAAATTAGGTAAATTAGATGAAATGGATAAATTCCTAGATGACACAAACTACTGAACTGACACAAGAAAAAATAGGTAATCTGAACAGACTATACAACAAGTGAAGAGACTGAATTAGTACTCAAAAAACTACGCATTAAGGAAGTTCCAGCCAAGATGGAGGCGCAGGTAGAAACTCTTCACTTCCTTGCATAACCAAAGGGAGGATTACAACCAATTAAAGTCAATAAACAACCAGAATTGCCAGAAAATCAAACTGCATGGAACTTCAACAACCAAGAAATTAAAGAAACAGTCAACCAGGACAAGATGCGCAGACAGAGAGAACCTGCGGCAAGGTACTGGACCATGCAGGCAAGGTGATGGACCATGAGTGCAAGGCTCGCTGAAGGGGAAACTGAGACTCAGAGCTGAATGTGAACTACGATGAGGGTTGCCACAATGAGAGAAATTCCCAGACTCACACAAGAGTTCGCTGGAAAGTGGGGCTAGGGCCGAGCAGAGAGCTGCACTACTCCCTCTCTGGAATAGAGGGAGTAACCTCCCCCTGGGGGGAAAGTAGCACCACAGTGCAGCAAGGAGGGTTGCCCTGCCCTGGTGAATACCTAAGGCCCCGCCCCCTTACAACTTAGCAGGTACACTGAGACAAAGAAATAGGGCCCAAATAAAAGAACAGAGCAAAACTTCAGAAAGAGAGCTAAGTGATGAGGAGATAGTCAACCTATCTGATGGAGAGTTTAAAACCCTAGTAATCAAAATGCTCACAGAACTGACTGAACTTGATCAAAAATTGAAAAAACAAATGAAAGATACCCAAAATGAAATAAAGCAAAATATTGAGGGAACCAACAGTGACAGGAAGGAAACCAGAACTCAAAGCAATGATTTGGAACAAAAAGAAGAAATAAACATACAACTGGAACAGAATGAAGAAAGAAAAATTCAAAAAAAAGAGAGGCTTAGGAACCTCTGGGACAACTTTAAGCATTCCAATATCCGAATTATAGGGGTGCCAGAAGGAGAAGAACAGCAGCAAGAGATTGAAAACTTATTTGAACAAATAATGAAGGAAAACTGCCCCAATCTGGCAAAAGAAACAGACTTCCAGGAAGTCCAGGAAGCCCAGAGAGTCCCAAAGAAATTGGACCCAAGGAGGAACACACCAAGGCACATCATAATTACATTACTCAAGATTCAAGATAAGGAGAGAATCTTAAAAGCTGCAAGAGGAAGGGAGACAGCTGCCTACATAGGAGTTCCCATAAGGCTATCAGCTGATTTCTCAAAAGAAATCTTGCAGGCAAGGAGGGACTAGAAAGAACTTTGAAGCCATGAAAGGCAAGGACCTACATGCAAGATTACTTTATCCAGCAAAGCTATCATTTAGAATGGAAGGACAGATAAAATGCATCCCAGATAAAGTAAAGTTAAAGGAGTTCATCATCACCAAGCCTTTATTATATGAAATGTTAAAGGGACTTATCTAAGAAACTGAAGATTAAAAACTATGAACAGTAAAATGACAACAAACTCACAACTATCAACAAATGAACGTAAAAAAAGAAAAGAAAAACAACGAAAACAAAAACTAAGCAAACAACTAGAACAGGAACAGAATCAGGGAAATGAACATCACATGGAGGGTTTTCAGTGGGGAGGGGAGGAATGGCAGGAAAAGGTACAGGGAAGAAGAAGCATAATTAGTAGGCATAAAATAGACGGGGAGAGGTCAAAAATGGCACAGGAAACAGACAATTCAAAGAACTCATATGTACAACCCAGGGACATGAACTAAGGATGGGGAATTCTGGAGGGTTGGGAGGTGCAGGGCAGAGGGGAGATAAAGAGGGGAAAATTGGGAAAACTGTAATAAGAATAATCAATAAAATGTACTTTAAAAAAGACTGCCTATAAAGAAAAGCCTGGGCCCAGGTGGTTTATCACTGAATTCTAACAAACTTTTAAAGAAAAATTAATATAAACTCTTCCACAAATTAGAAAAAGAAACATATCCCAACGCATTTAATGAGGCCAGTATTACCATACCAAAACCGATAATCACAAGACAACTATAGAACATTATCTCTTATGAATATGATGGAAAAATCCTCAATAAAATACTAACAAAATATAATCTAGCAAAATATTAAAAGAATTACATAACATGACCAAGCAAGATTTACCCCAGTAACACAAGGATGGTTTAACATCTCATAATCAATAAATGTAATAAATCATATCAATTGAATAGAAAACAAAATTCACACAATCATCATAACAGATACAGAAAAAGCATACAGCAAAAACTAAGACAATTCAAGTTAAAACAGTCAACAAACTAGCAATAGAAGGAAACTTACTCAATCTGATAAAAAAAATCTAAGAAAAACCCACACTAAACATCATGGTGAATGACTGGATGCTTTCACTCTTGGATGAAGAACAATAACAAGATAAGGATGTCTGCTCTCACCACTTCTCTTCAACATTATACTAGAGGTGTTAGTTAAAGCAATTAAGCAAGAAAAAATAAATAAATAAGTCTTTCAAATAGGAGGGAACAGAGTAAAACCATCTCTATTTGAAGATATGTTTTATATATAGAAAATCCTAAAGAATCCACTGGAAAACATTACAACCTAGCTGAGTTCAGAGATGCTACAGAATACAAGGTCAATATTTTAAAAATCAACTACATCTTTATACACTTACAATGAACAACTCAAAAGTAAAATTACAAAAAATCAATTTACAATAACCTCAGAAAGAAAAAATTTGGAGTACACTGTTTTAACATATAAAACATATTATTCTGAAAATTACAAAATATTGTTGAAAAAAATTTAAAGATCTAGTGCTTGCTTTGGCAGCACATATACTAAAATTGGAATGATACAGAGAAGATTAGCATGGCCCCTGCACAAGGATGACATGCAAATTCGTGAAGCATTCCATATTTTTAGGGAATTTCAGGGGAGAATGGGAAGGGTTTACAGGAACAAACATAAAGGACACATGGACAAAAACAAGGGGGGTTGGAAATGGGAGGGAGGAGGGGAGGGATGGGTGGGTGGGCTGGAATGGGAGTAAAGGATAGAAACTGTATTTGAATAATGATTAAAATTAAAAATATTAAATTTAAAAAAATGGAAAGCTTAAAGCTTTTTAAAAAATGTATGTAAAATTAGTTCCTTTTTTTCTGGAGATAGTAAATACACCTACATATTATTAGATAAAAAAATTTTAAAGAGCTAAGTAAATGAAAAATATTTCACTTTTATGCATCATTAGTCTTAGCATTGTTAACATGGCCAGTACTACCCATATTGATCTGTATAGGAATCCAAGCTATATTCTCTGTAGAAATTGACAAGCTGATTGTAAAACTTATAATGAATTTCAGGAGATCAAGAATAGGCATGGGGAAGAATGGTATATATCCAGTGAATAGAATTAATCTTAAAAATCATTAAGAAGCTTTTCTTAGGGAAGTAGTTGGTGATAGTTTTTTTTTTTTTTTTTTTTTTTTTACAAAATATTCGAAAGACAATGTCCAATGTTCTATATGTTATACTACTACTGGAATAATTATATTTTGCGGTTGAACAATAATTAAATATTCATTAAATAAACTGCTCCTGTATAAACTTGCCAACTATTTCAATTTTTCAAAATTATTTACTTAAAATTACTGTTACACAGCAAGTTATAAAAATGACTAAAACAGTAAGAAAGTGCATGGATTGGAAAATGATTCTCCCACAAATAGTAATTATTCCTCAGTTTTCCTCCACTGTTGGCCAGTTTTTATATATTCTCACTGAATTTCCATTTCTATTTCTGCTTCTTTCTTTACTCTGATCCCCTGATCTGCCTATCATATATATATACACTGAAACTATGTATCCTAGATTTTCCAAAACAGTATAGTCTTCTATTCACTTTATCAAAGCATGTGGTGCCTATTTCCTCATTTTTATAAGAATCTACTTGTTTACAATTTTGAACTAAGGTACCCAAACTAGGTATCAGAATACATCATCTGAAACCTGGTTTAGAAAATATTTTAAAAGTGAAAAGTTTCTAGGTGCAGAAATGAAAATTGTCATACTATTCAAACTGTCAAAAAGACATGGAAATATAGGGAAACAACTGAGATTTCCTCATATTATATAAATAATACAAAATGCAGACACGTGATGAAACATTTTTAACCAGTACTGTATACCTTCCTTCCCTTCACACTCACCAAAAAACACTACTTTTCTGATCAATAGAGTTGAACCCTAAAATTACACTAAATGCATCTAAATCAATATGTATTTTTAAATAAAACTAAAGATAATTGATAGTAATAGAATATGCTAATATCAGCTCAAACAGTTTAAATTCCTTCATATGTAAGAGGAAAAATGGCCCTTCAAAACAGAAGCGAATTTCATCAACTGGTTTAAAAATAACAATACAATAAAGAGCAAAGAGACAAGAGTACTCTTGGCCTCTGGCTTCCTTCAATATAGGAGATGTATTATTAAGGAAAAGAGTAAGCCAGCATTGATATTGTAAAGAAAACTCCACTTTAATAAATCATTTTTTCAGGAAAAGGAAAAGTCTGCAAAATCTGTGAAAGTGATTTATCTTCAGGTGAATAAAATGAACAGCAATTGATCTTGTACCTAGGGAGTGATTCTTCTTCTACAAGTTACAAACATATCTCTGTTAAATATCACTAGAATAAGTTGCGTGGTCTCATGTTTTGAATAATTTATTGCACATTAAAGATTTAGGATGTATTCTGAAATTTTATATACAAATGCCACAGTTTCAGTTGGGTTATTAACTTGCCCATTATTTCATCACTTTGTACACCTTCAAATGAATCCAGTATGGTACAGTAGCAGATAGGAGTGGCACCAAACCCAGATTTTGGGAAAAGAGGAATGCATAAGAAAGTGACTTTCAAGCTGATACATACGAAATGGGTGTAAATTGGTCAAATGAAGGAAAAGAACATTATAGGGGGAAGAGATTGTATGTTTATGCCAAAGAGATGGGTAACCACCAAAAATTTCAATTTATAGGACAGAATTCTGAGGAAATCATGAGTGTCCTCTGATTTAGTCTATGAAGTGGATCATTTTGAAAATAAAACTATTTCATTTATATTTGTAATCCTGGAATACTGTGAAGAGGTTAAAAAAGTAATAGACAGGAAAACCAGTTTAAAATTTTTAATTTCATGTCATGAAAGAAGACATTTTCATGTGTTTTAAGTCTTTGCTTATTACATATATAATGGGATTATACTGTCATTAAGAAAGAACTAGCTTAGACATAAATATGCAAAGGATGTAAATACATAGGATTTACTGAATAACCAATTACTCATCTTAGACTCTTAAGAAGTAGCAAGAATAGGAGACTTCTGACCAAGATGGAGACATAGGTAGACACACTGTACCTCCTTGCACAACCAAAATAAAGACAATAAAAATTTAAAAACAAAAAAACAACCAGTACTGACAGGAAATTGAACTGTATGGAAGTCCAACAACCAAGGAGTTAAAGTAGACATATTCATCTAGGAGGAGTGGAGGCAGCCAACTGAATGGAGAGGGGTCGAGGCAAAAAAAGCGGTGGCTGGTGGACCCCAGGGGCGTAGGCTGTGGCTGGCAGACCCAGCAAGGCGGAGGATTGTGGAGGGGCTTGGCACCCAAGGTGGCTGACGGACCAGGTGGTCCCACATTCGCGTGCAGATAAACCAGGCAAAACTGGGGAGCAAAACAGACCTTGAAACCCAGGGTCCCAGAAGAGGGGAATAAAGCCTCTAAACACCAATTGAAAACACCTGTGGGGTTCAGGTGCTGTGAGAGACCCCCAGCCTCACAGGAGAGTTCCTTGGAGAGACCCACAGGGTTGTAGAATGTACACAAACCCACCCTCAGGGGAATTAGCACCAGAAGGGCCCAGTTTGCTTGGGGGAAGTGGCAGAAATGACTCAAATCCAGCAGAGAGTGGAGCAAGAGCCACTGTTCCCTCTCGGACCCCTGCCCCACATACAGCATAGTGATTGGGGTGACCTGCCCAGGCGAAAACCTAAGGCTCCGCCCCTCACTACGCAACAGGCACATCAAAACAAAAAAAATGGCCCAAACGAAAGAACAGGTCAAAGCTCTAGAAAAAATACAACTAAGCTAAGAAGAGGTAGACAACCTATCAGATGCACAGTTCAAAGCACTGGTTATCAGGATGCTCACAGAATTGGTTGAATTTGATTGCAAATTAGATGAAAAAATGAAGACTATGCTAAGTGAAATGAAGGAAAATGTACAGGGAATGAATAGTGATGGGAAGGAAACTGGGACTCAAATCAATGGAGTGGACCAGAAGGTAGAAAGAAACAACCAAACAGAAAAGAAGGAGAAGCAAGAATTCAAAAAATTAAGGAGAGGCTTAGGGACCTCCAGGACATCTTTAAATGTTCCAACATCCGAATTATAGGGGTACCAGAAGGAGAAAAGGAAGAACAACAAGTGGAAAACTTATCTGAACAAATAATAAAGAAGAACTTCCCCAATCTGGCAAAGGAAATAGACTTCCAGGAAGTCCAGGAAGCTCAGAGAGTCCCAAAGAAGTTGGACCCAAGGAGGAACACACCAAGACACATCATAATTACTTAGCCAAGGTAAAAATGAAGGAGA